>JAJHSJ010000015.1:50139079-50283769 GCA_021015155.1 Magnolia officinalis
TAAATGTTCGCAAGATGTAAGCATTGTACTAAGTGGATCCTAAAATGTGAACATTCTCTCTCCTGAAATCCGGGCCACATGCTTTGGATTGCATCAATACAGTTGCAGTATGGTTGTGGACTAGAAAACCCTTTGTCCATGGAAGCTACATTTCAGCCTACACATAGACACCAGAATATACAATTTTCTGAGGAAAAACCTATCCACTGGCACCCTCTTCGGTAAGTGACATTTGCATCCAAACAGAGGAAAAATTCAACGGCTCATATTCCTTGGACACCTTAAGTGAACCGATCCGCGCACCCATAAGATCCTGCAACATCCCTGTCCGTACAGGTGGGTCCCATAGTTTGGCGATCCAGACCACCAATCTTATACTCTAGACCATACATGGATGACCCAAATTCCCCGAGATCGGAAGAATCAATTTATCCAAAACCTACTTTATTGAAAGTGGGCCATCACAGTATAATTTTTTCTCAACCGTCTATTAAAAGGCCACTGATCAAAAGCCCTATTTCTTCCAAACCAGGCAGATTTTTAGGGTATCCTCATCCACAAATCAGATCTACAAGCAAGGTCACCTGAATCATCGCCCGAACACGCACACCGCCTCAGCCAATAATTCTTCCTTCATAATACCTATTAAGGACTAAAAATTAAATAGAAGGGATGTATATATATATATATATATAATATATATATATATATATATATATATATATATATATAATGTAAATCATTCCAAACTATTTAAAATAAAAATAAATTTAAATTTAAAAAACTTAAGAAACCATTCAATCCAAAAAAGTAAAAAAGGAAAAAACCCAATTCCCCATAATTTCAAATTCTCATATCGAAACCAACAGTTACAAAACTAAAAAATAATAATAATAAAACTACAGAACCTGGCAAGAGCAGGAACCTTCTTCTTCTTGGCCTGTGGGCCCACTCCATCATCACCATCATCACCACCTTCCATCCATCCTCTCTTCTCCTTTCTATTACCACTGCTTCTCTGCGCTTCCATTCCTGGAAAAACAAAAGCTCACTCTCTATCTCTCTCTCTCTCTCTCTCTCTCTCTAAAAATAGAACTACAAAAATAATCTCAAAATCAGATTTTCAAAATCAGATTTTCTTCTTCATCTGGGAAGAGATGTCATGACATGAATGGGACTCAGTCGTTGTTGGAGTCGTCAGATTTGGGGGTCTAAAACTGGGCCCCACCATGCATGTGTTGTATGGGTGATAGTTTTCAGATCTGGAAATTGATCGGACGGATCTGGAGAGATATCCGCAGTCTTCGATGAATCTCACCCCTTCTTTGTTTTTATATTCAAATCACAGCAAGCTGGCAAGTGGGGACTCGTTTAAGATGAATTCTTTTTTCCTCCGTCGCGAGTAACGATCCATCGTGACTCGCCGCTCACTGGGCCCACATTCTATGATGGTCCTACGAGTTTAACCGCATATAACTAACCCATTTCCTCAAAATCACGGTTTAATAATGATCATCACCTTTGAACTTTGGATTTGAATGTGAACCGTTGAAAATTTCCATTTTGTTGTGTAAATTCATCTTCCAGTACGATTTTCTTCCATCACCTGCATAAGCATAGTTTTGGAAACATGGGCGGTCCCGATCATTTAAAAACTGAGCATGTGAAGCCCAGTTGGCGGCGGCAGACGATGGTATCTATGTCGCGACAGATGAAAACCGAACCAGTTTAAGACGCCGCGGTTTTAGTTTATAGCGTTTCTAATACGGATGCACACATATTCAAGCGCCAAATTCATACGCACTATAGTTACTGATGTAAAAAGTAATCATAGGATCTGGGACGTTCATCATACATATTGTCAAATTTTTATACGATTTTAATAATATTTTTTAAATTTATACCGTTTGTAATATTTTTCAACCATCAATTTTATGTGTGGCCTACTTAATAATTCAAAGCAGATATTTTATGTAAGGAGATATTCAAAACTATTAATATACTATTAACGTTCCAGATTAAATATATATTTTCTAAACTTGCACGTGTTGTGCGATTTCTTTTAGCGGTTGAAGATGCGGCGTACTTGCGCTGTTTTGCAATGTAATGGTAGATTTTGTTACCCACGTCGCGACACGGAATCCCATCATGCATCGCCCATGGGGCCATGTGCAGAGATGTTGGAGCGAATGAAACCGTCCAATTCTCTGGTAGAAAATTCTGATGGACGACATAAGAAGTATCACATCGAAAGGATGAACATACCACTCATCTATTGGGTGGAATGCAAGAGGATGAAAATGTTCGTTTAAACGGTTGAAATTTGATGTACGTATAAGCTTAGAATAATCCTTCCAGCGTCGGTCTCGAACGTGGTCCATTTAAATATGTGCGGAGGAAACGGACAATGCGATTATCATGCCATATTTTCCTAGCCCCACTGGGAGATGCATCTCGGAAGAACGTGCGTCGCGACTTACTTAAAACCTACTTTTCTTTGGCTCTAAACGCTGATTTTTAATATTTATTAGTACTGAAAAAATAGCTGTACAGGAGTGTTACTCCGTAAGCTCGCCAAACTCGCTCGGAGAAGCTATGCTTGCCTTGGCTCGAAATTGGATTCATACGGAGTGGATCTAATTTTTAGAGCTTGAGCTCGAGCTTGCAACTCGTCTCCAATCGAACCTCAACTCAAATCGGCTCAGATTGAATTCACTTGGTGACTCGATTATTTTGATATTAATATTGCTAATCGAGTGTTTGATGAAATGAATCAATGAAGTGTTGTTTCTGGTGCGCCAAAACAAATCACTAAAAAAAAAAAAAAAAACTTTATATTATAAGATAATCCTCATATTTTGATTTTGAAGCTCCTTGCGAGTGTTTGATAAAATACCTGTAAAGTTTATTACTGTTTTTTATTATGTAAGAATTTGAAAATGCACCCTATGTATTTGAGAAAATGTTACATAAGCTTGAACTTAGCTTGAATTGGGCATGAGTTGCTGACTGAATCGAGCCGAGTTGGCTAGTCAAGCTCTAGGACCAAGCCGAGCTGAGTTCAAGCTGGGATTAGCTATTGGCCAAGTTGAGCCTGTGCCAAGTTGACTCGTGTATTGCTCTATGAAAATTTCATTTGGTAATGCACGAAAAAAGTACTAATATTTGAAAATAAGTACTTTTTCATTTTTGATAAACATGGGTAAGAAATGTTTGGAAGTTAATAATTTATCACATTTGACATATCATTTTACTTTTTATATTTTATAGAGAATATAATATGAAGTTATTATTGTCATGCTACTAAATTTAGCATATTTATGCATTATTCAATGAAATTTTATTAATTTTCCCACTAAGTAAAGTGGAGTGAATGAGTCGTCTGGATATTTTGTGTTTGCAACATACAATAAACACATAAATTGCTTTGTAAGGAGGCGAGTAGATATAATCATCTTAAGGATATACACTATATTTTTAGGTTTTCAGTTTCCGCACTATTTATTGCTTTTAGCTATACTTGATGAAATGGGTCACACCATTAATATAGTAATCATAACATTTTGATTGGTGTCACTATGAGACAAGCACACCAAGTGAGTGATATGAACCATGTGATCTTACCCGTTGAATATGAATCACTATATAAGTGCGGTAAAAATAAAGATTATTACTTAGAAATCTCCTTAAATTAGAAGATCGGTGCCCACCACAATCTTTTTTTTGTTTGTTCATATGGTCATATAGACTTGGATGAAGAGAAAACACAAATATTAGCTTGATCCAAAACTTTTGTGACCCCCGAGAAGTTTTCAATGACAGGCATTCAATTCCTCTGCTTTCTATAATGTGGTCCACCTGAGCTTTAGATTTACCTCATGTTTTGGTTCATGCCCTAAAATGATCCCAAAAAATGAATAGACAATGTGGATATAACATATACATCATGGTAGGCCTACAGAACCTTGCTGCATTATCGCAATACTAACATATATGGTGTGTTGTACACTGTGCAATGAACAACCATTACCTTTTAAAGTCTTTATAGGTAGAGTTGTACACAAGCAGAGTTATACTCGTTAACTCGCTCGACTAGGCTCAGCTTGAAATGAGTTAGAGCCAAGTACGGGCGGATTTTTGGTGCTCGAAATCATTTCGAGCCGAGCACAAGCTTGACCCTACTCGACTCGGCTCGACTCGAGTAATACTCGAAATCGACTCGACTCGATACTCGACCACGAGTATATATATACCCACAAAAAAAAATCCTAAGCTACTCACCCACCCCGCCCGTCCCTTTCCCAGCGCCCCTACCCTCTCTCAGCTAGTTAAAAAAAAAAAAAAAAATCCAAACTCTTAAATAAAATAAAATAAAAAACCTAGCGCCCTTCCTTCCCAGTGCCCCTACCTTCTCTCAGCCCATCCCTGCGCTCGTTCGACGTCAATCCGGTGTCGGTCGTCCCGGTCCTACCCGGTGCCCCTGTCCGGTGCCGCTGCTCGTCCCTACCGCTCTTACGATGCCGCAGCTCGTCCCTGTCGCTCATCCCTGCCCTGCACGCACGATGTCGGTCGTTCCTACTGCAGCTCATCCGGTAAGTACCTAATACCTTCGATTTGAGACCTTTGTCCTTAAATATTCTGCATATGATTTCTATAGGAACTCGTTTTCGACCTTTGTGTGTGTGTGTGTGTGTGTGTGAGTGTGTTTTGATTATGTATTCAATGGTACATCAGACCATTCTTTAATAAGAATGCTATCTTGACGGGTTGACCTACTATATCGTGTGGTGTTGATTTATTTTTTATTTTTTTGTATAAATTGTTAATATATGTCAGAAAATAAATAATTGATCTTCAAATATCGTTTGATTGAACCAATCTGCAGACAAGGGTAGTACCCAATCTGCAACTATAGTGTTTCAAGAGGGGCCTGGTTATTCAATGAGAAACTTCAAATTGATGGGCCTACCATGATGATAGAGAATTTTAAAATAGTATAGATTTAAAACTTGAACTCGACTCGGCTCGATATCTGCTCGAACTCGGACAAGCAGAGCACGAGCTGGGCATCTGAGCTCGAAGCCCGAGCCGAGCCAAGTACGAGCTGGGACTCGGGCAATGCGAGCAAAGCACAAGCTGAGAAATACTCGGCTCGGCTCGACTCGTGTACAGCTCTATTTACAGGAACTTCCTGTGAGAGAAAGCTAGATGAGGCCCACCTTGAAATCTGCCCAGTCCATCCATTTTGCCACATCATTTTAGGACATGGGCTCAAAATTGTTGGAAATCCAATGACAGGAAAAGTTAGTAAAATGATTATCGTTGAAACTTTCTTAAAGGCGTGTTTAGACGGTGGGATTGGGTGGGCTTACGTGGGAGTGGGTTTCGAAATCCCACTCTTCCAGGCGCCAGCTATTTGGCGACGGGCTCAAGGCAGAATTGATGGGATTTCTTGGATATCGTGCCGGCATTGAAGAGGATCGACTTCAAATGCACAGGATTGCAAAGGATTGGAGGGATGGAAGCAAATCCCACCAAATCCCGCCTCGGATTTCTTGCGCCGACCCTGCCATCTCCGTCTTCTCGGATCGCCTGCTGAGACGTCTTGGGCTGATGGCCGACGTGATTCTTCCCTAGTAACGCTGGTAGGGACCTATCGGGTTCCGTAAAAATGGAGGTGGGGAAGAGGGACTTCCGGACCATATCGTCTTCTCTGTCAGGTATCCCTTTTCCTTTTTCTCTCTATTTTTATTTTCATTACCCATTTCCATCTGTTAACCCTCTTCTACAAACCCTTCCTACTAACAGGTGGGAAGTGGACGATCGATAGGTGGTGTGGCCAGCTACCCGAACTCGATCAAGGGAATCCTCAAATCTCAGTATGTTGCATGTAGATGATCTTGCATTCTGAAAATGGCTGTGAAAGGGGGGGGGGGGGGGGGGGGGGGGGGGGGGGGGGGGGGGTGGGATTTTTCGTTCTGAAAATGGTTGTATTTGGGGTAAATGCTGAATTGATTGGAATTTTTAAATTTCTATTTGCGATATACACTGGCATTTTATACAGGGATATGTAATATACATAAGAGCATATTTGATTAAGTGATTCTCACATCCATACAACTCAAAAACGGAGTTGGTTTTTTTTTTTTTTTTTTTTGTGGCTGAAACTTAACAAGAACTTGAATTGAAAATGCTGAAGTGAGCACATCATGGTAGGTTCTCTCATGGCAGCAAAGGGATATGTTCACTTTTTGGCCTAAATCGATCAGCTTAGCTTTGGGTAAATCATGATTAGCTTTAGAATGACTTTAGGTTAGGTTAACATACAAGCAGTGTCGCACGTGCCAACCTGTCATATGATCAAATGGTCCAAAAATCAGGTCGGTCCACTCGCCAAATGAGATACACAAGTATGTCGAATCAAACAGCTGGCCTTTCTGATTCAACCATCCAGTACCGTTTCATAGAAGTTGTCCCACTTGATGAATGGACTGACCTGGTTCAGATGAAATTTGTCAATGGTCAAATATTCATAAAGTGGATTTGGAGGTATTCACTGGACGGGATCAGATGCCATGATTTCTAAAACACGGTCCATCGATCATTGGATAGACGGCTGTGATCTAACATCTCGCTCCCATCTGTACTCCGAAAAGATGGATCTACCATATTCCGGCTCGTCCAGGAAGTGGATCGACTGTGACCACGTGTTAGAGATATTCCTGTGCCCAGGCCGGCGTGAGGCCCTTAGAGATACTGTGACAAATCCACTCCGTCTATTCTTTTTGAAAGACCGATATTTATGCCTACTGTTTATTAGAGTGGAATAACCCTATGAACAGTTCAGATTTCCTATAAACATCGTTATCAACTTCAAGAAGCTTTCAACAGTGGATGTTTCTGCTCCTAGTATTTCATTTTTTGTGGTCCACCTGACCGATTGTCAGATTTGAAAATAGATGAACAGATTGTCTTTGTCCCGCCCATCTCTGTGGCCCCACACAGCTCCAACAATTATATCTATATATAAATATATACAGACCACATTCGTTTTAAGTTTATATTGTACTAGAGTTGTAGAAAACCTCTCATCCAAACATCCTATGGGACCCATAGGAGTTAAAACCCAGCCATCTAAACCTCCCATCCAAACATAATGTGGAATAAGAGTTGTAAAAACCTTTCATTCCCGTACCATCCAAACACCATGGCACGGGAGCCGATGGAATTAAAAAACCCATGGCAGTGAGACAATTCTCCGACAAAGCCCATCATTACATTTTTTAAAACTCATCCCACTGTAATGCCATCTAATCCCACCGTCCAAACAGCCCCTAATGTCTATCATGATGTTTATATACCATATCCATACAATTTATAAGGTTATAAAACACAAAAATATTAACTTGATCCAAAACTTCCATGGTTTAAGGAATGTTTCAGCCATCGACTTTCAATTCTTACTTTTTTTATAATGCGACCCACTTGAGTTTTGGAACTGCTTAATCTTTGGATGCATGTCTTAAAATGAGGTTTCAATATGGATGGATGGGATGGATTTCTCATCTAAGCGGGCCTCACCTAGCATGCCTGGAACCTCGGCAGGAAATCAGCACCCAGCTGTGGATTGCATGCCAGTAGCTACTAACGGTACTATGGGAGCTCCACCATAATGTACGTGCTTCATCCATGCGGTCAATCCATTTCTTCATATCATTTTTGAGCATGAGACCAAAAGTAATGCAGATCCAAATCTCATGTGGACCATAACACAAGAAACAGTGTTAATTAAATGCCCACCATTAAAAATGATTGGAGCGACAATAGTTCTGGGTGAAGCTGATATTTGTTTTTTCCTTTCATCATGTCTATGTGACCTAATCAATAAGTTGGATGGCCAATAAACGTTAGAGTGAGCCTTACGAAGTTTTTATAAGTGAGCATTCAATCACCACTTTTTCTTATGTTGTGGTCCCTCAAGACTTGAATTTGTCTCACTTCTTAGATCATATCCTGAAATATTAGCACTACCATTGTTGACTGGGCAAAGTTCTATGGCTCCACCGTGATGTATGTATTAGATTCATACTGTTCATCAATTTTTTTTCATATTATTTTTGTTCATGAGCATAAAAATAAAGCAGATCCAAAGCTTAACTGAACTACCACAAAAATCAGTGGAGATTCAACACCTACAGTTGAAAACTTCTTAAATGCTATATAAGTTTTAAATCAAGTTAACATGTGTTTTCAAGTTTTAGATCAAGTTGATATATATGTTTTCCCTTCATCCAAATCTATGTGACCTTTTGAATAGATTGGATGGCAAATAAACATTTTGGTAAGTCCCCTCAACTTTCTATGTTGTGGTCTACTTGATCTTTGGGCCTGCCTTATTTTTTAGTTCACGTCCTAAAATGAAACTGCAAAATAAATGGATGCAAGAATATCACACATACATTACGGTAGGCCCAAAGAACTTTCCTACAGCCTTCGGGGCAATTACTTCAAATCATTACTCCTGTAAATAAAGGTAGAATGGTTATTTCAAAAAATATTTTAACTCAAAATCACTTACCACATTTCATATCAATTTTTATGGCAAAATAGAAAGGCTTAAAATTAAACTCATATTTTCAGTAAAACTTTTAATCAAGCACTTAAATATTTTTATTTACCAAACACTCTAAACTCGAAAAAATCACTAAAAAAGAGCATTTTTAATTATAAGTTTTACCAAACAGGCAGTTAATAGTCCACGTGGATATTGACTGCTCATACGCCACACAATGCTTGAAAAAATCACTAAAAAAGAGCTTCTTCAATTATAAGTTTTAAAATAAAGTTTTACCAAATTGGCCCTTAGTTGTCCATGCGGATATTGACAGCTGATACACCGCACAGTAGTGTACGTCAACAAATCAATGCAAAAGAATAAAAATGCCGTTGTTTAGTATCTTAGTTACGCAAGTACCCTGCACGTGCTGGTTCTTTTGTTCAAACGACAAGCACTAACAGCATTCGCTCGCTTGCATTACGTGATTGCAATCGGTTCACACGTGTAAACGATGGGCGTATGAAATATGGAGCACATGATCAGAAATTTCACTGTATACATTCTGTGTCATAAAAGAGGAAAATCAGATAATGAGTGGGCCATGCGTGTAAAAAGAAATGAACGGTGAACCAAACATGAACAATGGTCCAAATTTAATGAAAATATCTGGCCAGCCTGATGATCATTTCCCCCTAAATTTATATATGTGAAGATTAGATACACATGTGTGGAAAGTTTGAACGTATGAGGCTAGCTACACTTGGATGTGAATTTTGTGAACGTAATGCTACAATCTAGAGGTTGCACACCCAAGTTTAGATAGTGAAGTATTTCACCCATGGAAAGTAATTTAATGTTTCCAATACACATTGTATGGTCTTTTAAGTAACCCTACTGTAGAATTTAAAAGGCACGAAGTTTTGAGAATAATGTAGCCTAAATTCCAGCTTTCTAAGTAATTAAATTGAGTTCAAGTCACTAATTATCCATTAGAAAAATTCCAAACATATAGTACCAGAGTGTTTAATAATTTTTAGGCTTAACATTAATAGGGGTTCAATTCCATAAAATAATGCTAACACTAATAATTATCAAAAAGTGATTAGTTCCACTAGAGTCTGAATCAAAACCTCGCTAGTTGTCCAGGTTACTAGAAGTGTGAATGTTCACCTTAACACCTCATGGGTTTTATCTATGATATTCCATCTTATTCATGTTTTATATCAACGACTGTCATACTACTCATTTTTTTTTCTTTCTTCTTGTTTTTCTTTTCGGAAATTCTTATTCTCCATTTCTCTCCTTTTTTTTTTTTTTTCTTCTTCTTCTTCTTTTGCCTAATAATAGATAGTCATTTTTCAATATTAAAGATATACTTGTTTAATTCACTAGTTCCTTAAAAATGTTCTTCTTATTCAAGGAAGTCCTTGAACAAGAGAGTTAAGGTTTAACACTTAACAGGCTTGGTTGTTCCGAACATTCTAGGTAATTATCAAGTTAACAACTACAATATTAAACTTAGATCCTATAAGTGTAAGCCATGTGTGAAGTGTGAATTTCAAGGTTCAACAATGTTTAGAAATTTTTCAAAAGAAAATTAATGAAAAGAACTCATTTTAAACTTTATAGTTCAATTGATTTTTAAACTTTAAATTTTAAATCACTAAGTGTTATATAATTCTAATACCAAGACTACATTCAAGTTATACAAGTACAAAGAAAGCGGACTTCCAAAAATAAAAATAAAATTCAAAACAACCTAAAACGAAAAAAGATAGACAATTGGAAGAATTTTCCACAAGAATTCCACCCCCAACCTAAATGATACATTATCCTCAATGTTGAAAGAGAATGAATGCATAGAGAATTATAAGTAATATAAGAGACAACTACAAATAAAGGGGAGAAATTACCAGTGAAGGGGAATGATCATGAGTGCCTAAATTATTCAAGTTGCAAAAACAACTAAAGGCAAAATACCAAAACAAACTAATCTACTAGCATACAATTTTTATTTTTTTGAATTTTTAAGGGATCCTGAGCAATGACGGTAATGTGATCCAGGAATGCCTACTTTTACTTGAGGGGGCGAACATTATCTACTTCGGCTTTTATTGTGCCATCATAGTGTAACATCCCAAATTTTCGTTATTTTGTATTTCAAAAATTCTTAAAATTTTTTCACTATAATCAGTTTATGTTGTCACGTACTAACCATTAACACTCGATGTTAGACTATACGCAATAATTACCAGTAAAAAACTGCACGAATCCGATTAATCAGCCATTGGAAGCCAACGAATCTGCCCGATCATGTAAACCTTGAGTCTAGTCTCATGATTTGTTCATCTACGGTTCAATTTTAGTCAACATATCACTGACTAGTCAAAATAACCACAACTAAATAAAGACCTACCAAAAGCCGAGACAATTAGGGGTCGGATCTTAATTAACAAACCAAACTGACAGAGTTACCCTTTTAGCCTAAGAACCAATGGTTTAGGGTGATTATGATTGAATCGTCATTTTCACTGATTATGAATAGTCCACACTATGAACTTATCTAATCTAAACCTTAATCAACGCACAAGAGAAATCTCGCTACCCAATTCATTCTAGAAATGTCATAATTATCCAAACAAGCTCTAAACCACTTGTTAGCGGGCTATAAATCCGAGACTATATAAAGACGTTTGTCTTAGTGGGCTTGACGTCCATCGCGAGATATTGAGCTGAGATTACATCTCGAATTGTTTAACTTAGACCCGCAAGACAAGTGCATGAGATGTATGAATACATTTAGAGTCCGTTTGGAACTTAAATTATTTATCTGTATTTAATCTTTGCCCAAGTTGTGGCTTTTTGACTGTTAGATCATAACTAAATTTAGGGCAATAACCCAAACCAATACCCAACACATATCCGTATAACCACGGCCTCGATCGATGATCGACAACCATCAAACTGACTTTTGATCATACTCGTCGATTGGCGCATCCAAATGGCGGGCCAATCGCATCCATATGTAGATCATCACTAAGGCCAACTATTCCACGGTGGATATTGACTCATACGCTCCATAGTGGACCCCAAAAGTTAGAAACACCCTTCCATGGGGCTAGTATAATGAAAACCTAACTCTTAAAGCCATTTGTACCATTTCTGGTGTTATAAATAGAACATTTTGGGGCAACCTTTGCTCTCATTCAAATTTTACTTATAAAGAAAGAGAGAAAGAGAGGAGGGAGATCTTATAGTGTTCTTGATGGATTTCCTTCAATCAAGCCCTAGCCTCAATCATTCTCTTCTGCTGAATCTATCCCACTCGCGATCGATAGGTGAGGGGCCGTTACATGTCGCCATGAGCTACGTGAATCCGTTTAATGACTATTAATAGAATGACAGTATCCTAGCTTCGCCAACCTGTTGTTTAAACCGAAAATAATAACTACTTGGCTAATCATGCATATCATTATATTGTTGAGTTGTGTTACGGGGCAACCATTGTGCATATGTTGACGTCCTCGCTAGCAATACGTTGTTGTGGTTCTATTTGGTATCATCAATCCTAGGAATTCATCATGTTAAGAAATGTTATGTTGTGTTATGGGTCTGCCACTGCGCATGTCATCCATGCATTTAAATAATTAACTTATGAATTATTTATTTTGTAATGTTATCATTACCTGCGTTAATCGAGTTGATAACATGTATAACTTAAAATTAATGAAACTACTGAGTTAGCTACTCACTCCCACCTAGGACGATAATTTAAAACACCGATCAGGCGATATTATCGATGCAGGTAATATCGAGATCTTAGATAGGTAGGCTTACATCGACTTGCACCACCATCGTTATGTTTTGAAGGATTAGGCTAAAACTGAAAACTTTACATTTTAATAATTTTGGGCATGTATATTATGGCTTGTATAATCCTCATTTGGGCAGACATTACTCCTTGAATTGTTCATTTTAAATATTAGCCATCTATTTCTGGACTTAGTTATCTCTGTTTAACTTTTGATGCCGCTGATTTTAAAACTACTCTGATTAGTGAATGTTAACCGGACCGCGCGGGCATGTAGGAACTCGCCCATGTGCATTTTTGCTAGGTTAACACCTAGGAAGTTAGGATCAGAGTCTCCGACATTGGAACATCTAGAGAGTCACGGTCGATCGTGAAAACCCACGGTCGACCTTGGCGAAGTGGAGTCATAGAGTCGCGGTCAACCGTGAAAATCTAGGGTCAATTGTGAAGGAAAATTTTGAATTTTCTTTTAAGTATCCTGCAGTCAACCGTGAAAATCCATGGTCGACCTTGGAACATTCGAAGAGTCACAGTCGACCATGAAGAAAAATTTTAAAATTGTTTTAGCTAGTATCCCACGGTCGACCCTAGAGTTGACATAGTTCCACGGTCGATCGTGAGTGTGTGTGCGAGTGTGCATGTGGGGGATGCGATAAAGCCCCCTAAGACTTCATCCCTGACATTTTTTTCACTTCTAAATAGTTCTCCATATCTCTCCAAACCCACTTGATGCTCTAGATGTGATTAGAGATCCTAATTATATAGATTTACTTGAACCAACCTAAGAAACTTTAGGTTAAAGCCACTTTTTGCAAAAAATAATAATAATAATAATAATAAAATACAAAAAATACAAAAATTAGATAAACATACCCCATGGTCGACCCTGTCAATCCACGGTCGACCACACTTTGTCCATAGGTCTATGGTCAACCATGGAATTCAACAGTCAACTCTACAATTCTGGCCCTGAAGTCTTGTAAATTGTAATTTTAAATCCCGCTTAGATAGCTTAAATGTGCTAACATCAAAAATTCGGATCTCATTCAATACAACTTCGATTATGGTGATTCAAAAGCCAGATTGAAGCTTGATAAGTCTAGTTTTATAGAAAAAGAAATAATATTTAAATTTAAATTAAAATAGGGTTAGTTTTAAGATGTTTTGAAAACTCTGAAAAAAATATTAATTTTAGACAGATGTTACTTCTGGAATTTTAATAATTTTTTTAGAACTCGAAATGAAACAAAATTTTGTGGTATAAGATTAAACTTAATGATAAATTACTATAAAAAATTTAAAAATAATTCAGTAACTAAAATTGAAAAAGACGTTACGAACAACAGATGTGTTAAAACCAAAAAAATAAAATAAAAATTACAGCTATGAGTTGCCGATGAATCGGACGTATCTTTTTCATCTTAGAGTTTTAGTATTCTGTCTTCTTAGGAATTGCTTCTAATCATGTCAAAAATCATCTTATAAGATTAAGTTAGATTTTTTTTTATATATATATAGTATATTTTCTATTTCAAGTAGTTCTAGTATACTCAAATTATGACCCTTGAGTAGGGTTCAGTTTCATAGTTTAAGACCTATAAGTTCGTATTAGAGATAAACTTCAATAAAACATTTCAAGTTTTCTTATTCTCTTATGGATTCGGGGTTCATATCACATTGAGGAGACATTCATCCCCTTCCTTTTTCAATGTCATTCATTTTGTCATCAACCCTCCAAACCTTTAAAATGTCATAGAACTGCAGATTCTCCTTTCCCTTTTGAAATCAACGAAACCGAAGCATAATGGGCCCATAATCCATAGGCCATAGGATCGAGATGGCATAATGGGAGACTCATTACCCACTAAGTTGAACATAAATTAAATAAGAACTCTGTTTGAATAAGACCTAAAAGACAATCTTATAAATGTGAGACTTGAACTTTTTAATAATTCATGATATTCTCTAAACATTTATAATGATCAAACTACGGAATTACAGAACCATACACATGCGAGTCATTCGTGACTTGACCCAATTCTCAATCCTAGTCGACTACCAATGGACTCACTACTTTAGCTAAGTAGAAGACCAAGATCTACCAGGACTGGAAAGGGATACAACGATGTTTCTACCCTAGTTAGGCAGAGGATTAATGTATCGAATTCAAGCCCACTGCAACCGTCTTTATATGTTAGCCAAACACTAAAAACAGAAATTTTTACTCTGGATAGTGGGGAATTATTGTCATGAATCCTATTCCTTTAAAAAAAAAAAAGGAAATCTCAATGGTGAAATTCTTTAAGGGGGGTAGCCAGCAATAAGTCAGGCTAGTGTACTTAGTATACGCCCTAGCACGTATATGATGTGAAATAAAAAAAAAAATTAGGCAAACGAAATGAGAATATATTTACTTATTGACATTAGGCAATTTCAGGAATGAAATTGTTTTTAAGGGGGGTATATTATAACGTCCCGGATTTTTACTATTTTGGATTTTAAAAATCTTTGAAAATTTTTCACTATAATTACCTTATCTTGTCACTTACTGACCATTAACACTCGATGTTATCCTATACGTGGTAATTACCAGTAAACAACCGCACAAATTCGATTAATCAACCATAGGAAGCCAACGAATCTGAACGATCACGTAAACATCGAGTCTAGCTTCGTGATTTGTTCATCTAGGACCCAAATCTTGCCAACCTATCACTGACTAATCAAGATAACTGCAACTAAATAAAGATATACGAAAAACCAAGACTAAGGGTAGGATCTTAATTAACAAAACAAACTGACACAATTACCCTTTTAGCCTAAGAACCAACGGTTTAGGGTGATTAGGATCGAATCGCCATTTTCACTAATTGTGAATATTCCACACTATGAACTTAGCTAATCCAAACCTTAATAATCGTGCATGAGAAATCTCGCTACCCAATTCATTCCAGAAATGCCCTAATTATCCGAATAAGCTCTAAATCGCTCGTTATTGGGCCACAAAACCCGAGACTATAGAAAGACATTTATCTTAGTAGTCTTAGTGTCCATTGTGGGACATCGAGCCGAGATCGCATCTCGAATCGCTCAACTTGGACTCGTAGGGTGAGTGCATGAGATGTGTGAATACCTTTAGAGTCTGATAGGAACTTGAGTTATTTATTTGTATCCGATCTTTGCCCAACTTGTGGCTTTTAGACTGTTAAATCGTGACTAAATGTACGACAATAACCCAAGCCAACACCTCACACATATACGTATAGTCATGGCCCCGATTGACGATCGGTAACCGTTGAACTGAATTCTGATCATACCCGTCGATCGACACATCTAAATAATGGGACGATCGCATCCATATGTAGATCCTCATTAGGGCCGACTATCCTACGGAGGTTATCGACCCCTACGGTACATAGTAGACCGCGAAAGTTAGAAACACCCTCCTATAGGGCTAGTATAATGAAAACCTAACCCTTAGGGTCATTTACACCATTTCTGGTGCTATAAATAGAGCATTCGGGGGCAACTTTTGCTGTCATCCGAATTTTACCTTATAAAGAAAGAGAGAAAGAGAAAAGGAGGGAGATCTTGTGAGTGTTCTTGATGGATTCCATTCGATCAAGCCCTAGTCTCGATCGTTCTCCTCCGTCGAATTCATATCACTCACAATCGATAGGTAAGAAATGAACCCTACTTTCCAACTTAGATTTTTCTATGTTGAATTACATGAATATTTCTTAATTGATTCAAATTTGATGTATGAATCATTTTCCCCCAAGTCTCTAACCCTAGAAGCTTAAAATCGGATATTCCTTCTTAAATGTGTGAACCATTATTCCTAAATTGTTATTTATCGACCTTTGGGGGTCTTAGTTAATGATATGTTGTTTGTAGATAACATGGTGTATGCTAACATATTCAGATTTTGATTTGATCACAACATGTGTTATTGCTTTTTTATGGATGCTCACATGTTTAATAAAATGTCTATGTGATTGAATGTGTTGTTCTATTGATGTTCACATGTTTGATAGAATGCCTAAGTGAATGTGTAGTTTTATTGATAATGAAATGCTCAAGAAAGTGTATTGTTTCTATTGATGCCTATATGTTTGATGAAATGTTTAAGTAGTAGTATCATTGAATTTATACTTCATATGAAATCTTAGTATGATTGTCTGATGAATTGTTAGTCTTTAGCGATGCTTAGGATTACTTATAATGTTGGGTCAGTCGGTGAATCACCCAAACCAAGGGGTGGCCTGAGTTAGGCCGGCCACCTTAGTCTTATTCAATCGACCCGAGTTGAACACGGATGACTGACAGTATCTAGATTACACGGGATGCTTCCGCCCAATGCCAATTGCGCCGACGTTCTTCCAGGTCAATCAAATTATTCTAATAGTCGATTGATCATGTATGTTCATAATATATGATACGACCAAATTTAATCTAGGATACCTCATTCCCAATGGATGAGTCTACTCATAACCATTAGTGCGTTATGATCTTACAAAGACTCATAAGCCTGGGTATGGTGGTATGGGACATTGTGTTCAAGCTATCGTCCTACACTGGGATGACGTGCCTACCATATAGACAAAAAATTGAGTGACGAGCCCGCCATGTTAGTAAAATATTGGGTGATGAGCCTCCCCATAGTGACCATCGAGCACCAATGAATGTCACGACCCTACCATGTTGTTAATGGTTTGAGTGGCATGCCTTTTCCACATTCGGGGTGTGGGTGACGACCTTCACCCTAGATGTGATTGTCCTTGGGCAAAAAACCTTACTATTAACCTGACTAAGCTGTATGAACTATTGAATGATGAACCCAAATTTAAATCAAGGGACACTGGTGAGGAGCCGCTACATGCCACCATGAGCTACGTGAATCCATTTAATGATAATTGATAGAATGACAGTATGATGGCTTCACCAGCCTGCTGTTTGAACTGGAAATAATAACTACTTGGCTAATCATACATATCAATAAATTGTTGGGTTTTGTTGCGGGCCAACCATTGTGCATATGTTGACGCTCTCGCTAACAATAGCATTGATGTGGTTCTATATTGGTATCGTCAACCCTGGGCATTCGTCATGCTAAACAATGTTGGGTTGTGTTGCGAGCCAACCATTGCGCATGTCATCCATGCATTTAAATAATTAACTTAGGAATTGTTTGTTTTATAATGTTATCATTACCTGCGCTGATTGAGTCGATAGCATGTGTTACGTAGAACTAATGGAACCATTAAGTTAGCTACTCACTCCAACCTAGAACCGTGTTTTAAAATACCAATCAGACGATATTATTGATGCAGGTACAATCGAGATCTCAGACGGGTAGGCTTATATCGGCTTGCACTACCACTGTTATGTTTTGAAGGATTTGGCCAAAATTGAAAACTTTACCCTTTAATCATTTTGGGTATGTATATTGTGGCTTGTATAATCCTCATTTGGGTAGACACCACTCTTTGAATGGTTTATTTTAAATATTAGCCATATATTTCTAGGCTCAGTTATCTATGCTTAACTTTTGATGTTGCTGATTAAAACTACTCTGATTAGTGATTGTTAACCAAACTACGTGGGCACATGGAAACTTGTCTATGTGCATTTTTGCTAGGTTCACACTCTGAAACTTGGGATAGGAGTCTTTGTACTCGGGTGCCGATTTTCAGGTCATGACACATAACGACAATGAACCAACTACTGCCCTGCACTTCCTCCTCTTAGGAGGCAGGGTGGAAAGGATTAATAGGTGGGCCTATATTGTTATGTCCAAACATCATAATGAATCTGGGACTGGGATCCGAATCGATCTCAGATGTGGTCTCTCTTAGCTCATCCCAGCATATCGCAATTCCTCGGGTTCATCCAGCTTAAGTGGGATCTAGGGCGGTCTTAAGGCAAGTTGAGGCCTTAAGGGAGGCTCCAAATGAGGCCTTTTTTTAAATTTAAAATATAACTAAAAATAATAGTTATATATAATAAAAAATACTATGAAAAAGAGTAAACTAGATGATGTTTAGTCATTGGAGAATGTTTTTACCAAGTACTAAGAACCATCGAATGATCGCATGGATAAAAAAAAGTGTGTTGGACCCATATTCGTCGGCTTTGATACCAATATCATATCACCCAATATATCAGCCATATTGGTGAGAAAATTTTGTATATGAATTCAAAAGATCGGGCATGATTGCAATTTTTTAGGTTTTTTAGTCGGATACAAGTCCCCCTAAAATAAAATGAAATAATGGAGCAAAATGGTGACAATGAACACATTCATAATAAAAGTCAAATATTATAATGTATCGAGATCTACTAAAATGTATCGATATTTCATTTAAAACATAACTAAAGTCAATTAGTGAGTGAAAGAACTATGGATTGAAATAATATTAATACTTACAATTTATTTAAAGTTTACTCTACTTGCCTTTTAAAATGCAAATTTATTAATTAAGTTTATATAGTCAAGTTTGTTAATCAAATATTTTTCAATAGATAGTATAGCCAATCCACTTACTTTCTTGTGACATAGTCAATCATAAGTAGGATTTTATTAATTTAAACTTCGAAAAACTTCTTTTTGCATAAGCGATTGTTATAGGTATTGTTAATAATATCCTATAAGCAATGTATGCATTTAGAAAAATATCTAGTTTATTTATATAATTAAGTGTTTTAATTACAATTTTTATATCTATTGGTAAAACTTCTCTTAAAACCTTTAATTCTAAAAAAAAATCTAAATCATCGATATCAGAAAATATTTCATGTTTTAAAAAAAAAAATCAAGGTTAAGACAATATTTTTTAAAAATCAATATTGTTTAATGATTTTAATTTGTTTAAATCAAATAAAAAACCAAAAATATCTTCATATGCTTTAAATTGTTCAAACCTATTATGAATTGAAAAGATGACTTGATTTACTATATATGTAAAATACTCAATTCTAAAATATTCTTCTAATGATTGTATTAACTTCTCATCAAAATGTTTCTTTCTACATATTTTACGTTTTTCATGAAATACAATTTTATATTCATTTTACTTGCAAGTCAAAATAGTAAAATTCACTAAAAATAAAAAGTCTTGATTTAATTATGTCTAATGATTCCTAGCATAATTAGAAGTAAATCCTAAGAAGATTATATATAATAAAACTCTAAAACGAAGGAGATACATCAAAACTAAAATTTACTAAAAATAGTAAGTTATTTCTTTTTTCTAAAACTACGATTTTAAATTGGAATGAAGCATTTTCTCACTAAACATAGCAATGTGAACTGCTCATATGGATTGGTTGACCCCGGATGACCTGTTCCAGTCAAAATTCATAGGTTACCCCTCCCGTAACGATATGTGAATCAAAAGTTATGGTCGATTTATGTTTCCCACTTCGAATGGCAACTTCTCCCTATTTGGAATGAATTTCTTCAATCCGGACACACGTGGGGCTCAGTCAGATCATGCCCTATGTAGGATTGGGACCAAATTTGAAGGACTACATTCGCTTCCATTTAGTCTTCTTTCGGTCCAACTATGCTAAGAATATGTCCGCGGCCCGCTCTAGATTAGTTCCCTCACTTGAAAAGAACTCGTCCCTGAGCTATCCATTGAAATCGGCTCATGATACTCATACAAATCTACCACATTGAACGTCCACGAGATCTCTAGGTCATTGGGAAGATCAATGACATATGCGTTATCATTGATTTTCTTGAGTATCGGGATTGGGCCTATCTTCTTATTTATCAGCTTGTTATATGTCACGATCGGAAATCATTTCTTGCGTAGGTGAACCAACATGTTATCACCCATTTCAAATATTTTCTGGCGTCAATATTTATCAACCCCTTTCTTGTAATTGGCATTAGACGCTTTTAATTTTTTGGGCGTAACTGGGTTAGCACAACACAGAGACTCATGCTCTCCCCCATTAGACCTTGATGGATCGATTTTTTCACTTATCCCTATAAGATTTCACATTCTTTCAAACTCATCTGATAATGTGGGCGATTAAGAAGACTTGCTCCTGGGACAATATCAATATGGTGTTGTATATCACAAATGGGGGCAACCCATCGGGAAGTTCATCGGGCATGATTGTCTTGAATTCCAGTAACATTGGTTTCAACTTCTTTGGAATATTCGTGAGCTCTACTTCTTTTTCATTTTCAATTAATGCATTGATTTCTCTTGTCTCCTCAAATTCTTTAATAAAATCCTATTCGGTTATGAGAGACTGCCCATCCACTTTAGAAGTCATGGGTTGGTTCTCTGTTCTCATAGGGGCAAGGATAATCTTTCTACTATCTTTAATAAAAATAAAAATATTATCCCGACATCTAGCATAGCATTAACAGGTATTGTCGTGGTCGACCAAATAAAATGTGACAAGTTTCCATATCAACCACATCCACATTACTTTGTCCTTATAATATTTCTCAAGGGAGATGGGAGTACAACATTGTTTAGTTACCTTTGTTTTACTAACTTCCTTGATCCATCCAATCGTATATGGAGAGGGTGTCTTTCTATCTTCACTTATAACTTTTCCATCTATAATAAGATCACAAACCCTTTGGTTCACAGTACACCGCATTCGAAAGATGTTGTGTGACTGTAAATATATTTTCTCCTTTGGTGTGTACAACAACTTCCTCACGATCACAGTGGTAACATATGATTCACTATTATCAAGTGGTGGTCTTTAATTCATCACCAGTGTCACACCACGAACATGATGACCGCAAGCTCCATCATCGATGTCATGTTGCTCATTATTATGAATATAGGTTTGTCTTAAAGCTTTCATCAAACCGTCAATCACTGCCTACAGTCCTAGCATGGCTTGTAGATTCTTCCATTGGAAAGCTTCAAACGCCGCCATTGTCATAAGATTGTTCCCTGGAGCACCGTCCATGGGGTTGTTGCTCAAACCATTGTTAGGTGACATTGAATCGAGGAAAAACCTCGCTCTGATACCAACTGCACAAGGAAGGGTGTAACGAGGAAGGGAACACAACATCGTCAAACACTAACCTTGCATAGTATTTATATATCATTTATGATACATGCGCATTAATGAAAGATCAATTATGACTCCTAGTACAAGATAATTTTGTGCAATATGTCATGAGGACAACCAACGGATAATAGGTAAAGACAGTCATTCAGTTTAGCCTCAATCGAGTAAATCAATAGGGAATTGACATGTGGACGAACAATCATTCCCATAATTGCATCGAGCAACCAAACAACATTACTTTCACCTTTTACCCAAAGTGAATAATATTGAGGGGGGGCAATGTTGTACCTTATTTCTGACTGTTATGAGAAAAGCTAAAGTGAATAATATGGGGGGGGGGGGGGGGAATGTTGTACCTTATTTCTGGCCGTTATGAGAAAAGCCAAAGTGAATAATATGGGAGGGGTGGTGGTGTAATGTTGTACATTATTTATGACTGTTATAAGAAAACCAAAGTGAATAATATGGGGTGCAATGTTGTACCTTATTTCTGACCGTTATGGGAAAAGCCAATAGGAAGGTGACATGTGGCATTACACGAAAGATAGGAGGTGTATGAAAAGATTTTCTTAGATATTTAAAGCGCTTTTTGCATAATTATAACTGACATATATTTAATGTCGCACGTCATCAGGTGACCAACAAAGTAGTGCTGTCGAGACATTCAGAAGCAGAATGTGGTCGACCGAGGGGAATAGAGCATGGTCGAGGGAAGAGTTCGTTTAGTTACCTTTATTTCACTAACCTTCTTTATCCATTCAATCATATGTGGATGTGGGTGCATTTCTATCTTCAATCGTAACTTTTCCACTAATCTTAGACATGAGATTCTCATTGCTCTTGCCGTCTATGATAATATCACGGACCCTTTGGTTCATAGTGCACCTTGTTTGAAAGATGTCGTGTCGCCATAGATCTATCTCCTCCTTTAGTGTGTACAACAATTTACTCACAATCACAATGGTGGCATGTGATTCACATTATTGGGTGGTGGTCTGCGATTCATCACTAATGTCACACCATGAACATAATGACTGTGAGCCCAATCGTCGATCTCATGTTGCTCATTATTATGAATACAGGTCCGTCCTAAAGCTTTCATCAAATGGTCAATCACTACCGGCAGTCCTTGCATGGCTTGTAGATTTTTCCATCAGAAAGCTTCAAATGTTGCCACTGTCATAAGACTATTCCCCAGAGCACCATCCATGAGGTTGTTGATTGAACCATTGTTAAATGCGATCGAATTGAAGAAAAGCCTCCCTTTGATACAAACTGCGTAAGAAATGGTGTGATGAGGAAGATCATCGTTTACCTCAAGTGTACAAAGTCTTGAATCCATAAGGTTATTCTTGAATGCACAAAAAAAAAATAATAATAATAAAAAATAAATAAATAATCAGAATTTTTATTAATCAATAATGCTCAGACTTCCCAATTACATTACTTATAAATAAAGTGAAACCCTAATTAGGAGTCATAATTCAACTAAACTAAAATTCACGTATAATAATAAAATTTACTAAAAATAGAAAGTACTAATTCAATGATGCTAGATGATTCCTAGCATAATTAAAAGCAAATCCTAAGAATACTGCATATACTAAAATTCTTAATCGAAAAAGATACATTGAAATTAAAAATGGTAAGTTTTTCTTAAAACTGCGATTTTGAATTGGAAGGAAGCGTTTTCTCATAAAACGGAGAGAAATGACTCACTTACATGGATTGGTTGACCCCAGATGGTCTATTCTAATCAAAATTCATAGGTTGTGCATCCGTAACCCACAGCGATACTCAAATCAAAAGTTATGGCACATCTACGATTCACACTACAAACGTCAAATTCTCCCTATCCGAAATCATATTTTTTTTCGATTTGGACACACCTGAGACTGGTTATGTCATGCCCTACGTAGGACTAGGCCTGGATCTAACGGACTGCGTACTTTTGCTTACCTTACGTTCTTCTTCCGGTCCAGCTGTGCCAAGAATAGGTCTCCGACCTACTCTCTACATCAGTCTTGGCCCACCATATCAACAATCCTGATCACCGCATATGTTTGCCATTGCGGGGCAATGTTACAAAGTTTGGAGGTCGCCTTCATCCAAATTGTGAGGATAAAATGTACCGATAATTGCAGTAAGATACCTTGCAGTAGGTACTCACTGGGGTTACATTTGCAAGCCGAGAGCCACCTAGTTGGAACTTTCACGAGATCCACACAGTCCATCAGGTGTCTCATGTTTGCCATTGAAACCAAAAATCATAATAACAAAAAAAAACCTAGTCAGGCCATACCATAGGAAAAGTTAGTATTCCAAAACTCAAGTGGGAAGTGGGACATCATATATATATATATATATATATTATATATATATATATATATATATATAGAGAGAGAGAGAGAGAGAGAGAGAGAGAGAGGCATGCTCACCTACGCACGTGCGCACCTTTGCACATGTGTCATGGGTGTCGAATCCGAACGGTCCATAAGATGCGGAATCCCATGAAACCTTAGGGGGTGAAGTTTCACCCTGATCTAAGATTCTGGTGGGCCATAGCAAAGTGAAATTCAAATCAAGGGAATAAACTGTTTGCATTTTTCATGGCCCAATGAAGTTTTTGGTTCAAAGTAAAAATTCGTACTAGGGGGTTTCATGAGGTTCTGCTTCATGTGGACCATTCAGATTTGTGAGACTCATCAAATATGATGAGTTCTCAAAAAAGTTCGTATGTAGTACGTATGAACTGGTTCGCAGGTGAGCGTTTCCGTGTGTGTGTGTGTGTGTGTGTGTGTGTGTGTGTGTGTGTGTGTGTGTGTGTGTGTGTGTGTGTGTGTATATATATATATATATATATATATAGAGAGAGAGAGAGAGAGAGAGAGAGTCATGCTCACTTACGCACATGCGCACCTTTGCACACGTGTCATGGGTGTTTAATCTGAATGGTCCATGTGATGTGGAATCCCATGAAACCCCAAGGGACAAATTTTCACCCTGATCTAAAATTCTGGTGGACCATAGTAAAGAGAAATGCAAATCAAGGGAGGAAACTATTTTCATTTTTCATGGCCCACCAAAGTTTTGGATCAGAGTAAAACTTGGACCCGGGGGTTTCATGAGGTGCTGCTTCACATGGATGGTTCAGATTTTGGATCCACATCATGTATGATGGGTTCTCAAAAAAGTTCGCACCAGTTCCATGCAAACTGGTGGGCAGGTGAGATTTCCCTGTGTGTGTGTGTGTGTGTGTGTGTGTGTGTGTGTGTGTGTGTGTGTGTGTGTGTGTGTGTGTGTGTGTGTGTGTATATATATATATATATATATATATGCTCAGCTAACTTGTTTGAGAACTCATCATACATGATGTGAATCCAAAATCTGAACGGTCCATGTGAAGCAACACCTCATGAAACCTCATGATCCAATTTTTACTTTGATCCAAAACTTTAGTGGGCGATGAAAAATGAAAATAGTTTCCTCTCTTAATTTGCATTTCTCTTTGCTATGGCCTACTAGAATTTTAGATCAGGGTGAAATTGTCCCTTGGGGTTTCATGGGATTCCGCATCACATGGACCGTTCACATCAGACGCCATGACACATGTGCAAAGGTACGCAGGTGAGCGTATATATACAGAGGAACGCTCAGCTACGCGCCAGTTTGCACGTCATTTACATGCGAACCTTCCTATAAACCATCAGATAAGGTAGACGCTCTGAATGAATGCGCTCTTAGCGCGAGCTTAAAAAAGCGAGTTTCCTTCTCTCGCACACCTCTTCACCCACTCTCCGAAGGATGAGGAGAAAGCCTTTTCACATAAAATTCTTCCGCTGAAATGCTAGGTGGGTCCCACCAAGATGTTGGTGATAAATCTATGCCGTCCATACATTTTTAAAAATAATTTTATGATATGAACCCAAAACTGAGGTAGATCAAATTCTCAAGTGGGCCACACAGTGTTGATTGAACTCTCACCATTAAAAACTTCCTGGGGCTACCAAAATTTTGGATCAAGCTGATATTTGCTTCTTCTTTTTTCCATCATCCAGGTCTATATGACCTAATCTATAGGTTGGATGTCAAATAAATATCACGGTGGGCCCTAAAAAAATTTAACGGTGAGAATCATTATCACCGCTGCTTCCTGTGGTGTGGTCCACTTGAGATTTGGATATGCCTCAGTTTTGGGATAATGCCGTGAAATGATAAGGAAAAATGGATGGATGGGATAGATTTCTCAAAAACATCATGGTGGGCCCCACCTAGATTTCCAACGAACTTTGCAAATGCGTGTGTCATTAGGGGACGCGGACTGGATACCGAAGGAACGAATTGGCTACTCCCCCTGCCACCAGCCAATGGCTGGTGATCGATGCTCTGTGGACCCCACCATGATATATGTAACATCTCGAATTTTTTTCCAACTTGGCAATGGACGTCCTTGGACGTAAAACTGTCCTAAGACCTTATTTTGTTATAATTAGGGCATAATTTAATTAAGTATTAATAGCTTGGATCACTTTCTATACAAACTACAAAGGCCCAAGTACAACCTCAGGCAGAAATCAAATAGGACAAAATCCTTTAGAAACTAAACGAGAATTAATTTAGTGCTAAACTAGATTCTCTGTGCAATGGGCCCTAATCACTTTAAATACGAACTACAAGACCCAAAACTTGTAGAATCATCGACGCTACATTACCCTATAATTTAGGATCAATCTCATTACCCAGTTGCTCTCGGGAGCATCACGAAACTCCGTATCGGACCTGGATTGCACGTCGAAAGTCCGATTACTGCAAAACTAAATGATTATAACTGCTTTGCTGGGCTTGACAACCATCTCGGAAATCAAGTCCTGACTGTGTCCAGAAATGCACAACTTGAGCCCGTAGCGAAGTGTGTGAGAAACGTGAATATTTTCGAAAATAAATCTAAACTTAAGTAAACTGAAACGTGTCGCTTGCGGGCAAAATATAAAGATTGAGACCGTCAGAATCTGACCCAAATAAACCCTCGGATCAAGAGAAATTTCCCACACATGTTAGTACACTTGTGGCCCTGATCGAGTACCGGTGACCGTTGAACTGAAACTGGTCCGCCACGGTCGATCTGTAAATCCGATCGGACCGAAACCTTATCTTGACCTAGATCTAATGCTAGAGAGCTTAAGTCCGACCGCATACAGAAAAGGGAGCTCCGGAAGTGCTCCATTGAGCCGAAACAGATGGATTTTGGCTATAATATACGTATACCATGGCCCTGGGGCCATTGAGCTCACATCTGAGCCTATATAAGGGCTTTAAACCCTCATTCTCTCTCCCCATACGAATTTGCAATTCAAGGGAGAGAGAAAAGAAAAGGAAGAGAAGAAAAGAGAGAAAAGGTGAGGGAATTTAGGGTGTTGCTACAGGGATTCCTCCATGTTGTTCTAAGTGCCGAATCCACTCTACCGTATCGCTGTTTCAGCAATTCTAGATTCATTTTCGTAGGTAAGAAAACCTAAGTGTAATCTGTTTTAGGGTTTCAGATAGTGTAAGTTATGAAATAGCTAACCTAATTCATGTTATAGGTCGTCAATCCGCCGTTGACAAAAACTAAGTGTCTAAAACGATTCCGTTACGCGTTTACTGGCGTAAGGTGCGGACTAAAAACGTATAGGTTATCGTTTTCAAGGCTTTCAATGTCGGTTAATGATTTATTACTGACATGGATACTATTTCACATGCAAAATGCGATGTCTGTCTAGCCTTTCAGATATATATGAACTATGTTAAGTTTAGGTTAATCCATGTGTTTGTTGAAATAATCGTATAAGTATGGAATTTGAATTTGAGTTTGCCATGATTAATTGTTGTCTATGTATGCTAGATGTATGTGTAATAACTCTTGGACAAAAGGACTAGCCCTAATACATATTATATCAACATACGTTGCGTATGTTCCATTGTGTAGCCTAAGTGTTTGTGAAAATGACTGAATGAGTATAGAATTCGCATTCGTGCTCGCCATGACTAACTGTCATGGATATATGATTGTTGTATAGGCGATAACCCTTTGACGAGAGGATTGACCATAATACGTATGATAACTAATATATATCATATATGATGGAATGCGTAGGCTAAGTGTTTGTAAAATGTCTGAATGAGTTAGTAGTTAGTAAGGTGTACCTGTATGTGGGTTGAGATATGATTCTCAACTACCTCAATGATGTGTATGATTTCCTCCATGTATGTCATATTTCAATGTTTGGTTATTTATAAATTGAATGTGTGCGAATTCATGTTCACATTGCATTTCAGAACATGTTCATATGATTGTATGATTTGAAGTATCGATCCATTACCACTTTAACTATCTTATAGGATATTTTGTTGTAACTGAATGTGGTTGGGGCTATCATATAGTCCAGGCAATCGGTAACAGGCCTCGAATTGGTGGCTGAGGTTGTTTCGCCATACAGGAGGTGTTCGATGAATCCGAGTCGTACTTGGGTTGTCGACAGTGGTTAGGCCACACGGAGTGCTTACGCACTTCATATCAATTAACTCAACGTGCGCTCATGCTAGTCGAGCCCGTCAAGTAACTCGATTGGCCCGATGTATGTTCACCATGTTTGGACACTAAGGTACCAAACCCACCAGTGGAATCCCCGTTAACCTTGGTACCTCGAACCGCTAAGACTCATGAGTCGGACATGGTGGTATGGGACACCGTAGTCGAGCTGTCAGCCTACGCTGTGGTGACGAGCCTCCCTGTAGTGACCAGTGAGCAACACCGCCTCGTGAACCGAATACGGTGGTATGGGACACTGTATTCGAGCTGTCGGCCTACACTGATCAGGTGACGAGCCCTTTGTAGTGACCTCGAGCATAGTCTGAGACTGCGTTGAGATGACGAGCCTCTTCCGTAGCCAATAGAGTATAAACTAGACCTGCACTGATAAGGCGACGAGCCCTTTTGCAGTGACCTAGAACCACAACATCGTATGGGAGTTGGTAGGACTGACGACCCTAGACCGGATCATTGTTGGTAATTGATATGAGGGAGGTATCTTAGCTTCCCAATCCTGCTGTACAAATAAACCTAAGTAAGAACTGGACTAACACGATCATAACATTGCATTGCACGGTGCTTGGCGAAGAAGTAGCATGTGTCTGGAGTGGTGCATGCCGCGACCGTGAGATGAAGTTCGCAGAGGGAGTGCAGGCGAGGGTATGCATCATTTATACATACCATTCGTGCATTAATCAGAGTACTTAGGGCTGAATTGTTGTACTGCTTTATCATTACTGCTTGATTGAATTGATAACATGTTAACCTTTGCTTTATAGTTCCACTGAGTTGATCACTCACTCCCACGTTACGGGACGGTGTTTTAAACACCAATTAGACCCTATTTTAGTTTCAGATAATGGCGATGCTTACGAAGCGGAGCCGGACTTTTATGATGTTGAGGATAGTTTCTCTTTTATGCAGCTATCAGGCGGGTCTATGTAGACCATGTTCTGATCGACGGGGTTACAGGGGTGCTGATAAGATACCATTACACTTGTTATTTTGTACTTTTAGAACACCCATGTATATTCATTTTGTTCATTTTTGGTGTATACATGTATATATTTAACCTGGTAACATGTTCACACTCTGGAGACTTACAACAGTTTATATAGTTTATATATCTATCACAGTCTTCCGCTTGCGTAATTTAACTATCTCTGGAGTATGATATGCTGTTTTGGTATAATCTCACTCATGTTTAATGTACTAACACGGACAACATTTAATCACTAACTGTCATGGATATATGATTGTTGTATAGGCGATAACCCTTTGACGAGAGGATTGACCATAATACGTATGATAACTAATATATATCATATATGATGGAATGCGTAGGCTAAGTGTTTGTAAAATGTCTGAATGAGTTAGTAGTTAGTAAGGTGTACCTGTATGTGGGTTGAGATATGATTCTCAACTACCTCAATGATGTGTATGATTTCCTCCATGTATGTCATATTTCAATGTTTGGTTATTTATAAATTGAATGTGTGCGAATTCATGTTCACATTGCATTTCAGAACATGTTCATATGATTGTATGATTTGAAGTATCGATCCATTACCACTTTAACTATCTTATAGGATATTTTGTTGTAACTGAATGTGGTTGGGGCTATCATATAGTCCAGGCAATCGGTAACAGGCCTCGAATTGGTGGCTGAGGTTGTTTCGCCATACAGGAGGTGTTCGATGAATCCGAGTCGTACTTGGGTTGTCGACAGTGGTTAGGCCACACGGAGTGCTTACGCACTTCATATCAATTAACTCAACGTGCGCTCATGCTAGTCGAGCCCGTCAAGTAACTCGATTGGCCCGATGTATGTTCACCATGTTTGGACACTAAGGTACCAAACCCACCAGTGGAATCCCCGTTAACCTTGGTACCTCGAACCGCTAAGACTCATGAGTCGGACATGGTGGTATGGGACACCGTAGTCGAGCTGTCAGCCTACGCTGTGGTGACGAGCCTCCCTGTAGTGACC
This sequence comes from Magnolia officinalis, assembly GCA_021015155.1. NCBI lineage: Eukaryota > Viridiplantae > Streptophyta > Magnoliopsida > Magnoliales > Magnoliaceae > Magnolia > Magnolia officinalis. The sequence goes on from JAJHSJ010000015.1 coordinate 50,169,063, forward strand.
AGTGAGCAACACCGCCTCGTGAACCGAATACGGTGGTATGGGACACTGTATTCGAGCTGTCGGCCTACACTGATCAGGTGACGAGCCCTTTGTAGTGACCTCGAGCATAGTCTGAGACTGCGTTGAGATGACGAGCCTCTTCCGTAGCCAATAGAGTATAAACTAGACCTGCACTGATAAGGCGACGAGCCCTTTTGCAGTGACCTAGAACCACAACATCGTATGGGAGTTGGTAGGACTGACGACCCTAGACCGGATCATTGTTGGTAATTATATGAGGGAGGTATCTTAGCTTCCCAATCCTGCTGTACAAATAAACCTAAGTAAGAACTGGACTAACACGATCATAACATTGCATTGCACGGTGCTTGGCGAAGAAATAGCATGTGTCTGGAGTGGTGCATGCCGCGACCGTGAGATGAAGTTCGCAGAGGGAGTGCAGGCGAGGGTATGCATCATTTATACATACCATTCGTGCATTAATCAGAGTACTTAGGGCTGAATTGTTGTACTGCTTTATCATTACTGCTTGATTGAATTGATAACATGTTAACCTTTGCTTTATAGTTCCACTGAGTTGATCACTCACTCCCACGTTACGGGACGGTGTTTTAAACACCAATTAGACCCTATTTTAGTTTCAGATAATGGCGATGCTTACGAAGCGGAGCCGGACTTTTATGATGTTGAGGATAGTTTCTCTTTTATGCAGCTATCAGGCGGGTCTATGTAGACCATGTTCTGATCGACGGGGTTACAGGGGTGCTGATAAGATACCATTACACTTGTTATTTTGTACTTTTAGAACACCCATGTATATTCATTTTGTTCATTTTTGGTGTATACATGTATATATTTAACCTGGTAACATGTTCACACTCTGGAGACTTACAACAGTTTATATAGTTTATATATCTATCACAGTCTTCCGCTTGCGTAATTTAACTATCTCTGGAGTATGATATGCTGTTTTGGTATAATCCCACTCATGTTTAATGTACTAACACGGACAACATTTAATCATCATTATCTATGTTGCATAAGTGATGCGTTGGAACTCGGGAGTGAAGCTTATGCTCAACCCCCAATTTTCAGGGCGTTACAAGTTGGTATCAAAGCATGATTTGGATTAAACTGGACCTGGGTTATAGTAACATGACGCACTCTAACGCACCCTGATTTAGGAAGGGGGCAATGAAATTTAGAAACTATATTAGAATCTCAAGTTTCGCCGACAGGAGAGATTGAATACTGTAATTATTTAGTCCATAATGTATCTTCGATCACGTGAATCGACCTAAATCGCCTCTAGGCCGTCAGTTAACGAGTTTGAATCGTTAGTTGACAAATTCTAAACCTGGACATAGATGTCCTTAGGCAATGGATCGATCATAACACCTTATTAACTTTCCAAGAACTCAATCCCAAAGCGTAAATTCCTTTTTAACCCTTTTCCTTCGAAATCTCACCTTTCACCATCCTATCCTTCAAATTGTTCTAAGCACATTCATAATACACACCAATCCTAGTGTATAAATGATGAAGAACAATACCAAAACTAAAACTTACCATAAGTAGTAAATAAATGGATAAAATGGGTTTTTGACCCTTAACCTTTTAGAATATAATAAAATAAATAGGTTCGTTGGATAGATTAGCGTCTCCTACCTCAAAATCATATATTGCACATCAAAGAAATTCATTCTGGTTTGCAAATTGGACCCGAAAATGCCTCGCACAGACACTGGGGCCAAACGACACAAATCGGGGGGACACGAGGTGGGTTCCACATGTATCCGACACCCTCGGGGGGGAGGATATCGCCCCTGGGGGGAGCCATTGCCCCGGGGTCCAGTGGGCGGCGAGGGCCCCGGATCGGCGAGGCCTCGCCAAATTGCGGGCCTGGCAGTGCCGTAGCGGGCCGGCGGCCCGTTTTCGCTAGAAAAATTCTACAATATACGTCTGACTTTAAAAAATTATATCTCCCTCGTTATAACTCTGATTTAGGTGATTCAAAAGCCAGATTGAAGTTTGATAAGTCTAGTTTAATATAAAAATAAGTAAAAATATAATAAAAATTGTAATATATATATAAATATAGTCGTTGTGACAACTGTCCCAAACAGATTAGCGTGGACAACTGCTGCTTCTCGAATTTTTAGAATTTTTCTGTAAGATGAAATCTAATGAAATTTGACGGAGATGAAGTAAACTTGATGATGAACTACTAAAAAAATAATTAAAATAATACACAAATTAAAAATACCAGAAAAAGGACAAAGAATTACCCTAGGACGACATTGCTTGTTAGTACTCCTAGATTTCGAAAAATCTTATAGTATAGGAATTCTACTGACGTAATAACCTGACCCTAGGACCTCCTTAGATAGTATGAGCATATGTGTTGTACTCGAGCGCAGTTAAATTCAAGTTCGGGCAACTCAATTTCAATCATACGGCTTTTGACCCTAAGCGATAAAACATCTTCTTGTATTAGAAATGGTATGAAATCATCTAACGTATGAGTATAGACTTCAGATTACAACTATTGGATTATTTTTAGGAATGTACATTAAGACTAGGCTACTGGTTTTACTAATGAATGTAAATGACTGACTATGCTAAGATAATTGAAAGATAGTTGAAAGATAGACTTAGTTAGTTGGCTTAAGTAGGTTGGAGTGAGACCTCATTCCTTCGTTGGATCCCCTCGATACTTATAGGCTCCCTTAGTAACTCTTAGGAAGCTTGCTTTGATTCAAAACTAGTTACACTCTGAGAACAACTCATCGGATTGAACGTTAGTTCAAATCAACACACCCCCTAGAACTGCCTTCTCAAGGACTTGATACACTCGGGAACACGGAGTAGAGGAACTATATATGAGCGAAGTATTCGCGGTTTGAATCGAATTTTCAATCTTGGTAGTTGCCCATGAACTCAATGCTCTGATCAAGCAGAAAGTCGGGATCAACTAGGATTAAGAACTGATACGATAAACTTTCTGTCATAGCTAGGCAGAAGGTCCATGTATCCAATTCAGACCCACTACACAACTTTCCTTCCGTGTTGGGCCAACCACTTACAACCACAAGTTTCACACTTCATCTTTGAGAGGTGTTGAGAATATATAGCCAATAAAGATTTTTCCTTTTAGGCCCAAGAAATTTCTTAAATGGGCAATAGACAGTTAGGAATTAGATCTCAAATCACAGACCATTCTGGCCTACATATGAACTTAGGAAATTAGTCTGCTCGTTAACCTATTTTGTCCAAATTCTTTAGGTTCTAATAACGTCATGGTTATCGTACAGTATGAAACTAGACATGATTAATGAAGATAAGTCGGGACTGTGGTAAAAGTCCTTCTTAGGTAGAATTAGGCATCTAGCCACCAACTCGCACTCGTCCCTGAACTCAACCACAACACCCATAATTTTTAGCTCCTTTCCATAACCATAGGTACCAATGCTATAGTACACATCATCGATGAAAGGAAAACCAATGTATTGAGAGATCATTTCTCATACGAATCAAGACAAGGAGTCATGAGCCTTGAGGGTAGAAATAAATTTTAAGGGAGGTAGGACATTTTGAGCTTAATCTAGTTAAGTCGGTTTATACATCCAGTTGATCAGTGTGGCGGAGCGGAAGCGTGGTAGGCCCCTACCCCACTAGCCCAGGATCGAAGGAAATTGATCCAGGAGATATGTAAGGTTAGGTCACTAAATAGGATCTGAATCTTCCCTAGAACGTCAATAATGGAGTTACTAGAAGGAAAGCAATTAGGGGTTAAGTAGTAAACCAATTCGTATTAACGATAGAGGCCAACCAATGGGCATGAACTGAATTGCAATAGCCGAAGTCAATTTATCCACAAATCCGCTCATTAAATATAAACTTAATAGAAGCCTTAGCAAGTTCTACTATGAGAAACCTTTTTAGGATGAGCTATTAAGACATTGATTCACCTCTACCTCGGACATAAAATAAGACGAGGACTCTCTTAGACCAAGACCTAAAGGGCAACCTTATAAATAGAAAATTTGAGCCTTTCAATGATGGACATTCCCTAAGTTTTTAGAGTGATCAGACTACGGAGTTACTAAACTATACAACTGCGAAGCATTCGCAGCTTGACCCAATTCTCAATCCTGGGCGACTACCGATGGACTCACTGCTTGACCGAGCATAAGACCAGGAGCCGCCCGGACTAAGAAGGGAGATGATGAGCCTTCTATCCTAGTCAGGTAGGTGATCGATGTATTGGGATCAAGCCCACAATAACTGTTGAGGGTCGCATATTGCATATTAGACCCTGATTAGTACCTAATTTTATGTACATGATAGTGCTTAATGTCATATGTTGATGGTATTTTGATGCAGGATGCAATTATGAGCGTGGATTGAAGAAGAGTACTAAAAGCATGGAATTAACGCTCCAAAGTCACCAGAGCGGGGGACGGACTCCAGAGGACCAAGATCAACGAATTTACATGCCAGGGATCCGAGAAAATCAAGCCGTTCACGCTAAAGAGGCCTGAAATTGGTACAAAATGCAGGATCACATGGTTTCCGCCATCCGATTGAATCGAAACTTCATACATGTCATGGGGACCGTAAATTAACCGTACATATTAAATTTCAGCCATTGAAGATCTCGGGAAGTCGTCCAACAGACAGATCAGCCCATTAATCTCCAATTTGGGGCCCACCTGATATTTGGAACTGCCTCAACTTTGGTATGGACGGTTTAAATGATATGGAAGAATGTATGGACGGAGCAGATCTTGTACATACATCATGATGGACCTTACATGTCCAGTGCGTGTACACCATGTACACGGCACTGGCCGTGCACCGAACAAAGCTAGTCGGTCAGTGATTGCGCTGACCGACGATTTCGTTTTTTAAAAGAAAAAGAAAAAAATGCGCAAACAGCGTTTACGCTGTCCGATTTTTCGGAAGCTGGTGGGCCACCAACATGGATCATCTGTCCGATCCAGGCCGTCCATTAGCTCCACGTGGTCCCCCTTACCACTGTGTAGGTGGCACAATTCCAAGAAGTAGCAGAGAATGGTTTTTAACTGACCAAACGAAGATTAGACGGTCGTGACATCAAGCAAGTGGGCCACTTCAACAATCAACCAAAACCATCCATCCGGCACCGAAATCTTGTCATGGATCTGATGGACGGGGTGGATTTCTTAATACCAAAGTAACGAGGATATCACCGACTTTCCTTCTCAAATTTTCGAAAACGGCAACTATCGTTTGCTGTTTCGCAACAGAGACTGTCGGTCTCTATTGTGGGCCCCACACATCGTCCAAACGGACAATCCAGACCGTTCATTCCTTTCCTGGGGCAGAAACAACCCATGCCTAGTTGTCTGAATCTGAAGACACCACGATGTTAGGGATCTCAGCCGTTTAAATACAAACGGACGGTGGCGTAAAAGATTCCGTGGGCCGCGTCAACGCAAGTTTAAAACTGACCATTCCTTACCAAAATTCCGAGAGGAATCTGGTGGACGGTGTGGATTTCTCGAAAGAACTACGAAATGGGCCCCACCACTGTCACAGCGGAAGAGAGCGTCGGTCTCTGTTACAGCGTCCGGAAACCGACCGACTTCGGGGCGGTTGCGCGTTCAGATCAGTGATCAGATGGATGATCTGATCCGTCCATCGTGTAGCCCATCCACGAATCCCCCTAGGGACGTTGAATTTTTGGGAAACTATCAAAAACCTGGCTGATTTTCTGTTGGCTGCGGAGGCAGCTTCCGTTTCCTGCTACGTAACAGTTACACGCACCGACTTGCCGTTTTCTGCTGTTGTGCATGCTTTCATCTCCGACTCTAGGAGGATCTACACGCAGCTACCATCCTAACCTGTTATAAAAGAAACAGAAGACAGGGAGAGAGAGGATCTCATTCCACGGCTGGAGAAAGGAGAGAGAGAGAGAGAGAGAGAGAGAGAGAGAGAGAGAGAGAGAGAGAGAGAGAGAGAGAGAGAACTCTCTTTAGTTTTGTCTTTTTCTTGTTGTTTCTTTGCTGTTGAACAGATCTAGCCAAACATGGTTGGCTAAACCCCTTAGCTAGGGCTAAGGGGTGAAGCTTGTGGCGTGATGTGAGCTTCTACGGGTTTGATTTAGACTGAACTGATTGATTCTAGTTGGATTTAAGAAATTCTTTTAGTCGTTAATGGTTTGTTATGATTTAAATTACAGCAGACCTGTGATGGCTTGAATAATTCCTTTCCTTTAATTTTGATGCTAGGAAACCTTGTTGTTCGCCATCGTCTCCTGGACATGGTTGGATGACAGAACCTTTCCTGACCATCATCTCTCTGATTGGTTGTGGGGTAGTTTAATTCTGTTGTGTACTTTGTCTCATGGGCATGGTTTTGTGATGGAATCCATACTAATCTGCATCCTTCTTATCCCTTGAAAACTAGATCAAGAGTAGTTCAATTGTGCTTTAGCGACATATCTTCCAACTGGATGAAGATGGGACTCGAAGTCCAGTTGAGTTCTTGAATCAAACGTAGATCTCCCTGATCTCTACAAGTGGATCCCCAGAATCCCTAGTTCCCTTCTCTGAATTCTCTTAAGTTTTAGATAATTATTTCACCATTATTTCTCAAATTACAATTGGTTTAGATTTCATCATAGATCTGGTTATTTTCAGATAACGTACAGGTTTCAATCCCTGTGGATTCGACCTCGGTCTTACCGAGTTTTTACTACATCACAACCCTATACTTGGGGAGTGAACAAGTTCTTGGCGCCGTTGCCGGGGATTGACGGCTACGTTTCCTGAAGATAACTGGTTTTAAGATTAGTTTGAGATTAGGACCTTTTTGATTCTTAGGTTTTATTTTTAGAATTTCCTAATTCAGGTTTTTCTTAAATTTTTAGAAATTTTATATCTAAAGTAACTTTCTATTTTTAGATGGTTTTCCCTTTTTAGAAACTAACCCAACTTTCTTATTTTGTAGGATTCTGAGATAGGTTTCTAAATTGGTAATTTCTCTTTTCCTTGCTATTTCTATATTAGGATTCCTTTTTAGCAAGTTTCTAATTCTAACTCTTTTAGAATTTAATTTTGTTTCCTATTTTAATTTTAGAAACTTTCTATTTAAAGACTTTCTGTTTAGAAACTAACTTTCCTGTTTTGTAGGCCTTTCAGAAATTTCTAATTCGGTAAGATCTTTCTAAATTCTACTTTCTATTTTTAGAATTTCCAGTTTAAGAACTTTCCTCTTTTAGAAATTTTATACTCTCTTAGGAATTTCTCTTTTTCTAAATTAGAAACTAGTTTACTGCTATTTCTCTTCTTAGGATTTTCTAATTTTATGTTAGAATTTCTTTCTATTTTTAGAACTTTTATATTTCTAGGCTTTCATTAATTTAGAAATTCTTTCCTTTTTAGAAACTCACATTACCTTCTATTTTAGGATTAGGATTTCTAATTTAGAACTTTCTAACTCTAGGTTTAGAACCTTCCTCTTTTGTTTTTAGAAACTAGGTTAGTTATTTTCCTTTTTAGATTCTTTCTAATTTTAGAAACTAACTCATTTTTCCTTTATTTTTGGAAACTTTCTAATTCTAGGTTTAGGAAACTTTCCTTTTCTAGAAACTAACTTTGTTTCCACCTTAGAATTTTCTAACTTTAGAATTTCTATTTTTTAGGAACTAATATGTTTTTGGTTTCTTTTTACAGGTTCTTAATTTAGGGACTCCAATTTGGTAACTTCCTTCCAACCCTCTCTTTCTTTTTAGATTTTTATTTCCATTCTTAGGATTAGGTTTAGAATTTGATTGAGGGCTGTGAGTGTTTCATGCCCAAGTGGGCTCGTGACAACACTCGACGTCTCTTGACTGAAGGAGGATTAGTTGAGGGGTTAACTGTCCATCGCAGGACTAGACACCGCTCGAATTCCCCTGAGTTAATTGAGGATATGGCTGGAAATCAACCTCGTCTACCCCAACCTAGGGTAGAAGATGTCCAGGATGAGAATGAGGTGCATTAAGCACCCCCGCCTCGTACCTTACGAGATTACTTACAACCGGCGGGGGTGAGTACGCCCTCATGCATGGTTTTTCAGGAGAATGCATGACATATGGATATCAAGCCAGGGGTGATCCAACTCCTTCCTAAATTTCATGGGCTTGAGTCAGAGAATCCATATCTACATTTGAAAGAATTCGATGAGATCATGACTACCCTATACTTTCCTAACGTGTCTGATGACACAGTTAGGTTAAAACTCTTTCCCTTTTCTTTGAAAGAGAAAGCCAAGACATGGTTACATTCATTATGTCCTCAATCTATTGGCAGATGGAATGACATGACAAGGGAGTTCATTAAAAAGTTTTTTCCATATCATAAGACGAACACCCTTAGGAAGTTGATCATGAACTTCGCCCAAAGGGAAGATGAAACATTCTTCCAATGTTGGAAGCGGTTCAAAGATCTTGTCAGTTCATGCTCACAACATGGTTTTGAAACGTGGCGCATCATGAATTTTTTTTATGATGGACTGACATCTCCCATGCGCCAATTAGTTGAGACAATGTGTAATGGGGAGTTTATGAATAAAGGTGTCGATGAGGTGTGGGATTACTTTGATAAACTTGCTGAGAACACACAAACATGGGACATCTCCCCTAGACCAAGTACTACGCCTAGGCCGACTCATTCCAAAGAAAAAGGTGGAATGTACCTCCTGAAAGAGGATGATGATATTAACGCCAAGGTAGCCAATCTCACTCGAAAACTCGAGGCCATGAAATTAAAGAAGGATAAGGCCAAGGAAATTGTTTGTAGTATTTGTTGTTGCAACATTCACACTACTGAGAATTGCCCAACTATATCTGCCTTTCAAGAGGTATTGAATGAGCAATCCAATGCTGTAAGCAATTATCAAAGACCTTTTAGTGGGCCCACCTCTAACACATACAATCCTGGCTGGAGAAACCATCCAAACTTCAGTTGGAGGAATGGACAAACCGCTACACCTCAAGGTTTCCTAAATCAAAATCCAACTCAAGAGAAACCTCAAGAGGATCCGGTTCTGAAATATTTTCAAAAGCAAGAGCTTTTCAATCAGGGTATGCTACAGGCCTTTCAAGACCTTACAAAAGCAATACAAGGACTTAAGGCTGAAAATGCGATTGGGAACAAGGGGAGCTTCCCAGCTCAACCTCTTCCCAATCCTAAATCGCAACATGAAATTAGCGACCCAAGCTCTTCAAATCAGATGGAGCAAGCTAAATCCATCACCACTCGTAGGAGTGGAAAAATCATTGACAAAACCATTCCGGTTAGGGCTGAAAAGTCTAAGGACCCGGAAGTGGATAAAGATGATGGATCTAGCCATGCCCCACCAGAGTTAGAACCGGAACCTCAAGGAAAGCCAGTTGCTCCATTTCCCCAACGGTTGGTTGCACCAAAACCTCTCTCTAACTCTCAGGATATTCTAGAGGTGTTGAAACAAGTGAAGGTCAACATACCTCTACTTGATGCCGTGAAACAAATACCTTCCTATGCCAAATTCTTGAAAGACTTATGTACGACCAAAAGACGGCAAAATATTCAAAAGAAAGTCTTCCTGACTGAGAAAGTGAGTGTCATCCTAAAACAAGATGTGCCGTAAAAATTCAAAGACCTTGGTAGCCCAACCATATCATGTGTAATTGGGGACTATCGAATTGATCACGCACTTCTTGACTTAGGAGCGAGCGTTAATCTTATTCCCTACTCGGTATACAAACAGTTGGGTTTAGGTGAATTAAAACCCACCTTAACTACACTACAACTTGCTGATCGCTCTGTTCATGTACCAAAAGGAATAATTGAGGATGTGTTGGTCCAGGTTGATCAATTTTACTACCCAGTAGATTTCATCATCCTGGATACCGAACCCATCAACAATACAAGCACTCAGATTCCCGTCATTCTTGGTCGCCCATTCCTTGCCACTTCAAACGCAATTATCAATTGCAGGAATGGTGTCATGAGTATGTCTTTCAGGAATATGACATTAGAAATGAATATCTTTTTCAACACTGGCAGACGGGTAGAGGAAGATGACGATATCCACGATATTAACATGATCGATACTTTCGTGGAAGATAGGACACCCCTTACCTTATCCTCTGATCCTCTAGAGACGTGCCTGGCCCACTCCCATGAGTTTGATGATGACATAATTAGGGAGACATGTGCCATGCTTGATGTGGTACCGGTACTTGAAGTTAACTGGTGGAGGCATCAATTTGAAAAGTTACTCCACACTGATGAAGTGCCTCTACCGTCTAACCTCAAGCCACCGAAGCTTGACCTAAAACCTTTGCCCTCTGATTTAAAATATGCATACTTAGGTCAAGATGAGACATACCCGGTGGTGATTTCTGCCCTCCTTGAGAAAGAACAAGAGAGTAAGCTTATATCTACTCTCCTGGAGCATAAGGGAGCCCTTGGATGGACAATCGCGGACCTCAAGGGAATCGACCCCTCGATTTGTACTCACCGCATATATCTTGAGGATAATGCGAAGACAGCTCGGCAACCACAACGCAGACTAAATCCAAACATGAAGGAAGTGGTTAAGGCCGAGGTTCTTAAACTATTGGATGTGGGTATCATATACCCTATATCTGATAGTCAATGGGTGAGTCCAACTCAGGTGGTTCCTAAGAAGTCCGGGATCACCATCGTAGCCAATGCCAATAATGAACTCGTGCCGACTAGAGTCACTACTGGTTGGAGGATGTGCATTGACTACAGGAAATTAAATACCGTCACGAGGAAAGACCACTTTCCTTTACCCTTCATTGATCAGATCTTGGAAAGGTTAGCTGGTCATTCCTATTACTGTTTCCTTGACGGGTATTCGGGCTACAACCAGATAGAGATCGCCCCTGAAGATCAAGAAAAGACTACGTTTACATGTCCCTACGGCACCTTTGCTTACCGAAGGATGCCGTTTGGACTATGTAATGCTCCTGCCACCTTCCAGCGATGTATGATGAGCATATTTTCTGACATGGTGGGGCAATATTTAGAGGTCTTCATGTACGATTTCTCTGTCTTCGGTCCATCTTTCAGCGAGTGCTTGGAAAGTCTTAAATGTGTGCTGAAAAGATGTGAAGAAAAGAACTTGGTACTTAATTGGGAGAAGTGTCATTTCATGGTTCAGAAGGGAATTGTCCTTGGACACATTATTTCATCCAAAGGAATCGAGGTGGATAAGGCAAAAATCGATCTTATCTCTAACCTACCTCCACCCAAGAACATAAGGGACGTGCGATCCTTCTTAGGACACGCCGGGTTTTACAGGAGATTCATAAAGGACTTTAGTCTCATCTCTAGTCCTTTATGTAATTGTAAGTGTTATGATCTCATGCTCCTTTGGTTGTCAAATTTTGTGTGCCAAAACGTTTATCTGTGTCCTGTACTTGTATGATCATTTATTGGAATTCAAGACACCTCAAGAAGCTACATGTTGAAGCCTCAAGAAGCTACATGTTGAAGCCTCAAGAAGCTACAATGTTGAAGTTCAAACCTAAAGAAACAACGCATGAAGTAGTTCTATGTTGATGAAGATCTCAAGCATGATATGGTTCAAGATCTCAAGCATGATATGGTTCAAGATCTCAAGCCTGATATGATTCAAATTATCTACATTCGTTGAATGGTTGAAGTTTAATGTCCATACGACATGGTTTAGGTTTGAATGACCTTAGGTTGACCCTTTAAGTAGGTCACTTTGGATACATTAATCAAATATTTATTTTACACAAGGTTGGTCTATTCTACGACCAGTCCTAGCTCTTGTTCGACCAGTCCTAGCATTGGTTCGACTAGTCCAAGAAATTCCACGACCAGTCCTAAGTAGTTGAAGATTTTTTCAGAATTTTTGGTACGCCCACGACCAGTCCTGGAGGTCCTTCGACCGGTCGTAGGTGTGGCTTCGACTCGTCCACGACCAGTCGTGGAGCTACGACTTAAAGTCCAGCAACGAAATCACTGGTCCTACGACCAGTCGTAGGGATCTACGACCAGTCGTAGGTGACCCACGACCAGTCGTAGGGTACTCACGACCAGTCGTGGAACGACTTTCAAAGATCGCGCTTAATTTTTCAAAAATCTGTTAGAGCTACGACCAGTCGTAGGTTTCTAAGACCAGTCGTAGGAGCGATTTCTGCTTCTATAAATTGAACACGAAATTCAGAGTTTTCACAACTTCAACGCTATTCAATTCAAGGAATTTTCAAGTGATCACTCTGAGATAAGTCTGTGTTTATTTTAAGCTAGATTGTGCTTATTTAATATTCCTTTTTGCTAGCTTATTTAATTTGATTTTGTTTCTATATTCCAATCTTATTTGAAAAGAGGAATTATCTTATTCCTTCTTCTTGGAATCAAAATCAAATATAGCTACGCCCAACGAGTTAAATCTAAAATCTATTAGAATTTAGAACCTTATGAATGTGAGTATTGGAAATTGAACTTTGACATTCAAATCATCTACTCCGATTGGTTCTACCGGGCTGCTACGAAAAAGGAGAAATCCAGGTATTTTACAATTCTGTAAAATTCATTTACTTTTGGTTTTGTTTGAGGTTAAGCCAGAAAAATCTCATTGTACTGGTTTTGTATGAGGTTGAACCAGAAAAATCTCATTGTGTTGGTTGTCTGAGGAAAACCAGAAAACTCAGAAAAGAGGGGTTTTTGAATTGTGTAAGCCCAAGTGAAAAAGACACAATTGTAAAGATTTTTGGTGAACCTGTGAAAACCTATTTGTTAGTGAACGCTAATATCCCCTGTGTGAGGATATTAGGAGTGGAGTAGCTTTTTGTGTGGCTGTTGGAAAACAGTTGGTGTACACACAAGCGAACCACTATAACTCTTTGACTTGTGGTTTGAATGCTTGCTTAATTTTCATATCTTTTATCATTCGATCTTGTGGAATGTACAAGTGGATGTGAATGTTGTAATTATTTACATTTCAAGCAAGTGTGGGGATTGTTGTAATAATTTAGATCTTACTTCTGCATTTAATTACAATTCCTTGCTATTTCATTTACTTATATTAATATTGAGTCCTTGATCCAAAAGAGGTTCTAGAAATAAGGTTGTCCTACCATAAGCCCTTGTTGATTATGGTGTAAGGTTGTCCTTAGAACTGAATTTGCATCAATCTCTCGATACCTATTTATCAAGGTGATTTAAATTTAGCTTTGTGAATTGATTCATATAGTAAGGCTATTGGCTTATTTTATTTCCGCTGATTTTATTTTAAATTTGGCATAGTCCTATTCACCCCCCCTCTAGGACATATAGCTTGGCCTTTTTAAGTGGTATCAGAGCCTAATAGCTCATTTTGTTGCTTTTTATTTGGATTTATTTCCTGAGCTAACGATCTAAGCTATATAATAAGATGTCAAATTTTGATAGCCTTTCAGTTACTAGACCTCCTCCCTTTGATGGCTCCAACTATGCCTATTGGAAAGCCGGAATGAGGATCTTCCTCAAATCAATGGATGAAAGTGTGTGGCAAGCCACAGTAACTGAATGGAAACCTCCTATCATGGAAGTAACTGGTGTTGATGGTTTAAAATCTATGAAAGTTACACCGTATTACCAATGGACCACACTTCAGAAAAATGAGAGTAGTGCTAATGCTAAAGCACTAAATGCAATCACTTGCGCACTATCACCGGATGAGTTCAAAAGAATCATATCCTGTGATACTGCAAAGCAAGCCTGGGATATTTTAGAAATGACACACGAAGGTACATCAATTGTCAAGAAATCTAAAGTCCAACTCCTCACAACTAAATTTGAAGAAATTCATATGGAGGAAAATGAAATGTTTATGGACTTTTACACTAGATTGAATGACATTGTAAACTCAATGTGGGGTCTTGGCGATAAGATCCCAGAAAGTAAAGTGTGTGCAAAAATACTACGCTCTCTTCCTGAACGGTTCAATTCAAAGGTAACCGCAATCCAGGAACTTCGTGATACGGATAATATGAAGGTAGAGGAATTAGTTGGTTCTTTACAAACCTATGAATTAAGTTTTAAAGCTCCTAAAGGTAAATCTATTGCTTTGAAGTCATCTAAAAGTATTATTCAAGAAAATTCAGATTCAGAAAAGTCTGAAGATGATATGGCCCTTTTGGCGAAAAAGTTTTATAAGATTTTCAAAAGTAAGAAAAGAGTCGATTTTCAAAAGGGAAATGAAAAGAAACGTTCCAAACCTAAGTCTAAAACTTGGAAATCATTAAAAGATAGTCAATGCTACAACTGTCAAGAATATGGGCATTTAGCAAACAAATGTCCTAAAAAGGACAGATCCAAAAGGAAGGGTATGTTGGCTACTTGGGATGAATCGTCTGATTCTGAAGCCTCTTCTGAGTCAGAAAATTCAGAAACCGAGTCGGGCAGTGAACTTAAGGCCCTTATGACTCTAGCCAAGTTTACTTTTTCCGATCACGATGATTCAACAAGTGAAGAAAATTTGGATAGTGATCATGAATATGATGAAGATCTCCAAGATGCTTACAATGCCTTATATAAGGAAAGTTGTAAAATTGCTGTCAAACTTAAACTTCAAAAAGAAAAGTTTTTTAAACTTAAAGAATGTTTTGAAACTCTTGTTTTAGAAAAATCCCAAATTTCAGATTGTTTTGAAAAATCAAAGTGTGATCTAGAATTCAAAACCTCCCTAATTGAAAATTTGAAATCTGAAAATGAGAAACTTAAAAATGAAGTATCTTCTCTTCTGAGTTTGAAGGACACATGGAGATATGCCCAAGGTGATCCAAAATTAGAAAAATTATTATCCGGATCAAGAAAATGTGGCGATCGATCCGGGTTGGGCTATGATAAAAACACATCTCCTAAACAGAAGAATACTCCTTCCAATTTTGTGAAAGGAGAGACTTCTAACTCAAAAGGAAAAGGTACTAGTCAAGTTTTTTCTAAAAATACAAAAACTTTTCCTAAACCCAAAAGCAGCTATATAAATTTCAAAAATCAGATTCGAAACCCACTAGCTGAAAAAATTGTTGATTTACTTAAGGAGCTATTAAAATCTAACTCAGTAGGTCACTCTTACAACTATAAACAAAAGAAGACCAATTATTCTCCTAAACCCAAAACAGTACTGAAATGGGTTCCTAAGGTTGCCTGTTTGGTTGCTCACACTGCTTTCAAAGCTACAAGCCATTCGAAATGGTACCTAGACAGTGGATGCTCCAGACATATGACAGGCGACAAAGCACTATTCACCGATCTTAAAGATATGACTGATGGGTCAGTCACATTTGGTGATGGTAGCAACTGCAAGATAATTGGCAAAGGTACGGTCCAACTCTATAACCTTCCCTTATTTAAAAATGTTTTATATGTTGAGGGTTTAAAACACAACCTGTTGAGCATATCTCAAATATGCGATAACAACCATAATGTTAAATTTTCTAATCAAGGTTGTGAAATAATAAATGAAAAGGGTTCTGTAATATTAACTGGTCGCAGAACTTCTGAAAACTGCTATATAGTAAGCGATAGTAGCTCATCTAAACAAACGTGTTACATGGTCCATACCGATGAGACAGAATTATGGCATAAACGCCTCGGACATGTACACTATCGAAATTTATACAGATTGAGCAAAGGTGAACTAATTAGAGGTCTACCTAAGATGCAAAAAGTAGACAAGATTTGTGGTGAATGCCAGTATGGTAAACAAACTAGGAGCTCTCACAAAAAGGTGAACTCCAATACCACCACAAGACCACTCGAGCTTCTCCACATGGATCTTATAGGACCAACAAGAACGGAAAGTCGAGGTGGCAAAAAATACATCTTAGTTATTGTAGATGATTATACAAGATTCACTTGGGTTTCATTCTTGAGAGACAAATCAGAAACCCTTGATGAAGTGAAAAAGATTATAAAACGGATTCAAACTGAAAAAAGTTCTCAAGTCAACAAGATCCGTAGTGATCATGGATCCGAATTCGAAAATAGCAGTTTTGAGAAATTCTGTAGCGATCAGGGAATATCGCATGAATTCTCTGCACCTAAAACTCCTCAACAAAATGGAATTGTCGAGAGAAAGAATAGAGTGCTTCAAGAAATGGGAAATGTTATGTTAAATAGCATGAAGCTCCCTAGGAATCTCTGGGCTGAAGCAGTGAATACAGCCTGCTACATTATTAACCGTGTTTATATCTGTAAATCTAATAATAAAACGGCTTATGAAATGTGGTTTGAGAAAAAGCCTTCTGTCAAATACTTTCGAGTTTTTGGCAGCAAGTGCTATATTTTGCGTGACCGTGAAAATTTGGGAAAATTCGACACTAAAAGTGATGAAGGGATCTTTTTAGGGTATTCTTTAAACAGTCGTGCATATCGTGTTCTGAACAACAGGACCGGTGTGATTCAAGAGTCAATAAATGTTGTGATTGACGATCTTTTGAATACACCTGTTCCTAGTTCAGATAATGATGAAGTGCTTATACTTGAAAAACAAGAAACTTCATCAAGTGAACCTAATTCTGAATTAAGGACTGTTAAAGATCATCCAACTTCTCAAATACTTGGAAACCCTCTCACTGGTGTGCGCACTCGTAGACAATTAGAGGACATATGTAACTACGTATGCTTTACATCCCAGATTGAACCGTTAACGTAAAAGAAGCACTTTTGGATGAAAACTGGATTCTTGCGATGCAAGAAGAACTTAATCAGTTTGTCAGAAATGATGTTTGGTACCTTGTTCCTAGACCTAAAGATAAACATATTATTGGAACAAAATGGATTTTCAAAAACAAATCTGATGAACTTGGAAATATTATTCGAAATAAAGCAAGACTAGTTGTACAGGGATATACGCAAATTGAAGGTATTGATTATAATGAGACATTTGCCCCTGTAGCTCGTCTTGAATCAATCAGACTTTTTATCTCCATTGCATGTTTTAGAAAGATTAAAATTTATCAAATGGATGTAAAGAGTGCCTTTCTGAATGGTGATTTACATGAAGAGGTATATGTTGAACAACCTACAGGGTTTGAAGATCCTAAATTTACTGATCATGTGTATCGTCTTAAGAAGGCTCTCTATGGTCTGAAACAAGCTCCCAGAGCATGGTACGAAAAACTGACTAAGTTTTTACTAAGTCATAATTTTCAGATGGGATGTGTTGATAAGACACTCTTTGTTAAGAAGTATAACGATGATATTCTAATGGTCCAAATATATGTTGACGATATTATTTATGGATCAACCTGTACTAATATGACTGTTGAGTTTGCAGATTTGATGAAGTCTAAATTCGAAATGAGCATGGTTGAAGAATTAAACTATTTCCTAGGGTTGCAAGTAAAACAACAACCTGATGGAATTTTTATCTCTCAAATCAAATATGCTCAGTGTTTAATCAAGAAATTTGGATTTGAGAAAGGTAAAAATTTTGATACTCCTATGAGTACAACTTTGAGACTCTCAAAAGACTCTGCAGGTAATGATGTGGATCCTAAATTGTATCGTAGTTTGATTGGTAGTTTGCTTTATCTGACTGCTAGTAGACCAGATATTGCTTTGAGTGTTGGTATTTGTACTCGTTATCAATCAAATCCTAAAGAATCTCACTTAACTGCTGTTAAGCGGATTATGCGATATGTCGCAAGTTCAACTAAACTTGGTCTCTGGTATCCACATGAGACTAATGTTCAATTAGCCGGGTATGCAGATGCTGACTGGGCTGGAAACATTGATGATAGGAAATCAACCAGTGGTGGTTGTTTCTACATTAGAAATTGTCTTGTTTCTTGGTTTAGTAAGAAGCAAAGTTCTATATCGCTATCAACAGCTGAGGCTGAATACATTGCTGCTGGAAATGCATGTACTCAACTTGTTTGGATGAAACGAATGTTGAGCGATTATGGAATTACTCAGGATTCTATGATTTTATTTTGTGATAATTCCAGTGCAATAAATATCTCTAAAAATCCAGTTCAGCATTCACGTACTAAGCATATTGATATTAGATTTCATTACATTCGTGAATTAGTGGAAGAAAAGGTAATATATTTAGATTACATTCCAACCGAGACTCAACTTGCGGACATTTTCACTAAACCGCTCGACAAAAGCAGGTTTAATAAATTAAAGTTTGATCTCGGTATGTGCAATTTAAATTGAATTTGCATGATTTGGTGTATCATAATGTACATAAGTTTGATGATTTATTTACTTAAATTTGAAAATTATTTAAAAAAAATTACAAATTTTAAGTCATACTCGACCAGTCGTGAGTGTACACGACCGGTCGTGCTACGACCGGTCGAACACTTACACGACCGGTCGTGAAACTCGGGATTTCACTTTAATTTAGGGATTTTGACTCTTCTTCTTCATTTCTTTTTACCTTCCAACGGCTCTAGCTACGACCGGTCGAACCCACCTTCTTAGTACTTCAAGGTTAGTGGTTCCTTTGCGTTTTTATTGTAGATTCTTGATATTAGTGTTTCAAATCACATTCTTGTAGAATCTATTTGGTCGTTCTTTGCAAGATTGGGGTTTTATCTTGAAAAATCTGTTCTACCTAAAACCCATTTCTTTTATCTTGCATCTTGTTGTTTTATTGAAATCCTCCATTAAAAATGGATGCTAGAGGTAAAAAGAAAACTACTAGAGGTCCCTCTTCTTCTAGATCAGCTTCTATTGTACAACATCATCTTCGGTCTCCCGAAAATGATCCTCCTAATGTTCGGGATTTGCGTATGCGAAATGTTATTGTTGAACGTCCTGTGAATGTTAATCACATTGCTTCATTTGGTATCCCTCCTCTGTTAGAATCTGTGGGATGGGATAACATCTTGCATTGGGGTGGAGCTGCATACCAGTCCATTACCCAATCCATGTTTGCATGTATCTGTGATTTTTCTCTTGAGAATTTAACTTTTAAAGTTGATACTCAAGAAGGATTGTTTGTAGTGGATCGACATTTGATTGCTGATATTATGGAAATACCTGTCAATGATGAGAGCATTCCAATTAATATTTTACATGACAGTCTCTCTGAATCTGAACGTAGAATGCTTACTAGAGATTTATGTAATTTGGATGTTCACTGGACTCATAAAGGTCATGCACTTTCCTCAAGATTTTTGTTACCCAGACACAGAGTACTTCATAGGATTTTCATCTCTAATCTTTATCCACGTGCTGGTAATAAAACCGAACTCACTACTTTTATAGTTCGTGTTTTGCATTCTGTCATCTCTGGTGCAAAAATATGTTTACCTTCCTTAATTTGTCATTCCATTATTCTGTCTCGTCAACATCCTAGACATAGTGATATACCCTTTGGTTATTTGTTGACTATGCTGGCAAATCATATGCTCGTGGCTATGCCTACTAGAGAAAAACCCATCCATCATCTCCCTTTTAATAATTCCAATATTAACAAGATGACTTTAGAATTGGCTGATGGCCAAGTGGATGCTGGTGGCGGTGGTGCTGAAGCAGGAGATGCAGGTCAAGCTGGTGATCCTACTGAAGACGTGAATATGGATGATTTATTTGAAGAACTTGAGTCAGACTCGGCTGATGATCCTGATTTTCAGCCCTCTGATTTTGATGAGAGATTGAATTCCCTTCAAGAGCAAGTGGCTCAAATTCGTGTTACCCAAGATACGCAATTCTCTTATCTACGCAAATATATGAGGCGTATTGCTAAGGGTTTACACAAAATTGATCCTTCTAATCCTGCTCCATCCTCGGGTTCTGACTGAATTTTTTGATGGGTCTGTAATATTTTTTTTTTCTTCTGAACTTTAAATACTCACTGACTTTTTGAATTATGCACAAAAGCTCTCTTGAATCTATATTCTAACTGCTATATTCATTATTATTGCTGCCCTTCTTCCTTTGTCATTTTGTGACAAAAAGGGGGAGAAGTTTTGGGAGATGTGCTCATATTATCTATTACTCAGGGGGAGTTAAGCTTCTCAGGGGTACCTATTACTCAGGGGGAGTTAAGCTTCTCAGGGGTAGTTATGGGAGAATGATGCTAGTTATTTCTTATCATATATATCTGTGCATGCTTCTCTATTGATGAACTTGTGGTGTGTATGCTTCTCTATTGTTGAACTTGTTGTGAATATGTTGTGAGTACTTCGTTTCAATTTGAAGTATTATAATTTGGGTGTTTTGTCACAAATTTGACAAAGGGGGAGATTGTAAGTGTTATGATCTCATGCTCCTTTGGTTGTCAAATTTTGTGTGCCAAAACGTTTATCTGTGTCCTGTACTTGTATGATCATTTATTGGAATTCAAGACACCTCAAGAAGCTACATGTTGAAGCCTCAAGAAGCTACATGTTGAAGCCTCAAGAAGCTACAATGTTGAAGTTCAAACCTAAAGAAACAACGCATGAAGTAGTTCTATGTTGATGAAGATCTCAAGCATGATATGGTTCAAGATCTCAAGCATGATATGGTTCAAGATCTCAAGCCTGATATGATTCAAATTATCTACATTCGTTGAATGGTTGAAGTTCAATGTCCATACGACATGGTTCAGGTTTGAATGACCTTAGGTTGACCCTTTAAGTAGGTCACTTTGGATACATTAATAAATATTTATTTTACACAAGGTTGGTCTATTCTACGACCAGTCCTAGCTCTTGTTCGACCAGTCCTAGCAATGGTTTGACTAGTCCAAGAAATTCCACGACCAGTCCTAAGTAGCTGAAGATTTTTTCAGAATTTTTGGTACGCCCACAACCAGTCCTGGAGGTCCTTCGACCGGTCGTAGGTGTGGCTTCGACTCATCCACGACCAGTCGTGGAGCTACGACTTAAAGTCCAGCAACGAAATCACTGGTCCTACAACCAGTCGTAGGGATCTACGACCAGTCGTAGGTGACCCACGACCAGTCGTAGTACTCACGACCAGTCGTGAAACGACTTTCAAAGATCGCGCTTAATTTTTCAAAAATCTGTTAGAGCTACGACCAGTCGTAGGTTTCTAAGACCAGTCGTAGGAGCGATTTCTGCTTCTATAAATTGAACACGAAATTCAGAGTTTTCACAACTTCAACGCTATTCAATTCAAGGAATTTTCAAGTGATCACTCTGAGATAAGTCTGTGTTTATTTTAAGCTAGATTGTGCTTATTTAATATTCCTTTTTGCTAGCTTATTTAATTTGATTTTGTTTCTACATTCCAATCTTATTTGAAAAGAGGAATTATCTTATTCCTTCTTCTTGGAATCAAAATCAAATATAGCTACGCCCAACGAGTTAAATCTAAAATCTATTAGAATTTAGAACCTTATGAATGTGAGTATTGGAAATTGAACTTTGACATTCAAATCATCTACTCCGATTGGTTCTACCGGGCTGCTACGAAAAAGGAGAAATCCAGGTATTTTACAATTCTGTAAAATTCATTTACTTTTGGTTTTGTTTGAGGTTAAGCCAGAAAAATCTCATTGTACTGGTTTTGTATGAGGTTGAACTAGAAAAATCTCATTGTGTTGGTTGTCTGAGGAAAACCAGAAAACTCAGAAAAGATGGGTTTTTGAATTGTGTAAGCCCAAGTGAAAAAGACACAATTGTAAAGGTTTTTGGTGAACCTGTGAAAACCTATTTGTTAGTGAACGCTAATATCCCCTGTGTGAGGATATTAGGAGTGGAGTAGCTTTTTGTGTGGCTGTTGGAAAACAGTTGGTGTACACACAAGCGAACCACTATAACTCTTTGACTTGTGGTTTGAATGCTTGCTTAATTTTCATATCTTTTATCATTCGATCTTGTGGAATGTACAAGTGGATGTGAATGTTGTAATTATTTACATTTCAAGCAAGTGTGGGGATTGTTGTAATAATTTAGATCTTACTTCTGCATTTAATTACAATTCCTTGCTATTTCAATTACTTATATTAATATTGAGTCCTTGATCCAAAAGAGGTTCTAGAAATAAGGTTGTCCTACCATAAGCCCTTGTTGATTATGGTGTAAGGTTGTCCTTAGAACTGAATTTGCATCAATCTCTCGATACCTATTTATCAAGGTGATTTAAATTTAGCTTTGTGAATTGATTCATATAGTAAGGCTATTGGCTTATTTTATTTCCGCTGATTTTATTTTAAATTTGGCATAGTCCTATTCAACCCCCCTCTAGGACATATAGCTTGGCCTTTTCAGTAATCTACTTCAAAAGGATGCACCATACGAGTGGACTGAACCATGTCAAGAAGCTTTCACTAAGCTTAAGGGCATATTGACTAGTGCACCCATAATACAGCCACCTGACTGGAGCATTCCTTTTGAACTTATGTGCGACGCGTCTGATTATGCTCTTGGGGCAATTCTAGGCCAGAGAAAAGATAAGAAAACCTACGTTATTCATTACACAAGTAAGACTCTAAATCCTGCCCAAGTGAACTACTCAACTACGGAAAAGGAACTCTTAGTCGTAGTGTTCGCCTTGGACAAATTTAGGTCCTACTTGATTGGATCCAAGATCATTATTTACACTGATCACGCAGCGCTTAAGTATCTTCTGTCTAAGAATGATGCTAAGCCCCGCTTGATAAGATGGATCCTCCTACTCCAGGAATTTGACCTAGAAATAAAAGATAAAAAGGGAGTAGAAAACGTAGTGGCTGACCATCTTTCTCGCCTTAATCCCTCTGATTCCTTTGAGACGACACAGATTAATGACATGTTCCTTGATGAACAATTGTTCAGAGTCTCTCATTCACCTTGGTTCGCTGATATCGCCAATTATCTTGCCACAGGTTCCATACCGACACATTGGACTGCGCAAGATAAGAAGAAATTCTTCACCGAGGTGCGCAAATTCTTCTGGGATGATCCATACTTGTTTAAATATTGCCCAGACCAAATCTTGAGGAGATGTGTGCCAGACGATGAGCGTTAGAGTGTCATCTCCTTCTGTCACTCACAGGCCTGTGGTGGTCACTTTTCTGCAAAAAAGACCACGACCGAAATTCTGCAGTGCGGCTTCTATTGGCCCACTATGTTCAGGGACACTCATGAGTTTTGCAAAGCTTGTGAGCGTTGTCAGAAATTGGGAGCATTGTCCTGTCGAAATATGATGCCCTTGAATCTCATTCTTATCATAGAGGCATTTGATTGCTGGGGCATCGATTTCATGGGACCATTCCCCCAATCTTTTGGGAATTTATATATTTTGCTTGCCGTAGACTATGTCACGAAATGGGTCGAAGCGATTCCGTGTGGAACTAATGACCATCGCACGGTCATTAAATTCCTGAAAGAAAACATCCTTTCCCGATTCGGAACGCCTCGAGCAATTATTAGTGATGGGGGCTCACACTTTTGTAATAGACCATTTGAGAGTTTAATGAAGAAATACGGTATCTCTCATAAGGTGAGCACCCCATACCACCCATAGACAAGTGGGCAAGTTGAGATTTCTAATAGGGAGATCAAACACATTTTGGAGAAAACGGTTAACCTCGACCGTAAGGATTGGTCAATTCGATTGACCGATGCCTTATGGGCATACCGTACTGCTTTTAAAACCCCTATTGGAATGTCTCCCTTTAGACTCGTCTATGGGAAGGCTTGTCACTTGCCTGTGGAGTTGGAACATAGAGCTTACTGGGCGATCAAAAATCTAAATTTCAATCTGAACAACGCTGGCTCGCTACGCAAACTTCAATTAAATGAACTTGAAGAAATCCGGAACGATGCGTACGAGAACTCGAGAATTTACAAGGACAGGATGAAGGCGTTTCATGACCAACACATTCTACGAAAATCATTCACGCCAGGTCAGAAAGTCCTTTTGTATAATTCTCGATTACATCTCTTTCCGGGTAAGCTTCGATCTCGTTGGACCGGTCCTTACATTGTCGTTACTGCATATCCACATGGGGCCGTCGAGATAAGAGACCCCGATAATGGCAAGGAGTTTAAAGTAAATGGACATCGCTTAAAACCATTTGTCGAGAAATTTGATTCAGAGGACATGTCCATGCCTCTGACTGATCTTGTTTACCAGGAATGATCTCCTAGTCTGATGGAGGTATAGGTAGGTTTCCTGTTTTCATAGGATTAGGGTAGTTTCTTTAGTCTGGCTGAAGACGTTAAACTTAGCGCTCCTGAGAGGCAACCCAGCTTTTGATTTCATGATTAGTTAATTCAATGTTTGTGGGTAACATTGCTGCAAACCCTCACGAGACTACAACTCGTCCACTAGGGGCAACCTAGGGGTTTAAAGGCTTATTGCATACGCTAAATGCAATCGAGAGCACCTGCGAAAGTGGTATAGGTAAGATTTTATTTTTGTTATGTTTTCTCTCTTGGGCTGACTTGCTTTCATGTTGATACCTTTATGGAAAAGCCCCTTGATTCTTTCGTCCAGGTACTATCTCCCCATCACTTCTCATTTACTTTCGTTGTCCCATGAGCATTGCATGCTTATACCTTTTACATTGAGGACAATGTAGATTTTAGGTTGGGGGTGGGAGATTAGGTAACCTAATCAGTAATTTTCTTAGTCTTGAGCAAAAATTGTGAAAATTTTTAATTTTTCTGGAATTTCTGTGAATTCGAAGTGATTTTGACGGCCATCTAGGGCACTTAGAATTTCAAGATTTGTGGAGTTGGTAACGTATGACTCTTGGATCCAGTATTTGTTAGATTTCACAATAAGTTCAAACTGCTAATCTAGGATTAGAAGTTTTAAACATTGATTGAGTCATGATTCCACAAGACACATCCTGCTTGCACATTAAGGTTTCAGTTCAATATTGAAGGATTGACTTGGTGATTAGTAAGCATGAAAGGAACCAACCTGGGAATTTGTCCATCATGTTCAATAAGAAGAATGAAAGAAAATGAGAAAACCCAGCTACAAGATAGCTGCCTGCGGAAAGGGTTCGGCGAATGGACTTCACCATGGGTTTGCTCCCCATAGGTGTAGAGTTGATTCCCCATGGTTGTCTTTGAAAAAAAAAAAAAAAAATTTGTAGAAAATACAAGATTTCTGGGTGATTGATCTTCACCATAGGTTTGCTCCCTATAGGTGAGGATTTGGTTCCTTTCATTGGCATTAATTTTGATGGAGAAATCGAGGGATGGAATGTTGATCTATGAGGCAGGTTTTGGTTTAGGTTTGGATTGTTATGGGTTTTCTTATTTATTACCAATGATATCATGAAAAAAAAGAAGTATATCCTAATGTTGATAAGCTGAGATCACACTATACACTCATGGAACTCAATGTGTAGAATTATTCTAGTAATGGATTAATATTTGAACTTGATTATGAAGTCCACCATGCGCTTACCTCCAGGAGAAATTTTATGCCCAATATTCATGAATCTTAAATTTCTCATATCTGAATCGTTCTTCAAAAATATCACTCGGTTTCATGGAAATTACCCTGTAAATTCTCAACTTATTTTTCGCATGTTTTGCTCGGGACTAGCAAAATGCTGGTTGGGGGTTGTGTTGAGGGTCGGATATTGCATATTAGACCCTGATTAGTACCTAATTTTATGTACATGATAGTGCTTAATGTCATATGTTGATGGTATTTTGATGCAGGATGCAATTATGAGCGTGGATTGAAGAAGAGTACTAAAAGCATGGAATTAACGCTCCGAAGTCACCAGAGCGGGGGACGGACTCCAGAGGACCAAGATCAACGAATTTACATGCCAGGGATCCGAGAAAATCAAGCCGTTCACGCTAAAGAGGCCTGAAATTGGTACAAAATGCAGGATCACATGGTTTCCGCCATCCGATTGACTCAAAACTTCATACATGTGATGGGGACCGTAAATTAACCGTACATATTAAATTTCAGCCATTGAAGATCTCGGGAAGTGGTCCAACAGACAGATCAGCCCATTAATCTCCAATTTGGGGCCCACCTGATATTTGGAATTGCCTCAACTTTGGTATGGACGGTTTAAATGATATGGAAGAATGTATGGACGGAGCAGATCTTGTACATACATCATGATGGACCTTACATGTCCAGTGCGTGTACACCATGTACACGGCACTGGCCGTGCACCGAACAAAGCTAGTCGGTCAGCGATTGCGCTGACCGACGATTTCGTTTTTTAAAAGAAAAAGAAAAAAACGCGCAAACAGTGTTTACGCTGTCCGATTTTTCGGAAGCTGGTGGGCCACCAACATGGATCATCTGTCCGATCCGGGCCGTCCATTAGCTCCACGTGGTCCCCCTTACCACTGTGTAGGTGGCACAATTCCAAGAAGTAGCAGAGAATGGTTTTTGACTGACCAAACGAAGATTAGACGGTCGTGACATCAAGCAAGTGGGCCACTTCAACAATCAACCAAAACCATCCATCCGACACCGAAATCTTGTCACGGATCTGATGGACGGGGTGGATTTCTTAATACCAAAGCAACGAGGATATCACCGACTTTCCTTCTCAAATTTTCAAAAACGGCAACTGCCGTTTGCTGTTTCGCAACAGAGACTGTCGGTCTCTGTTGTGGGCCCCACACATCGTCCAAACGGACAATCCAGACCGTTCATTCCTTTCCTGGGGCAGAAACAACCCATGCCTAGCTGTCTAAATCTGAAGACACCACGATGTTAGGGATCTCAGCAGTTTAAATACAAACGGACGGTGGCATAAAAGATTCCGTGGGCCGCGTCAACGCAAGTTCAAAACTGACCATTCCTTACCAAAATTCCGAGAGGAATCTGGTGGACGGTGTGGATTTCTCGAAAGAACTATGAAATGGGCCCCACCACTGTCACAGCGGAAGAGAGCGTCGGTCTCTGTTGCAGCGTCCGAAAACTGACCGACTTCGGGGCGATTGCGCGTTCAGATCGGTGATCAGATGGATGATCTGATCCGTCCATCGTGTAGCCCATCCACGAATCCCCCTAGGGACGTTGGATTTTTGGGAAACTATCAAAAACCTGGCTGATTTTCTGTTGGCTGCGGAGGCAGCTTCCGTTTCTTGCTGCGTAACAGTTACACGCACCGACTTGCCGTTTTCTGCTGTTGTGCATGCTTTCATCTCCGACTCTAGGAGGATCTACACGCAGCTACCATCCTAACCTGTTATAAAAGAAACAGAAGACAGGGAGAGAGAGGATCTCATTCCACGGCTGGAGAAAGGAGAGAGAGAGAGAGAGAGAGAGAGAGAGAGAGAGAGAGAGAGAGAGAGAGAGAGAGAGGAGAGAACTCTCTTTAGTTTTGTCTTTTTCTTGTTGTTTCTTTACTGTTGAATAGATCTAGCCAAACATGGTTGGCTAAACCCCTTAGCTAGGGCTAAGGGGTGAAGCTTGTGGCGTGATGGGAGCTTCTACGGGTTTGATTTAGACTGAACTGATTGATTCTAATTGGATTTAAGAAATTCTTTTAGTCGTTAATGGTTTGTTATGATTTAAATTACAGCAGACCTGGATGGCTTGAATAATTCCTTTCCTTTAATTTTGATGCTAGGAAACCTTGTTGTTCGCCATCGTCTCCTGGACATGGTTGGATGACAGAACCTTTCCTGACCATCATCTCTCTAATTGGTTGTGGGGTAGTTTAATTCTGTTGTGTACTTTGTCTCATGGGCATGGTTTTGTGATGGAATCCATACTAATCTGCATCCTTCTTATCCCTTGAAAACTAGATCAAGAGTAGTTCAATTATGCTTTAGCGACATATCTTCCAACTGGATGAAGATGGGACTCGAAGTCCAGTTGAGTTCTTGAATCAAACGTAGATCTCCCTGATCTCTACAAGTGGATCCCCTGAATCCCTAGTTCCCTTCTCTGAATTCTCTTAAGTTTTAGATAATTATTTCACCATTATTTCTCAAATCACAATTGGTTTAGATTTCATCATAGATCTGGTTATTTTCAAATAACGTACATGTTTCAATCCCTGTGGATTCGACCTCGGTCTTACCGAGTTTTTACTACATCACAACCCTATACTTGGGGAGTGAACAATAACCGTCTCTCCGTGTTGGTCAAACATTGAAAACAACTATCTTACTCTAAATAAATGGGGATCATCGTTAAGACTCCAAATAGGGAAAGAAATCCATTGTAGCAAACCATTAGGATATAAGTAAGAGATAAATAAATAAGTTTTTAAGGGTGGTAGAGACTAAAATGTATCAGATTAGCATGAACAATATACACCCTACCACGCATATAAACTTGAAATAAATAAAACTTAGGCAAATGAAATAATCAAATCGTTATTTATTCCTCTTAGGCAATTTCGGGGACGAAATTGGTTTTTAAGGGGGGTAAATTGTAACATCCCGGATTTTTTTCCAACTTGGCAATAGACGTCCTTGGATATAGAACTGCCCTAGGACCTTATTCTATTGTAATTAAGGCGTAATTTAGTTAAGTATTAATAGCTTGGATCACTTTCTATACAAACTACAAAGGCCCAAGTACCACCTCAGGCAGAAATCAAATAGGGCCAAATCCTTTAGAAACTAAACGAGAATTAATTTAGTGCTAAACTAGATTCTCTGTGCAATGGGCCCTAATCACTTTAAATACGAACTACAAGACCTAAAACTTGCAGAATCATCGATGCTACATTACCTTATAATCTAGGATCAATCTCATTACCCAGTTGCTCTCGGGAGCATCACGAAACTCTGTATTGGACTTGGACTGCACGTCGAAAGTCCGATTACTACAAAACTAAACGATTATGACCGCCTTGCTGGGCTTGACAACCATTTCGAAAATCAAGTCCTGACTGTGTCCAGAAATGCACAGCTTGAGCCCGGAGCGAAGTATGTGAGAAACGTGAATATTTTTATAAATAAATCCAAACTTAAGTAAACTGAGACATGTCACTTGCGGGCAAAATATAAGGATTTAGACCGTCAGAATCTAACCCAAATACACTCTTGGATCAGGAGAAATTTCCCACACATGTCAGTACACTTGTGGCCCTGATCAAGTACCGGTGACCGTTGAACTGAAACTGGTCCGTCACGGTCGATCTGTAAATCTGATCAGATCGAAACCTTATCTCGACCTAGATCCAATGCCAGAGAGCTTAAGTCCGACCGCATACAGAAAATGGGGCTCCGGAAGTGCTCCGTTGAGCCAAAACAGATGGATTTTGGCTATAATATATTTATACCATGGCCCTGGGGCCATTGAGCTCACATCTGAGCCCATATAAGGGCTTTAAACCCTCATTCTCTCTCCCCATACGAATTTACAATTCAAGGGAGAGAGAAAAGAAAAGGAAGAGAAGAAAATAGAGAGAAAAGGTGAGGAAATTTAGGGTGTTGCTACAGGGATTCCTCCATGTTGTTCTAAGTGCCGAATCCACGCTACCGTGTCGCCGTTTCAGCAATTCTATATTCATTTTCGCAGGTAAGAAAATCTAACCCTAATCTGTTTTAGGGTTTCAGATAGTGTAAATTATGAAATAGCTAATCTAATTCATGCTATAGGTTATCAATCCACCGTTGATAAAGACTAAGTGTCTAAAACAACTCCGTTACACGTTTACCGGTGTAAGGTGCAGACTATAAACGTATAGGTTATGGTTTTCAAGGCTTTTAATGTCGGTTAATGATTTATTACTAACATGGATACTATTTTACATGCCAAATGCGATGTCGTCTAGCCTTTCAGATATATATGAACTATGTTAAGTTTAGGTTAATCCATGTGTTTGTTGAAATAATCGTATAAGTATGGAATTTGAATTTGAGTTTGCCATGATTAATTGCTGTCTATGTATGCTAGATGTATGTGTAATAACTCTTTGACGAAAGGACTAGCCCTAATACATGTTATATCAACATACGTTGCGTATGTTCTATTGTGTAGCCTAAGTGTTTGTGAAAATGACTGAATGAGTATAGAATTCGCATTCGTGCTCGCCATGACTAACTGTCATGGATATATGATTGTTGTATAGGCGATAACCCTTTGACGAGAGGATTAGCCATAATATGTATGATAACTAATATATATCATATATGATGGAATGCGTAGGCTAAGTGTTTGTAAAATGTCTGAATGAGTTAGTAGTTAGTAAGGTATACCTGTATGCAGGTTGAGATATGATTCTCAACTACCTCAATGATGTGTATGATTTCCTTCATGTATGTCATATTCCGATGTCTGGTTGTTTATGAATTGAATGTGTGCGAATTCATGTTCACATTGCATTTCAGAACATGTTCATATGATTGTATGATTTGAAGTATGGATCCATTACCGCTTTAACTATCTTATAGGATATTTTGTTGTAACTGAATGTGGTTGGGGCTATCATATAGTCCAGGCAATCGGTGACAGGCCTCGAATTGGTGGCTGAGGTTGTTTCGCCACATAGGAGGTGTTCGATGAATCCGAGTCGTACTTGGGTTGTCAACAGTGGTTAGGCCACACAGAGTGCTTACGCACTTCATGTCAATTAACTCAACGTGAGCTCGTGCTAGTTGAGCCCGTCAAGTAACTCGATTGGCCCGATGTATGTTTACCATGTTTGGACACTACTGCTTGAACCTAAGGTACCAAACCCACCAGTGGAATCCCCGTTAACCTTGGTACCTCGATCCGCTAAGACTCATGAGCGGGACATGGTGGTATGGGACACCGTAGTCGAGCTGTCGGCCTACGCTGTGGCGACGAGCCTCCCTGTAGTGACCAGTGAGCAACACCGCCTCGTGAGCCGAATACAGTGGTATGGGACACTATATTCGAGCTGTCAGCCTATACTGATCAGGTAACGAGCCCTTTGTAGTGACCTCGAGCATACTTTGAGACTGCGTTGAGGCGACGAGCCTCTTCCGTAGCCAATAGAGTATAAACTAGGCCTGCACTGATAAGGCGACGAGCCCTTTTGCAGTGACCTAGAACCACAACATCGTATGGGAGTTGGTAGGACTGACGACCCTAGACCGGATCATTGTTGGGAATTGATATGAGGGAGGAATCTTAGCTTTCTAGTCCTGCTGTATGAATAAAGCTAAGAAAGAACTGGACTAACACGATCATAACATTGCATTGCACGGTGCTTGGCGAGGAATTAACATGTGTCTGGAGTGGTGCATGCCGCGACCGTGAGATGAAGTTCGCAGAGAGAGTGCAGGCAAGGGCATGCATCATTTATACATACCATTCGTGCATTGATCAGAGTACTTAGGGCTGAATTGTTGGACTGCTTTATCATTACTGCTTGATTGAATTGATAACATGTTAACCTTTGCTTTATAGCTTCACCGAGTTGATCACTCACTCCCACGTTATGGGACGGTGTTTTAAACACCAACTAGACCCTGTTTGAGTTTCAGATGATGGCGATGCTTACGAAGCGGAGCCGAACTTTTATGATGTTGAGGAGGGTTTCTCTTTTATGCAGCTATCAGGCAGGTCTATGTAGACCATGTTCTGATCGACGGGGTTACAGGGGTGCTGATAAGATACCATTACACTTGTTATTTTACACTTTTGGAATACCCATGTATATTCATTTTGTTCATTTTTGGTGTATACATGTATATATTTAACTTGGTAACATGTTCACACTCTGGAGACTTACAATAGTTTATATAGTTTATATATCTATCACAGTCTTCCACTTGCGTAATTTAACTGTCTCTGGAGTATGATATGTTTTTTTGGTATAATCTCACTCATGTGTAATGCACTAACATGGACAACATTTAATCATCATTATCTATATTGCATAAGTGATGCATTGGAACTTGGGAGTGGAGCTTATGCTCGACCCCCGATTTTCACGGCGTTACAATATATGTGTTTTAGTCATGCCGTCCATCTATTTTTTCAGATCATTTTACGACATGAGACTAAAATTTAGTTATATCCCAATCTCAAGTGGACCACATTACAGGAAACAGTGTTGAATGAGTGTCGGCCATTAAAAACCTTTTGGGGGCCATAAAAGTCTTTGCTCAAGCTGATTTTTGCTTTTTTCCCCTTCATCTGGGCCTGTATGACCTAATCAATAGGTTGGATGTCAAATAAAAAGTACAGTGGGCCTTAGGAGGATTTTAATGGTGGATATCCAGTTACTATTATTTTCCTGTGGTGTGGTCCACTTGAGATTTATATCCCTCTCATTTTTAGGATGAATACATAAGATGACCTGTTAAAATGGATGAACGGAATGGATGAAATACATACATCATAGTGGGCTCACATAGCACTGACCATCAGCCACCGGGCTAGTGGCAGGGGGAGTAGCCAATCCATTTCCGGTTACCGACAGAGGGATGCGGATTTCTTGCAAAAGCCTTTTGCAGGAAGTTCCTACGCTGGGAACCAAGTAGGCCACTGTCATATTTGTGAGAAATCCTCTCCGTCCATCCGTTTTTTCATTTAAGGGGATAAAACCAAAATTTATTAGGATAAAAGACTCAAGTGGGCCGCACTAAAGGAAAAGGTAGTTAGTGAAATTTCTACCGTTGAAACCTCCTTAAGTTCGACAGTGATGTTTACATGCCATCCATACCGTTAATAACGTCATTTGTACTGGGATGAACTGAAAACACAAATAATAGCATGATTCAAAACTTTTTTGGCCCCACGAATATTTCAACCGTAGACATTCAATTATCATGTTTTCGGCCCACTTGAGAATTGGATACGGTTTATTTTTGGCCTCGTATCTTTCAAAAAAACGGATGGACGGATAGGATTTCTCAAAAATATGACAGTGGGCCCCACCTAGGTTTCTAGTGCAGGAAGGCTTTCGCAGGAAATCCGTGTCCCGGACAGAGATTGAGTAGCTGATGTGGATTGGATACTGATAGAGGTTGAGTAGCCAGAGTCGCTACTAAAGTGACGTCACCAAGTTCTGTGTGCCCCACATGATGTATGTGTTATATCCCCGCCGTCCGTACATTTGGAGAGATCATTTTAGGATATGGTCCAAAGAACGAGGTAGATCCAAGGCTGGGGAGGACATAAAATAGTGGTGAGAGTGACGCCCACCATTGAAACCTTCAAAAGTTTCACCATAATTTTTATTTGAGATCCAATTTGTTCATGTGTTAATGCAGACATGAAAGAAGGGAAAACACAAATATTAGCTTGATCGAGAACTTTTGTGGCCCACAGAACTTTTTAATGGTGGGCGTCACTCTCCTCACTATTTTTTATGGTGGGGTCCACTAGATCTTTGGATCTGACTCATTCTTTGGATCATGCCCTAATATGTTCTCTCCAAATGGATGGGCGGTGTAGATACAAAACATACATCATGGTGTGGCCCACAGAACTTGGTGGTGTTCAATTCATCAGGGAGTCTGTTACTCAACCTATCAACAACTAATCGGTGCGGGAGGCCATCTCTGGGAACAGGTGGTAGCTTTGAACAGCCACCGTGATGTTTTCTACGGTCTTATCCACACTGTCCATTCATTTTTTTTCATCATTTTAAGCTATTAGCCCAAAAATGTGGCAGATCCAAGATGTGGGCTACACAGTGGGGATTAAACCCTTACCGTTGAAAAATTCATGGGAGCCAAAGAAGTTTTGGATGGAGTTGATATTTGTGTTTTCTCTTCATCCAGATTTATGTAAA
Source organism: Magnolia officinalis (assembly GCA_021015155.1). NCBI lineage: Eukaryota > Viridiplantae > Streptophyta > Magnoliopsida > Magnoliales > Magnoliaceae > Magnolia > Magnolia officinalis. Next base: position 50,202,687 of record JAJHSJ010000015.1, read on the forward strand.
TTTATGAATAGGTTGGATGGCAAATATAAATCACGGTCGGCCCTAGAAAATTTTCAACAGTTAGCTGCAGATAGGTTGAGTAACAGACTCCCTAATGAAGTGAACGTCACCAAGTTCTGTGGGCCACACCATGATTGTATGTTTTGTATCTACACCGCCCATCCACTTGGAGAGATTATATTAGGGCATGATCCAAAGAACGAGTCAGATCCAAAGATCTGGTGAAACCCACCACAGAAAATAGTGGGGAGAGTGACGCCTACCATTAAAAAGTTCTAAGGGCCACAAAAGTTCTCGATCAAGCTAATATTTGTGTTTTCCCTTCTTTCATGTCTGCGTTAACACATGAAAAGATTGGATCTCAAATAAAAAATTATGGTGGACCTTTTGAAGGTTTCAACGGTGGGCGTCACTCTCGCCACTGTTTTCTATGTATGGTGGGTCCACCCCAGCCTTGGATCTACCTCGTTCTTTGGACCATATCCTAAAATGATCTCTTCAAATGTATGGACGGTGGGGATACAACACATACATCATGTGGGGGCACACAGAACTTGGTGACGTCACTCTAGTAACGACTCTGGCTACTCAACCTCTACCAGTATCCTCAACCTCTGCCAGTATCCAATCTGCATCAGCTACTCAACCTCCGTCGTGACGCGGATTTCCTACGAAAGCCTTTGGCAGGAAGTCCCTGGGTAAGGATGTTGGGTGGGGCCTATCACTATGTTTTTGAAAAATATACTCCATTTATCCGTTTTGCAAACTAATTTTAGGACAAGCGACAAAAAATGAGGTGGATCCAATACTTGATTGGGCCACACGAGAGGAAACAGTAGGGATTCAGTGAGAACTGTTGAAACATTTTTATGACCATAAAAGCTTTTTTTCAGGATTTTTTTTTTTTTTTTTTTGGTATTTTCACTTCATCCCTATGTTAATGACCTTATAAACAGTTTTGATGGCATATAAACATCAAGGTGGAGTCCAGGAAGGTTTCAACGGTAAGTATTTCTTTCCCCGATTTTCCCTCTTGATCAGGGTCGAATATTGCATATCAGACCCCAGTAATTACTTGATTTTACATACATGATAATATTTAATGCCAGATTTTACTCGTGTTTTTGTTACAGGAGGAAATTAGGAGCGTGTATAGCAAAATGATGTTAAAAGCATAGATTTGACGCTCCAAAATTACCAGAGCATGAGATGTACTCCAGAAAACCAATGGTGAAGAATATACACGCCTGGGATCTGAGGAAAGCACGATAAAGAGGCCTGAAATTGGTGCAAAATGCAAGATCACATATTTCCCGCCATCCGATCAACTCGAAACTTTATACAGGGGATTAGGGACATTAATTAACCGTACATTTCAAATTTCAGCCCTGGGATCATTATGGAAGTGCCCCAACTGACAAATCAGCCCATAAACCGTTGATTCTGGGCCCACCTGATATCTGGAACTGCCTCAATTTTAGTCCCAGCGGTTAAAATTGCCTGAGAAACAGTATGGTCGGATTGGATTTCTGAAACACATTACAGTGGGCCCCCTTTGTGCAGCGTGTGTACACAGTGTGCACACGTGCACGCGCTGCACTGGAATTGCTTCACGCGGTCAGCAGCGCTGACCGCGTCATCTCTCTCAAAACGGAAGCTTCCGTTTTCGGTAGCAGCGAACGGGCGCGGCGGGACTATTTGCGGAAGATAGTGGGCCCCACCCATCACCCATAAAGCTGATCCGAACCGTCTATCTTGTAGATGGGTTCGTGAACTTCAAAACCATGCTGACAGTTTGTATCCATGCGTGTACACGTGTTCAGTACAGGGGCCACAAGTGGACTCCTGTGCAACGTTAGAATTGATCCTGGTGTGATTGCTTCTCTGAACTGCATCAACGGACAACCAAATCGTCCCTTCTTAACCGAAAATTCCTCCCCCATCCAATGAGCGGAGTGGATTTCTAAGATACCAAGTAAGTGGACCCCACCTACTCTCATTCAAAAAAACGGAAATTTCCGTTCTCCAGCGTTCGAACAGGGACTTGCGGTCCTTTGTTCTGGGATCCATCCGTTGTTCGAAGGTCTGATCTGGACCGTCCATTAGATCATGATGGCCCACATTACCATTGCCTAGGTGGCAAAATTTCAGATGAAAGCATAGATCAGTTCTTAACTGTCCAAACGCAGGCCAACGGCTAAGCAGAAAACTCTGTGGGCCACCACGAATCTGATTCAAAGTGGATCATGTTTGACCGAAATTTCACTCTGAATCCAAGGAACGGTTTGGATTTATCAAAATAATAACGGGTTGGGCCCCACCAAGGTAGCAGCGTAAGGCTTTTCGCAGTCCTGTTTAAACGTCCGGAAACCGACGTTTTCTGGGGAGTTGCACGATCAGACCATCGATCAGATGCTGATCCAAGCCGTCCATCATGTAGACCACCTCAAAACATCCCAGGGGACGTTGATTTCACGGACGACATACAAGGAAAATGAGTTTTTGGAAGTCCCGAATTCAGCTGCGTAAGGGAGTGTATTGCTGTTATTGCGGAAGCTTTTCAGCCGATTCCAGCGCTTTCCTTTTGAATGCGTAAGAGCTCTCCACCGTCCCGGGCAAGCATAAAAGGGAACCATCAGCTGAGGGAGGGGCATTCAGCAATTGGAGGCAGAGGGAGGAGATCCAGCGCTAGAAAAATAAGGAAAGAAAGTAAGAAAGAGAGAAAGAGAAGAAAGAAAGAAAAAAAAGAAAAATGGATCTGTTATTTCAAACTTATGTTTTTATTTTCCTATCTAGATTTATGGATTTCTAAACTCTTTATCTAGGGCTGAGATGAAGCCCCTAATTCGAATAATCCTTGTTCTCATATGTTGATTTTATTTTAATCAGATTGGTTGTTTCTTTCTCTAGTGTGCTTGATTGGTTTAAATTCTATATTTCTCCATCTATGAACTTTTGAGTCTATGGATGGATGTGGTCTGGATGCTTATCTAGGTGCTTGTATCTGATCATGAACAGGTTCCTGTAGAGGAAGAAACAGGGTGCTTTACTGAACTGCATATTCCATATGCCCGATTTGGACATGAGATATGTTATTCATGGCATTGCTTAAAGGAATTAGACAATCTGTATGCCCGATTAAGGACACAGATTGTGCTTTTTCTAGATAAGTGGATCAATCTAATTTAAGGTGAATTAACAGACAAAACAAGGGTTAGGATAATTAGGGGTGGATTCGAAAGTCCTAGTGCTTTTTCTCTGATTAAAATTTTCTTCCCTATTCTCAATAGTTATTTTCCATAAATTTGTGTTAGCAATTTAATCTTTTATTTGTTGAATTAGTTAAGGAGAATCGTGAATTTGAATTGTGACGACCAGTCCCTGTGGATTCGACCTCGATCTTACCGAGTTATTACTACATCACAACCCTACACTTGGGGAGTGAACACCTCTCGTGTGGCCCACTTTAGTTTTGCATCCACCTCGTTTTTGGTCGATTTTCCTATAATGAGCTCGACAAACGGATAAACGGAGTATATTTCCCAAAAACATGGTGGTGGGCCCCACCCAACATCCTTGCACTGGAAGGCTTTCACAGGAAATCAAATCCGCCCTTAAAGACGCACGCATTTGCAAAGTGGAAATCTAGGTGGGGCCCACCATGATGTTTTTGAGAAATCTACCCCGTCCATCCATTTTTCCTTATCATTTCAGGGCATTATCCCAAAATTGAGGCAGATCCAAATCTCAAGTGGACCACACCACAGGAAGCAGCGGTGATAATGATTCTCACCGTTAAATATTTTTTAGGGTCCACCGTGATATTTATTTGACATCCAACCTGTAGATTAGGTCATATAGACCTGGATGATGGAAAAAAAGCAAATATCAGCTTGATCCAAAATTTTGGTAGCCCCAGAAAGTTTTTAATGGTGAGAGTTCAATCAACACTGTGTGGCCCACTTGAGAATTTGATCTACCTCATTTTTGGGTTCATACCATAAAATTATTTTAAAAAATATGTGGATGACGTGAATTTATCACTAACATCTTGGTGGGACCCACCTAGCATTACAGTGGAAGAATTTTATATGAAAAGGCTTCTGACGCATCCTTCAGAGAGTGGGTAAAGAGGCGTGTGAGAGAAGGAAACTCGCTTTTTAACGCTCGCGCTAAGAGCGCCTTCATCCAGACCGGACGTGCGAACCGGTGTGTAGCTGAGTGTTCCTATATATATATAATCCAGACCGGACGTGCGAACCGGTGTGTAGCTGAGTGTTCCTATATATATATATATATATATATATATATATATATATATATATATATATATATATATATATATATATATATTTGGAGTGGCCCACCCACCTAAGTGTTAAATCGACCTGTTTTTTTGGGATCAAGGCCAAACAATGGGCAATGCAACTGATGGATGGCGTGGATTTTGTTGGGTCTCCCCCACATTGGAGGAAGTAACCTCAGTGGGAGCCTAGTGCTAGGTATGCAAATGTTTTCCTAGCAGCTAGGGGGTGGTAATGGGTTGGGTCAACCCACAAGTAGCTAGGGGGTGGTAATGCGTTAGGTCAACCCACAAGCTAGGGGGTGGCAATGTGTTGGGTCGTCAACCCACAAGTCAATTGGCCCGGCGCGTTTCTAGCCGGAGTTCGGCTAAGTCGGATCCAGCCAAAAAGATAACCTATTTAGATTATTAAGTTGGGCTTGGGTTTACGCTCCCCGCCCATATATTAAATCAATGAGCCGGGCCGAAAAAGCAGACCCAACAAAAATATCCTTTTTCGGCATGGTTTAGGAATCCAAACCACTGGTTTGTTGGATCGATCATAGATGGGCTATGAATATGAAATAGCCGGGACGCCAAGAAGAGCCAAGAGCGTAACATGAGAGATTACATTTACTATATGGGTTGGGATGGGTGGGTTGGTTGAGCACCCGACAGTAATTAAATAGGTTAGGTCAGGTTCGGGCTCTAGAAATTTTAAGTGGGTTGGGTCAAGTCACCAGTTAATCGATAGCGGTTTTATTAAATGGGTTGGGTTGACCCGAACCCGAACAAACCTGACCCATTGCCAGGCCTACCTTGCAGAAACCTAACCTATCATGTGTACACCCATCAAATTGAGTCCAATGTTCAGAGATCTGCCTGACTCAAACACAGCTCCGAGTTAGATGGAACTGGTGCAACTCCACTCAGTCATCCAGATGGTGAACAGGCCGAGTTGAATGAACCTGGTCCAACTCCACTGAGTCACCCAGATGGTGAACAGGCCAAGTTGACTCGTCCAACTCCCACATTAGCTCACCTGGTCGGCAAATTATGTGATTGAAGAGTCACCTAAAAAATTTTAAATTGTCCAAAATGGAATTCCCAACATTATCAAAAAAAAAAAAAAAAAAAACACCAATTGATTTGCATACAGCCATTTTCTATTTTGAAAATGGAAATAGCATGCTGAGTCTGTTAATTTCACTGCAAAACAGAAAATGGGTTTATGCAATATTCACAGTAAAATGATGTCCTTGATACAACACTCAAAATATCAAACTAGTACAAATTCTTTTTTAATCAAATCCATCTAGTTTTACAGGGTCTAACAAGTCCTTTGTAAATATGGCAACGTTACATGGGCATTTTCGGAACAATTTTCTCATCTCAAATAACTGGGTTGTATGCATCTGTATGGATACCCTATGGACTGATACATCTACTTCTGCAACAAGAAAATTACAGCTGAAGTGGATTGATAAATTAAAAGCCCTCACTTCAGTTTATAGGGAAAAAAAATAAATAAACCTGGACAAGGAAAATTCTGATTGAGCAAAGCTGTCCATCCGATCTACTCTCCTACCCACCCGAGCTGGCGGGCCCGTTTTTCCCATGCAGCCGTCACCTTCTTTTCCTTTGTCAATGCTGCCTCAGCTCGTTCCCTGGCCCCTTCGCACGTCTCGGTTGCCGTGTTGCATTTCTCGGCCTCTTTTTGGTATTGGGAAGCAAGTCGCCTCACTTCAACGAAGGTGAGGTTCATATGATTGGCATATTCCTTAGAAACAGCCTCCTGCAACTGCATTTCCTCTGTTAAAAGGTCCACGAACTGCTTCTCCATCTCCACATTGAGATCCGGATCATCCCTCCCGCAATCTTTTCATGTCATAAAACATCAAAATGTGATTATAATGATTGGAGCTAAATGATAAATAAAAGGCCTGTTTAGATGGGGGTGAATCCTGACTTCTTGCTTTTTTCGTTCCACAAGATTTTGAATCCGAAAATGTTTGGTGATTGGTTTATCCAAAATGTGCATGGGGGACAATCAAAGCTTTAGATGGGTACCCTTTTCTGTTCATTTTTGCTTCATTTGCCGCTGGAAATGAAATGGCTAGTGCCATCTGATTCATTCCAGCCTGCATGCGAACGAACCATTAAGAAGCTAACATGCAATCCCTGCGTATAATCTATCATGAATTCTGATGGCTTGCACTTTATAGTGAAAAGAGGTGCATCAGATTCAATTAACAAGTAGATAGGGCTGTCAATGGGTGCCTGGACCCATGGGTAGCCGATGGATCTGACCCAGTTATAACGGGTCCAGGTCCAATTTTTGACCTGTTAGGAAATTGGTCCAGGTTCAGGTCTCACCTTTTTGGACCTAGTAAAAAATGAGGACTAGTTGGGTTTGGGACGGGTTGGGTCCAGTTAGTTTTAATAATGATATTACAAATTATCATCATCTAAGCCATATCCTAATTAATTGGCGTCGGCTACCTGAATCCTAGTCGGCCAGTCCACTCTATCAAGGGCCATACCTTCAGTTAGATCATAGGTCATCAAGTGTTTTTTTACTACCTCCATCCGCGTCCTTTTATGCCTTCCCCTTGCCCTTTAAGAGCCTTCAAATTGTACCAGCTTACTCCTAACTAGTGTGGTTCTTGGTCTCCGTTGCACATGGCCAAACCATCTAACTCTACTTTCTCTTGTCCCGTTACCTATTGGTGCTACTCCTAAGTTCCCCTCAATTGCATGCATTTCTAATTCCATCATGCAACTCATCCATCTCAACATCCTCATTTCAGCAACACTCAACCTCTGAACATGATGTTCTTTAACTGCCCAACATTCTCTGACATAAAGCATAGCTGGTCTTTATAGCTATCCCATAAAATTTTGCTTTCAGTTTAAGTGTTACACAATAATCACGTAGAACTCCAGAGGCACATCTCCATTTCTTCTTCCACCCAGCTTGAATTCTGTGTGCAAAATCCTTTGCAATCTCTCTACTCATGAATTATTGACCCAAGGTATCAAAAGTGGTCATTTTGAGAAACTCCGTGGTCAGCAATGTTAACTAATTCCTCATTTTCACTCCGATTATTACTAAAATTGCACTCTATATCAAGGTATTCAATAACGATAAAAGTGGCCATAACAGCCAATATTATTACCATTATGTTATGGCCAATTTTTTTTATTTAAATAAAAATTTAAAAAAAAAAAATTTAAAAAAAAAAAAAAAAAAAAAAAAAAAACTGTATCAGCCCTATAACAAACCATTGCGGGGTTGTAACAGCTGTTGTGGGCCACTTTTCCCATAATGGCCATTGTGGCCCTGTAACGTGTAATGGTTCCCACCATTACCATTATGTAATGGCCTTTATGTAATTGTTTTTTAATACCTTGCTCCATATATTCTATTTTAATCCAACTAATTTTAAATCCTTTAGATTCTAAACAAGGTATTCAATAATGGCAACAACGGTTGTAATGACAGCCCTGAAAACCTTTATGTTATGGGCCTTTAACCAAAAAAAAAAGAAAAAAAAAAAAAGGAAAGAAAAGAAAAGAAAATATTGGAAAGATTTCAAAAACTGGGAGGATTCCAAATTTGTATTCTTTTATGATTTTGAACATGTTTATGATGGTGTAAAGGTACATTTTGTGGTAAGAATGCTATCTCGCGTTGTCTGATTATTTTATTAACCTAACAGGCTTATGTTGAATCCAATTTCAAGGACCACTCCTATGGCCCCAAATTAACCTGAAATTCATGGAATCTATGACATTCATCCTACTAAATGCATATCCTTAAGAGAAGAAAATGAAACTAAATTTAGATGAACAATGTTGCCAATTTGGGAAACCACTGGAATGCTCCAAATTGGCTCCAAAATTCATGCAATTAATGGCACTCATCCCATTAATGCATCTCTCTAAGCATTTGAAATCATTTTCCCCAAGTAATTATAAGAAAAATTAAAATTAAATTCGGATGAATAATGTTGTCAACTTGGTAGGCCACTCAAATGGCCCAAATCGGTCTGAAATTCATGCAATCTATGGCGCTCATCCAATTAATGCATATCCCAAAGCATTTAACATCATTTCCCCCAAGTAATTACAGGAAAAAAAATAAAATTAAATTTGGATGAACAATTGTCAATTTGGGAGACCATCTGAATGCCCCCCCAAATCAACCCTAAATTCATGCAATCTATGACACTCATCCCACTAAGGCATATCCCGAAGCATTTGGCATCATTCCCCCCAAGAAATTTTAAGAAAAAATTAATGTTAAATTTAGATGAATATTGTCGTTGATCTATAGGACCACTAGAATACCCTCAATTTTTATTTTTTATTTTATTTTTTGAATACCTTCAAATTGGTTCCATATTCGTGCAATCTACGAAATTCATCCACCAATGCATATCCTAAGCATTTGACATCATTCCCCCAAAGAAATTTTAAGAAAAAAGTTGAAATAAAATTTGGATGAATAGTATTGCCAATTTAGGAACTACTCAAATGCCCCCAAAATCAGTCTTAAATTCATGCAATCTATGGAATTCATCCCACTAATGCATATCCCTAAGCTCCCTCCAAATAATTATAAGAAAATTTATGTTTAAATATAGATGAATAGTGTTGCCGATTTGGGAGACCGCTAGAATGACCCCAAATTCATGCAATCTATGGTACTCGTCTCGCTAATGAATATCCCTAAGCATTAGACATCATTCCCTCCAAGAAATTTTAAGAAAAAATTAAAATTCAATTTAGATTAATATCACCAAACCACTCAAATGCCCTCAAATCGGCCTGAAATTCACGCAAAAATATGGCACTCATCCACTAATGCAATCGGCCCCGAGTTATGCTTATTTCATCATCTGACTATCAGATTAGTGGACATTTATTCGATGGTGAAGAATTAAAAATATCCAATGATCCTATTTCAACAAACAAACGTCCACAGATCAACAATCAGGATCATTCAAACAATTTGATTTTGGGACTATGACTTAGCAACAACAGGTCCCACAGTTTAATCAGTTTAGTTTTGATTTAATATATGCCCTGAGTGCAATTTCTGAGTATCGAGTGTCAAACGCTACCATGAGAGATGTTAAGGGAGACCGTAACAACCGTTACAGGGGCCGTAATGACCATTACAGCCTGTATCGTAAAGGTGATGACAGTGATCGTTATGGCCACCATTGCCATTACGAAATACCTAGGACGTTACACTTGCAATGGAGAAGACAGGGGGGTGGTGTGGTGGGAGTTTTTTTTAATCCTAGGTAATTATATTTTTCTTGTGTAAACAAAAAACAAGGTTTCTTTTTTTTTTTTTTTTTTTTTTTTTTCTTTTTTTCCTCGAATTTACTGTGAAATGGCCCTGGATTGTTATGTTAGGCCACGATGGATCATTACAAGCCCGGAACAGCCGTTACGAATGTTACGACCTAATTTATTCAAAATGGGTCATTGCAACATAACGCGAAACAGCCCAAACCATTACATAAACAATTTTTTAATACATTGATTCTAAGGCATCCCTCCATAATCTAGCTTCGTGTTTATGCTCTCCCTCGTCTTGTCAAACAAAACTATCTCATCTACAAACGACATACACCATGGGATCTCTTCATACAAATGCCTCATTAGCACATCCATAACCAATGCGAAAAAGTATTGGCTCAATGCCAACCCATGGTGTGCGCCTACATTAATTAGAAACTCACTTATCCCTCTACTAGTGGTACTCACATTTATTATGACTCCCTCATACATATCCTTAACAATGTCGATATATCTTCTTGAGACTCCTTTCGTTCCACCTCTCCCTATATTTCTCCAACAACTATGTAAGTAGGAAATAGCTTCAGTGGTAGGACTCTCATGCATGAAAGCAAACTGATTTTCTGACATGCATTAGTATTTTGCTCAATCACTATCTCCCGAAGTTCCATAGTATGACTCATAAATTTAATCCCACGATAGTTAGTGCAATTTTGTATGTCTCATTTATTCTTATAAATAGGTACAAAGGTATTTTTCTGTCACTTGTCTGCCATTTTCTTCGATCGTACAATCTCATTGAACAACTTTGTCAACCAAAATAACTCAATATCTACCATACATTTCCAAACCTTTTGATATATCATTAGGTCCTAGGGCCTTTCCTATTTTCATCCTTCTCAAAGTTTCTTTCACTTTAGATATCCTAATCCTACAAACTATCTATGGTCATTGACATCATTTGAGCTTATAGTTCCTTCTATCTCTGTGCTATCAGAGTGGTTGTCATTTAACAAATTCTGAAAATAGCTTCTCCACCTTTCATTGATCTCATTGTCCTTTACCAGTAACTTTTGGTTATCACTCTTAATGCATCTAACATGATTTTAAATCCCTATCCTTATCTCTCTCATTTTCACAAGTTTGAAGACATTTCTCTCGCATTCTCCCAAACACAAGCCATATTAACTCTCATTCATTTCATGTATCTAGTAACTCCATACTCTTACTTGTCAATGGTCCTATACTCCATGTGACAAGATGAATCTTATTCTCATGGACTAGCTTCTTTACCCCTGTGCATCCAGAATGGCGTGGGAACCCTTGCCTACATCTCACAGCAAAATCACATTATTGTGGTGTGTCACTTCCAAAGGATGCCCCAGCCAACCCTTACCCATTTCTCACTATACCTGGGTTCTAATGCAGCGTGTTGCTTACAAGGAATGCGCTGGCATGAGTTTGGAATGTCATATTGTTCAGATTCATGATGAAAGCTATGGCATAAGTTTGACCCTGGCTGCAAACCTGACGCAGTTCTCCTTTATATGAGCTGCAGACTGGTAATGAGAGAACAAAACTCCTACATATGCAATCTAATAGACTATTGCATAGATAGGTTGATTGCAATCAAGCGTTATCTAATAGTATATTCTATAGGTTGATTACAATCAATGAGCAAGATATTAAAAAACAGTTGTGTGACAGCAGACGTTACGTGAACACATAACGGTATGGGACCATAACGACTGTTACGGGGAAAAAATGGCCCGTGTAGCAGCTTATTACGAGGCTGATACAGTTTTTTTTTTTTTTTTTTAATGGCAAAAACTGGCCTCGTAATGGTAATTACAGTTGCAACTACCATTAGAGATATTGAATACCTTGTCAACAAGTTAATAATGATAGTAAATATAGTAAATATATATTTTGATTATTCTAGCAACGGAATGCGTCCTACACAAATGTAAGAGAACCTCTTTACAAACCACACCTGTGTCAAAGTGGCGCATGTGTTGACACCTGCTACGTGCTATCTAATTCATCCATCAAATGAGCCCAACCGTGTACACGCTCTAATTTGACCCAAACCTAACCTGAACCCAACTTGAAACCTAGGTCCAAAGACCCAATGGATACACCAAACCTGACCAGGTCTGGGTCCAGGTCCTTAAAAATGAGACCCATACCTGAAAGGACTGGGACCTGACAAGAACCAATAGCAATTAGTCTGGGCACGGGTACTCCAGGACCTGACCCATTGATAGCTCTAGATGTAGAAATATATATGCTCAACAATCCATAGCTGACAAAAAAAGTCAAACATATGGATGGTTAGGATCATCCAACTCAATATGATTACCAGATTAATTGTCCATATCAATAGACTGTTGCACCACATGTCTGATTTCATAGGAGCTCACTATAAGGAGCACCAGTGCATGGTGCACCCAAGCAGGTAACACTTAGAAAAATGACATGTTGCATTTATTGTTTTCTTTTCTCTTCTCTCTCTTTCTTTTCTTCTTCTTCTTCTTCTTCTTTTTTTTTTTTTTTGAAAGGTGAAATTGTATTAAGCAATAAGCAATAAGCAAAAAGAAAACAACGAAAAATAGGCCAGCAGCAGCAAGAAACAAGGAAAAAAAGAAAGAAAATAAAAACCTAGAAGAAGCTAGAGAAAACCTCAGGGCTAAAGTTAAAACAACAGCCAGCGCCACAGCTGGGACATCTCTCAGAAGACATTATGGGGCCCAATCCAGTATAAATTGGCGTACCCTCAAGAATACCCCTGCCTCCACTCTTCTCTTGTTGCGGAAGCATCGATTGTTCCTTTCAGCACATATAGACCATAATACCACTAACAAGGCTACACGCCATCTCCTCCTCTCCAACTTTCCCCCATCTGTAGCATGCCAAGCCAGGAGAAGGTTGTCAATAGATCGCAGCATAACCCAATGGACCGAAGCAAGAGATAGAATCTCATCCCAAACACCCGATGAGGAGTAGTGAAGGAATAGGTGATCGACCGACTCATCTTGCTTCTATAGCGCAAAAGGCACACGTTTGGGAGGATCAATCCCCTCTTTTGGAGATTGTCGAGGGTGAGGATTCTTTTCCTTCCCGCTAGCCATGAAAAGGTTGCTACTTTAGTAAGAGCTCCGTACTTCCAAATCTCTGATGTAGGCAATATTGTCATGATCGACTGCATATGCGCATACATATGTAGATTGCATATGTGATCATGGCATATATGCGAAGCATACAGCATATGCAATCACATATTGCGCATTAAATTTTTTATTTTTTATTTTTGAAAAAAAAAAACTTTTTGCCTATAAAAAGGCTTCCAAACCTTCTCCATTTGCAATATTCTCACCCAAAACTCTCTTACTCTCTTCTTCTCTTATATTTCTTAATTCCAAGTGCTCTCTCTCTCTCTCTCTCTCTCTCTCTCTCTCTCTCTCTCTCTCTCTCTCTCTCTCTCTCTCTCTATATATATATATATATATATATATATATATATATATATATATATATATATATATCTTGGAAGTTGGAAGATCAAGATTCAAATGCATTCAGGTTTCAAGGAAGATAGCTTGTAGAATTTCTATAATAATAAATAAATAGCTTGTTGATTTTGTTGTTACTTCTTACTTGTTAACTATATTGTTGAATGTCGATGACTTGATGTTTAATTCATTGTTTAATTAATTTTGTTTCTCTAAAATGTATTTTAAATATGTAAAATTAGTTGTCTATAAAGTAAGGAAAGTTCCCCTTAGTTTCTTATATATTTTTACATTTTTTAAAATTTTTTCCTTTTTTTTTTTCAAAAGGAAAAAATTAGACTCTCCAACCTTCACAAGATCTACAGAGAAGGATCGAACTGAAAAGGATCCAGACTCTGCCATCTTCCAAAAGATTGAATCTTAAGTAACGTAAGAACTTGAAGTCCTACAATTACGATAGAAGAGAAATTAAAGACTCTATTTCGGTATCCCTCAAATTTCTCCTCGTAGCAAGAAACCAGATCCTCTCGTCTCCATTCCAAGATAAGCAAGGAGCTATTAGGATATCCTTATCTGGAGAAAGAACAGCAAGCTCCGGATACAAGCAATTCATCGGTTGATCGAAAATCCAAGGATTAATCTAAAATCTGATTCTATTTCCCTCTCCAATCAAGAATTTGGATCTGTTAAAAAATAGGGAAGCAATACTATTAATATTTTTCCAAACATGGGTCATCCTGTACACTGAGGATTATTTAATCCACCATCCTGTAGAAGTTCCATATTTTCCACCACAATAGATTTCCACAACCCCCCGTCTTTAAAGGAAAATCGCCAAACCCATTTACCCAAAAGCGATGTGTTAACCAAATCATGCCTCTTAATACCCGCTCCTCCTTAGGGTGTCGGAGAGCAAACTTCTTTCTAATTAAGAGATGGAATTTCCTTGAGTCAGATCTTCCCTACCAAAGAAATTCTCTATGCATTCTATCTTTTGCAATACTGAATTAGGGCATTTGAAAATAGACATAAAATTTACTGGAAGATTAGATAGACATGCTTTAAGAAGGGTTAATCTACCACCAAGGGACATCGTTTTACCTTTCCATGCTGATAATCTTTTTCGTATTCTCTTTAAGATCTAATCCTAAAGAAAGGTTGTTTTCCAATAGAATGGAAGCCCAAGATAGGAAGTTGAGAGGGAAGCCACCTTACACCCAAACAGATTCGCCAAACGAGAAGCAACCTCAAGCAAAATATGAATCCCAAAAAGTTCGCATTTAGATTTACTTTAAGACCACAGATAACCTCAAACCAACATATGGACTTCCTTGAAGTCAATCATGTAATCTTCCGCCTTGCAAAATAGCAAAGGATCATCGGTGAATTGAAGGTGACAAATAGGAGTCGAAAAGTTTCCCACCTGAAATCCTTGAAATAGACCAATTTCTTGCCCACTGCTCAGCATTTTGCTCAATGCTTCTGAAAAGATGATGAAAAGGAAGGGAGAAAGGGTCACCTTGGCGAAGCCCATCTGTAGACCTAAAATAGCCAAAAGGCAATCCATTAATTAATATATAAAATCCGGTTGATGAGATACACAAGGATATCCACTATGTCCATTTCAGCCCAAAGCCCAATCATCTTAGCATATAATCTAAAAAGGACCAATCCACATGATCATATGCTTTCTATAAATCCAGTTTGCACAACACCCTAAGTTTGTTAGCCCTAAAATAAGAATCCAAGCATTCATTAGCAATGAGAACAAAATCCAAAATTTGTCTACCTAAAACAAAAGCACTTTGAAAACTGAATGTGACCGAAGGGATTACCTTCTGCAATCTCTGGCTTAAAATTTTAGCAAGAATCTTATAGGAACTGCTAATAAGACTAATAGGTCAAAAATCCTTCAACTTTACAACCCCTTGAAGTTTGGGGATAAGCACGATAAAAGCACTTCCCAATTCCTTTGGAAGATAGCCTGTCCTGAAAAAATTACTGCTGAAAAGATATAAATCATCGCTTACCATGCTCCAAAAGGATTGGAAAACTGTCTGGTCCAAGAGATTTTTCTTTTTCAAGAGCTAACATTGCATCTTTAATTTCTTCTAATGAAATTTCTGATTCCAGTAAGACCACATCCTCATTAGAGGAAAATGCCAAAGAATCTAGCCGAGGACGATCGAAACCCTCCTCAGATAACAGAGAGGTAAAAAATTAACAATCTCTTCCGTAATTCCCTCTTTATCAGAAATAGAGCTATCATCCACAACAATAGAAGAAATAGAGCTCACCCGCGCCCGGGCACTGGCAATACCGTGAAAAAATTTAGTGTTTTTATCTCCTTCTTTTAACCAGATTGCCCTAGAACAATGGCACCACTTTATCTCTTCTTCCTTAATTCTCGAGTTATAGTCTGAAGTGTACTTATCTCTCAACCAATGATCTTCCTCCGATAGTTGTTGCATTTCCTCCTTGATGTCCAGATTTTGTAGAGCGTTGAGGATATCATCCATCTCCTTTTCCCCATGACCATAAAACTCACGATGCCACAATTTCAGTTTAGGTTTGAGCATTTGAAAATTTTTAAATAACACGAAAGCATGTCTGACAGTAGCTTCAAAAGAAGCCCACTAGTCTTGGACAATTGAATGAAAAGCCTCTATTTCTAACCAGGCCATTTTAAATCTAAACGGTCTAGGGTCCCAATTGATTTCATCAACCTCCAATAAAATCGGACAATGGTCCGAGACTGGTTTAGGAAGCCACTTTTGGCGAGCAAAATGATACTTTTCAATCCAGGCAGGGGAAACTAAAAATCTATCTAGAAGAGCTAAAGTTGGAGGATTCCTACAATTCGACTAGCAATATCTAATAACACCCATGAGAAGATCTATCAAATCATGGTCAGAGATCCACTCCGAAAAATTACACATGTTGGTCATAACCCTATCTCCCGAGGACTTTTCAAGCATAAACCGAATAACATTGAAATCTCCCCCAATACACCAAGGGAGGGAAGATCTTTCTCGAATTAGAGAAAGTTCCTTCCATAAATCACTCCTATGGGAAGATTGGCTAGGCCCATAGATACCCGTGAATAACCATTTGAAACCAAAAGAAATATCCTTAAAAGTCACATTGGCAGCATATTCTCCCACCCGGCTTTCTTCTTTCTTCCAAAAACTCGAATCCCACATAACAAGAACTCCCCCGACTGAACCCAAGGAGTCCATAGAAACCCACTCCACCCCTTGCTTGTCCCAAATTGATCTAATAATAGAACTATTCGCCTTATTTAACTTTGTTTCCTGCAAAACTATGATCCTAGCCTTAGATTTCACACAATATTTTTTAACATTTTCTAAGGACAACCCAGAACCCTAACATTCCAAGAAACAATCTTCATGTATGGACTACAGAAGATCCCCTTCCCTTTCTCTCCGCCCTTGGAAGGCATTGGATTATCCCTGCGGGTTCTACTCCCTAACTTATCAACTCCCTATTCCCTCTAGTCACCCTAGGGGCATTACTGAAATCAGGATCATACTGGATTCAGAGACCTTTCTCCGCCACCAAATGAAATAGATCATAATAATCATCATCCCTATTCCCAAACACAACTCCCAATAATCTGCCAACATGACAGACAACATCTTTAACCCATCTCTTCTTTTTAATAGTATCAACCAACAATTCTAATTGTCCTTGAGAAAGAACAAGCGGAATACAAATCTCCTAGTTAGCTCTCTGATCTATCGCTTATTCGAGAAACCTTGAGGGGAGAGACCACCAAGGCCTTCGCCAAGAGTTCCCCATCAAATCTTAGCACCAGGCCCCCTTCCCTAGTCGGCCCAAATTGCAGGAAATTCACATTCGACATCTCAGAAGAATAAAGAATCATCGCAAAACGTTCTTCAAATGGGGGTAAAGATACTCCATACGGAGAGTTAGAAACAAAAGGGCACAACTGAAAACTAACCTAAGAAGGTAACCTGGGTTCCATAGTTGAGGAGAGGAGGGAAGCTTCAAACCGTTTGAGGATGGCATCTTCTCTGATCTGAGAGCAGGAGGGAGGTTGATCCATCAGGGACCCTAGATGACCTACTCCGCTCATATTCTGGAGGTCCTAATTATCATCAACCTGTTCTGATAGTCTCATAATTAAGAAGTTTGTCTCAATTGTTTGATATGATTCTTCTTGCATCAAACAAGAAAGGGCACGATCATGTTCCCTCATCCTCTCAAAAGCCGTCTCTAGCTAATTTGCTTGAGTTACAGGTCTCGCCAAGCTTCCCAGCCCTTCTTTGCATGTCGTCTCCCTATTGCTAACCTCTTCTTCTAGTGTTTCCCTTACTTCATCAGTTCTCTAACTATCACACGCGAATTCATGGTTTGGCCATTTTGGACAGCTGACTTCTTCACTGATGATGGAGAAATCGCCATGTTGCTCCTGGGGAGAGGGAGAAATATCTCTGACAATTCTTTGGAGTAATTTGCACTCGTGTGACATGTATCAACATTGTCTAAAGTCGACTGCAGCACTTGGACAGCTGTAAAAGAAGCTACATCCTTTCAATCTTTTTTAGATGAAGCTGATAATATCGCAAGTTGTCGAAAATTTCCTGATAAATACCACAATCCCTCCAGCCGCTCTTAAGAGAGCAAGGGTCATAAGCTGCATCTCGAGTGCTTTCTTCAAGATAATCTTCCCAAGATGATAAATTGGCGATATTTTGTAGGGAGTTTCCGAAGTCTATTCTCACCGATCGAGGTAAATCTGGAACATCCATCTGTCTCCTTTCGGAATCGCATGGAGGGATCTCAGCCATTCCTTGAGCTTGAATCGGAACCGTCCCGAAGCTCACGCAAGCTTGAAAGGAAGCATGTTTTTCGCACATGTCAATCCCTCTAGAAACCTCTTTGATGCCCTTGTAAACGAAGGAGCGGACATCCGGGTCGAGTAGTGGGAAAAAATAAAAATAAATAAATAAATAATCTGATAGCTTTTCGCTCCCCGAGATGTGGCTACGTTGCTGCATCTCATCCAAGCCTTTTGTCGCACGTGTTTGTGGAGGAAGCGACGATTTGCACATTGTCGGCAATTCAATTGGTGGATTGCAGGAGCACTGAATATGAGCTCCACCTTCTTCCGCTCCGATCGATGGGTTAACAGAAACTCCAATCGTTGGGCCTTGACCATGTTCGTCCTGAGTCTCTTCCTTTTGCACTAAGATCTGTACTAGGTCCTCTCCAATATTGAGTGAAATTACCTCAGGGATCTTCTTCGACCTCCTTTCCCGGATAGGGAGCCTCATCCAGTGGAGCTCCTCCCATTTCTCTGTCACCTGATCCACCGGAATCACCTCCCCAATCCAAGAACCTTTACCTTTAGATTCACCTCTTTTCCAGCTTCTTGGGTAGGAAATGATGGAAGAGGATTCTCTGACTGGCGTGAGAGGACGATGAGGAATCCTTCAACTTCTCTGCGATGTGCATCTTGGGCGTCCTTGAGAAGGGGATCTGGAAGGTCCCCTTTCATACTCTGCGGTTCTTTTTCTTGGCCTGGACTGACTGAAGAAGTAAGTTCTGAAAAAAAAAAATTCAGTCCAGATTCCGCTAATTGCTATTAGGTAGGTGGTATTATTTTGCGCTCAATGACAGAATGCTACAGTTTTCTCCAGTTTGTAGTTTACATAAGTGAGGCCAATGGGCCAGCGGTCCAAACCAGTACTACAATGGACCCTACCTTGGATGCCGCATGCACCCCACGGTGAAAAATCCTAACCTTTCAGGCTAGGAAACGAAAAATATATGGTTAAGAATTGTAATACAGAAAAGACTCACACTCAACAGAAAAAAGGCCAAAGACCTGAAGACCAGGTATCTCCCAATCTGGTGTCATTCATGGGCCATCCAATATTGTAGACCTCGGATTCAGCATTATAAATATTCAAAAATCACAGTTTCCTATGGCACCTCATTTTAACAATCTCTCCACATTAAACATGGCAGATTAAAGAGCCAAATTCACAACACCACATTTGCACATGCATATGGGATCTGGGCCACTCATCAAGTGTTTGCCACCATGAATATGGCCTCGCCCAAAATCCAGGTCTAGTCATCGAGTGTAACATACATGTCACATGGAACATTGACCAGCTTTGTGGGTAACACCTGAATAATGACCCGGATAAAAACATGTGCCATAAGTTGGCCTCATAGTTCTAAAACTCGGTGACTCAAAACTCACCCGATTCAACTCGAATCAATGGGCTTTCATGCCAAGTCACCACGAAACTCGCTGGTGAGCTTGAATCGGTCAAGATTCGGCCAGACTCACCGAGTTGGCTAGCTGATTCAGTTGACTTGACACAATTCAAACTGAGTTACTGCTGGATTTTTGCTTTTCAGAATAAAAATAAAAAGGGAGTACGAGATTAGAACCCCCAACCTTTCCTAGGTATTCAATTAACTCAATCAACAAGCCATGCACTTCATATATGATCTTTTTTGACAATTCTAATATTTATAACATTCTAAATAGCTATTATTGCTTCAAATTCATATTAATGTTATCATTAATATTGAATCGAGTCGACTCGACCTGACCTGGTTGGACATTAAGTCGATTCAATTTTTTTGGGTTTTTGAACTATGAATGCCTCTTCAATATTCTCAAAATTATCCTAACCATTCAACTTGATCAAAGAGTATAAGAGAAGATTATGTGAGGATGCACTCTAACCTGTAACAGAAAGGTTGAGCAGCCCTGCAAATGAATAAAAATAAATAAAGCAAAAGTGGAAAATGTCAATGAATGAATTGAAATGAGCACTGCACTAGAACAGAAAGATTATGAAGCAAACATCATATGCAGGCATTAAAACCCAGAACTATTAGAAACACAACCAATTAAAGAAAACAGAGGTCCAAAATATCAATTTCCCCCAAAGCATGTCTAAGAGCTTGGTAGTCGTACTAGATAAGTTCTAGTATTATTGAAAATAGGTAAATGAAACCAAGAAGCATAAACCCAAAGAAACAATTTGTTTGTCATAATAATAGACCTTTTTACAAACCACAACTGCAATCTTTTAGAACACCCAAAGAAAGAGCTAGATAAGAGCAGTGTTCGAAATATCGGTATCACGTTACGTATCGCACCCTTGGGATACGGATATGTATCAGTTATCGCATGGGATATATTGGTTGTATTGCATAATGTATCACTAATGTTGGAAACATGGGGGAACGTTGGGAAATTGGTCAAATTTTTCAATGAAACTTTAATGATTGTTAAAAAAAGACATCAATATACACTTATAAATCAAAACATTATAAAAAACAAAGTACACATAATAGGTTTTCTTTGTATGGGGTCCTAATCTATGCATTGTCTAATTGAATTGATGCAAGTATATTCAAAGTCTATTCATATAATTTATAAGAAGACTTGTGGAAACACAAGCAATACATTCAAAAGCAAAAGAAATCACTAGATCAGGTTACATACATATTTGATTTTATGTTTGGACACGGATTGCAACCGATTTGCGAGAAATTAGAAAATTTTGATTTGTTTCAATTTTCTGCAACTCGATCCATCTCCTCCAAAATCTCGAAATTGAAGCTCTCAATTCATGATTTTTCATGCAAAACATGAAAAATTAAGAATTTGTAACAATTTGATGTTGATTTAATATGATTTACAAAAAACAAAGGATTGAAAATAAAAAATGCTCACCGGATTGAACATGTGGGATATATTGCACTACTTGTGCATTTCATATCACGTAGGTGGGATACAAGATATATCATGGGATATATCGACTAATATCATCGATACTTAAAACACCAGATAAGAGAAGCATCCACAAATTTCAGTTCATCATAGGGAATAAGTTATTGGTATGCTCAAATGACATATGAATGGAAAGATAATGTTAGATGTGTGTGCCTTGGAAAGCCAATGTTGCATATGTTGATGGATCTTGTTTATTCATAACCACTTAGTTGAATGGAACATACTTAGTTTTTTTTTTTCATTCATTGCTTGTGGGAATTATGCATATGTTTAGTAGGTTACAACTTACAAGGGTTCCTCATGGAATCTCTCTCGTGGATCCACGGGGTAAAAAATGAAAGTGGACACAACATCCATCATGGATAAGGGAAAGTTGTGGCACCATGATTCTCAAGTACCCTTCTTTTTTTTTTTCACGCACTCATGCCCCCACACACTCACAACCCCACACACTCGTGCACTCGCACCACAATGGATGCTCGAACCCATGACCTCGTGTTGAAACTCGTTAACTCTTTTCAGTCTACCACTGAGGCATGGCAACAAGTGCAATTCTCAAGTACCCTAAATTCCATAACCACTCCATTGGAATTAGGTGACCTGGGTTTGGCTTTGTAGTTATCTTGTGACGAGGAACCAACGACGAGTTAAGATGGATTAATCTCCACCATCGGGCATCTTTTGCCTATGCCCATCACCACACGGGAGTGTGAGTGATCACTTGTTTATGAGTACATGTGTTCGGCTTGGTTGGACATTCGCATTGGAGGATCACATCAATTCTCCTAACCAAGAGGCCATCGTGCTCAGATTGGATTGACTTGAATGTGTACTAGCTTTGACTAATCCTTATACCTGAGTTCATGGAAGTACTTCATGGTCCTAATGTTGCATGCATTGACACACTTTTTGAGGTAACTTAGAGGCCAACATACAAGTATTGTTTAGTGCACACATTAGTATGTAGTAAAAGCCTTACATGCGCCAATAAGGGATCCATTAGTCTTCTTAGGATGGTCTGATCGATAAGATTTATCGACAACTAAGTGTTTTAAAGCTAGCTAGCACTCTCAAATGTTTTCAAAAGGTTTCTTGAGCATTTTCAACCATTATATCTTTTGAATTCATCATTAAGTGTTTTGATCAAACTTGATAGACATCCAACAATTGGATCTTCTTGTCATCCACCCCTTGTGTTTGCATGAGATTTTAGGCCAAGAATGGACACCACAATTAGTAGAAGGATTTGTAATGCAGGGGCATTTTCACACTGGGCTTAAGTGAGGTCGCCTGCTGGATGCAGGGGCACACTCGGGGTGAGTGAACCATGCGATTTGGGGCTCACGAGGGAGGTCTCATGTTCGAGACTCCTTACCAGGGGTGATTAATGCACATTTCACACCGGGCTCGAGTGGGGTAGCTCGTGGGATGCGGGGATACACTCGGGGTGGGCGGCCCATGTGATTTGGGGCCCACGAAGGGGGTTCGGCTGAGGTCCTAACCCATGAGATGTGGGGCCTGGGCTATGAGACAAAGGGATTAATTCGCCATACTCTAACAGTTTGAGCTTTTAAAGCAAATGGTTAATTGTCCTGTATCAAATTGGTATCAGAGCGGGAGGTCTCGTGTTCGAGACTCCTCACCGGTGGTGATTAATGCAGGGGCATTTTTACACTGGGCTCGAGTGGGATCACCTGTTGGATGCAGGGGCACACTCGGGGTGGGTGACCCATGCGATTTGGGGCTCACGGGGGAGGTCTCGTGTTCGAGACTCCTTACCAGGGGTGATTAATGTGCATTTCACACTGGGCTCGAGTGGGGTAGCCCATGGGATGTGGGGACACACTCGGGGTGGGCGGTCCATGTGATTTGGGGCCCACGAAGGGGGTTTGGCCTAGGTCCTAACCCATGAGATGTGAGGCCTGGGCTATGAGATAAATGGATTAATTCGCCATACTCAAATAGTTCGAGCTTTTAGAGCAAATGGTTAATTGTCCTGCATCAAATTGGTATCAGAGCGGGAGGTCTCGTGTTCGAGACTCCTCACCAGGGGTGATTAATGCAGGGACATTTTCACACTGGGCTCGAGTGGGGTCGCCTGTTGGATGCAGGGGCACACTCGGGGTGAGTGACCGATGCGATTTGGGGCTCACGAGGGAGGTCTCGTGTTCGAGACTCCGGGGTGATTAATGCGCATTTCACACCGGGCTCGAGTGGGGTAGCCCGTGGGATGCGGCGACACACTCGGGGTGGGCGGCCCATATGATTTGGGGCCCACGAAGGGGGTTCGGCCGAGGTCCTAACCCATGAGATGTGGGGCCTGGGCTATGAGATAAAGGGATTAATTCACCATACTCTAACAGTTCGAGCTTTTAAAGCAAATGGTTAATTGTCCTGCATCAAATTAGTATCAGAGAGGGAGGTCTCGTGTTTGAGACTCCTCACCGGGGGTGATTAATGCAGGGGCATTTTCACACTGGGCTCGAGTGGGGTCGCCTGTTGGGATGCGGGGACACACTCGGGGTGGGCAGCCCATGTGATTTGGGGCCCACGAAGGGGGTTCGGCCGAGGTCCTAACCCATGAGATGTGGGGCCTGGGCTATATGAGATAAATGGATTAATTCGCCATACTCTAACAGTTCGAGCTTTTAGAGCAAATGGTTAATTGTCCTACATCAATTTGAGTCAATTTGGGTACACTAATAGGCATGATAATAGATTTTCTATGATGTATAACATTACCGAATTCTGTAAGAATGAGGACCATATGATGGCACTCCCTAGAAACCCCAAACTCCTCTTATATATAGATTCTATCTCTACAAGGAAAAGCGTGAGAAGGTTGAGATTCAAAAAACACCATTAGATAATGGGTAGAAACAAAGGAAGACGCCAAAGGAAACCACTCAAGATTCAATGGATCCCTATTAAGAAGGATTCTAGGGAGTTAAGGCATTGAACTAGGTCAAAGATTGGAAAGCAATCAGTGGTCAGATGATAGTAAGAAATCGAAAGAAACACTAAAAAGGATAAAACACCTCCCTTCTATGGAAATTAAACTTCAATTGAGACTCCCTAGGAAATCCCGGTACATGGATTGTGGTGGATCTGACTCAAGATGATGAAAAAAAATTCAACCACCTTTCACACACCAGTTGGCTGGATTTGAATCAAAGAAAGTTGAGACGAAATGTAAGCAGGGGAGGATTGTGCCTCTTCCTTCTACTTGCTCTAAGAACCTTGCAGATGATTCTAAAATGAAATAATGTAGACTTCACCCATTCACTCCACACCTTCTCGTAACTTAAATAAAAAATAAAAGACAACTGATAATGGGTAGCAACAGAGTTAGTTTCATGAAATTCATGACTTAGTTCCTAGGTAAATAAATAAATAAGACCTCATCCATAGTAGTAAAGAAGCCAAAGAAATTGGTGCACTGGGAATACCTTTCCAATTTCCTGATGTACTCCTTTTATTTCCAAATTAATGAAACTGTTCTCACCTACCAAAAACACTAAAAAGGAACAACAACCACCATTTACTAGCCTCTTCTCACTAAAATTCCAGATTAATTTTAAACAAATTTTCTTCACATTGTTCTTCATCGTATTGTGTTTCACATGGCAAGGCATTAGATCACATGGCAACTCCAATATAAAAGATAAAGAGAAGAAGCAATCTCCTTCTATCTGAGCCACAATTTCCACATTCTTTATTTTTCAATTCGTAGAAAGTAAGTTCACGCAAAATAGATCTTTTCCCTTGCACCCATATTTAAAACTCACCTAAGTCAACTCGAGCTTATTTTTGCACAAAACTAAGTGCTAACTTGAGTCAACCAAACAATGAGAAAACACTTAAAAATCAAGGATCTTGTTACAAGCTTTAAAAAACCAACAAGAGC
This sequence comes from Magnolia officinalis, assembly GCA_021015155.1. Classification (NCBI taxonomy): domain Eukaryota; kingdom Viridiplantae; phylum Streptophyta; class Magnoliopsida; order Magnoliales; family Magnoliaceae; genus Magnolia; species Magnolia officinalis. The sequence goes on from JAJHSJ010000015.1 coordinate 50,227,517, forward strand.
TCAGGAACTCAGGGTTAGCCTACTCATGGTGTGTCGTAAAGCCTGTTACGGGGCCGTAAAGGCCGTTATGTAAAGGTAACAGTGGCAAACGTTATACGTTACGGGGTCGTAACGGCCGTAACAACCGTTATGGAAAAAATGACCCGTAATTACTGTTAACGGCACGTTACTTCTCCTATAAAGGCCATAACAGCACCGCAATTGTCTGTTATGGGGTAGATACAGGTTTTCCATACTTATTAATCAACATTACAAGGCAGATACAGGCTTTTCGGGATTTTTTTTTTCAATAAAAAAGAAACTGTAACAGCCGTTACAAGGGTCGTAACGGCTGGTAATGGTGGTGGCCATTACGACCACCGTTACCGTTATAGAACACCTTGAGCCTATTGTAATTAACTTGAAAGAATCTAAAAACTCATATTGATAGAAAATATAGAGAGAAAAGATCACCACATGGTACTTACTGACTTAAAGAAAGCATATGATGGGGGAGTTAATTTGGTGGGTTTTGGGAAAGGAAGGAGCCTCAAGAGGATATATTGACATTGTTAAAGATATGTATGAGGGAGCAGGAACAAATGTGAAGACCACTAGTAGAGAGACAAGTGGTTCCCAATTAATGTAGGCTTACAGTTACACTAGGGGTCGGCATTGAATCGGTACCTTTTCGCGTTGGTTATGGACAAGCTAATGAGGCATTTGTAGGAAGAGATCCCATAGCGTATGTCGTTTGTAGATGACATAGTTTTGTTTGACAAGACAAGGGAGGGTGTAAACACAAAGCTAAATAATGGAAGGATGCTTTAGAATCTAAAGGATTTAAAATTAGTCATACTAAAACTGAGTATATGGAGTACAATTTTAGTAATAATTTGAGTAAAATAGAGGAATTAGTTAAGATTGTTGACCAAGGACCTTCCATATTGACCATTTTCGATACCTTGGGTCAATAATAAATGAGTGGAGAGATTGAAAAGGATGTTGGCTATAGAATTCAAGTGGGGTGGAAGAAATGGTTCTGGACTTTTATGTGACCGCCGTGTACCACTCAAACTGAAAAGGAAATTTTATAGATAGCTATAAGACCAGCCATGCTTGATGAACAAAATGTTGGGTAGTTTAAGAATGACATATTCATAGAATGAGTGTAGCTGAAATGAGGATGTTAAGATAGATGAGTAGCATGACAAGTATAGAATTAGAAATGAATTCATTCGAGGGATCTTAGGAGTACTACTAATGGGTAATAAGATGAGGAAAAGTAGACTCAAATGGTTCTGTCATGTGCAACAGAGACCAAGAACCACACCAGTTAGGAGTGAGTTGCTATAAGTTGAAATAGCCAATCCCAATCAATTTTGGCCAAGGCTTAGATGATGATGATGACGATGATAATGATGATGATGATTAGGGCTGTCAACAGGCTGGGCCTGGGGTAGGTCTCAGCCTGGATTTTGAACTATTTCGGGCCGAGCCGTCGGGCCAGCCCTACTCAAAATTCTGATTTTTCAGGCCCAAGCCCAGCTCAATAACACCCCTAATGATGATGATGAATCTAAAAATTCAAATTTACTCGTGATCTGACCAAGTCAACTTAATTATAACCCACTTCGAGTCCTGCCTGATCTTGGGCATTGAAAGCTTTTGTTTAACAATAATTGCAGGCAGGTTTGGGTGTTCCCAGTTCCCAAGTTTGACAGGGTGAACTACCACCACCAAGTTGTGGTTGAGTAAGAACGGGACTTGTAACGACCCTGATTTTTTAGATCCATGACTAACCAAATTAATAAATTGACTTTGTGATCATTAACAAAACCAAGCACTTAGCCCAGTCGGTAGGAGCACTCTCAGTGAACGGATAGATCAGGAGATCGACTCGTAACACCGCAATATTTTCTTTTTGCCAAAATTTATAAAACCCTGGTGGAACCTTTTAGATCCAGGGCTCTCTATTTATAAAAAGGGGGGAAACTCCAGGATTTCTGAAGAAAACCCTAGAGCCTATCAGCCACCAGACGCAAGAGAGAAAGAGAGAAGCCCTGCGAAAGAGAAGCCTCTACCGATTAGTTCTACATTTTTTCCCTTTAAAATTTTTCATAATTTTCTATCTAAAACCCTAAATCTAATCAATGAAGGTGGGGATTAACACTACGTTCATCGTTTGGAATTATGGAGAAGTTTTGTAAAAAAGAAAACGGTTGTCGCTCTAACTACTACAATATGGAAGATTGGTTTCGAGAAACCCAGCTATGTCAGTCTAGGAGAATTCTAATTGAAGGATCCTAAAGTCTAACCATGTTAAGACTTCGAACCCTAGAGTGATTCGACTGAGGGATTTACCACAACGATCTACGATTCTATAGACAACGATGGTTATAATATATAATATATATATATTATATATATATATATTATATATTATATATATATATATATATAATATATATATAACTATTTTTAAATCACATTTATATATTCCAGATATTCGAATTCAAGCGATCATTTGGTTTTCTCCGAATTCAACAAAGAGAAAGCCATTGGATGATTGAATCCAATTCCGGGGACAATGGATTCATCTAAGTTAAGGGAGAAGAGAAGAAAACCTAGAATTTTCAGAAAATCAAATCGTGTAACAGAACCTATCCGACCTCGGTCGATCGATTGAAGTCAATATTTGATCGATTAAACAGGTCGATTTTTGTCCAGCGACCGAAAAAAAAAAATGTTGAATTTCGATTAATCCAAGTCCAGGTTCAATCGATCGAGGATATCTTCAAGCGGTCTCGATCGATCAAGGAAACCGATTTGTCCAGCAACTAAATCGAATTAAATATGATCCATTTCAATTGATCGATGGTCAATGTTTGATTGATCAAAGGTGACCAATTTTATCTAGAGACTTGAGACCATAAATTCGAAATTTTATCGATCCATAGCCGATCAATCGATGGCCATTGAACTGGCTCGATCGATCAACTACATTGATCGACAGTCCCTGTTGTTTTCCAAATTTAATTTAAAGGATTAATGTTGGATCATCTTGCTTTGATAAAAGGTGGACCCCACTTGTTGGGATAATGTGATTGAATTGTAGTATGTTAAATCATCTTAATAGGGATTTGAAGTATAGATTCCAAAGTGTCCGATTATTCAAAGGATTCGACCCTACCGTGAATAGTTGAGCGAATCCCGACATGTCTAATACATGTACAATTAAGATAGATGATTTGATGGTTGTGATTGTTTGGATTGATATAGTTGCCATGTTATATTTCTTGTGCTATTCTTGCTTTATGATTCATGTTTTGAGGGATTTCTGATATTGAACATGCAAACGTGCCAATCATTGGTATCATACATCTGTTCTTCCTCTCAATGAGAGATGTATCTGATTGACTATACTTGTCGATGCATAGACATTGAGCATATATTGCATGATTCCATTGCGAATGCATGCACAGCTCATGCCTTGGGTTCCTGGGGGATCTCCTTAGATGATTACGCCTGGTAGATTCGTTGCCAGATGCCCACGATAGTAGAAGCCTACTCACGGAGTAGATGTACAAATTGCCCATGCCTACCTATGGTGGATGTCTGAAGGGTACAATTTTTGGATTAACGGATATCCAACCTAAGCAAGTGGACGATCATCCCACTTGACAAGCATCTCATGACACCTCTGGATCCATACTCATGCTGCATACATACCAATCCATTTTGTTTGTGCAATCTTATATTGCGCTACGTATGAACCATGCTGGGTTCACTCACTAACGTTGTGGATTTAACAACCATACAGAGATGAACAATGCAGGGCAATCAAATCAAGTATTGGAGAATGAGGTCGGGTTAGCGAATGAGACTTAGGACCAATTATCATATTTGGCAGAAGATGAACTTGCCGCATTAGATGGATGATTCTGCTTATGAAATTAGTTGATAGGGACTTATTTCTATTCTTTTAGTTATTGATGTTAGACCTGATATTTCATGGTTTATAGTTAAGAATTGTTAAAGACGACATTTGATATTATGGTTGAATAAAAGACCCAAATGGGTAGACAGTTGATTTTGGAGTTTTATTTTGTAGTTGTGAATGTGATGGAATAAGTAGCAACAATGGACGTGTAATGATGTGGATGTTTGTGTAAGAATCTAGAATACGTTAAAGTGTGCCTCATAGCAACTACTTGAGTGAAAGTATGTACACGTGGTGTACGAGTCATGGACCGTAACTCTGGTTTGAGGGTGCACACTTTGTATCCGAAGTGTGGGGCATGATAGGACTCCCTGTATCTCACTCATGATTTGGGACAGGCAAAGAAGGCAAGGCCATCCTGCCTAGTGCACGTCTTGTTTTCCATGCCACCCCAAAACACCAAGGCTGACACACGAGTAAATTGAATCAATCACATCAAGAAATACTGATGTTTCCTAGCATCCACAATGAGGAAGGAGACCCCAAATTGCAGTTACATTTCTTACAAATCGAACTAGAAATGGTGCAATTACAATTTGGAGGCCAAACCCTCAGTATAAGTACTAATGAAATTAATTGTTTTATACTAATAATTGCAATCCAGTTCAATAGTGCATCCAAAAGCACCCCATGTGTATCAAGCACAACTGGAAGAACCTGCCAACCATTTTGGCAATACACTCAAATGCTACCTAAGTTAAATCTTTGATGAGGGGGATGCAGTGACTATGTTGGTCTGTCTATTTGCTGCCATAATTCAGAGGAAGATAAATGAACCGTTGAGTGTCTTGTGGATCCATGAAAATCCCATCATTCTCCATAGGCTGACACAGTTGTAAATCCTCACAAAAGTCTTAAAGGTCATCCTTCCCTGGTCTGTCCTATGGAAATTCCCATCATGATCTCCAATGAGTGTGGATTATGTCCCAGACCTTTTCTGAGGAACACGTGAGATTTTCACATCCTAGAGGCTTTCATCAATCCTCCAGCCTTTGCATTGCACAAAGCTGCAGTGGCTTTGGCATGCAGACTTATAAGGACTCATGATCTAACATTTTCTTTTCTTTGGTCTGTCTTGCACCAAAATCTCCTATCAACATCTGGCATGAACACTGTGCAGAAGCCATTATGCTATACGTGGACCACTGGTATCCACTACTCCAATCCACAACAGAACAAAAAAAAAAAAAAAAAAAAAAAAAAAAAAAAAAAAAAGTAAAAAAGTTAAGCATCATCAGGTGATACTCCAGAAACAACTGTTATGTGTAATTGTGCCATGTTGACACTTATCTGTCTGCGTCCAACCACTCCTAGACGCAACTCATATAAAAAATGGACCGGAATCATTTACAACACATTTTTCACAGCACGTAGAACATCCAAGCACTTTAAGGCCACCATGTTGTATATGTGAGATCCAATCCACACATCAGGTGATAAGCCTTATTTTCACAGTACAAACAAAAGATTGGCTAGATATAAAACTTAGATGTGCCACACCAATAGGAACAACGTAAAATTGCCCTACAGCCAATGTCACACACTGCAGCCCGTCTGAGTTTTGGACCAGGCTCGTATGATTGGCTTCTCATCCCTATTGTTTGTTGTGTTGTCACTCACCTACATAGTGGATCTAGCTGATTTTTGGCCACAAGGCCTAGCATCTATGAGTGTTCCTGATAGACAGTGGATTTCACATATACAACATGTTGGAGGATTCTAGTCCATAACAAACCAGCTTCTCATGTTTCATTATTATTATCTTTTATTTTTGGCTTTTTAAATTTTTTTATTTTTTATTTTTAATTTTTTAAATTAGGTCTATCATTTGTTATTGTTTATTGGGATTTTTTACATATAAATCATCACGATATATTATTAAGATATAGATACATTGCAATTTCAACATCTGTACAGACACATTAGTGAATCTAATATTCAAACATTGACACACATGCCTAGTTCCAAGTTCAATAGGCAGCTAGTTTTGTTGGAATGGACTCCATAAAACAACTGTGAGGTTGTGTACCACCTTATCTCGTTGCGATTAGGAGGGGCCCACTGTTCGTATAGCCCGACTTCGGTTGGAATGTAAAAACAGGACGCGGATTGCATCCTACCCCCGCCCGGACGGTAATCCGTCCGGGCGGGGCTATGTGGGGCCCACCGTGATGTAAATGTTTTATCCACGCCGTTAATCGTTTTTAGCATATCATTTTAAGGTATGAACCAAAAATATAGGCTAGAAAAAGTCTTAAGTGGACCACAAATTTGGGATTGAACGTCCACCATTAAAAACTTCTTGGAAGCTGGAGAAGTTTCAGATCAAGCCGAAATTTGTTTTTTTGCTTCATCCACGTCTACATGACCTTATGAATAGGTTGTATGGTAAAAAATCATTAGGGTGGCTCTTAGAAAGGTTTCAACAATGAGCATCATTATCACTGTAGCTTCCTTTGGTGTGGTCCACTGGAACTGTGAACCTACTTAATTTTTTTAGCTCAAGAGAACCATTTGTTGAGTAGGCTTTGACCAAACAAAGAAGGGCAAGAGAACTAAAAGAAGGGCAAGAGAACCATTTGTTGAGTAGGCTTTGACCAAACAAAGGATCTTTTAAAGAATTGGTGAACCACATTCACGTTACAATGAATATTATTAATATGAACCTTCTAAGTTGTTATCGACAACATGGTTTTTGACTATCAGAATTGGATTCGCCAATAGCACCACATCGGCCTGCCTTTGATATGTGATATGAGCCTGAAATGGCCATCTAGAAAAATACATGGGCCGTATCAGCCCATAACCAATTAACCATTACCCTATAAAAGGGCCCTTTTTTTTCTACCTCTCACTATTTGCTCTCCTTATGTCATTTAGTCATTAGGGAAGTCTTAAGAACACATTTAACTCAATGCATACCTATTACCATTTTCCAAAAACCGAGATTTGAATGGGAATCATGAATCAAAGTGGAGTTGGGCAGTTTGGGGAAATATCAAGGTAACACATTCTTTTTTTCTTATTATTTTTGTTGTATTTCAATGTAATAGACCCTAAATACACCAAGCCATACTTGATTTGTTTTGGATTATTGTAAGACCCGATACCCCAGAAATTTGGTTTGTACACTGGATAGCCGTTGGTTGTAGGTCCATTGGCCCCGAGAATATTTTGACTTGATCATAATGTTGTTCTATTATCGAGCCGCAAGCCGTATTTCAACCCGATGTCCGAATGTTAAGATACGGACTTAAAATTAAACAATCTGAGAAATGACCATTATGTCCTTATTTTAGGTGGGGCTCCGCCAACATCAAGTTTTCAAATCCGTTAGGTCGGAGAGCCTAACCGTTGTGGTCGTAGTCAAGTTACGGAGTTACTGGCGAAAACGGCATGTCATTAGGACACCCGGATTGTAAGTTACGCATCGATATGTACATGTATATTTTGAGAAAATATACTCAAATGACCTTGATGTTTTTCAAATCATTGGAATACGTTAGTTTAAATCACTTAAATAACCTTTTGTTTATTACTACCATAAGTTTAAATTTCTCAAAATTAACACAATACATCCCATAACCCTCCTTTTTAGCCAAAAGCCACTTTAAACCCATTTACAAACCCATAAATAGAAAAACCCTCTTTCAAACATTTCATTTTCCAGCACTCTAGTTGGGGAGAAGAAGAAGAAGAGGAAAAGGATAAGAAGAAGAAGAAGAAGAAGAGGTTGAGATCCAATCCTCTGCTCATTACAGGTGAGTGCATAGATTAGGAGCACTTATATGTGTACGTTGAGGTTTCCTTCAAAACCCTATCGCTGGATTTTCTGTTTTAAGGTTAGGTTTTCGCTGGATTTTTGTTTTCTGGTTCGGTTTTCGCTGGATTTTCAGTTAGGGTTAACAGATTGCTGAAATATCTGTTTTAAGGTTAAAGAATTGCTGGATTTCAGTTTTAAGGTTACAGAATTGCTGGATTTTCTGTTTAAGGGTTAGGGTTTCGTTGGATTTTCAGTTAGGGTTAGAAGATTGCTGAACTTGCTGTTTTAAGATGAAATCAATGCTGGATTTTCTGTTTGAGGGTTCGGTTATTGCTGGAATTGTTGTTTAAGGGTTAGGGTTTCGCTGGATTTTCAGTTAGGGTTAGATGATTGCTGAAATTGTTGTTTTAAGGTGAAATCAGTGCTGGTTTTTCTGTTTGAGGATTCGGGTATTGCTGGCATTAGGTATTGCTGGAATTAGTTTTGTTTAAAGGTTTTTCTCTTTGTTCCTTACAATATCCACCCACTACCTATTTGATAAATGTCTCAAAGAAATATCCTTCATCCTTTTAATGTCGTTACTTCTTGAGAAAGAGCATGCTTGTAGCATGAAGTTTTATAGCAGAATAAATCCCGAATTAGAGTTAGATTGGCTAAGTCATGTGCATATCATAAGCATGATTCCTAGTTGTTGTATCATTGTATGCTTGAGAGTGAATGATTCATCTCATTATATGGTGATCATAGTGGATTGTGGTGCGACACACGATGTGTCTATGATGAGACCACATGAGGGAGGTCGTCCTATGCTTGCCTTGAAAACCATGACATATTGTGCTTGTACGTGGGCTTATGCATATGAACATACTTTGTTATAACTTGAGTTGGACACGACACCAGAAATGTGTAATTCGACAAGACATGATTAGAGGGTCCGTGGGTGAAAGTCCCCAAACCCCGATTAGTACCATTGAGAGCGACCAATGCTTAGACCGGGTGGAAGAACAGAGCGCTGAAATGTTGAAATACCAAAGTAGGCAGCGACTCCCACTGACGTGTGTCGATTGGTTGTGAGATTTGACCTGACCTGCTTATGGGCAAGCAAAGATAGGTTGTGTGTGACGAGCTCGTAAATTGTCCGCTATCGTTTTGCCAAGCGACTTATGATTTCTCACTATTAGGCAGACAGTGAGGTTCAACACAAGTGAGTTAGACTAGTTCGGCCCGTGAACTATGTAGTCCCACCTCTGTAGTTAACCACGGTGGAAAAGTCTATACAAGTGGGTAGAAGTCCCACCTCTGTTTTAGACTTTGGTGATCCAATTGAGAAATATGGAAGGTGTGGAACTGTTGAAAGAGTGTATGTTACAAGTGGGTAGAAGTCCCACCCCTATATATATATATATATATATATATATATATATATATATATATATATATATAAAACGGATTTGGAAGCCTGTGCATTTGTGTGCATAAATGAGCATGACATGAAATATGCATTTTCACAGCACACACGCACTCACTGGGCATAGTAGCTCAAGCTTTCTTTTCTATTTATTTCATGTGAGAGTAGGGAGCTGCAGGAGCAGAGGCTACAGACGTCCTTTTTGTTTTGTACATATCAGTGTGTATATTTATTTTTTTTTTGTAATATCCTGCATATGTACATCAGGTATAGTAAATATGGCGTGGTTTATGTTTTAGTTTTGCCCTGAGGTGCTCAGTTGTACACAGTAATATATATTGCATATGATGAAATTTTGAGAAATGCAACGTGTTTGTTGGTTTTACTTTCAGAAATCCTCCTTGTGGAGCCCCGCTTATGGGACTTAGTATGTGTTACTTGAAAGTCCCAAGAATCGGAGTTCTACGGAGGCTGTCAACCAAAATCTGGTGTATAGTAATCGTGGATTACCAACACTGGATTTAGGGTCGTAACAATTATGATGCGGGATAATTAACCACTTGCTCTAAAAGCTTGAACTGATAGAGCATGGCGAGTAAATCCCTTTTATCTCATAGACCAGGCCCCACATTGTTGGGGATTTTTGGCCCGCGGAATCACACAGATCTAGACTTAGGATAACAATCCAATGACACCAAGCACACACACAAGAAAAGAGAACATACAGATTTAACGTGGAAAACCCTTGCGGGAAAAAACCACGGCACAAGCGACAGATCACCACTATGAAAGCATCAATTACAAAGAGAAAAGACTTACCCGATTCGAACAACCTCAAATCTCACCCTTGCTACAACCTATGCACTAACCTTGATAACCCTAGAACCCTTTAGAATACTTTTAGGAAGTCTTGGAATTGTATTAGAATAGCCCTAGGGACCCCAATTTATAGTTTTGGCAACTTCCCTTTCGTATCCCAGTTGCGAAAGGACTTGCGTCACAAAATCCGCGAAACTCCTTTCCGCATCCCAGTTGCGAAAGGACTTGCGACACGAAATCTGTGAAACTCCTTTCCGCATCCCAGTTGCGAAAGACTCAGATTTAAGACATCTCGCAACAATCTCCACCATGTCTTCAATCTTCAACCGTGTACTTCTTGACATCTTCTCTTATTCTGCATCACATCATAGCTCAATCACATTGGTCAACCAGCGCCATTCACGGATCTGATAGATACCTGCTATACCGTCGAGCGAATATCTCTGAGAAGCCGATCCCTTTCTCTGAGAATAACCCCTCGCTCCACCTCGCCCTGTATCTATAGTGTTCCTCCTAAGGTCCCCTGCATCCAACGCTCACCGGCCACTGGAAGCTCCACTGCTCCCATATGTCGGTCTGGTACACAACGAATCCATAATATCGCCCATAGTCACCTTCCACTTCTCAGCACCAGGCTCACCTTAGAGTTATCTGATAGAAGATGAAATCCCCTGCATATTGGAGTCGTCCATGTACCTCGTCGATGTCCTGCGATCATGCCATGTGGTTTCTCTCACAAGGTGGGCTGTTCCACCTGCTCTGTATCCTTGTCCGCACGTCTCAGCCTTCCTACCCTGCCCGCTCATGTGGCCATGCCTACTGCCACAACACGCGTGCAGAGGTGGAATCCGCTAAATCCAACCGTAGCTCTAAACCTTTTGAAGTGCTCCCTATCAACCGTCAACATGATCGGTCCGTTGCACGTTCATGACTACCCGTGCCCCCTTGGATACCTTTGTTTGAGAAGTGGAGCCACATCTGGGGTCCCCCGACCAGTCGAGGTTGCGCGGATTTCGTGTCGCAAGTCCTTTCGCAACTGGGATGCGAAAGGAGTTTCGCGGATTTCGTGTCGCAAGTCCTTACGCAACTGGGATGCGAAAGGAGTTTCGCGGATTTCATGTCGCAAGTCCTTTCGCAACTGGGATGCGGAAAGGGAAGTTGCCAAAACTATAAATTGGGGTCCCTAGGGCTATTCTAGGTTAAGGTGAATTTTAGGAAATTATTCTGAGGTGTGGGCAAAGGATTTTCTCTGTACTTCCAAGGGAGAGGTTAGTATATTGCCTTGTAATCTTCGTTTCTCCACGTATAGTTTGGGGTTTTTTACCCTAGTTTGGGGTTTTTCCACGTATATCTTGTCTTGTGGTTTGTTTTAGATTGCTTTGATCTATTTCTAGTTTATATTTCTTCCTGTCTATCGTTTGTGGGTGAGGCCTTAGATTAGGCTCACTGCGTTGTTGGCGTGCTGCGCAACAACTGGTATCAAAGCTATTGGTTTAGTTCTATTAGGAGCGATGGCAGAAGATGGGAAAACTAGAATTGAGAAGTTTAATGGTTCAAACTTTGCCTTCTGGAAGATACAGATGGAGGATTATCTGTATCAGAAGGACCTCTATATTCCTCTAGGAGGAAAAGAGAAGAAACCAGAAAAGTTGACAGATGATGAATGGTTTTTACTGGATAGGAAGGCTTTAGGAATGTTCCGACTCTCTTTGTCTAAGAGCGTCGCCTTCAATATATCCAAGGTAAAAACGACAAAAGAATTAATGGAAGCCCTAGCCACCATGTATGAAAAGCCCTCAGCATCCAACAAGGTTCATCTTATGAAACAGCTATTCAACATGAAGATGTCAGATGGTGGGAGCGTGGCTGAACATCTAAACGAGTTCAATACAGTCACGAGCCAGTTGGAATCCGTTGGCATTGCTTTTGAGGATGAGGTCAGGGCGTTATTGATCTTATCCAGTTTGCCAGACAGTTGGAATGGTTTGGTGATTGCTGTGAGCAATTCTTCAGGATCGACAAAGCTGAAATTTGATGATGTGGCCGGTCTAATTCTCAGCGAAGAATCTAGAAGGAAGACATCAGGAGTTTCAGGGATTCAGGGAATGCTCTAAACGTTGAAGGAAGAGGAAGATCGCTGAACAAAGGAGGCAATAAACACGGGCGTTCTAAGTCAAGAAATAAGTCCAAGGGACTGAAAGACAAAGACGGGTGTTGGCATTGCGGCAAGAAGGGGCACATGAAACGTGATTGCAGGGCGTTCAAGAAACAAGAAGGAAGCTCTCAAGGTGAGAAAGATTCAGTGAATCTGTCTGAGGAGAGCGACACAGAAGCGTTGATCTTGTCTCTTGATGCGAGGAATGAGTCTTGGGTTATAGACTCGGGTGCTTCGTTTCATGCTACTTCGTGTAAGGAAGTTCTGCGTGATTATGTATCAGGTGACTTTGGGAGAGCCTACCTGGGTGATGATGAGCCGTGCAATATTGTTGGAAAGGGAGATGTTCATGTAAATCAGAAAGACGGAACGGTCTTGAGAAGGATGTCAGACATGTACCGAGTTTGAAACGTAATCTGATCTCAGTGGGACAGTTGGCTGATACCGGTTATGTGACGACATTCATCAGTGACTCCTGGAAGATCACAAAAGGTGCCTTGGTAATATCTCGAGGCAAAAAGGAAGGTACTTTGTACGTGACTTCAGGATCGTATAGTTCACTCGCAGTCGCATCAACTGGAGTGAATGGGCAGTTATGGCATCAGAGGCTGGGACATATGAGTGAGAAAGGGATGAAAGTGCTATTGTCAAAAGGGAAGCTACCAGGGCTGAAGTCTATTGACTTGGAATTCTGCGAGGACTGCGTGTATGGCAAGCAGAAGAGGGTAAGCTTCAAGAAGACGGGACGCGCTCCAAAGACACATCTGTTGGAGCTTGTACACACTGATGTGTGGGGACCGGCACAGGTATTATCTCTTGGTGGCTCACGTTATTTTGTTACCTTTATTGATGATGCTAGTAGAAAACTGTGGGTCTACTTCTTAAAACATAAATCTGATGTATTTGATGTATTTAAGAAGTGGAAAGTTATGGTAGAAAATGAGACAGGTAAAACAGTAAAGTGTCTCAGATCTGACAATGGGGGAGAGTATTGTGATAAGAGGTTTGAGGAGTATTGTGCAGCAAATGGAATCAAACATCAGAAAACGATTCCAGGGACACCACAGCAGAATGGTGTGGCTGAGCGCATTAACAGGACCATCCTTGAGCGCGCCAGGAGCATGAGGTTACATGCAGGGTTGCCCAAGACCTTTTGGGCAGATGCTGTGAATACTGCCGCATATCTCATCAATAGAAGTCCCTCAGCACCATTGGATGGTGGGCTACCAGAAGAAGCGTGGACTGGGAAAGAAGTGAACCTTGCACATCTCAGAGTGTTCGGTTGCACTTCATATGTTCACATTGATGCAGAGCACAGAAACAAGCTGGATGCGAAGTCCAGGAGGTGCACGTTTATAGGCTATGGGCAACATGATTTTGGCTACAGGTTCTGGGATGCAGAAAACAGAAAAATCATCAGAAGCAAGGACGTAGTCTTTAATGAAAAAGTGATGCATAAGGACAGTGTGCAGGAAAATAAGGCCGAGAAAAAGGAATTCGTAGAGTTGGAAGAGTTACCGGACATGGGTGTTACAGTGCCACAGGATGAGGCAGAGCCGCATACACCAGTTGTGAGGAGGTCTACTCGGGAGAGGAGACCCACGGTCCGATACTCACCCTCCTTACATTATCTACTACTGACAGATAATGGTGAGCCAGAGTGTTTTGAAGAGGCGTTACAGTCAGATATACGGGTTAAGTGGGAGCAGGCCATGGATGATGAGATGGACTCTCTTGAGTCTAATCGTACATGGGAGCTAGTCACTCTACCCAAGGGTAAGAAAGCTCTTCATAACAAGTGGGTTTACAGACTGAAGGAGGAGCACGATGGTTCGAAACGGTACAAGGCCAGATTGGTTGTGAAAGGGTTTCAACAAAAGGCAGGTATCGATTTCACTGAAATATTTTCACACGGTAGTGAAAATGTCTACGATTCGCATGGTCTTGAGTATAGTGGCTTCAGAGGACTTACATCTAGAACAGCTAGATGTTAAGACAGCCTTTCTTCATGGGGACCTTGAAGAAGAGATATATATGCATCAGCCGACAGGATACGTGGCACCAGGTAATGAGAACAAGGTGTGCAGACTGAAGAAGAGTCTATATGGCCTGAAGCAGGCCCCGAGGCAGTGGTACAAGAAGTTCGATAGTTTCATGTCGGGAAACGGTTTTAGGAGATGTCATGCAGACCACTGTTGTTACTTGAAGAAGTTTGATACGTCATACATCATCCTTCTTCTGTACGTTGATGATATGCTTGTGGCTGGCTCAAGCATGGAGGACATCTCAGATCTCAAAAGACAATTGTCTAGAGAATTTGCCATGAAGGATTTAGGAGCTGCAAAACAAATCCTAGGCATGAGGATAAAGCGTGACAGGGAAAACAAGAAATTAGTTTTGTCACAGGCAGAGTACATAGCCAAGGTACTTGATCGATTCAATATGGGAGGTGCTAAGCCGGTTAGCACTCCATTAGCCAACCACTTCAAGCTATCTAAGGAGCAAGGTGCAAAGCAGGAGGAACAGGACTACATGGCTAAAGTCCCATACGCGTCAGCTATTGGGAGTCTCATGTATGCTATGGTGAGCACGAGGCCAGACATTGCTCAAGCAGTGGGAGTTGTTAGCAGGTTCATGAACAACCCCGGGAAGGAACATTGGGAAGCTGTGAAGTGGATCCTTAGGTACTTGGTAGGTACTAAGGACGTAGGGCTGTGTTATGGTGGATCGAAAATCAAGTTACAAGGCTACGTGGATTCAGATTTGGCAGGAGATATCGACAGCAGAAGAAGCACTACGGTTTATGTTTTTACTCTGGGTAGTGCTGCAGTCAGTTGGGTCTCTCAGTTACAAAAGATAGTATCTATCAGTACGACAGAAGCAGAATATGTTGCGGCTACAGAAGCATGCAAGGAGATGGTGTGGATGCAAGGTTTTATGGAAGAGTTGGGTAAGAAGCAAGCAGATTGCAAGCTGTACAGTGACAGTCAGAGTGCAATACACTTGGCTAAGAATTCAGCCTTTCATTCAAGGACCAAGCATATTGCCATCAGATATCACTTCATACGTTCGTTACTGGAAGATGGATCGATTGCTCTGGAGAAGATTCATACAAGTGAGAATCCTGCGGATATGCTGACCAAGGCGGTCACAAGGGAGAAGCTGAAGCTCTGTTCAGCTTTGATTGGTCTTCAGGCTTGAAGACGGGGAGGTGGTGCACTCCGGATGAAGAAGACAAAGGTTTATGGAGATGTGTCTCCAAGTGGGAGATTGTTGAGAAGTGGAGCCACATCTGGGGCCGCCCACGACCAGTCGAGGTTGCGCGGATTTCGTGTCGCAAGTCCTTTCGCAACTGGGATGCGAAAGGAGTTTCGCGGATTTCGTGTCGCAAGTCCTTTCGCAACTGGGATGCGGAAAGGGAAGTTGCCAAAACTATAAATTGGGGTCCCTAGGGCTATTCTAGGTTAAGGTGAATTTTAGGAAATTATTCTGAGGTGTGGGCAAGGATTTTCTCTGTACTTCCAAGGGAGAGGTTAGTATATTGCCTTGTAATCTTCGTTTTTCTTCATAGTGGAATTTTGCATCCGTGGTTTTTTACCCTAGTTTGGGGTTTTTCCACGTATATCTTGTCTTGTGGTTCGTTTTGGATTGCTTTGATTTATTTCTAGTTTATATTTCTTCCTGTCTATCGTTTGTGGGTGAGGCCTTAGATTGGATCTAGGCTCACTGCGTTGTTGGCGTGCTGCGCAACACCTAAACACCATCAATGCCTGTGTACTTGCATCGTTTGCCTCAGTACACCAAGAAATCAATTCAGCTTCAAATCAGGAACATCCTGAAAAACAATCAGTCAAGGTACGCTCCCCCATCAAACTCTGATAACGCACAGAACACTAACAACCACAACATTACAGGCAAAGCTATTGACCATAAACACCTGTCTACATCCGCCTCCCTGTAGCGGTGAACCAACTCCGATGAGAGTCCATTGAAAGATACCCCTGTGTCCAGCACCACTTTTTTGTCCTTACGATCATCGATGGCCGCTTGAGCAAGACACGATAAAACATCACCCATCACATACATCTGACGTGGCAAACGTTGGCCTCCTTGTATAAAGCCTCAGAATCTTCCCTCTTCGATTTAGATTTTTTTTTTTCCAATCTCTTCACATGTTGTCCTTCCTTCCCACAGTTCCACACTTTACCTTTCTTTTGCCCTTGTCCCTGGATTTGGATCTAGAACCAGAAGAACCTGTACCTTGTCCAGAATTTCTACCCACTGTAAATAGTGCCTCAAAGACGTCCCATGTGTCTGTGTTAGCTGTCTCATAGCCTTCCCTTGAAGGGCTGAGATAACGGTATCGACACTCAGGTTTTTATTCATGTTGCACATAGTGTCCTTGAATGCCTCATAGGACGCTGGGAGAGAATTCAGCAACATACATGCTTGTTCTTCATCTTTCATCACTTCCTCCATATCCAGCAATTTGCAAACCAATTTATTAAAGTTGCTGATGTGAGCCTCCAGGTCTCCACCTTCTGTCATCTTGAAGTTATACCATTGCCGCTTCAAGTGTAGGCGATTTTTCGAGGATTTCTTCGCATAAACATCCTCTAACTTCGCCCATAACTTAGCCGCAATTTTCTCCCTCATGACGTTGTAGAGAACCTCATCCGTGAGACATAAACGGATCGATGATAAAACCTTCTTATCAAGAGTATTCCATTCATCATCAGTCATAGTAGATTTTCGCTCCTCAAGAGCACCATCCTCGCCTTGCTTGGTTAACAGGCTAATCATCTTAACCTTCCATAACTTAAAATTATTTTTCCCTGAGTACTTCTCAAACTCATACCTAGTGCTCGCTATTATTACTAATCCCTCAGATTCAGATCTGTGCCCCAACTTTAGCTCTGATACCACTTGTTGGGGATTTTTGGCCTGCGGAATCACACAGATCTAGATCTAGGATAGCAATCCAATGACACCAAGCACACACACAAGAAAAGAGAACATACAGATTTAACGTGGAAAACCCTTGCGGTAAAAAACCATGGCACAAAGCGACAGATCACCACTATGAAAGCATCAATTACAAAGAGAAAAGACTTACCCGATTCGAACAACCTCGAATCTCACCCTTGCTACACCCTTTGATAACCCTAGAACCCTTTAGAATACCTTTAGGAAGTCTTGGAATTGTATTAGAATAGCCCTAGGGACCCCAATTTATAGTTTTGGCAACTTCCCTTTCGTATCCCAGTTGCGAAAGGACTTGCGTCACAAAATCCGCGAAACTCCTTTCCGCATCCCAATTGCGAAAGGACTTGCGACACGAAATCTGCGAAACTCCTTTCCGCATCCCAGTTGCGAAAGGACTCAGATTTAAGACATCTCGCAACACACATCCCATGGGTTAGGACCTCGGCCGAACCTTTCTCGTGGGCCCCACTTCAAATGGGTTCCGCTTCACATGAACCACCCGCCTCACATAGGTGGGGCCCGCCTCACACAAGCCGCCCACCCAGAATGTGCCCTTGCATCCCACACGCCACCCCACTCGAGCCCGGTGTGAAAATGCCCTAGCATTAGATTAGATCCTATTTGGTTGATTTTACCAATTTTGACGGCCTTGGTAGTAATGATTCTCTAAGTCTCTATAGTCAATGACTCACTCAATACTCTATAATCGATATTTAGTCAACAATTTAATGTAGCAATAAAAATGATAGTTGATAGATTCATATATAATATCAATTTATAAGAATCAATTAAACTTTAGAGGTCAAAGACTCAACAACAAAGCTTTTTTCAACAACCTGGCCTGACAGACAGCATTCTTACCAGAAAAAGAAAAAAGAAAAGGTCCAATGCATCATTGAATACATGTCCAACGCACAAAAAATGGATAGATCTTTGAGTTTCCCATTGTTTCCCTTTCCTGAAAATTTTCCATAATTTTTTTGTTAAAAGTAATTGATCAATACAGGCCAATATGGCTGTATATGCTTGCTCACATTAAGCTATCAACTTGGTGCGAAGAGAGGTGTGAGTTAGGGTGCCGCCCCCTTGCAGATCATGCACATACCCTATGTGCGACCTCATCATGTCGGGAGGGTAGTTCAATGCCTCCCCGGGCCATCCCTACATCCAGGGCCAACACTAACTATTACTGGGGATTTGTTGAAATATTGAATTCAAAATATAGTAAAGTGGCTCCTAGATGGGGAACTACCCCCTTCATGCTTCGTAACCATCGGTTTTCACTAAACATGTGAATGTTACTAAAATGAGAGAGGGCAAACAATTGTTACCACCCTTTAATTCACATTTCTGATCACCTAAAATACAGCTCATACCATATTTCTAACTGTGAAAAGAGCAATTAAAATGCCTCAGATGTTTCTATAGATGGGCCCATCACTGTATGTCATTTACATCTGATCCTTCTTTTCACTGTCTGCCTTCCATAATTCCTACTGCAGTTCTGAAGATTTGCCATTTTGTAGCTTCTTCCTTTTCTTCTTGCTTCACTTCCAAAAATCCTATAGCAAATATAGTTTTATTTTGGTTATAATCAGTCATTCAGTGTCCCTTTCATCCTTCCACCGTAGATCTTATTCAAGTCAGATATGATCCTTCAACCTACCCTATATTCATGATTCCCTGACGACATGCAGACTATTATATTTCAGCAAACAATCTATTGCAGCTTCCCCTCTTCAACAAATCTAGCTCCATGAAACAATGGATCAAGGATTTCTGGTCAACTGCAAAAACCTCCCAAGTACAAGTGCGAGCATGTGCTATCTGCTCACAATAGCTTCATGGTTTGAAACACATTCAATACAATATAACAGCTAAAGAAGATCTATCTAAACTGGTACTGTAATGTGCCGGATTATCATTGATACGTAGGAATCACGTTTTTTCAGATCAATGTCAAGCTCCACAGAGCATATGATTGACGTGGAAGATGTAATCCAATCTGTTTCAAGCATATTGAGTTATGAAGAAATTGTTCTGTACCCAAAATGAACCCATCCTAAACCAGATGCTGGTCAAAAACCTCATATGTGGAGCAACCCATCACAAAAGGATATCTTGATTTGGACACAAGTTACAACTTCCAAGTCTGCCAAAACTCTTACTCTGCAATCCTCCATAGTAGCAGTCTTCGCATGCAACTCTCGCCAAAGTACTGAAACCAGTACGACTCGCCATTTATCAATCCATATTGTTCCATTTCGGTCTAGTCTAGTGACTCATATTGTTTAGGACCGAAATCAATACCAAGTTGTGTTGGGGATTTTTATTTTTATTTTTAAACAACTAATGACATAGATGAGGCAAATGCTGAGAACAATCTTCATTTCTGTGAGATGTGGGGCAATCTTAACCTTCTGGAAGTAATCACCAAAGGAAAAAGGTCAGCCCCCAGGAAAGGAAGCAATGGTCTCTTGATGGAGGTAAATCTTCACCCATTATGTGATCCAACTAGAAAGGAAAAATGGGATTCATTAACAGCTCTAGAAAGGAGAGCCCACGTCTTCAAAATCTTCGATGTGATACAAGTGTCGTTGTGGGACACATGACCCTCGTCGACACTGATGTTAGGAGAAACCTCTTATGGTCTTTCATAAGTAATCACCAAAGGAAAAAGGTCAGCCCCCAAGAAAGGAAGCAATGGTCGCTTGATGGAGATAAATCTTCACCTATTTTGTGATCCAACTAGAAAGGAAAAATGGGATTCATTAACAGATCTAGAAAGGAGAGCCCACATCTTAAAAATTTTCGATGTGATACAAGTGTCGTTGCGGGACACATGACCCACGTCAACACTGGTGTTAGGAAAAACCTCAATTTCTCTCTCTTATGGTCTTTCAGTCTACTTCCATATATTTATGCTGTGCGTGTGCATGTGTATGTGTGCATTTCTATATATGTACACACGCGCACACACATGAAAAGGTCTCAAGTCCAACCAGTTGGACTGCAGGTTATGGTCCACTAGGGGTGTACACGAACCGAGCTAGCTCGGTTAGCTCGCTCAACTCAACTCGAAAAAGCCCGATTCGACTCGGATCGAAGCTGAGTTTGAGCCGAGTCGAGCTGATTTTTTTAGCTCGAAAATGAGTTCGAGCTGGCCCCAACTTGACTCGACTCAGATCGAACCAGTTCAGTGACTTGGTTAGTTTGATATTGATGTTGCTCACCAAGGGGCTGTTTGATTTTTCGTTTCCCGGGTAAATACATGCAAATAAGTAATTATTACTTACGCCACCTGTTTGAAAATCGTTGGGAATTACGTTCCGAAAAGCGGTCCATACAATACCCTTTATTACTGATTTAAATATGTAAGCCCCACCATGATATATGTGAGTTATCCACACCATCCATCCTTTTAAAAAATATATTTTAAGGCATGAAGCCAAAAAAGAGGAAAATCAAAAGCTCAAGTGGACCACACCTTAGGGAACAATGATCATTAAGACGTCAACGGTTGAAAGCTGTTTTCTCACTAGGGCCCACATTGATGTTTATTTGTCATCCAACCTATTCATAAGGTCACACAGTCATAGATAAAGGGGAAACAAAAATATCAATTTGATCCAAAACTTTTGGGGGGCCTCAAGAAGCTTTCAATGGTAGGAGTTCAATTCCCATTTTTTCCTGTGTTGTGGTCCACTTAATCTTTGGATTTGCCTCATTTTTTTGGTTATGCCCTAAAATGAGTTGCCTAAAGGGATGGACGGTGTGGATAAGACACACACATCATGGTGGGCCCTACGAGTTAACAATTTTCTCCTCGGGTGATGTGAGGAGTGGTATAAATGAAAGGTGGTAGTCAACATCACCTTGGAAATTTAACCGGAAATACACAGGTAATAATTATTACCCATTTACCTTGAATTACCAATGTAATTAGAAAATCAAACAGGCCCCAAGTGTTTGATGAAATGACTCAACGAAGTGTGGCTGGTGGCAAGGAAGGTATGTATATGAAACAAATATCCTTTTTTTCTTGACTTTTATGTTGCTTAGAAGGTGTTTGATAAAATACTTGAAAAACTTTTGCAGCTGTTTTACATATAGTGGGTTTTTGAAGGTGCAGTCCAAGTGTTTGTGGAAATGCTCCACAGACGAACTTGGCTTGATCTTGGCTCGAACTCGGCTCGAATTGGTCCAAGCTACTGACCGAACCGAGCTGAGCTGGCCAACCAGGCTCGAGGACTGAGCCGAGCCGAGCCGAGTTCAAGCTGAGGTCAGCTAGTGGCCGAGCTGAGTCAAGCTGAGGCCAGCTCGACTCGATGTACACCCCTATGGTCTGCCTAGAAGACAATTTCCAACCTATCAAGTGCATGCTACATCCAACCCATCCAATAGGTTGACCCCACTTTGAGGATTACCTTGTTAAAAAATCGGCCATATCCACAAATCTAATGGCCACCCTTGTATTTTTCTATTTATAAATGGCTAGATATTATTTTGTATTGTGTGGCCCACTTAATTAGTAAATAATGCTTATTTTTTCAATAGATGAATGTTATGGTGGAGCCAACCTATTGGAAGGTTTAGATGTCACATGCACTACACTGGATGGACCGTAACTTGTGATCCAACCGGTTGGACTTGAGACCTTCTCCATGCACACATATATGTGTATACATGGGTATGTATTTATATATGTGTATATATTCACTGATGCAGGACAATTAATCACTTGCTCTAAAAGCTCGAACTGTTAGAGCATGACAAATCAATCCCTTTATCTCATAGCCCAGACCCCACATCGCATGGGTTAGGACCTCGGTCGAACCCCCCTCGTGGGCCCCAAATCACATGGGTACCGCCTCACACGGACCGCCCACCCCGAGTGTGCCCCCGCATCCCACAAGCAACCCCACTCGAGCCCGGTGTAAAAATGCCCCTGCATTATTCGCACACATATATGCCACAAAAAATGCAATACAATAGAAGAAAAAAGAAAGAAATGGATCCCCCTTTCCCACCCAGTAGATAATCATACAAACATTGAAAATATCAAAATTTTAAGATAATTGATTTTCCAGCAATTATTAAATTTATAAAAAAAAAAAAAAAAAAAAAAAAAAAAAAAAAAAAAAATCGATTTAAAAAAATGCAGCAAAAATGAAAAATAAAAACACCATATTATAACCAAAAATTGATATGAGTCTTCTTATATTTCATGCCGATTCCATATAGTCATATACATACAGGCGCACACACATTCAAAATCAAACAAAGAAAACCCATTTAGGAAAAAAAAAAATGTAACAAAAACGCAATACAATAATAAATGCACCAGATCAGATCCAAAAACTGATATGGGTCTCCTTCAATTCCACTCCCAAACCCCTATAATCACATAAACAATTTTTTTTTTTTAATGAAAAGCAATAGGAAAAAAAAAAAAAAAAAAATCAAAGAACAGCAACGACAACCGCAACAACAACCACAACAACAACAAATTTAAATGAAAACAGAAGGAAGTGCATAAATGCAAAATGCAATACAACATAACAAAAACACCAGATTAAACACAAAATAAAAATAAAAATGAAACGGTTCTCCTTCAAATTCACTCCCAAACTCATATAATCACATAAACAATTAAAAACAAAAATAAATAAATAATTTTAAAAAAAAAAATAAACAGAGAGAGGAGGTCCAAAAAAGCAAAAAATGCAGCACAACATAACAAAAGTACCAGATTAGACCCAAAAATGAAATGGGTCTACTTCAATTTTACTCCCAAACCCCTATAATCACACAAACAATTTATTTAAAAAAAAAAAAAAAAAAAAAAAAAAAAAAAAAAAAAAAACACAATAGGAAAAAAGAGAGCAAAGAACCGCAGCAGTAGTAGCAACAACAACAACAACAACAACAACAAATTAAAAAAGAGAAAAGAAGGAAATGCAGAAAAGCATACCTGGTGATATATTGAGAAGAGGCAAAGGAGGAGGGCAATCACATACACATGGCCCACAAGAAGAAGGGCCATTCCCACCTCCACTCAATCTTAAAATCCCATTCTTCTTAAATTTCCAATACAAAGCTGGACCTGAAACGAATAGAGCTGAAGCTACAGCAAATACCACCAAACAGCATCTCACCACTACTTCACGACGGCTAAGAGATGATGAACCACTCACCATCTCTCTCTCTCTCTCTCTCTCTCTCTCTCTCTCTTTCTCTCTCTCTCAGATCTGATCTCTTCACTAGATAACCAAATACTACCAGTTTACCACCCCAACCACCTTCTCTGCGAACGCGACTTGCCTGCAACCCGAGGTTAAACGGCTCTCTTATAACCGAAATGTCTGTGGGCCCACCACGATGTTTTTCGATATATCCACACCGTCCATACGTTTCTTCAGCTCACTCTACGATATAAAAAGGCACGAGGGATATTTATAAATCAAGTGGGCCACACGAGTGAATATTGAACGCTTACCGTTGAAACCTGAGGGACTCTAAGAACGCGGTTTAGATGGTGACCTAACGTCAGCCTGCTAGCTGGTTTCAAAGCTCTGTGGGTCCCACCATTATATATGTATTTCATTCACGCTGTCCATCCTTTATTTTTTTTTTTTTTTTTACGCTCATTTTAGAGAGGAGGTCCTAAAATGAGGTTGATCCAAAATTCAAAAGTACCACACCATTGAAGACTGATCGAGGGCCACGGAAGTTTTGGATCAAGCTGATATTTACTGTTTTTCCTTCATCCAGAGGTTTCTGTTACCATCAACAGGGTGGATGATAAATAAACATCACCATGGGCATTAGGAAAGTTTCAATGGTGGATATCATTATCCACTATGTTTCCTTAGCGTGGTCCATTTGAGCTTTGGATATGTATCGCTTTTGGGCTCGTGCCCTAAAACAAGTTGGGAAAATGGATGAACGGTGCGGATAAAACACATACATCATGGTGGACCCCACAAAGCTTTGACGCCATCTAGCTAGCGGGTGTTATCATCATCTGCCAAACCGCGTCCGTATTTGTGTTGTCCCTTCATCGAGTTGGGAATGGACGCGAATTTCCTGGCAATGCCTTTCCTAGAAGTTCCTGCGCTGCAGTTAGAGGTGGGCATCGGGGCTAGTTGAGGCGAGGTGGGCCAAGATTGACTTGGCTTGTCCATGATGTACTTGAGTTCGAGCTCGGGTTTAGCCTTTAGCTCAACATTGAAGCTTAGCTTGTTTACCAAAGTTGTCGAGTCGAGTTCGAGTTGAGCTAGTGGTTCGAGTCGAGTCGAGTTTACCTCGAGTCGAGCTCGAGCTTGTTGGGTGAAAGAGTAATGGATTCTGTTCTTGATCCTCTTTTATTGATGAAAAATTCAAAAATCTTAAGAGAATCAAAGCAAAACGTGATGAAAAAACCAAACAAAGTTTCAAATTGGATGAAGAAACCTGTAAGAATCGATCTGTTCTTAATCTTCTTCCACCAACAAAAATCCAAGTACTAGAAAAGAAACAGAGCAGAACATAGATCAGAAATCCAAGTAAAGAGCTATAGCCAATCAGATTATTGGATTTCCTTGAAGCCCTAACAAATCTGAGAAGAACTCATCTCAAATTTATTGTGTTTCTCGCTTAAGAAGTAGATCTCAAGAGATTAAAATCATGCTATTGTGGAGCTGAAATGAAAACTCGTGGTGGTGGTTGGGGCGGGCGTGCAGATGACAGTAGACAGAGAAAGAGAAGAAAGGGAAAGGGAATGGAGTGCGTGCGGTCGGATAGAAACTCTTTGTATTTTTTTATTTTTTATATTTTTAATTTTAAACTTAAAACTTTTATATATATATATATATATATATATATATATATATATATATATATATATATATATATATATATATATATATATATATTAATATTTAATATAGTTATTAATCGAGCCGAGTCGAGCTCGAGTTCAAGCTTCGAGTCGAGTTGAAATGCTCCCTGGCTGAACTTGGCTTGAACTCAACTCGAGCTTCAAATAATTAGCTTGACTTGGCTTGAATCGGCCATTCAAGCCGAGTCAATCCGAGCTTACTCGAGCCGAGTCGACCGAGCTTTTCGAGCTAGCCTGACTCGTGAACAACCTTAGCTGCAGTGATGTTTTTGAGAATCCACTCCATCCTTCCGTTTTGTGAGATCATTTTAGGGCGCGTTTGGCCGGGTAGATTGGAAGGGATTGAATGGTATTAGGGTGGATGGCATAGATTTCTAGGTAATGATGGTGTTGTTAGTGGATTGTCTTGAGATCCATGGGATTGCTATATCCAGCCGGTTTGGCATGCCCGGCCAATCCTGGGATAAAACCTTCCCATCCCTTCTAATCCCTCGAACCAAACACGTGTCAGTCAAATTTGAACAGATTAGGGTGGATTGGATGGGATTTAAAAGTAATGATGGTGTTGTCAGTGGATTGTCTTAAGATCCATGGGATTAGGATCATATCACAGACTCTGGTTGGCCCGCCCGGCCAATTCCGGGATTTAACTTCCAATCCCTTCCAATACCATCCAGTCCCTTCCAATCCGACCAGCAAAATGGGCCCTTAGGATATAAGATCAAAAATGAGTTGTACCCAATACTAGGGTGGACCTAAAACTTGAGGATTAAACCTCTACAGTCGACATATTCGTGTGGCCACATAAGCTTTGACTCAGGGTAATGTTTTTGTTTTCATTTCATCCCTCCAGTAATAACGTTATAAACGGTATAGATGGCATGTAAACATAACTGTCGACGCCAGGAATGTTTCAACTGTAGGAATTTCCTTACACACATTTTCCTTTAATGTGGTCCACTTGGATTGTGCTCACTTTTGGTCTCAAGTCCTAAAATGAGCTCATAAAACGAATGGATGGAGTGGATTTCTCAAAATATCACGCTGCATCACTTAAGTGAACATCCTGCGAAAGGCTTTGGCATGAAATCCGCGTCCGTTGGGAATCACCTTGCGAATGGTCTAGATGGCATCTAAACATCACAGCGGCTCTGGAAGGTTTCAACGGTCCTAGTCTCCATCCCCACTGTTCTCTATGGAATGGCCCACCTGAGTTTTGGATATCCATCATGTTTAGGCTCATATACTTAAATGAGCTGAAGAAACGGATGGATGAAATGGATGTAACAGGAACATCATGGTAGTCCCCACATAGCTTTGTTTACAGGGAGCGGTGTAAACCCGGTTTTCTCTGCCCCATTTTCTTTAGAACCCTTGGAATTTTGTTTTCACGTGAGTTTGGAAATGACTTATTTATTCTTGCGCGCCGACAAATCACACCACCGACATCAGTCAAAGATTTTGTTTTATTAAGTGGTTTAACGTACAATGTGCGTTTGGCAATCTCCAATTTATGATTACGGTGAAAATCCTGGCATTTATGCCCAAAAATAAAAATTTCAAGCTCTAAAGCATGTAACATCATCAGTATATCATCCAACGGACGTTTGTTTTTTTTATTTACATATCCATTTACTGGTAAATGGACATTGATTAAGGACATCAATCTTGAGCTTGTTTGAAAAATTTTACATCCAAATAATTGAATTCATACAAGTCTAAACATAAAAATTGTGGGGCCCACCATGATGTTTGTATCTTATCCACGCCGTCCACCTACTATGCAAGCTTATTTAGGGCATGAGGCCAAAATTGAGGCAAATCTAAAGCTCAAGTGGACCACACGATAGGAAATGGTGAGAGTTGAATGCCTAACAATGAAAACTTCTCGAGGGCTACAAAAGTTTTGAATGGAGCTCATATTTTTGTATATGCTTCATACATGTTAGTATGATCTTCTGAACAGGTTAGATGATAGATACGCATCTTCATGGGCTTTATGAAGGTTTCAATTTTGAATGGTGGATATCATTAACTCCCTCCATGTGGCGTGGTCCACTTGAGCTTCCAATCTACTTTTTTTTTTCTTATGACCTATAATGATATGGTAAAATGGATGGACAATGTAGATCACATACATACATAACTGTGTGGGACCCACAAATTTTGATGGTATCCAAGCTCTATTCCATTTCACACTTTTTAGTATTGTTTTCAAGGCATAATTACTAAGGTGTTTCCAACTTTAAACAAACATCATTCAAAAGTAATTATTAACCATTTATCTATATTTACACATGTAATTGAAAAAACAAACACCCCTTTAAAAAATTGTTTAGGTTGGCGTATTTAATGTGTGTGAAATTGATAACATATTAGAGATCATGTCAAGACCGTTAATTTTAGTTACTAAGGTGTTTCCCACTTTAAACAAACATCATTCAAAAGCAATTATTAACCATTTATCCATATTTACATATGTAATTGAAAAAACAAACACCCCTTTAAAAAATTGTTTAGGTTGGCGTATTTAATGTGTGTGAAATTGATAACATATTAGAGATCATGTCAAGACCATTAATTTTAGTTATATGCATGAATTAGCATTCGGGAATGTGTTTGCTGGTAGAATATGAGTTCAAAAGTTGGGTCCAAATCCTAATTCGGTCCATATTATAAAAAAAAAAATTAAATTAAATATTTTTATTTCAATTAAAGAGCGTAATAGAGAGCCTTCCACATATGGTGGTGAGAGAGAAGAGGCTCAAGTTTGTGAGCGCGATGTGTGAGTTCTACTTGTGGACGATCTTTAGTGCAAATGTCCAACCCTATAGTGGGCCTGTGACACGACGTTCTGCTCTCTTCTCTCGTTGGTATAGATCGAGGAGAGATTTCCTACCTTAAATAAACAATATTGGAAAATTATCATAAAATCAAGGGATAAAATGAGGTGAGATCTCCTCCACTAATTTGCATAAAGTTTAGAATAGAATTGAATAATCATAGAGATTCTTTATTTCTTAATTATTATTTTTTTTGAAAACCTCTCACTTCTTTGTCTTTTGAAAATCATTACACACCGAATATCTCTCACTTGATCCTGTAGGACAGGGAGGAGAAAAACTCAATTTCGCTTCTTTTGAATTGATGCCAATTGCAAATCTAGTGATATGTTTGTAAAGTAGAGAACACTTTTAAGATATGTGCTCATTCAATGAAATCGTGACAATTAAGTAGAGAGAAAGACAAATGACATTTAAAAAGAAAAAGAAAAAGTGAGGTTATGTGAAAGATCTTGATACAATAGATAGGGGAGCCCTGTTGCGCAACACGCCAACAACACTAGTGAACCGAGATCCAATCTTCAGTCTCACCCACAAACGATAAACAGAAAGAAATATAATCTAGAAGAAGAATCAAAGCAATCCAAACAAACTACAAGACAAGATTTACATGAAAAAAACCCCAACATGGGTAAAAAAAACCACAGGTGCAAACTTCCACTATGAAAAAAATAAAATTACAAGCAATATACTAACCTTTTTCCTTTTGATGTATAGAGAAAACCCTTTGCCTACACTTTAAAATA
Source organism: Magnolia officinalis (assembly GCA_021015155.1). Taxonomy (NCBI): domain Eukaryota; kingdom Viridiplantae; phylum Streptophyta; class Magnoliopsida; order Magnoliales; family Magnoliaceae; genus Magnolia; species Magnolia officinalis. Next base: position 50,256,101 of record JAJHSJ010000015.1, read on the forward strand.
CTTCTTGTAACCCTAGAAAAGCCCTAAGGACCCCTATTTATAGTTTAGACAACTTCTCTTTCGCACCTTTGCAAAACCGCCTCAAATTTTCGCAGTCCGCATCAAATATACAAAATGAATTTACGTAACCTCGACTGGTTGAACAGACTCCTCGACTGGTCGAGCATGGGCCTCAACCAGTCGAGCACCTCGGACCCAAAAAACTACAGCTCGCTGGACTTTGAGTCGAGCGAACCCTCGACTGGTCAAGTGGGCCACTCGACTAGTCTAGTGGGCTGCTCGACCGGTCGAGCAGTGCCCTGGTGTGGCTCCTCACCTCAACAATCTCCCACCTGGAGACACATCACCATAAACCTTCATCTTCTACATCCGGAGTGCACCACCTCCCCATCTTCAAGCCTGAAGACCAATCAAAGCTGAACATAGCTTTAACTTCTCCCATGTAACCGCCTTGGTCAGCATATCTGCAGAATTCTCACTTGTATGAATCTTCTTTAGAGCAATCGATCCATCTTTCAGTAACGAACGTATGAAGTGATATCTGATGTCAATATGATCGGTCCTTGAATGAAAGGCTGAATTCTTATCCAAGTGTATTGCACTCTGACTGTCACTGTACAGCTTGCAATCTGCTTACTTCTTACCTAACTCTTCCATGAAACCTTGCATTCAGACCATCTCCTTGTATGCTTCTGTAGCTGCAACATATTCTGCTTCCGTTGTACTGATAAATGCTATCTTCTGTAACCGAGAGACTCAATTAACTGCAACACTACCCAAAGTAAAGACATACCCTATAGTGTTTCTTCTGCTGTCGATATCTCCTGCCAAATCTGAATCTACGTAGCCTTGTAGCTTAATTTTCGATCCTCCATAAAACAGCCCTACATCCACAATACTTACCATGTATCTAAGAATCCACTTCACAGCTTCCCAATGTTCCTTCCTGAGGTTGTTCATGAACCTGCTAACAACTCTCACTGCTTGAGCAATGTCTGGCCTCGTGCTCACCATAATATACATGAGACTCCCAATAGCGGACATGTATAGGACTTTAGCTATGTAGTCTCGTTCCTCTTGCGTCTTCGCACCTTGCTCCTTAGAAAGCTTAAAGTGGTTAGCTAATGGAGTGTTAACTGGCTTAGTACCTCCTATATTGAATTGATCAAGTACCTTGGCTATGTACTTCGCCTGTGACAAAACTAGTTTCTTGTTTTTCCTGTCACGCTTTATCCTCATGCCTAGGATTTGTTTTGCAGCTCCTAAATCCTTCATGGCAAATTCTCTAGACACTTGTCTTTTACGATCTGAGATGTCCTTCATGCTTGATCCGACCACAAGCATATCATCAACATACAGAAGAAGGATGATGTACGACGTATCAAACTTCTTCAAATAGCAACAGTGGTCTGCATGACATCTCCTAAAACCGTTTCCTGACATGAAACTGTCGAACTTCTTGTACCACTGCCTCGGGGTCCGCTTCAGGCCATATAGACTCTTCTTTAGTCTACACACCTTGTTCTCCTTTCCTGGTGCTACGTATCCTGTCGGCTAATGCATATATATATATCTCTTCTTCAAGGTCCCCATGAAGAAATGTTCTCTTAACATCTAGCTGCTCTAGATGTAAGTCCTCTGTAGCTACTAAACTCAAGACCATGCAAATTGTAGACATTTTCACTACTGGTGAAAAAATTTCAGTGAAGTTGATACCTGCCTTTTGTTGAAACCCTTTCACAACCAATTTAACCTTGTACCGTTTTGAACCATCGTGTTCCTCATTCAATCTGTAAACCCACTTGTTATGAAGAGCTTTCTTACCCTTAGGTAGAGTGACTAGCTCTCATGTATGATTAGACTCAAGAGAGTTCATTTCATCATTCATGGTCTGCTCCTACTTAACCCGTGTATCTGACTGTAGTGCCTCTTTAAAACACTCTGGTTCACCATTATTTATCAGCAGTAGATAATGTAAGGAGGGTGAGTATCGGACCGTGAGTCTCCTTTCCCCAGTAGACCTCCTCACAACCGATATCTGCGGCTCGGCCTCATAACGCTCCTGTGCACGATCATCCTGTAACGTTGTAACACCCGTGTCAGGTAACTCTTACAAATCTACGAATTCTTTCTCATTGGCCTTATTTTGTTGCGCACTGTCCTTATGCATCACTTTTTCATTGAAGACTACGTCCTTGCTTCTGATGATTTTTCTGTTCTCCGTATCCCAAAAAAGGTAACCAAAATTATGCTGCCCGTAACCTATAAACGTGTACCTCTTAGATTTCATATCCAACTTGTTTCTGTGCTCTGCATCAATGTGAACATATGAAGTACAACCAAACACTTTGAGATGTGCAAGGTTCACTTCTTTCCCAATCCACGTTTCTTCTGGTAGCCCACCATGCAATGGTGCTGAGGGACTTCTATTGATAAGATATGCGGCAGTATTCATAGCATCTGTCCAAAACGTCTTAGGCAACCGTGCATGTAACCTCATGCTCCTGGCGCGCTGAAGAATAGTCCTGCTAATGCGCTCAGCCACACAATTTGTTGTGATGTCCCTGGAATCGTTTTTTGATGTTTGATTCCATTTACTGCACAATACTCCTCAAACCTTTTATCATAATACTTTCCCTCATTATCTTATCTAAAATATTTTACTATTTTACCTGTCTCGTTTTCTACCATTACTTTCCACTTCTTAAATACATCAAATACATCAGATTTATGCTTTAAGAAACAGACCCACAGTTTTCTACTAGCATCATCAATAAAAGAAACAAAATAACGTGAGCCACCAAGAGATGATACCTGTGCCAGTCCCCACACATTAGTGTGTACAAGCTCCAACAAATATGTCTTTGGAGTGCATCTGTTTTCTTGAAGCTTACCCTATTTTGCTTGTCATACATGCAGTCCTCGCAGAATTTCAAGTCGATAGACTTTAGCCCTAGTAGCTTCCCTTTTGACAATAACATTTTCATTCATTTCTCACTCATATGTCCCAACCTCTGATGTTATAACTGCCCATTCACTCCAATTGATGTGACTGCGAGTGAACTATATGATCCTGAAGTCATGTACAAAGTACCTTCCTTCTTGTCTCGAGATATCACCAAAGCACCTTTTGCGATATTCCAGGAATCACCAGTGAAGGTCGTCATATATCCGGTATCGGCCAACTGCCCCACTGAGATCAAGTTCTGTTTCAAACTCGGTACATGTCTAACATCCTTCAATTTCAAGATTGTTTCATCTTTCTGACTTATATGAACGTCTCTCTTTCCAATAATACTACATGGCTCATCATCACTCAGGTAGACTCTCCCGAAGTCACCTGATATATAATCACGCAGAACTTCCTTACATGAAGTGACATAAAATGAAGCACCCGTGTCTATGACCCAAGACTCATTCATCGTATCAAGAGACAAGATCAACGCCTCTATGTCGCTCTCCTTAGATAGATTCACTGAATCCTTCCTGCCTTGAGAGCTTCTTTCTTATTTCTTAAGTGACTTTCAATCACGTTTCATGTGCCACTTTTTCCAGCAACGCCAACACCCGTCTTTGTTTTTCGGTCCTTTGGACTTTTTTCTCGACTTAAAACATCCGTATTTATTGCATCCTTTGTTCAGCGATCTTTCTCTTTCTTCAACGTTTAAAGCATTCCCTGAATCCCCTGGAACTCCTGATATCTTTCTTCTAGATTCTTCGCTGAGAATTAGACTGACCACATCATCGAATTTCAGTTTTGTCAACCCTGAAGAATTGTCACGGGAATCACCAAACCATTCCAACTGTCTAGCAAACTGGATAAGATCAATAATGCCCTGACCTCGTCCTAAAAAACAATGCCAACGAATTCCAATTGACACGTGACTGTATTGAACTTGTTTAGATGTTCAGCCACGCTCCCACCATCTGACATCTTCATGTTGAATAGCTGTTTCATAAGATAAACCTTGTTGGACATTGAGGGTTTTTCATACATCGTAGCTAGGGCTTCCATTAATTCTTTTGTGGTCTTTACCTTAGATATATTGAAGGCGATGCTCTTTAACAAAGAGAGTCGGATCGTTACTAAAGCCTTTCGATCTAATAAAAACCATTCATCATCTGTCATCTTTTCTGGTTTCTTCTTTTTTCCTCTTAGAGGAATATAGAGGTCATTCTGATAAAGATAATCCTCCATTTGCATCTTCTAGAAGGCAAAGTTTGAACCATCAAACTTCTCGATTCTAGTCTTCCCTTCTTCCGTCATCGCTCCCACTTGAACTAAACCAATAGTTCTGATACCAGTTGTTGTGCAGCACACCAACAATGCTAGTGAACTGAGATCCAATCTCCAGTCTCACCCACAAACGATAAACAAAAATAAATATAATCTTGAAGAATAATCAAAACATTTCAAACAAACCACAAGATAAGATATATGTGGAAAAACCCCAATAAGGGTAAAAAACCACGGGTGCAAACTTTCACTATGAAGAAAATGAGATTACAAGTAATATATTAACCTTTTCCCTTTTGATGTATAGAGAATACCCTTTGCCCACACTTTAGAATACTTCCCATAACCCTAAAAAAGCCCTAGGGACCCCTATTTATAGTTTAGGCAACTTCCATTTCGCACCCTTGCGAAACCGCCTCAAATTTCCACAGTCCGCATCAAATCCGCAAAACGAATCCGCGTAACCTCGATTGATCAAGCGGACCCTCAACCGGTCGATCACCTCGGACCCAAAAAATTGCAGCTCGCTGTCAAGCACCTCAGACCCAAAAAACTGCAGCTCGCTGGACTTTGAGTCGAGCGAACCCTTAATTGGTCGAGTGGGCCACTTGACCGGTCAAGTGGGTCAAGCAACGCCCTAGTGTGGCTCCACACCTCAACAAGCCCATTATCCTTAAAGGGTTGAGTACTTGATGAAGTGGGGGCTTAGGGAGGCCATTCTACTCTTGAGTTTGGTGGTTTGTGTTCTTCAATTTAAGGGATCCTCTTCTTCCTGAAGAGTTATACATAAATACCTCCTTAATTGATACTTATTTACTCTGATCTTTTTTTGCCTTTACATTACATAACTTTAGACTGTCTTAGGAGGCTATTGGATTTATTTTAACCTAATATCACTCAAAACGGAGTATTCTCTCTAGTAATTCTTGATTGCAAGAGAGACTTCACTCTCATGTTGAAGTAAGGTTCCGCATGTTCCAATATATATAATACATTTTCTTCATCTAATAAAGTTTTATTGTTGTGTGCTAATCATTGGTCGTTGAAGTTATTGTTGTTAGATGTTCTCAACCTGACTGAGATCAAGAGTCTTATCGATGCCATCAACAAACCATTTAACGCCATCAAGAAAATTTGGAAAAAAAAAACTCAATTGCACGTTGGACAATTTTGGAGTTACTACTTGATGCCATCGAAGGTGGCTTTCATGTGATTGACTAGTCTTTGATGGTTGTTGATGCCCTTAAAGGTCCCATCAATGACACGCGCGGAACTACAGAAGTGCGCGATTTGTTTCTAATTCCAGTTGTGATAATATATATATATATATATATTGGGTGTAATCAGGATTAGGGTATTTTATGTAAATGTTAAGACATTCCAAAGGTGTTTTAAAGCAAAGCTAGGATTTTAAAAAGAAAATTTGGGGTTGTTTGAATCGGTAAGTCCATCCATCTCTCGTAATATTATTTCATAGTGGATTGCTTGTTGCTTTATGCCGTGGTTTTTTCCATTAAAGGTTTTTTTTTTTAAAAATGTAAAATACATGTATTATCTGTGTACTTTTATTTGCGTTTGATTTCGCCTTGTTTGATTGAATTCAGGTTTGCTTCCATGCAATCCCCAACAAGTGGTATCAGAGCTAACGTTGGAGTTTCGAATTCTAATATAAAACATGTCGACAAAAGGTTCTAACGTTAAGTACGAAATGGAGAAGTTCACAATAGAAATAATTTTAAACTATGAAAGGTGAAGATGAGCGGCCTTCTAGTTCAGTAAGGATTGCAACATGCTCTCATTGTAAAGGCGAAGCGTCTTGCATTTATGAGCGATGAAGAGTGGGATAAACTTGATGAGAGGATTACAACCTTGATCCAATTGTGTCTAGCAGACAAGGTTCTCTGCGATGTCATGGATCAAAAGACCGTCACATGAATATGGACAAAACTAAATAGTTTGAACATGAAGAAATCCCTGAGTAGTCATCTGTATTTTGAGAATCAGTTTTATAATCTTAAGATGACAGATGGGTCTAGTATCAATGAACATATAAGCACATTCAACAAATTATTTTATAAACTGACGAATGTGGATGTTAAGATCAGAGAAGAAGATCAAGCTTTAGTTTTATTGAATTCATTTCCATTGTCTTACGAAAATCTCGTAGACACTCTAATCCACGGTATAGATACCATCGATGTTGAAACTATCATCTCAACAAAGCAGTTGAGAAGGAAAAACAGTGACGATGGTACCTCTACAAATGTGTTGGTTGCCAAGGGAAGGAATTTTGAACAGGAGAAGGAGAATTCTCAGTTCAAATCTAAATCGAAAGGGAAAAGCAAGGTGAAATGATGAAATTGTGAGATAATAGGACACATGAAGAAGGATTGTTGGAATCCTAAGACACAGAAAGGAGAGAAATCTGAGAATGCGACGAAGAAAGACAATACAACACAATCTAGTGAGGAGGTGGATGGTGGTGATGTATTGACCACATCCAAATCTAGTTAGCTCAGTAACGATTGAATTTTGGATTCAGGATCCTCATACTACATGACTTCTCATAGGGATTGGTTCACCACCTACAACGAGTGCGATGGTGGATATATTTTTATGGGCAATTCATCACTTACAAGGTGATTGGAATCAATTCAATGCGCATCAAGATGTTCGATGGGGTGGAGCATATTCTAACATATGTGCGACACGTTGTGAACATCACCAAAAATCTGATCTCTCTTGGGGCATTAGAGGCACTTAGGTGTAAGTTCATAAATTTTGATCGGGTCTTAAAGTTTTTAAAGGGGCACTCGTAGTAATGAAAGCATAACAAAATAATAACCTTTACAAGTTGATCAGAAATACCATATCGGGTGGAGTTGCAACGTCTGTATCAGAGTCCACATAGGCATGTTTGTGGCATGCATGTCTAGGTTACATGAGTGAGCACGGAATGAAGGTAATTTCTGATCATTCTCTGATTCTTTTATTGAAAAACATTGCGATTGGGACATCATGCACACATGCTGTCCACACGTGCACGCACGCCACCCCCCTACGCACGTGGTACGAAGGAGGGTCCCACCGTCGATCTGGCTCGAAGACAACGTCCAGGGAGGGCCTCCTAGTTAGAAGACGAAGTTTTGATTCAAAAGAGTGAGCCCGATAGTCAAGAAAAGTCCATCATGAGATCTCATGATCGTGGCCCACTAGTCAGATTAAGTTCATATTTTATGTTTTATTTATTTATGTTATTTAGAACATCATAAATGCTTTAGATTTTTTTGATTGACTTTTATTTTGATTTACTTCATCACCAAGTAATAAATTGTGCACATGGCGCGAGTTTTGAGGTATATAGTTTTCTTATAAATAGGCACTCCTTATAGTTCTTTGGATTCGTTGAAGTTGAATAAAAATTCCTGCGTGTTTTTTGCTCTCTGAGTTTCTAAGTTGTGAAAAAATTCAAGTGGGTGCGAAGCCTTCCCTTTTTGAAGGGCTAAATTTAAGTGGGTGTGAAGCCACGTTTATCCCAATCTGCCCCTCCATCTTATTTCATCCATCATACGATCATCTTCGCTTCAAATCCGATTATTTTGCAGCTGTTCGTCTCTCTATAGCCAGTTCAAGAATCTTGCCCTCCAGGAGGGATGAAACTTCGATGAAGCACCCGCCTCAACCGGACATCAGATTACGGCGAAACTTGAAGAGTTTGAAGTCACCAGTGGCCGACCAAGGTCAATGAAGTAGTTTGGGGATTCGGGCCCCCACCACACGTGCGGCCAGCCTATTGCGCACGTGAGTCAGGCCCTGACCCGCTGTCTGCACACGGGGACTGTTCCAGGATCAGGTCTTCTTCCTATTTTTCTTTTTTATACCTATTTTCATAACCCTAAACCTAACCCCAGATTGCATCTTTCATAATTTATTTGCCCATTTTCTTACCCTAGAGTTCCTTGATTTGAAATTGGGGAATCCCTTGGATTGGGGACTGATTGCTATGCATGTGTGGCTGAATTCTATTTCCCTTTGAGCATTGTTTGGTTCATAATTTTATTGATCCAGTCCTAGCCTGTGTAGGCCTGAACCTGTGCAGAATCCCCTTTACTTGAATGTTTGATCTCTTATGTGGGATGTAGAATTCTTATTTGATCGTTCTACATTAGTTTGATCTACGCCTGAATTCTTGCCTATCATATTTCAATTTCATGTCCTGCATCAAACTTGGTATCAGAGCCTATGGTTCTTATAGGGGAATACATTACTTGTTTAGAGTTAGTTTGTTTAAGTCCTTTATGCATCCAGTCCATCACATGTAGCTTTTAGGAGTCCGTAGTCCCTTATTTTGTGAAATATATTGTTGGATTTTAGTAACACTGCATAGTTCCCTCATATAGAGTCTCATAGGATCATTTAGTCTTATTTAGTTACATATAGTCGTCCTAGAAAGTCATTAGGTGGAGTTTGAAAGTGTATGCCCACACGTACGGGTCACGATTTCGGTTTGCACCCTACACTAAACATAGAGCAACTGCAAGAAGTAGTGACCAAGTTAACCCAGTAGGTTGATTCCCTGAGTAAGCGCTTGATACAATGCATAGATCAACACCTTGAACAAATAGAGGCTTCCCTCGGGACAAACCCTACCATTAGGGAAGATGTCCAATCTCTGGCAGGTGGTCAGGAGGTTAGACCAAGGAATTGGGGTAGTCAAGGAGTTGGTTATGGGCGCGTACCATGCACCCACCCCGTGAGGGACATGATCAATATGACCTAAATGCACAACTCCTAAAGAGAGTTAGAGTAGATGCCCCTACATTTGATGGCCACTTGGACCCTAAAGCCTTTCTAAATTGGTTGACGGATATGGACCATTATTTTGAGTGGTATGACATGTCGGATGCTCGACGAGTCCGATTCACCAAGATGAAGCTTGTGGGCCAAACAAAGAAATTTTGGGCGACGGTTGAGCGAAAGAAAGAAAGAGCGGGGGAGCTCCCAATAGTCCATTGGGGAGAAATGAAAGAAACACTTAAAGAGAAGTACCTCTCATTCTCTTATCGCGTACGGTTGATTGAGGAGTGATAGTCTCTTTGACAGGGTTCCATGAGTGTTGCGGACTATATCGAGAAGTTCGAAGAGTACTCGACCCGCTGTGAGGTTGATGAGGACTCAGTACTCACCCTTGCTCATTTTAAAACGGGCCTCCGTCCTGACATTAGGAGAGAATTGCTCGCCAAAGACAGACATTATTGAACATTTGTATCAAGTAGTGTTACATGTCGAGCAATATCTCAAAGCGTCTATGGGAAGGTGATTTAACTTTCGTGAGTTCAGTGCTAAGGCCAACCCCTCAGGGGCTAAACCTAACACGGAATTCCAAAACAAACCTTTCAATAATGTTCAGCCTAGGCTCAAGGATGATAAGGGTAAAGAGATTGCCCGGTCTAGTTCACGTGGAAGTGGGGCCACTAGGTGTTTTAGGTGTCATTTTGCTCACCAATGCGGCATGAGAGAGGGGACCAAAGTATTCTTTATTAATGGGCAAATAAAAGTAGTGCCCTCAGAAAGTGACGACGAAGAATAAGAATATGAGCTCGTAAAGACCCCTATGATGAGGAAGAGGGAGCATAAGTGTCTGCGACCCTCGCAATTGTGCGTTGCACTTTAGCTCAAGCTAAGAGCATTAATGACTAGCGCCGCAATATGATCTTCTATACTTATACAAAATGTGGGGAAAAGAGTTGCAAGTTGATCGTGGATAGTGTAGTTGTACCGATGTGGCATCGACTAGCACTCTGAGCCGTTTAAGCTTAAAGCTGGAAGCTCATCCGCAACCCTATGAGTCTCTTGGGTTGACGAAACTTCCATTCCAATTTCGCGCCGTTGTCTTATTCCTATTCAGTTTAGATCATATAAAGACACATTGTGGTGTGATGTTGTTTCCATGAATGTTGGCCATATCATTCTGGGCAGACCATGGCTCTATGATAGGGATGTCACCATATTTGGTCATTCAAATGTGTGTACATTCTGGTTTGAGGGCAAGAAGGTCAAGCTAAATCCTCTGTCACCTAAGAGTACGATGGAAAGGAGTCCACCACACAAAGTGCTGTGAACGGCTCAAAAGAAGTGAAGAAATAGAAGTCGAAGTCCAAACCTCTCCATATCCTGAATGCCAAAGACTTTGAACGAGAAACGGAGGTGGACTCGATGGTATACGCCCTTGTGGCTAGGGAGAGTGTACCAAAGGCTAGTGTAAAGTTATCCACCAGGTCATTCAAGTAGTGCATGAGTTTCATGATGTCTTCCCTGATGATCTATCGAACGAGCTTTCCCCTATGAGGGATATACAACATGCCATTGATTTAATCCCTGGGGTGACCCTAGCAAACATCCCGCATTATAGAATGAACCCAAAGGAGCACGACTCCTAGAGAAAGGTTTCATATGAGAGAGCATGAGCCCGTATGCCGTGCCCGCCCTTCTTATACCTAAGAAGGATGACACATGGAGGATGTGTGTTGATAGTAGAACCATCAACAAAATCACAGTCAAGTGTCGGTTTCCCATACCGCATCTTGATAACATGTTGGATATGATGGCCAATGCTACAATCTTCTCAAAAATTGACCTCAAAAGTGGTTATCACCAAATCTGTGTACGCCTTGGTGATGAGTGAAAGACAACGTTCAAAACAAAGGATGGGCTATACGAGTGGCTAGTTATGCTTTTTGGGTTAACTAACACCCTAAGCACTTTCATGCGTGTGATGACCCAAGTGTTGAGGCCTTTCATAGGAAAGTTCCTGGTCATATACTTTAATGATATCTTGATTTATAGCATGACCAAGGAGCAACACTTCAACCATTTGAGGTAGGTTTATGGGATCCTTAGGGCCGAGAAGTTGTACGCCAACCTAAAGAAGTGCGCATTTTTGTCTAGTAGTGTGATCTTCTTAGGCTTTATTGTATCAACTGAGGGTGTATCGGCGGATCCTAAGAAGGTCAAGGCCATCGTTAATTGGCCTGAACCCCGCAATATTCATGAGGTGCGTAACTTTCACGGCTTAACCACCTTTTATAGGCATTTCATTCAAGGTTTCAGTTCCATTATGACTTCCATCATGGATTGCATAAAAAGGGAGAGTTTCAATGGACAAAGGTAGTCTCAAAGGCCTTTAAGGAAATAAAGGTGAAGATGACCGAAGCTCCAGTCACCCGGCTTCCAGATTTTTCAAAAGCTTTTAAAGTCACATGTGACGCGTCAGGAGTCGGCATAGGAGGAGTACTTAGTCAGGAAGGGTGCCCTGTCACCTTTTTTTAGTGAGAAATTGAATGAGGCGAAACAAAGATATTCCACCTATGACAAAGAATTCTATGCGATAGTGCAATCACTGGGCCATTGGCGTCATTATCTATTACCACAAGAATTCGTCTTATTCTCATATCATAAGGCCTTGAGATATCTGAACTTTAAAAAAAAATTAAACCCTACGCATGCCAAGTGGGTTCAATTCCTTTAAGAGTACACTTTTGTACTTAAGTACAAGGTAGGTATAGAGAATATGTCTGCTGATGTGTTGAGTCGTCGAGTCGCATTACTCAACTCCATGAGAGTTGAAGTTACGGCCTCGAGCGTATCAAAGAAAAGTATTCTGAGTGTCTAGATTTCAGAGTTGTGTACGCGTCGTTGTTAGAGAGTCCGTCAAGAGCTAGTAGTGAGTACTTGATTTTATACGGATATTTGTTTAGGAGTGACAGATTTTACATACCACGCACCTCCCTCCGTAATTTTCTTGTCTGGGAGTTACATTTAGGAGGGGTTGCGGGTCATTTTGGTTGAGACAAGACTATTGCACTGTTGGAGGATAGGTTTTATTGGCCAAGCCCCAAGTAAGACATGACCAAAATCATAGGGCAGTGTTGTACTTATCAACTGGCAAAGCAAAAGAAATAAAATATAGGATTATATACTCCTTTGCCAGTTCCATTCATCCTTTGGCAAGACATCAGTATGGACTTCGTGCTTGGACTTCCCAAGACTATTCGTAAACATGATTCCATATTTGTTGTCGTGGACCGTTTCTTTAAGATGGCTCACTTCATTCCTTATTCTAAGACCTCCGACGCATCTCATGTTGCCAAGCTGTTCTTTAGTGAGGTTGTCAAACTGCATGGGTTACCAAAAACCATAGTGTCTGACCGTGATGTGCGATTCATGAGTTATTTTTGGAAGACATTATAACACATGATGAATACTAGGCTCCAATTTTCTTCTGCCTACCACCCTTAGACCGATGGTCAGACTAAGGTGGTTAATAGGAGCCTAGAGGTTTGCTTCGATGTTTAGTGGGGGAACATACCAGGACATGGGACTCCGTACTACCCATAACCGAGTTTGTATTCAATAGTTCTATCAATAGGTTGACAGGTCTGAGTTCTTTTAAAGTCGTTACTAGTTACAAGCCTAGGAAGCCTATTGATCTTGCTCCTATGTCATTGTCCCATAGGCCATCAGAGTCTGCAGAGTCTTTTGTGCATCACATACATTCATTGCATCAAGAAATCATGCGAAAGATTACTATTAGTAATGAACATTATAAATTTTCTACAGACCAATATAGACGTTTTAAAGAATTCAATATTGGAGGCTATGTGATGGTCCGCATCAGGCCCGAGTGGTATCCTCCGGGGGCCGTTCGTAAGTTACACGCGTGTAGCGCTATACCCTTTAAAATTATAAAACGAAATGGTCTCAATGCGTATAAGGTAGATCTTCTACCTTTCATGGGAATTAATCCCACATTTAATGTGGAGGATCTAGTTACTTTTCAGGGGACCATTGATACTTTGTCCGACCCTTCCCCTATCCATCCTGATTCCCTAAATTTATCCCTTGATCTATGGCCTCTTCTCGACCTTTCTTACCAGCCTCTACTTCCCATACCTAGCTTTTACTCACCCAGAGAGGAAATAGAGTATATCCTAGACCATGAAATAGTTTCAACGTCGAACGGTGGGTTTCAAAAGTACCTAGTTAAATGGAAGTTACGCTAAGTTTCGGACAACACATGACTCACTGAGGAGGAGCTTCAAAGACTTGATCCTGACATCCTGAAACGGTTCAAGAGTTTTATTTCGCCAGTGGCGAAATCTTCGCAGCCGGAGAGAGTTGATGGGGACATCAAGCGCACACGTGCATGGACGCCACCCCCTACGCACGTATGTAGGAAGAATGAGGGCCCCATCGTCAATCTGGCTAGATGACGACGTCCAGGGAGGGCCTCCTAGTTAGAAGACGAAGTTTTGATTCAAAAGAGTAGGCCGATAGTCAAGAAAAGCTCATCATGGGATCTCATGATCGTGACCTACTAGTCAGATTAAGTTTATATTTTACGTTTTATTTATTTATGTTATTTAGAACATCATTAACGCTTTATATTTTTTAATTGATTTTTATTTTGGTTTACTTCATCGCTAAGTAATAGGTTGTGCACATGGCGCGAGTTTTGGGGTATATGGTTTTCTTATAAATAGGCATCCATTGTAGTTCTTTGGATTCATTAAAGTTGAATAAAAATTTCCGCGTATTTTTCTGCTCTCTGAGCTTCTGAGTTGTGAAAAAATTCAAGTGGGTGCGAAACCCTTCCTTTTCGAAGGGCTAAATTTAAGTAGGTGCAAAGCACTCCCTTTTCGAAGAGCTAACTACCATGGACGAAGCCACGTTTATCCCAATCTGCCCCTCCATCTTATTTCATCCATCCTACGATCTTCTTCGCTTCAAATCCGCTTGTTTTGCAGTTGTTCGTCTCTTTACAGCCAGTTTCAGAATCCGGCCCTGCAGGAGGGCTGAAACTTTAACGGAGCACCGCGCCTTGACCACACATCGGATTGGGATGAAACTTGAAGGGTTTGAGGTGCCCCCTGGCCGACCAAGGTCAAGGAAGCAGTTTGGAGATTCGGGCCCCCAGCACACGTGCGACCAGCCTACTATGCATGTGCGCCAGACCCTTACCCGCTGTCTGCACGCGGGAGCTGTTCTAGGTTAAGGTTTTCTTCTTATTTTTCTTTTTTATACCTATTTTCATAACCCTAAACCTAGATCGCATCTTTCATAATTTATTTGCCCCCTTTTCTCACCCTAGGGTTCCTTGATTTGAAATTGGGGAATACCTTGAATTGGGGACTGATTGCTATGCATGTGTGGCTGAATTCTATTTCCCTTTGATAATTGTTTGGTTAATAATTTTACTGATCCAGTCCTAGCCTGTGTAGGCCTGAACCCATGCAGAATCCCCTTTACTTGAATGTTTGATCTCTTATGTGGGATGTGGAATTATTATATGATCGTTCTGCATTAGTTTGATCTACGCCTGAATTCTTGCCTATCATATTTCAATTTCATGTCCCGCATCACGTTGATTTACATATATGTGAGCATTGTATATATGGTAAACAATCACATCTAACTTTTAAAACTGGAAAGCATGTTTATAAGGGTATACTAGAGTATATTCAGAAGTATGGGGCCTAACACCCGTTGTTTCTGCCGAGGGAGGGTTATCATTTTTGTCTCATTCATAGATGACTACTCTAGGAAGGTATCGGTTTATTTTCTAAAAAATAAATCTGATGTATTCGCTACATTCAAATTGTGGATGACGATTGTTGAAAGGAAAACATGACAAAAACTAAAGGTTATAAGGACATACAATAAATGTGAATTCACTTTAAAAGAATTTAACTATTTTTGAAAAGATGATAGGATTATAAGGCACACACCTGAATAGAATGGTGTAGCAGAATGAATGGATCAGACTCTCTATGAGAGAGCCCGAAGCGTATTGAGTAATGTGGATTGGGCAAGAAGTTATGAACCGAGGTCATTAACATGGCTTGTTACATGGTGAATCGATTCTTATCCATGTCGATAGGCTGGAAGATTCCAAAAGAATTGTGGTGTGGTCGTGATATTGACTAGTCACAATTGCTGGGTTTTTTATTGCGATACTTACTCTCATGTGTCATCAGTTAATAAAGAAAAAGTGGACCAATGGGTGAAGAAATGTACTTTTGTAAGGTATGGTGATGGAGTGAATGGATACAAGATATATAACCAGGTTACTCGGAAAATCATAATTAACCGAGATGTCAGGTTTGATGAAGATTCCTTATTTTGCAAGGACGAACGTAAATAATTGGAGAAATCAAGATTTGTTACGAGAAGATCCATCCAAACCTATGAGCTATATGATTCATTATCTAAAAATATTTGCACCAAATAATAAAACAACAAAAGAAGAAAAGAAAAAAAAGATTATTTATGCCTCAAATAAAAATGAACTCTTGTTTAAACTTGGAGGGTGAAGAATGGCCTTGTTCATAGAGAACTTGAAAAAGTTGGGTTTCAACTTTTGACAATATCAAGCATAATAGAGAGATTTCATGAGGAAAAAAAATAAAGTCATTTATAAATTAAATCAATTATCAAAGACAAGGTTGAATGAATTATTATAACTCATTATATGAAATTGGATTGAGTTGAAACTTAAAATGAGAAATGCTAGGGTTGTTCAGGCCTTTTACTTTGTTAGTTATTGTCGTCTATTAGCATATTTTATATTTTGTAGCATTTATGAAAGAGCATATGATGAACATTTCAATCTATTAGATTTAGGTATTTTCTTCTTTTACTTTTTAATACTTTGGTAATTTTCTATTAATTAGTTTATATACTCTTTTTTTTTCCGCTTAGTTTATATATTTGTAAATAAAAGATGAGCACTTCTTGTTACCCAAGAAGCATTTTTAATTATCTTGACTTATGGTCCATTTAGGTAGAATTCCAAATCTATGCCTTCCACGTAGGATTTGCATCAATAAACAACACTTTCTTTCACTTAACTGTAATTTTGTTGTGTTTATTATTTTCTTTTATGCGGTCGGATCTACTCCAAATATTTGTGGATTACCTACAACGTGATGTGTTAGACCTGCTGTGATATATGCATGACATCCAATCCATCAATCATACCCGCCTCTCTGGTTCTCCTTAATATCTAATAATTAGGCCAGTCCACAAGTCAAGTGAGCTACACCAAAAAGAACATTCGAGAAGGAGACACCCACCATTAAAAACCTTCCAAATCATGGGGGTTCCAGTATGTTTTGTTTATACAATACAATAAAAGATATGCCCGACCAAGATGAATGAATATCCCAAAGAAAAAGTCATTCCAAAATTTCGGTGAGCCACACCACATGATTTTACAAATTTTAGGCAGAATTTTATATGGTGTGGCTCACCCAAATTTTGGGTCGGCCTGCCTTTTGGGCTCCAACGAGGCATAGAAGTGTTCAATGCAATTTTTATCCTAAAATGTTATTTAAAGACTTGTATTCAAAATTCAAAGGGTGTTTAGTCCAAGAAAATATGAAAAAAGGGGATTACCATTGATAAATATCCATATTAATTAATGAAATTCATCTATGTGTGATACATGGTATCTTCTTGGTTGAAATTACTAACCATACTTTATAAGCATAAATGATGTCGTTAAAAAAAAAAAAAAAAACCGTATCTTAAATATAAAAAATTCTTTCCATAGTTATATGCTAAAATGATAAGGTGGTTTCACCTTATTAAAATTCTACAAATTAATTATCCATGAGAAAACTTGCATTGTACTCATCTATCCACCTTTGGATGATCTCTACCTCTTTTCTCCTCTGCTCTATAAGCCAATTTGGGTCTTTTTTTGATGCAAATCGCAAATCAACATGATGAGCTCCTGAGAGAAGAATTTCTTGAATATGAATTAATAATAAATGAATAACAAAGATAGATTATTTGTCCACAAAATTCTTCAAGATGTGTAATTTTATAAAAAAAATGCCTTAACTAATGAAAAGTAAGAATGGCTTTTTGAGGTGAAATGACCAAACTGTCCTTATTTTTTTTCTAAAAAGTGGAGTTGAGCATTGTGGTGCCCACACAAATGTGTATCACATCCATCCCGTCCAACACAGTACACTCCACTATAGTGCACCTCACCATAATAATCAGATGAACTAAAATTAGACCATTGAAACCATTTGGCAGGCCACAACGTATAACCCAAAATACTCCAAATTCATCTATGACCCATTTAGTGATTGAATTGGGCTAATTTTTAGTTCATATCATCATCATGGTAGAGTGTATCTAATAGATAGATTACATGTTGTATACACACTATTCAGCTTTACAATGTTCAACTTCACCCATTAAAAAAAAAATAGTACACCAAAATTTGGTAACTTAACATGTTGAAAGACACTGTTGGGGCGGATTCAAAAAAGATAAGGCATTTGTTTCATAAAATCAGAAATCTTGAGAAATTTTATAATAGCATGCTTGTTTCTTATGTAAAAAACTAAAGTAGAGAATTGATTTCTTGTATGTTCATAAGTTACTAACCTTTCTCTGTGACCAATGCTACAATAGTTGATGATATATTCTTTAACACACTGCATTTTAATTTAAAAATTACTATCAATTATAGCTTTGAGTAATAGTACCCATAAAATCTTGTTCAGTGCTAAATGGAATGATTGAAAAACTAACTTAGATGATTGAATATTTTATTTTTATCTATCACTGGTATTACTCCATACATTCAATATATGTGTGTATGTGTGTGTAATATCCAAAAAAGTGCTTTTTACATAAAACGAATGAATGATTCAAAATATGACCATCGCCACTCACCTTCCTCTACTCCATGGATCTCTTAACCCGCTAGAAAATATGATGTTGCTACCAAATCTCTTCAATACTTGCTTGATTCTCTATAAACATTAAAATTACAAATGAATTACTAGAATAAGAAATTGGTTAATTTCACACATGATACTAATAAGAGAAATGACATTGTTCAATTCTTTATGTATAAAAAATAAACTAGCCAGAAATAATTCTATAAAATACATGAGCAACTAAATAAAGAGAGAGTTGGTAGAGTTAAGGAGCGTTTTTTACAACTATTGACAACATGAGTTTCTAAGAAACCCCTTTTGTTGAATGATTTTCATCATTGAAAGAAATCTTATGAAACTAATAAAAGAGAGGAAAATGCATAACTACCTATGTATTAAGCTTAATATGATATACATAAAGTTTTAGAATAAAATTTTAACAGCTACCTAAGCTGAATTCGGCTTATGTTGGAGAGAAAATTATTTCATCTTATAATATTAGTAGAACTTTGGAAAAATCATGAAGTATGCTTGAGTAGATAAGAAAGAGCTCTTTCTTTCCAAAACAACACAAAAGAGCTTAATTCATTTCATAATTTTTTTTTTTTTTTTTTTAAAGGTTCTAATAAGAGTAGAATTTCTTAAGTCATAATTTATTCATCTCCACACTTGAAAGTGATATGAGCAAAATGCAACCTAGATAAAGTTCTGTAAATTATATATTGAAATAATTAATAATGATTATGTCTTGTACGTAATAGATATAGTGATTATTAATTCATAAATATGTAAAATGGACATTGGATGTGGTTAATATATTCTAACAAAATTAAAATTACATTTTAATTTTATTTTCATTGGATTTTAAATTTAGAGAAAATTTATACAAATATGAACATAATGAGCAAAATACAATAGAAACATCAACATCAAAATTTTTTCTGATTATAAATATACACTTTTGCCATATATACAATTATTAATTACATCCCATTTAAATATATTAATTAATCAAAGAACCTTTGCTTAAACAAGCATTTAAACAACCAAATTGAGCATTTAAACTATTATATCAAATCATTGGTGCCCGGTTTTATGTCCCATGGCCAAATTTTGATATGAATAGTTAGAACAAGAATAAATATATATAGCAATATATAGCATATCATCTAAAGAGAATGCAATCTTGTAATTAGGTGGTCATATCTAGCGTCTATGCTTATGGATATAGCCTTCAAGGGACTGAGAGGTTGTCCAACCAACGTAACTTATATTTGTATAGTCAGTTTGAGAAGGTATCTTGTATCATTAGTTAGGAGAGTTATGAGTATGAATCAAAACATTGAAGGGCCAACAAGGTTAATTGTATGTGTGTTTTTGTTTATTATCACAATATATTTAAATTTTATTGGTGGTACAATGAATAGAAGATTTCAAGTGAATACATATAAATTATAAAAGATTATATGTACACAATAATTAAAGAAAATGACTATAAAAAACTAAAGATTAACAAAAATAAAAATAGAAGTTTACATTGCCACCGAATTCCGTTGTAATCCAGTGGGGCTTGGGCCGAACTCCATATTTCTTCATGCAATCATCTCCAAATTCTTTGTAATCAAAAGTAGAAGGTGGGAACATGCTTTCATGAGAACAACTCATTGGCATAACCATCTCTGTACATGCCTGTATGAACATTTATAGGTCAAAAATATTATTAAAACATCATCTACCAAAACCTGTAAAGAAAGGCATTAGCTCGAATTAGTAAGATATTGACTTTAAATTTAAGAATAAAATTTATTAATTTTAGACTTAAACTATAATTTATATTTGAATCTTAAAACCAACAAAATGAGTGTAATTAAAAAAAAAATGGATAAGATTTTTCAGTCTGATTGGAGTAAACAAAATAGATTATTCAAGTAATTCAAAGTTTAAAAATACCACCCAACGTAGACAAAGTCAATAAACCAATATGAATTGATAGTTAGATTGGTAAAAATTAGTAGTTGAATCAATTTAGGTTGTGCAAAAAATACTTTTATATTATTAATGATGTCATGGTTCAAAACCAATAAACCCCGGTTTGATTTTTTTAAAAATATTGAATATATCTTTATATTACTCAAATATACTTCAATGGGAAAATAACATTCAAAATAACTGTATACATTAGTTAAAGTACTAAACCAAAGTGTTTAATCCATTAATTAAGTAATTTACATTGTATATTGGTGCATTTTCAATACATTTATAATTTTAAGTTGTAGAAACTGCACTAGAGATATACAATGTGAGTCATAGATTTTAAAATATGAAAGCTCTTAAAAAACTTCTTGAATTTTTTTAAAATCTTCAATTTGCTACCAATATATCCTTTGAATGAATATCAAATCTTAAACAATTAGATTAAAGTACTAGAATTCAATTTTAAAATATTTATAATTTCAATAGTCAAGAGACCAATCCAAGGTCTTTCCAAACTTGCCCTGCATAGTAAATCCTAGACTCACCCAAGCCCGTTATGAGCCCAAACAAACTGGCCTGAAGCCCAGCCCATGATGATTATGCACGATTTGAGCTTTACATGGCCAATCACTTTTGTCAGTTTATGCAAGATCTGGGTCGTTCACTAGATGTGTTCCATCATTCATGATATATAACCAAAATCCCTTAAAACTATCAATAAGTTGGGCTAGGCTGTATTGATGGGCTCATAGACATAGCTTGAGCCTAGCTAGATTAATAAATTAAGGAGCTTCAATTTTAGGCCTGGGCAAGCCACTGGTCCTAGTATTCTAGCCCAAGCTTGGCCTGAAAGATGGATGACCACCCCAACCCTTTTACAACCCTATCCATAAGTGGAGTTTTAATCCCTCCAAATTCAATATGGCTATGCATATATTGAAAATGATAGCAAGAGACTTCCGCCATCAACATAAAATTTATTTAACTACATTTTTTTTTTTTTTTTTAGTTCATGCTTCTAAATAAAAAATATTGAGTCTTCAATATAACGAAAAATTAAAAATAACTAAATATAGATGTGGATGTGGTTGCAACAAATATCGTGATATTTCCTGATTAATCAATCTAATTCGGTGCAAAATGTCATGATATTTGGTTCAACTAAACGCGCACTAAAATTTTGAGTTGTGAAAATACATCCTTGTCTTGACTATTATAAATAAAAAGAAAAAAAATATGTGTTATATATATATATATATATATATATATATATATATATATATATATTATATATATATATAATATATATATATATCCAGAAGATAAGTTACTTCCCATTGTACATAATATACAATATATAGCCTTAAAATTATTTTTCTTAAAATTCAATTTTTCTTTTGAAATCTAAAAATACCTTTCCATATTGGAATGTAACAGTATATCATCAGATAATCATTATTTACAAGTAGTAACATAATTTTTCACTAGTGGACAATGTAATATGTTTGGAATATACCTGCCAATCCCAACCGTTGAGGCCATGAGCATTTGTTGCATTTTCTAAATCAAAGCACTTTTCTGTTTGAGAATAGTTATAATATAAACTTGCAGCTGAAAACACCTTTGTAAGCTTATTAGCTTCGGGAGGGAATCCATCAATAATCCTACACATCTTTGAAATGAAAAGAAGAAAGAAAGGAAACAACTTATTAGTAATGAAAAAATGCACATCTAAGTAAAACATGAGGCTTGTTGATTTCACATGCAGCAACACATGCCAATATAGAACACGTATGTGATATCTGAGCTCTGCATCTAGTTGGCAATAATGCTTAGGAGTGGGGCCCACCGTGATGTATGCATGACATCTAGTCAATCCATCATGTGCACTCACTCATGTTCTCCTTGGGACCAAAAAAGCAGGCTGATCTAAAACTCAGCTGAACCTACCATTGTGAACAATTGGGAAGGACGCCCACCAAATTAGTTTGGGTCCAGGCCATTTTAAAACTTAGGTGGGCTGTGCCATATGATTTTATAGGTTTTAGGCATGATTTTACATGGTTTGGCTCACCTAAGTTTTGAATCTGGCTAATGTAGCGATTTAAGGAGAAGATACATGATGGATGGATTAGATGTCACACATATATATCATGTTGACTCTACACATCGCATTGTAAGTTAAGCTTAATTAACAAATCTTTCTAATGAATCTCACCTCTATCTAAAACATGAGGTTTGTTAATTTCGTATACGACATACGTGCCAATGCGAAACACATGCATTTGCAAGATTTGCTATTTCCATCTAGTTGGGAATAATTCTGAGTATCTTCTACTCTAAAAATAAGCTACTTCACTCATCAACTGGACTACAATGCATAAAGTAAATTCGGCAGTTAAAACATTATTTTCTGGCCATCCATTTATTTTCTATGTTAGGCCCTACTTGAGATGTGGATTGCAAGACTTTTTAGGCTAGGACATCTAAATAGTTTATCTCAGTTGATAAAAAAAATATAGTTTAAACAAATGTCTTATATGGTTAGGGGTGTACATCGAGTCGAATCATCAGCTCAGCTTGGCTCGGCCATTGGCTGACCTCAGCTTAAACTCAACTTGGTTCAGTCCTCGAGCCTGACTGTCCAGCTCGGCTCGGTTCGGTCAGCATCTCGGGCCAGATCGAGCCGAGTTTGAGCCAAGATCAAGCCGAGTTCGCCTGCGCAGTATTTTCACAAACACCTGGACTGCACCTTCAAAATCCCACTATATGTAAAATAACAACAATGGTTTTACAGGTATTTTATCAAACACCTTCTAAGCAACATATAAATCAACAAAAAAAGGGTATTTGTTTCATATACATACCTTCCTTGCCACCAGCCACACTTCGTTAAGTCATTTCATCAAACACTTGGTAGCAACATCAATATCAAAGTAACCGAGTCATCGAACTGGTTCGATTCGAGTTCAATTTGAGCTGGGTTCGATCCGAGTTGAGTCGAGCGCAGCCAGCTTGAACTCCACTCGAACTCATTTTCGAGCTCAAAAAGTCAGCTCAACTCGGCTCGAACTCAGCTTCGAACCGAGTCGAATCGATCTTTTTCAAGTCGAGTTGAGCGAGCTAACCGAGCTAGCTTGGTTCGTGTACACCCCTATATATGGTATTGTTAAATGCAATTGGACATACATTTTCACAACATTTACTACACATGCCATGGTTGTATATAAGGTTGTACAACTCTTACACATTTTGTGGTCAAATTCGGAAATATGTGATGCAATCAAAATCACATCAATAAAACATTTTAGATAAATTTATTTTTGCTCAAAATTACATTTATAAAATTAATTAAGTTTTTTTTAAAAAAAAAAAAGAGAAAAAAAAAAAACTTGTCCTTGATTTTTTCTAAATTGTTATTTTTAGAAGAGAATTGCAAATGATAGGTAGGGCTCTAGTCGTGCCCCTAGCTACTCTTGTAAATGTAGAAATACTTTAATTATTGTAATATAAGTTTTATGTTTTGATCCCATGGGCATGCACACACATTATACATGAAAGCATACCAATATCAAGCCAATTTCATTGTGCATTGCTTCTTTAATCAAACTGAAATTTTGATCATTTTTAAGGATCAAAGCCTAATTAAACCTGAACCATTTCCATACCATTTATTAAGTGATGCATTTGGTGAGTATGAATGTTAAAAGATTGGTAAATGTATACACGTGTATACAAGTATGCATGTGTTCATGAAATTAGCTTGCATTAGGTTATCAACCGTTGTTGTGTGAATGAAAGCTGACCATGTCTCCTCTCAGGTATTTCTAAGGCTGTACACGTACTGAGTTAGCTCGGTTAGCTTGCTTGACTCGACTTGAAAAAGCTTGATTCGAAACTGAGTTCGAGCAGAGTTGAGCTGATTTTTTGACGTCGAAAATATTTCGAACCGAGTTCGAGCTTGCTTGAGGACCAAGCCGAGCCGAGCTGGCCAGTTAGGCTTGAGGACCAAGCCAAGCTGAGTTCGAGCTGTGGTCAGCAAGTGGCCGAGCTGAGTCGAGCTGTGTGCCAGCTCGATTCGGTTCCACTCGTGTACACCTCTAGGTATTTGTGTGAAAAAAATACACACGAGGCTAAACATCTCTTACTTTATATATGCATGCATGCATGCATGCATAGAGAACTTTTTTTATACAAAGGCGCGTGCAAGGTAGCTCATGTACTCACCACCATAGGTGCCACATGTCACATAGCTACAATATTCCATACATCCAAAAGGGGGTCCCACTATTAAATGGCTCACCTATGAATGACGGAAGAAAACCTGGCTGAAGTTTTCTCAGCCACCCACTTCTTTCTAACATGGTGGACCACCTGATAAATGGACGGGTGTGATTTTTGAAAGAGAATAGGTTAGGCCCACTTAGTGGTCGCTTGAATATTTAACCTATCTGCCATGCTGGCCCATATGGTGGCATGGAGATATGATACCACATGCATGTGTGGACGTAACAAATCTCTCTGCACATAACATTGTTAGAATGTACATCTAGCCAACATACTGCTATATGATATGTCGGGAGTTTGGCGTTGGAATCGTGGGACATCTCAATCATCCAAGCCATTTATCCGATGGGCCTTATTTTTTAGATGGTGGACAGCCAAAGAAAGCAAAAAATCATAGATTAAATATTTCAACGCTTCAATTTGAGAGTTTTTTGTTAAGTGTACCCACTTCTACAAGGCCCACCATATGAATGGTTTAGGTGCTTGGAAAGGACTTCTATCCAATGGCTAAAATCTAGATGTATCCTATTCAAATACATCTGTATGTATTTTAGGAAATTTCATGTACGCATGCATGCATGCATGCGTGTATGCATTACCTGTTGGACAGGGTAGGCAGGCAAGGGCATCATGAAATTGGCTTCCATTGGATAATCAACCATTGCTGTGTAAACAAAAGCTGACCATAACCAGTCTCTTGCAGAATACACAGATTGAAGATCCCTATAACACAAATTAGAGATTTAAACTTGATTAGTATTCTAATCCATCACATTAGCGAAGCATGTTGCACCATGGCCCATTGTTGCATCATATCGATGAACGGCTTATATCTCATCATACGACCAACAAAATCCATCGTGGCACTGCTCGATGAACGGCTTGGATCATGCTCACAAGCTCTACCTGGTGACTTTGGAGAAGCGAGTATAGAGCCCTCCTAAGGCTACTCGCAGTGGGATTTCGTTCCTATTTCTCTCCACATGTGTCAATACCGCAAATGTGTTCGGGATCCCAGCCGTTCAACTTCTATTTGGGGTGTGGCCGACGCCTCCTCTATGCTTGCTGTGATTTTGGAATCTTGAAAAATAGACGATTGGGTCCATCTTGATGGACAGATCAATTTTCACACATGCACGCTGCATTGGCACGTGAAGAAAGAGTAGGATACAAATGTCACGTTGGGGACGTGCATGATTTGAAAACCTATGGTGGAGCCATCGTGATTGTCTTGAGACAAGCCTCAAATGCAGATGGAGGGTGCAGATTGATTTTGGGATACACTTACCTGCAGGTCCTGAAAGTTCGGCTAAGTTCCACCAACCCCTCTTTCTGAGTTGACAATGCTAGCAATTCATCCCAACTTCCCTTTATCACCTCATAACAGTTCTTGCTTGCATCCTTCCAAAAAATAAATAATATATAAATAAATAAATAAATAAAACAATAACCATCCGGTAGTTTCTTTCCAAGACAAATAAAGAACGTAAGGATCTCTAAACAACATGCATGTGTTTTGGTAATCCTACACTCAGGCACACATCCCACCCACTGTGCAAGATCCAAGCCGTTAATCAGTGGTCATGACTACAGCCACTATTTCAATCATCTAGTGGCACACCTGATGATCCGCCCGCTAGATTAGTGATCCCAACTTGATGAACGGCATAGATCTCACACACTTGTGCCACGGTGGCATGCATGTGTGACTCACGTATGGGGCATGAGAGCGCACATGCCGTGGCCCACCTGGCTTCAACTACACATGTGAGTGGCGTATGGGCCCAATACTCAGGCCCAAAAACTAAAATCCTGGGCCTTGACCCACATTTCGAAAGAAGCTTTAATCCAATCCTGAATGAACTAAGCCCAAACCCATATGTGATTGTATGGACCGGGACCAAATACCAGGCCCAGATGTAAATGGGCACACCTGGTCCATTGGTATGTTTGTATGATCACAAAGATCACCATCCTTGAAAAGCCCACGAGAGTACATGTACAAGACAAAAGAGGGGTGGCCCACTAAAACCAGGCCAGGGCCTGTGTATGGCTGTAGTGGACTGGGTGTAAATACTAGGCCCAGAAGCAAATGGGTTGATGCTCAGCCCATTGCAGGCCATGTTTGTAGGATCAATAAAATCACCATCGTTGAAAGGTCCACAAGTAAAAAGATTTAAAAAGGGGGTGGCCCACCAACTTGAAAGATGTAGGTACAGACCTTGAAATCCTTGGAAACAGCATCATAGAAGCTGGTCCATGGTGTTATGTCATCAAACTGCAAGATAGGGGCTGATGAAGCCAACGCTCCAATGGCTATATGAGGGTATTTCAGTCTAAACCATGCTGCCAGCACTGCAAATTAAAAAAGAAGAAGTTATTTTTGCATGAGAAATACTACAGTGCTTCAAAGGACTATAGATTATAGTGCAAATAGTTGTTTTGAGATACTTACACAGTCCAATCTATAGATCTAGACTGTTCATTAGGTCGAAAAAGCATATTTCTTGGCTATGATGAAAACAACACACTAATCTAACAAATATTAGCCCTTTGATCACATGACCTAATCATGGACGGTTGAGATCATTTACACAGAAAGAAGTCCAATAAAGAGTTTGGTCCATCTATTTATTAGGGACCATCACCGATTGCTTATGACTCAAAATAATCGACTCTGTTAGTTAATCTTAACCATCCCATCCGTGGTTTGGAAAAAAGGATGGCTGTAGAAAATAGGTCTAAATTAATGATGGATTAGAAAATCTAATCTGTGTCATTCTTTCGTGGTAGGCCATGGAATATGTTCTGAACTTAATGGACAGTTGGGATAGGTTGATTAGACTGTTCAAGTGAACCAATGTATCTAGGAGTACCATAACTTAGCAGTGATGTAGAGCATTGGACCATTTCTCTACTTGATAGCTAAATAGCTAAATCCTGTAAATTAAATTATTTATAGAGGACATGATGTGTGTGATGATGCCCCACCTTTGTGGCTAATGTAAAGGATTAGATGTTGTCTAGGGCAATCCAGACCATCCATATCGCTGACTGTGGGTGGAGCATTTAAAAAAAAAAAAAAAAGAAGCTAGAGTGAGAAGATGATAACATATAGTTTTGCTCTACGAATTTGGAGCACTTGCCATTTTACTTTCGACTGTACATTAAATAACTATAGATTAGATGGTTAAGATTCATTGATCAGCGTGATTTTTGAGGTATGCTCCATCGACAGTGTGCCCCACGATTTGGATGGTCTAGATAGCCATACATTGGTGCCATATGAGAGGATAAGGGACTTCATTTTCAAATTGATGGTGAACTATCAGAAGTGCCTAGTATAGTAGAAAAGAATGCTACGTCCACTTTTTTTTTTTTTTCTTCTTTCTGTTAGCTTGTTAGTACATCCACTTAGGGGTGCACATT
>JAJHSJ010000015.1:50283869-50425098 GCA_021015155.1 Magnolia officinalis
TTTTGTTGATTTAATGGACGGTTCAGATCAATCGATTGGACTGTCCAAGTGAACCCAAGAAACTAGGAGCACTATAATTTACAGTGCTCTGATAGCACTGGAGCATTTCTCATTAGAGAATGGATTCTCTGAATCAACCCAGCTTGACAATGATTTCACAGGAAAATAAAAAGAAAGCTGGAAGAAAATGGACGGTCAGGAATTAGCTTCATCCGTGGGACCCATGGACTCTTGACTCGGAGGCCATTCGACTCGGATGAGTAGTCAATAGTGGGACCCACTAAATAATTCACACACACTACACTCCATTTTCTGTGAGAGAAATTCAATACACTTGATACTGTTTCAATTCCCAAAATAGAAATGGATGCATGCAATGAATAGAGAGAGAGAGAGAGAGAGAGAGAGAGAGAGAGAGAGAGATTGGTACTTACTTCCACCATAAGAACCTCCAAAAACCACAACAGGAGATGCTTCTGCAGATAAGTTCTGCTTCAAGCTCCTAATAAGAACTGCAAAATCAGCTAATGCTTGTTGGGAAGTCAAATACCCCAATGTCTTTGCAGACTTGTATGAATCCTTCCCAAATGGCTTTGATTCTCCATAAAACCTATGCTGAAATTATAAAAAAACAAAAACCCAACTCTTAAAATTTGAATTCATGGTCTACAAATCTTAATATCTATTGAAACTTGAAACCATGGCTCAAAAACCAGAAAACCCGTGTCGACTCGGTTTGACTCGATAATTCACCAGAAATTCAAATAATATTTTAAAATATTATATGTATATTTATTTAAATAAAAATCATAGAAATTATAATAATTGAACAAAAAAAATCCTTTTTTTTTTCAAAAAAAGAAAAAAGGAAAAAAGAAAATTCAGAAACACATGAAATTCTAGTGTACTGAGTCGACTCAGTTTGTGAGAGTTTAGCTCACCTCGATAAAAACGAGCAACGCCCGGAACTTAGGAGCGATGTCGAACAAGAAACCAGTGTTGTCGGCGAACCATTCAATGTTGCCTTCGTTGCCGGTGTAGATGAAGATGGGTCCTTTGTGGTGGGGCCCACTGTCCCAGTAATCCGAGTTGATGAGGTACTTTTGGTAGAAGATGTTGGAGCTCTGAGGGAGGAATGTGAAGTGGTCTAGGATCTGAGGGAAGAAAAGCGCCTTGTATGAGGTCTTGGATTTTGGACCCTTGGATTGGATGAGAGATTGATGAGCTGATGCTGGAAAGAAGATTGGATTCGATACTGTTGCTGTTGCAAAGACAGTGAAGAAGAAGAAGAGAAAGAGACGAGAGACAGCCATTTCTTTCATTTTTCTTTTTTTTTTCTTTCCTTTTGTTTCACTCACTCTCTCTCTCTCTCATTTTTAGAGATCGACAAATTGTGATTTGGGTGTGTTTCTGTTACAACGTTTGTTCTATGCAGTGGGCCAGTGCATGGTGATTGTCCGCTGTACGAGGAAAATACATGCACATGAATCTGGACGGTCCAAATTGTGGGTCACATGGTGGTTAGATCATAGCCTGAAAATCGCATTTATCTGATGATCTTAACCGTCTGATTTATTCCGTTGAGGAAACGTTGGAAATCGTGCAGTCGAGGAGTGATTTCTTTCAATTAGATGGTTGCGATTGTTCAATGGTTCTGAATTTTAGCTCATGATCCACTTCCACTCACATGTACGGGTTGCGTCCACCCATGGTCAATTGGCCTGGCCTGACCCGCTTCTAAGACATGTTCGGGTCAGGTTGTATTGGGCTGCGGTTCAGGCTCAGGCAGACGAAAAATTAAAAATGCCCGTTTAGATTAATGGGTGAGCTCCATACACTTGAAAACTTCAAGAATACAAAGAAATCTTTAAGGGAGATTAAAGTTAGTACATGGGTCTGGTTGGGCGGGTCCGTTGATCCCGACCTGTCCCAATTGTAATTAAATAGGTAAGGTTGGGTCAAGGTCGTGCTTTAAAAAGTTTAAGTGGGTCAGGTTGATGTCGGGGACCGCGGAAGCACATAGTGATGAATAAAGTGAAATAATCCAATCACACCAAACTAGTACAATGCAAACACTCCGAATTTTAACATGGAAAAACTCTTTCGGAAAAAAACCACGGCACAAGCGACATATATATATCACTATGAAAGTAGAAAATTACAAGAGTAGAGAGATTACCTGATCTGAACAACCTTGAATCAACTCAAGCTACACACTTGAAACCCTAAAATGAATTAGAAAGCTTTGAATTACTGTCCAATCCTGATTACACCCGAATATTTAGTCTTTAGGAGAATCAAAATCGAAACAAAAAACAAATCTCGTAAAATCACAAGTCTACGAAAATCTACACGGATTCGATCAATGTCATCGAACACACTTCGATGTCATCGAAACTTATCCTTTGATGACATTGAAGCCATGTCGATAGCATCGAACTAATACCTAAACTGTCCATAGAAAAAACATGAAAATTGGATATTCTTCGATTGCATTGAGCCATCTTCAATGGCATCGAACTGATCTTTAATGTCATCGAACTATCTTTGATGACATCGAAAAAGTACCCGATTAGTCCAGCGATTAATTGGAGAAAATCTGAAAATTCTCGATGGCATTGAGCACCATTTGATGGCGTTGAATGGTGCTCAATGCCATTGAACGGTTTGTCGATGCAATCGACAGACCCTGATAATGAATGATTTAAGACTTCAAAAACAATAATCTCCACCATGTCTTCAATCATTAAATGTATCCTTTTGTCCTATTCTCTTATCTCTGCCTTGTATCATAACTCTATCATCACTTCTCGTGCACACTCTATCTTCATTTTACACCTTCACCAAGCCTAAAGAAGTAACACAGAACTTGAACTTCTCTATAGGAACCACCTGATGAGCATGTCCGCCAGATTTACGCTGGTGTGAATTTTTTCTAGAGTTATGCCTCTTTCCTTAAGAACCCTCAGATAAAATGGTGATGAATATCAATGTGTTTAATACGTGAATAATAAATTGAGTTTTTAGCTAAATTGATAGCACTCTCACTGTCACAATCAACCGGCACGACCTCCTGCCGAAGCCCCAACTGATTTATTATGGCTCTCAACCAAACACCTTCTTTGAACGCTTTCATCACTACCAAATATTTTGCTTTGGTCATGGAAAGAGTCACCATGGACTGGAGCTTCAACATCCAACTGATTGCTCCACTTGCTAGCACAAACGAGTAACCTGAAGTCGACTTTCTAGAATCCACATTGCCTGCGTAATCTGAATCTACATACCTAACTAATTTAGCCTCTGTCTTTTCAAAAGTTAAGATGTAGTCTTTTGTACCTCGAATATATCGAAGTAACCATTTAATCGCTTCCCAATGTTGCTTGCCAGGGTTTAACATGTATCTGCTCACAACATTGTCTGCCTGTTAAATATTTAGTCTCGTACAGACCATGACATATATTAAACTGCCAACGACATTCGAATAAGGCACACGAGACATATCCTACTTTTTCTCATAGAACATTGTTTTAAGGAAAGCTTGAAGCGAGCTACGTGGGGACTGTTAACTGGCTTTGCCTTGTCCATCTCATACTTGATCAACACATTCTCTAGGCATTCTATCTTAGATAACCAAAGCCTGCTTATCCTTTCGTCTTCATGAATATCTATGCTGAGAGTTCTCTTTGTAGCCTTTGAATCTTTCATCTCGAATGTCCCTGATAACTGAGTATTAAGTACATCGATTTCGGACATTTTATGACTGCCGATCAATATGTCATCAACATACAATACTAGTATGATGAATGTACAATCATTCAATGTCTTATAATAGATACAAGGATCGTATTCACTTCTAGTAAATTTCTGACTCAACATGAAGAATCAAACTTTTTATACTACTACCTATGCGACTATTTCAGGCCGTACAACGATCTCTTTAACCTGCAAACCTTGTTCTTTGCCCCTTTAATTTCGTAGCCCTTTGGTTGCTTCATGTAGATATGCTCTTCCAATTTTCCGTGCGGGAATGCAATCTTCACATACATATGTTTCAGCTCGAAATCATATTCGGCAACCAACGCCAACACGAATCTGATAGACACTTGTTTTACAACCGGTGCGAATATATCTGTGAAGTCAATGCATTCTTGCTTAGCGTAACCCTTTGCTACCAACCTTACTTTGTATTTATCATATTTTTTCTTGAAGATCCACTTACATCGAATCGCTTTTTGGCACACTGGAAGCTACACCATCTCCCATATGTTGTTCTTGTACAAAAAGTCTATCTCATCGTTCATTGCTACATTCTACTTTTCTACATCAGTGTCACGCCCCAAACTTAGAAACCGGGCTCACAAAATTTTCGATCGATGAGTCTAGTATCGACAGCCTCCATATTACCCCATTCTCGGCTCCCCGCTCCCATATGCCAGATTCCGATCCTGGGATCCTGCAAGGAGAATTTTCCAATGTACATTTAACTCGTAATAAGCATAATCACAAGTTTACCCAAATCACAAAGGCAACATCATCATCACATGTCTACTACTATAAATAGTTGAATACAATACTGAAAGGAAAATACATATATCGAACATCAAGGCTCCATAAGACGGCTGCACACTCCAAGCTCAACGCTGCAATGACCTAATGCCACGGGCATGCATCTATCGTGCATAAGCTTAACAGCCGATTATCGAAGACGATTCCGATTGTTGAGGCCGATTCCGATTATCGAGGTCGATTCTGATTATCATAGCCGATTGTCGAGGCCGATTGTATAGGCTTAGTATCGAGGCCGATTATCGGTGCCAATTGTTGATACTGATTATGAGTATGTTACAACATAACATCATGATACATGCCCATATGCATCATCTGCATGTTTGTTATGAGATGTGGTTGACCATTGCATATGTCATTGGACAGGTTGTTTATGGGACTCCCTGCGAGACGGAGTTGCCACGCATTAGCGCATGGTATGCGCATGATTGATGCATGATTGAACTGTGTGATTCATGCATCTTACATTTTGTGATATGACCACCGTACGCCCTAGCGACATCAGGGTCGTGGCCTACACAGGCATATCGTGGATGGCCAGATGGGAGACCAAAAATGTTTGGTTCTAGCATACGGGCGTCATAAATATTCCTGGGTGAATATCCCTAAACCTTCATGACCAGGAGACGCCCCAACGTCGAGACCGAGTGGATATATATGAGCGCATGAGGGTCGTATACCAGTAGGCCACGTCTCTCACTGTGTCGTGGTTGGTTAGGAGGGGGTGTGACCTTATCCGCCTGAGTGAGGGAGCAATATTTAGGTTAAGTTTGACCAGCTTGAGGAATGGGTCCGCTATCGATGAGCCGAGCCCGATATTGGCAGACAGATAGTGAGGTCTTTTTCACTTACCTAGTTGTGCCCTCGTATAGGGGCGATAAGCTAGTGTAGAGTGTAATAGACCACGGTGATAATTTCAGAGATGTACTGTACTGATATGTGGACTTATCAAGCAGAAGTTGTATACTCATTCATTCATCCATTCATTATCCACTCGGGCTAGTGGTGCGCAACTATCTGTTACGTATATCTTTGCAAAGCCAAGATTTCGGTTGGGGCGCGCGACTAACCTGAGATCATGAGTTTACCACATTGAGTCTGACTATCCAAATTTAGGTATGAGACTGGTTTGGATAGAAGTCCCTTGTGGTGGACTCCATAGCCTGCAATACTAAGTACTATCATCCCGACCTCACACTCCAGCTTGGTCATTTCATTTGCATCGCATATTGCATTACATCCGTAGTATATGACATTTTGGGTTGCTACGTTTCTGCACTTATATGGCTTAAACGGACTTAGCAGGATTTGCATATTGCATTACATCCTCAGTATATGACATTTAACTCATTATGATCGCATTGTGTACTCTAATATTGTATGACTCGTGGACTTACCAGTATGTTTCCGCTTACTCTGATATCATATGATTTATGATCTTGTCAGTATTTCTAACATTGTATGATTTTGGCATTGTATTGAATACTTGACACTTATCTTGTGCACATACTTACACCACCCTCTAAGCTTTCTATAAGCTTATGCGCAATAGATGCATGTAGGTGACGTTAGGTCGCTGCAGCGTTAAGCTTGGAGTGTGCGGTCGTCTTTTGGAGCCTTGATGTTCGATATATGTATTTCCCTTTCAGCATTGTATTCAACTGTTTATATTAGTGGATATGTGATGATGATGTGTTGTGATTTGATTTGTCTTTTTCTGTGGTTATGCTTATTACGAGTTAAGTGTTCATTAAAAAATCCTCCTTGTACGATCCCAGGATCGGAATCTGGCATATGGACACGGGGAGCCAAGAATGGGGTACTAAGGAGGCTGTTGGCATCGGATTCGGCGATCAAGAATTTTGTGAGTCTGGTTTCTAAGTTTAGGGTGTGACAATCAGGCTCATCAAGAGCCTCTTGAAGAGTAGATGGATCCCCCTAATATATAATGAGGGCATATGTGATATTAAAATCGTCCTTATTTCTCGCAAATAACCTACGATCTTACGACGAATTCCTTATAAGTAGCAGTTTGACCTCTTCCTATATCTCTATTTGCGCATCTGTTTCAGCCCAAGTATCATCTGTGTCAATCTGAACATCCACGACCAACCTCTCCAGTTTTTGTTACTCATTATTTTTGTGGAATAGGAGCCTTCGTCGAATTTGACGTCATGGCTAGTGATGATTTTACATGTGACTTTATCATATAATTTTTAACCTTTCACAACACACTATACCCAACAAAGATGTACTTTTTAGCCTTTTGCTCTAGCTTATTTTTCTCAACTGATGGCACATGAGAATAAGTTTCACAACTAAATATACACAAATTTGAGTAGTCCACTTTATGGTCACTCCATACTTCCTTTGGAATTTTACATTCAATAGCCGTAAAAGAAGACTAGTTCACCAAATAGTAAGCTGTGTTAACAACCTCAGTTTTTAGGTACTTGCCCAACCTAACATTACTAATTATACATCGAGCTCTCTCTAAGAGAGTCTGATTCATCCACTCAGCTACACCGTTTTGTTTAGGGTGCATAGTGCGCTGTGTTGTGCCTACTGATCCATTATCCTTACAAAATTGATTAAATTCACTATAAGTAAATTCACCACCATTATCAATCCTTAAAAATTTTACATTTTGCCCTGTCTGTTTTTCCATTATGGCATTTCATTGTTTAAAATTTGTGAAAACCTTGAATTTATATTTCATGAAATAAACCTAAACTTTCCAAGAGTAGTCGTCAATATATGTAAAAAATCATGACAACCCTCCAATGGAAACCACGGGTTATGGCCCCCATACATCAAAATGTATATAATCAAGCACTCCTTTACATACATGTTTACCAGACTTAAAAGATAAACTTGAATGTGTATCATATATGTAATGCTCACATATATTAAAATCAATGCTTTTAAAGATTGAAATTAAATATTGATCAGAGACTACCTTCATGCTTCACTTACTCATGTGGCCCAGATGTGCATGCCACATATGTGTAGACGTAGAATCTGCTACACCTGCTGCAGCTTCACCTGTTGAAGTGCTCCCAATAAACCTCTAAAGGTTTCTTCTCCTTCGTGCCTACACGATCACGAGTGCCCCTTTTGATACCTTAAGGACCCCATTGAAACTGGTGAAGTTGCACCCAATCGCCTCGAGTGTACTAAAAGATATCAAAATTTTCTTCATGTTAGTAACGTGCCTCACCTCAATCAAGGTATGCTCTATCCCACCAAACATCTTGATGCGGACAGTACCAACAACCATAACCTTACAGGCATTATCATTGCCCATAAATACATGTCCACCATTGCACTCCCTACAACTGGCGAACCAACTCCGATGAGAAGTCATGTGATATGAAACCCTTGTATCAAGAATCCACTCATCTCTACGATCATCGTGTAAGTATCCGATCATAAACATTGACAACACATCACCTCCGCTTGTCTAAGTTTTCTCTTTCTTTGCTTTAGGATTTGTACAATCATTCTTCATGTGCCCTTACATCCCATAATTCTAACACTTTAACTTTTCCTTACCCTTGCCCTTGGATTTGGATCTTAATTTAGAGGATCATATGTCCCACTCAAAATTTCTACCTCTTATAAACAAAGCATCAGTGGTGGCCCCCATGCTACCGTTCTTCTTTCTCACTGCCTTTCCCTGAAGGGATGAGATGACGGTATCAACACTCAGAGTCGTGTTACCGGTGTACAAGGCGTCTTTAAAAGACTTGTACGAAGCAGGGAGAGAATTCAACATGATACACGCCTGATCTTCTTCATCGACCGTTACCTCCACATTTAGGAATTTGCAAATCATCTTGTTAAAATTACTAATGCGAGCTTCAACATCTCCTCCCTCTGCCATCTTAAAGTTGAACAACTGCAACTTCATGTGTAGGCGATTCTTAAGGGACTTCTTCATATAGATTTCCTCTAACTTTGCCCACAAACTTGCTGTCATTTTTTCTCTCAAGACATTATAAAGAACCTCATCCGTAAAGCACAATTGGATTAAGGATTTTGCTTTCTTATCCAGTTTATTCTATATATCATCATCCACAGATTCCGGTCGCTTCTCAAGGACCTCATTCAATCCTTACTGAATTAATAAATTATCTTGATATTCCGTAATTCAAAATTATTTTTTCCAGAGTATTTCTCAACATCGAACTTATGATTGATAGTCATTATTACTCACTTTCAGATTTAAGCTTGTGCCCCAACATTAACTCTGATACCACTTGTTGGGGGACCACGGAGGCACACAAAGATGAATCAAGTAAAATAATTTAATCACACTAAACTAGCATAACGCAAACACTCCGAATTTTAACATGGAAAAACCCTTTCGGGAAAAAACTACGGCACAAAGCGACTCATATCACAATGAAACCAGAAAATTACAAGAGTAGAGAGATTACTTGATTCGAACAACCTCAAATCAACCCAAGCTACACCCTTGAAACCCTAGAATGAATTAGAAAGCTCTGAATTACTTCCTAATCCCGATTACACCTCAATATATAGCCTTTAGGAGAATCACAATCGAAATAGGAAACAAATCCCGCAAATCGCAACTCTGCGAAAATCTACCCGAATTCGATCAATGTTATCAAACACACTCTATGTCATTGAAACTTATCATTTAATGACATTGAAGTCATGTCGATGGTATTGAACTAATACCTAAATAGTCCAGATACATGACATGAAATTGGATCTTCTTCGATAGCATCAAGCCATCTTCGATGGCATAAAAAAAGTACCTAGTTAGTCTAGTGACCAACTGGAGAAAATTCGAAAATTCTCGATGGGATCGAGTACTGTTCGATGGTATTGAACGGTGCTTGATGGCATCGAATGGTCTGTCAAAGCAATCGACATGCCTTGATTCTGAATGATTTAAGACTTCAAAAACAACAGTTGAGTCACTGATAATGGGTAGCAAGCCAAGTTAGGGCCATATTTTTTTTAACCTGTTTATGCGTCAGGCTTGGGCTGACCCTGACCCAGACTGAACCCAACCCATTGCTAAGCCTACTTGCACTAGGGCCTGTCTTTTGGATGGTAAGGACCCACGGTCATGTATGCCATGTGTGCGATAGAAGAGTCATTTTCAAAATGGTAAGAAATTGTGGCCACTATAGTTTTCTTAGTGAGTTAATGCAGGGAAGGATGTCAAGGGATAAAGAGGAGATCATCGTCTTCCTTAAGTGAATAAGACCTTGAATCCATAAGGTATAATGGCTCTCGAATCTACAAGAGTTAAGAAAATTTAAAAATACTTTATTAAAATCTCTCTTAAATAATATTACAAAGCTTTAAATGATAAAAGGAAACCCTAATTAAGAGTTCTAACGCAAATAAACTAAAAAATTCATAAAAAAGTAACATTTACTAAAAATAGAAAGTTTAAATCTAACTATGCATGATGATTCTTGGCATAATAAGAAGCAAGCCCTAAGAAGATAACCATATACTAAAACTCTAAGAATAGAAAGTTACGTTCGACTTAATACTTACTAAAAATAATAAGTTTTTTGAAAAATGGAAGACTTGAGTAGGAAAGAGTTATTTTCTCACAAAATGGAGTGACGAGACATGCTTATGGGTGTTGGTTGGGCCCATAATGAAATTTCAGCCAAAATTCATAAGTATGCGTCTTGTAACTCATTCTGAATAAAATGTTAGGGTTAATTTGCAGTTTGTACTTTGAATGAGAAATTTTCTCAATCTAAAATGAATTTCTCTGATCCGAACGTGCTTGGGCCCAGTAACATCAC
Source organism: Magnolia officinalis (assembly GCA_021015155.1). NCBI lineage: Eukaryota > Viridiplantae > Streptophyta > Magnoliopsida > Magnoliales > Magnoliaceae > Magnolia > Magnolia officinalis. The sequence continues at coordinate 50,294,243 of JAJHSJ010000015.1, forward strand.
GCCCCATGTAAGACTGGGCCAGATATGACGGATTACGTTTGCTTCCGTTTGTGCTTATTCTTGGTCCATCAAGTCTACGGCCCGCTCTAAATAATGATTACATAATTCGCCTAAGTAGTTGGAACTATTCTCATGGTGGGCCCCACTGTAGATCAGCCATGATGCAAATATTCCACTGATCAAGTGATCTAAACCATCTAGCTAGTTAATGGATTGTAGGCCAACTCCAGCTCTACCAAGGCCAGTTTGTTGCCACCATTATTAATACACGTATGAAAGCCTAACCCAAAGCAGGACAAGCCCCGATGGTCCACAACAGATAACGTACAGCCCTAGATGCAAGGGTTGCAACTGGGGTGGGACGGCCCATAACAGATCATAATCACCCCAAAAATCAAGTTGATCCAACCATCACCTGGTCCACCATGTAAATTTGGAGGCTTTGGATGATTGTCCATTATTTTCTATAGTCCACCTTACCTAACAATTCAATTAGCCTTACTTTTTTTAAGTATCCAATTTTTATGGTGGAGTGGTCCACAGGATGTGATGGATGCCATTTATACCTAATGATTGACTTGTTGCATCTCATGCACTAAGTTCCAAAGGAAAGGTTTGGGATGCAATTAAATACTCTTCACCATTTGAGGACATGGTGAGGTTTTTCAAAATTTTTTTTTTTTTTTAAAAGGGTATTTATATAATTTTCAATAACTCGGAATATTTTGTGGAGCCCACCATGTTGTTTGCTTGACATCCAATTCCTTATATGGTCCGAAGCTCAAGCTGGTCTAAAAGTCTGGTGGCCACAATATGAAAAACAATGTTACAACTAATACCATGTATTGTGGCCCACTTGGGTTTTGGATGAATTTAACTTTTTTGGTGAATCTCTTCATCTGGGTTATTAGCATGAGATGAACGGGTTAGATAGAATAGACACAGCTGTACCCCACACACAAATTTATGATTGGCCTCCCATTACAATTATGTTCTAGCCCACGTGAGTTGTGTATGGGGCGAATATTCATAGCAAGGTGCATGGCCCCACATAGCTTGGCTGGCGAGCTGTTGTACTTGTGTACAACAGGTACTTAAAGATACATTTTAAGACTGTTGCTTGGAGTGTTTGGTTTTCCGAATTACAAAGGTAAATGGTGGAAATGGGTAATGATTATTTACTCTGATAATTATGCAGTGACATCATCTTTATTTTACTCAAAAATCACTATAAAAATAGCAATTTTAAAATATAAAAATATAATGTTTATGATTTCCTAACCTGTTTTCTTTGTAAGTGTATTCAAATCTTGAATTATATGCCAAAATTCTTATTTAACTAAACAAACTCTTTAGAATGATAAGGATAAGTTATTTACTTTGCATTATACAGTAAATTTAGAAACCAAACATACCCATCCAATAATTGAGAAGTACTCGCAATTATTGGTAGAGAGGTGTTTTTGTCTTTCATAAGATAGAGGAGATGTATTTACAATTATTCCATTACTTTCGCATTTTGAACAAACATTGATAAGATTACTTATATTTAATTTCTCATTAGCATGATTAAACCAAGTGATTGATCTTTTTTAAGAATTTACACTATAATGTTAGATGCTACCATTTAAAAATCAAGAAAACAAAAGTAGAGGAAGTTAAAAAAATAGGTGGAAAGCAAATAACCCATTTGGGGGTTTGTAATATTTTCCTAGAAAATTTTCCTTTTCCCTTTTGTACTCTCTAAGAGTAATTTTCTAGTAGAATTTACAATATAAAATAGATTTTGAATTAATTATATTGTTCATGTGCTTTGGAAATCTAAGATGATACCATTTTACCACACCCAATTGCCACATGGGCTCCAATTCAAGCATTCACCCAATGGGCCAATGGGTGACTAGAAAACGCTCAATCATTGATTTGTACAACCCACCGTGTGCAGTCCACCTACGACGGCCCAACGCTCTCAAAAATTACTTTGATGGGGTGACCTTATTTTCAATTTTGAAAGGCAAAAGTATAGAAGTTTTAAAAAATCATATTTAATCATGTAGGATCAATCATCATCTAAATATTAACAAATTTCTAAAATATAATATTGATGGTTCATATTATACTTTAATGTCATAAGATTTTTATGTAATTAGAAATCGATGTTGTTTCTTCTCGATTGAAGTCTCTTCTAGATCTATCCCTTGATGGGGATTTCTCCTCATGGCTCGACCGGTCGAGAGCTTCACTCGACCGGTCGAGGGTACTGGTTGACCAGTCGAGGACTGGCTCGACTCAAACTCCAGCGAGTTTGGTTTGAATTTTTCCATGGTGTTTGACCAGTCGAGGGAGGTGCTCGACCGGTCGAGGACCCTGCTCGACCAGTCGAGGTTACGTAGATTCATGTCCGGATTTTGTACAGACTACGTAAATTTGAGGCGGTTTTCAAAGAGGTGCGAATGCAAGTTGCTTAAACTATAAATAGGGGTACCTAGGGCTGTTCTAGGCAATGTAAGAGAGTTTCCTAAAGCTTTGCAAGGGTTTGCTAAAGGGTTTAGGGTTATTAAATGTGTGTGTGAGAGAGAGAGAGAGAGAGAGAGAGAGAGAGAGAGAAAGAGAGAGAGGAAGCTTGCGGAAGGGAGAGTTATGCTCGTAGAGGTGATCTATTGTGCAATCGACGTCTCAGTGCTTCTACGTCCTCGTGATCGGTGAGATCTCTTCGTTTTTTATTTATTTTCTTATTGTTTATCCACTCCCGCGTGAGTGAAGAAGGTTGTAACGTTCTACTTCATAGTAGAATGTTGATCTGGAATAAGTCCCATGGTTTTTACCTCTTTAAGGGTTTTCCATGAAAAAATCTCTTGTGTCGTGTGGTTTGTGCTTTGATTTATTTCATTGCTATATATCCCATAATTCTGGTGTTTTTTGGGAGGCTAGATCCTAAGGTTTTGTGCAACGGCCCCCAATGTTTTTTGGGAGGCTAGATCCTAAGGTTTTGTGCAACGGCCCCCAACAAAGTGATATCAGAGAGTCTAGGTTTATTAAACGGAGTGAGATCGGTTTTGAATTATGGAAGGTGGCTCATCAAGGATGATTAGTCTCAATGGTTCAAACTGGACCATATGGAAGACTAAGATGGAGGACTTGCTTTATTGCAAGGACTTGTATAGTCCAATCCTTGGCATATCAGCGAAGACAAAGGATATGACAGATGATGATTGGAAGAAATTGGACTGAAAGGCGGTGCAGTTTATTAAAAAATTGTTGGACGATTTCGTATTCCACCATGTGTCTACGGAGACCTCAGCCGCTAGCCTATAGCTGAAACTACAAGGGCTATATGAGAGGAAGACAACCGACAATAAAATTTTTCTAATAAGATGACTCGTGAATCTTAAGTTCAAATATGGTGGTTCTGTGGCTGAGCACATGAATGAAAGTAGCAATATATTGAACCAGCTTTCCACCATGAAGATGGTCCTGGACGATGAACTATAGGCCTTACTATTGCTAATTAGCTCAGTGCCTGATAGTTGGGAGACATTGGTGGTGCCACTAAGTAACTCTACGCTAGACGGAAAGGTATCCATGGAACATGTAACTAGTTGTCTCTTCAATGAGGAGACAAGGAGGAAGTCTCAGGGGCCTACTCTGTAAGAGGCCCTTATGACATAAGAACGGGGGGATGAAAAGACAAAAAGGGCAGGAAGGCCCGAGATAAATCAAGAGGTAAGTTGAGTACCAAAAAAGACGTTGAATGCTGGAATTGTGGCAAGAAGGGCTACTATAAGCATGAATGTCGTAAGAAGAACAACAAAAAAGAAAAAAGAAAGGAGAAGGAAGATGAATCAGATTCGCCTGCAATTGCTTCAGATGGCGATGTTGTAGTTATTATTTCAGTAGATCACAATGTATTCTCATGGTTACGAGTCAAGACACCGACTGGTTGATAGACTCGGGAGCCTCGTTTTATGCGACTCCACGTAGGGACTTCTTCACAAGTTATAAGTCAGGTGACTATGGGACCGTGAAGATGAGAAATTCTGGCATATCGAATATCGTAGGGATCAGTGATATTATGTGAAGACTGATGTGGGCTGTACATTGGTTCTCAGGGATGTGAAGCATATCTCAGACCTTTGCCTCAACTTGATGTTGACGGGAAGGTTGGATGATGTTCTCAGGGATGTGAAGCATATCTCAGACCTTCGCCTCAACTTGATGTCGACGGGAAGGTTGGATGATGATGGCTATGAAAGCTATTTTGCTAGTCGGCGCTGGAAGTTCATCAAAGGTTCATTGATCGCAGCTAGAGGAAAGAAGTGTTGCACCATTTACAAGGTAAATGTCAGTGTGTGCAAGGGTGGGTTGAACGCAGTGGAAGATTCAGCTATTGACATGTGGCACAGGCGTCTAGGCCACATGAGTGAAAAAAGGTTTCAGCTACTAGCGAGGAAGCGGCTCCTTCCAGACGTGACATGTATACATCTCAAAACCTATATTGATTATTTATCAGGGAAACAACATAGAGTTTCATTTGTTAAAACTGCTTCTCATGTTAATAAAGTGCATGCATTAGATTTGGTTTATTCGGATATTTGTGGTCTTATGAGGACAAAAACCTTGGGTTGAGCATTGTATTTTATCACTTTTATAGATGATGCATGTAGGAGGGTTTGGGTTTATGCTTTGAAATCCAAGGGCGAGGTCTTTGGTGTGTTTAAATTATTTCATGTTATGGTCGAGAGAGAGACAGGTAGATCATTGAAGTGCATCCGCACTGACAATGGTGGTGAATACATCGCTAACTTTCATGAGTATTGTAAGTCCCTGGGTATACGACATGAATAGACGGTTCCCAAGACCCCAATCATAATGGTGTGGTTGAGCTAATGAATCGCACCATTGTTGAGAGAATCAGATGTATGTTATCCTATGCGAAGTTGCCCAAGACGTTTTGGGGAAAAGCAATGCACATGACAGTGTATTTAATAAATAGGTCTCCATCAACCCCGTTGAATGGAGAAGTACCTAAGAAGGTGTGGACTAGACAAGATCCATCATATAATCATCTCAGGGTGTTTGGATGCAGGGCATCCGTTCACGTACCAAAGGACGAGAGGTCCAAGCTCGATATGAAGATCAGACAATATGTGTTCTTGGGGTACCGTGATGAAAATTTTGGTTACAGACTGTGGGATCTGACCGAGAAGAAGCTCGTCAGGAGCAGAGATATGATATTATTTGAAAATCAATGTATAAAAGATATTGGTAAGCCAGAGAAGAACCAACCTAGTTCAGGTGAGCTAGAGGATATGGATCCGGTTATTCCTCTCGTGGTGCCTGATGACGGGGGAGTACAACAAGATGCAGAGGACGAGGGAATTCCTACAACATATGGACCGGGGGAGCAGCCCCCACTTAATCCACTTGTTGAGCTACAGGTGAGGAGGTCATTTAGGGATAGATAGCCGTCTAAGAGTTACTCACCGCATGAGTACATTATGCTCACTGATGGGGGAGAGCCAGAAGATTATTCTGAGGCCTTAGCCGACGAGCATAAGGGGGAGTGGTTGGAAGCTATGCAAGAGGAGATGAAATCCTTGCATAAGAACCACACCTATGATATGGTGAAATTGCCTAAGGGCAAGAAAGCTCTGAGCAATAAGCGAGTGTTCAGAAAGAAATTAAGCAGAAAAACTCACAGATGAGGTTCAAGGCCAGACTTATAGTGAAAGGGTTCGGTCAGAGGAAAGGTATAGACTTCGAGGAGATATTTTCACCAGTGGTGATCGAAGATGACATCCATATGGGTGTTGATTGGGTTTACGGCTAGCATGGATCTGGAGATAGAGCAGTTAGATGTTAAAACTTTCTTTTTCCATGGTGACTTGAAAGAAGAGATCTACATGCACCAACCAGAGGGGTTCGAAGTCAAGGGCAAAGAGGAGATATTGTGTACGGTGAGGAAGAGCTTGTATGGCTGAAACAAGCTCCACGACCATGGTACAAGAAGTTCGACTCATTCATGTTAAAGCATGGATATGTCAGAACGGAGTCGGACCACTGTGCGTTCACGCGCAAGTTCTCAGATGGTGATTTCTTAGTTTTGCTGTTATACGTTGATGACATGCTCATCATGGGAAAAGACATCAAGAAGATTGACAGGCTGAAATAGGAGTTTGGTAAGTTATTTGCAATGAAAGACTTGGGCCCGGCTAAGCAGATCCTAGGAATAAAGATAACCCGTGACAAAAGCAGCAGAAAATTTTGGCCGTCACAAGAGCGGTATATTGAAAAAGTCCTAGAGCGGTTTAATATGAATGCAGCGAAGCCGGTCAGTACTCCACTGCATGGTCACTTCAGATTAAGTGATAGGCAGTGTCCCAAGACGAAGGCAGAGGTGGATGAGATGCAGAAGATATCCTACGCATCAGTGGTATGAAGTTTGATGTATGCTATGGTGTGTACGTGCCCAGACATAACATATGTGGTTAGTGTTGTCAGCCGGTATCTTGTCAATCCTGACAAAGAACATTGGGTAGTGGTGAAATGGATACTGCGGTATGTAAAAGGCTCATCCAGGTTGAGCCTATACTATGGTGACGGAAAACCTGTGTTAGAGGGCTACACAGATGCAGATATGGTAAATGACATAGATTCTAGCAAGTCTACATCGGGGTTCATGTTCACGTTTGTAAGGAGAGCGGTCTCTTGGTAGAGCAAGTTACAGAAGGTCGTAACATTGTCGACGACAAAGGCCGAGTATATTGCGATCACAAAGGCATGTAAAGAGATACTTTAGATGAAGAGGTTCCTACAGGAACTTAGCCTGAAGCAGGAGCAACACGTGGTCTATTGCGTAGTCAAAGTGCTATATACTTGAGCAAGAATCCAAGTCAGAACTCCAAATCAAAGCACATAGAGATTCGGTATCACTGGATCAGGGATACTTTGGAACAGAAGGTGTTATAGCTTGAGAAGGTCCACACGAATGATAATGGGTCAGACATGATGGTCAAGGTATTATTCAAGGGCAAGTTTGAAGTTTGTAGAAACCTGGCTGGCTTGAAAATGGTGAATTCCTCCTGAGTCGAAAAGGGAGAGATTTGATGGGGATTTCTTCTCATAGCTCGACCGGTCGAGAGCTTCACTCGACCGGTCGAGGGTGCTGGTCGACCAGTCGAGGACTGGCTCGACTCAAACTCCAGCGAGTTTGGTTTGAATTTTTCCGTGGTGCTCGACCAGTCGAGGGAGGTGCTTGATTGGTCGAGTGGGCCGCTGGACTGGTCAAGGACCCTGCTTGACCAGTTGAGGTTACGCAGATTCATGTCCGAATTTTGTGTGGACTGCGTAAATTTGAGGTGGTTTTCAAAGAGGTGCGAAAGTAAGTTGCCTAAACTATAAATAAGGGTAACTAGGGCTGTTCTAGGCAATGCAAGAGAGTTTTTTAAAGCTTTGCAAGGGTTTGCTAAAGGGTTTAGGGCTATCAAAGGTTTTGAGAGAGAGAGAGAGAGAGAGAGAGAGAGAGAGAGAGAGAGAGAGAGAGAGAGAGGAAGCTTGTGGAAGGGAGAGTTATAATCGTAGAAGTGATCTATTGTGCAATCGCCGTCTTAACGCTTCTACGTCCTCGTGATTAGTGAGATCTCTCCGTTTTTTCTTTATTCTCTTATTGTTTATCAACTCCTGCGTGAATGAAGAAGGTTGTAATATTCTACTTCATAGTAGATTGTTGATTTGGACTAGGTCCCGTGGTTTTTACCTCTTTGAAAGTTTTCCACATAAAAATCTCTTGTGTCGTGTGGTTTGTACTTTGATTTATTTCATTGCTTTATTATCCCATAAATCTAGTGTTTTTTGGGAGGCTAGATCCTAAGATTTTGTGCAACGGCCCCCAACATCCCTAACAAAGAATAGAACTAAATTAGCTAATTCTCTATATTACAAGGCTGTAAAGATTAGATAGAGAAAAAAGATTGTTGAGAGATGGACCAATAAAAGATGAAACCAATGGAAATGAGAGATAGAGTCCTCTCTTCTGACCATGTAACTTTACTTAGCTCTCTCTCTCTCTCTCTCTCTCTCTCTCTCTAGAATTTAAGTGTAGTACTTGTTTGGTGCTCTACCATCTTATAGACTTTGATATACTCTACAAATGAAAAAATTGTCATTCTACCCAATCAATACCCCAATAAACCTGTACTTGCACTTTATCATTACAATTAATTTACTTCTCTAAAACCCAATGCAATACTTAAAATTGGACATTAAAAGATCTAACCGTCAAGTTTCTATCAATATAAAACAATTTTATAAAACTTTTTAAAAATATGCAACCATGCTAGCTATCTATTTTGAGCTTGATAGAGCATTTAAAGTGTTATATCTAACCTAAACTTTGCTTTGGATAATAAATAAATTCTTTCTTAAAGTACATTAGACTTCAACTAAATCTTAATATGAGAACCTAATAACACCTATGCGTAAGCCACCAATGTAACATGAAAAGGTGTATCAAGGCCCAAAGTCCCTTTGTAATCTTAAGTCCAAGGACAAGTAGTGTGAACTGACAATGGGGTACTGTACAAGCAATCTAACAAAAAAAAAAAAAAGAAGAAAAAAAAAGGACAAGTACATTAGACCTCAACTAAATCCTAATACAAGAACCTAACAACAGTTGTGTCTGCTGCTAATATAGCATCAAAAGGTGTATCAAAGCTCCACATAAAAAGCCATAAAGTTCCTTTGTAATCTCAAGTCCAAGGACAAGTCTAAGCTTTCAAGTCTACCCAATCCAAGCATGATATGAAGTTTTTATTAAGAGACGATGAGATTCTTTTGATATAGATATTCATTAGGTCCTAGAGCTAGATATCTTGATAAATAAATAAATATCCACTCTCATGTGTGAACGACATCCACGAATAAACGCCTCATGTGTGAACGACATCGACGAATAAACGCCTCGTGATGGAGACTAGTCAATCCCAACACGTCATCATGCAAATCACACAGAATGATTATAAACAAATCACAAATTGCTTAGATTTGCTATAGAAAATTTCAAGTACTCAAGAATGTGAAATATCAACTCTCCAATAGCTAATCAAGGTTGATGTCTGCACTGTGCTCTTTTTCCAAGTCACAAAAGCGATTCTATGGGAAATCATCCAAGTTTCAAATAATTGATAATGAAGCATATAAAAAAATGGATCACTTATGACCATATTCCAGTCACTAATAAAGGTCACCGATGACCAAGTTCCAATCAACAAAATAATTAATTAATTAATCAAATTGACTTTGAAGGCACATATAAATCCATAAAATCACTCAAGTTTCAAATAATTGATAACGAAGCGTAAAGAAAAGTGGATCACTTATGGTCAAGATTACATTTGTGTGGTCCTTTCATCCAGGCCTTCGTGACCTTATCAACGGATCGGATGGCAAATACACATTCTGGTGGACCCTATGAAGTTTTTAACGGTGGATATTCAATCACTACTGTTCCTGTGCTATGGTCCATTTAAGATTTGGATCTCCTTCATTTTTTGGATCATGTGTATTGATGGAAGATGTGGATGTAAAGCACATATAGTGGGCCTCACAGTCAGGTTGACTCAGCCGAATTTCAAGCTGTGCCACTGAGTTTTAGAGCTATGATGTTGTCTGCCAGTGAAACATACGACTATAAGCTAAAATTTTAATATTTTTAATTATAAATATATCAAATTTAATTCTTAAGTACTGAGTCAACTCAATAAAACTCAATCGAGTCTTCCAATCTACTCAGACTCAGTAGACCTTGTCTAGCTCGGGTTTTGGGTTTTTGGACCATGCAATAATATAATATAATTCTGGTAGAAATGCTCCAGTTCTTTGAGAGCACCATAAGTTATAGTGCTCCTAGTTGTATCTGTCACTTGGACAGTCCAATCGATCAATCTGAATTGTCTATAAAGTCCAGAAAATATTTTTATGGTGACTTGGTAAAAATCACACTGATCGGATGACCCTAAACATCCCTGATTTGTTCTTATTTTTATAGCCATCCTTTTTCCGAGCCATGAATGAGGTGAACGGATCCAGCAAATGGATTGATCAAATTCTTGATTGGACCTATTTTGTATGAAATGATCTGGACCGTTGAAATTAAAGCTAATTATCAGATTGTCAGATTAGAGTGATATTTGTTTGGTAGTCCATACAATCTATATATGTTGGTCCAGGACGGATGGCTAGGATCTTTGAAGATAGGAATTTTAAGGAGCGGTCCATCTACACTGGTGTCCGACACTGGGGCCCACTTTTACAAATCGTAAAATCGAGTGTAATGCTCATTCCTTCCGATGTAAGCTCTATTCGGACGGACGCGGACTGGGTACTACCCCCACCAGGTCATAACTAGGGACGGACAGACGGCTCGGTGGGCCCACCTTGAGGTTTTATTTTATCCACGCCGTCCATCCAGTTTTAAAAGTCATTTTAGGCGATTATCCAAAAAAATTATAAACATTGAATTCTCAATTGGACCACACTACAGGAAACAAAGGAGATTGAACCCCTACCTCTGAAAGATCTCGGGGGACACAGAAGTTTTGGATCAAGCTGATATTCATGTTTTCCCTTCTTCCAAGTCTATGTAACCTTATGAACGGTTTGGATGGAAAATAAACATCACGGTGGGTCCTAGTAAGGTTTCAACGGTGGGAGTCATTGTCACCACTGCTTCGTGTGGTGTGGTATATTCAAGCCTTTAATGTACTTAATTTTTTGGTCCTTCATCTAAAATGATCCTTCAAAATGGATGGACGGCTTGGATAAAAGAAATATTTTAAGGTGGATCCCACAGCTCCTGACAGAACCGTCCGTCTATATCTACCCAGGTTCCCGCCTGTTCTGTACCTCCCGTGAATTTTATTTTATTCTTCGAGAGACCCGTGAATTTTACATTATTATTATAAAATATATATTTCTTGGTTTTATTTGAATTTATTTTATTTGAAGTCATGGATTCATGATGGAAATATAATGAAGGACGACTCCAATCTTCAAAATGCCTGACGGGGGTGGGTCACGTCCTTATCCTCAAAGGAGTAGGTGCAGTGTCTACACATGCGCAGGATAGTCGATTCGAGCTGCCGTCCAAACGCTTACCGGGGCGGGAAGAAAGGAAAAGCTGCCATATTCAGACAACATGACAAAAACGAGTAACAGATGAGATTCCCATGAAGATACGTCCAGTAAATATGCAATGATTTCAATAATCCAAACCGTTGATAGACTAGGGCTGCCACTAGCCCTGCCGTCGGGCTTTGAGGCTGGGCTTATTTTGAATACTTGGGAGCGAGTGCATGACCTTGGTCTAAAATTTAAAGTCGTTTACTAACCCGATGAAGGCCTCCATGTAATGGCGTGTTTGGTTTTTCAATTTAAATGAGCCATCACGATCATTTGAGTTTATTTATTTCACTCTTTTCAAATAAAAAACTGACATAATTATTATGCTTTTATCATAAAATCATGGGTATTTATATTGAAATAAATAGACTCTACCTTATTTTACTCTCCATTTATAAATCATAATTCATGTTTAAACAAACATCTAGATATTATAATGATGGCTCATTTACTTCTTATTTCATAGAAGATTGGAAAACCAAATAGACTCTTAGAAATAAATTTCCATTTTTATATAGGGTACATCTTGAATTTTGTAAAGAAAATATATATATATAAATTTGTTGTACATTGATGCTTTTTTATAAAGCTTTGCTAAGCTCTAGCTGTATTTCACTTTTGATTTATGAGTCATAACTCCTATTTAAACAAGCACCTAGATATTATAATGATGGCTCATTTACATCCTATTTCATAGAAAACTAGAAAACGGAACAAGCTCTTAGAAATAAATTTTCATTTTTATCTAGGTTACATCTTGAATTTTAAAAAGAAAATGTAAAAAATAAAAAATAAAAATTGTTGCGCATTGATGCCATATTATAAAGTTTTGCTAAGCTCATGTGAATGTGTAATAAAGTCAGCGTACGCCCCGCGTACATGTCTAATACATGTGCGTTCATAGCATGATAGGTCTTAAAATCTTCTTTTTCTACACATACACCCACACCCACACTACATGGGCACTCAATCCCAAGATTTCAGTGTTCAGTTTGTCTACCACTGAGTCATGAAGCCTAACCCTAATAGGTCTTAAAATCTGAAAACTACTAAAAACAACAAAACTGTAACCTGCTAAAAATAATAAAATTTGATTTAATACTCACATTTGACCCCTTAAATAATTGAATTTCATGGAACTAGTTGGAAAAGCTCATCAATGGCTTTTCAAAGACATTATATGCATGAAATGGATAATCGGTCATAAAATTATGGCCATTAGATGTTATAATACAAGTTTAAACATTGACCGAACTTTTTTGCTTGACTTTGTCCTACATCAAAACCTTTCACTTGAAAAATTAAACCCATCATCTAGTTGAGAAGGTAGTAGTACATTGTGATGATCCACCTTTATAGTGCATCTTATTTGACTCCACACTACCAAAAAACGGGGCAACGCCGACGGCTAAAAACCGTCGGCGATGATCTTCCCCGACGGATTTTAGCCGTCGCAAGGTCCGTCGGCAAAGGGTGCGTCGGCGATGTGGGTCGACGGATAAAATCCGTCGGCGTCGTCGGCGGTTAAAATCCGTCGGCGTCGCTGGCGGCTAAAAACCGTCGGTGTTGTCGGCGGTGTAAATCCGTCAGTGTTATCGGCGGCTATAATCCGTCGGCGTTCTCCGGCTAAAAGCCGTCGGCGATTCTCGTTGATTAAAAAAAAAAAAGAACTTCATTCTCAAATAGGTTTTCAATAGGGCTTTGGAGAAATTAGTATATCTAGTTTTGGATGTGTATTAATTAATGCACACATCCAAAACTAAATATACCCATTTCTCCAAAGCTTTGAACGAACCAACCTATTTAAGAATGTAAGTCTACACAATAGAAAAGGAAGAAACTAAAATCAAATATACCATCTAAATTCAACCAAAAAGAAAAATATAAACTTATCTAGTTAACTCTCCCTGAAGTGACACATACACCAACCTGTAACAATGGAAACCAGATTAGTCCCAAATATGTACTTAGCAATCAAGGCATCAAAAAAATGTAAGACTACCTTTGGGGTGAGAACTAGCCAGTGTAGCTTCAGCAGATGATCCTGCTACACTCAAAACCAGATCCTGCAAATAAGAGTACCTCTGGCATCAGCATTTGATTTTAAATCACTCCATTTGAATCTAAACCCACAATTTCCACGGTCAATTTCAGTTCAGTCTTCCAATAATTGAGGAAAAGTCCTTAATGCTGAATGTTGGCTATTTGCCATCCTGAAACTTTCTTGGAAAGCAAGTATGAAGGTGGTATATTTTCAAAGCAGTGTTGTTTCTAGTTGAATGAACCTGTATAAATCAAATAGTTAAATCTCGTAATGATTAGTGCAGTGACCTTTACTCATTCGTGAAGGCAAAGATGGTAGAGGAAGGCCGATAGTGGCTTAACAGTTGATTATCTCTGAATTTCACATATTTCAGCCATGCAACATGTTGATTATAGACCATAGTTTAAAAACTTGAAAAGTCGACTCAACTCAATGTTCATTTGGGTTATGGGTCAGGTTGACTCAAAGACTCAGCAAGGCTGGATTCAGTAGTTAATGCCAATAAACTGAAATAGGAAGGAAAATTTAATTAGTTATCTTTACTATTAATCTTAGAAAATGAGAAATGAAACAATTAACAATTACGTAGCTTGTTGGTTGAGTGTGCACCTGTGACAGAGGTCCGCGACTCAATCATATCAGAGCCTAGCCACTCTTAAGATTTGAATTTTACTAGTTTCAAATCGAGTCAGAGTCATAAATTTTTTTGCATAGGACCAAAAACTGCACAGCAAGCTAATTTAGCATGATATACCGTTGCCAGTGGGAATTACACATGCATAGAAAAGCATATATAGTTGAAGAGAAATAACATTTTGTTTTGGAAGGAGAAGTTATATCCAAATGAGCTCCAATAAAATCAATTTAAACAATATGGGAGTAAGTTCTTAAACATATGTTCCTGCAGCAAATGAGAATTCTGTTTGTGGATGCACTGAGATTTTAACCATTTACTGAGGCAAGCAGTCCTAGTAATTGTATGTAAAAAATAATTTAAAAAAGTATAAATAAAAAAGATAGAGAACCCATTTGTAGCTATTGACCCTAAAAATTTACATTGACTTGATTGCCTAGCTGTCCAGATTTGCAAACATTTAATTGACAGCTAAATGAAATGCATCAAATGGTCCTAATTCAGCAAAAGGGTTTAGGAATCAAAGTCTAAATCCAGTATACAAGTCTTATTTTTGGGATACCACCTATATACATTTAAATTCACAGAATGGATGGTTTAGTTTGAGTTTACATGTGCTGCATGTACATTGTCCGAGCGCCTGCATATCAACCATTACATTACTTCTTTTGAGGACCAAGACTTCTATGTTAGTTTTTAACCATTAGAAAATGGTGGTAACTCACCCTCCCTTTAAATCTGATTGAAAATAAACGAGCTCCCTAATCTAATTGAAAATAAAGGCAAATACCAAAGACTGGCAGATTTTTTTTTTTTTTTTTGCAAGGTTCAGATTGGTAGAATCTGATCTGCAACAATATTAAAAGAACTTTTAAAAGAGCCATATGTGTCACATTTTAAGCCCTCCAACAGGATTTAGTGGTCAACCAATAACAACAAAGAAAAAAAAAAAGGGAAATGTATTTGTTGCCTTTTCTTGCAATGAATCATTAGGGTACAATTTTTTTTTTTTAAAGGACAATCTTCTTCACTTGCTTTGAGGTTTCGTTGGATGACAAAACCTCACTTTGTAATGTGAGCTTTTTCCTTGAAAAAATAGAAACGACAAAGCGGCTAATGGCTGACTTTTTAGGTACTCCAAATTCATCTTTTCCTTCTAGAAGGGAAGGGAATCTTGGGTTTTGTCAAATATGAAGAAATATTTAGTTCTTTGTTCGGCCGAAATCAATGACCCGTAGAAAAGAAAAAAACACATACATGCGCATGAAAGATAGAGCACTGAAGAAAACAAACTAGTTGAACTCACCAACTGGAATTTACAAAGTGGGGTATGTGTGAGATTTGTGCACTCATCACCATGGCTTCAAAATTGTTGTCCAAGAGAATGTTAGCAGTTTTAATATCACGATGTATAATCTTCGGGTGGTCTGACAAGTAAATAGAAAAAAAATATACATATTGCTACAACAATCCCCACCATGTCTCCTCAGTTAAATATACATATAATATACATGCGAACACTTAGCATATCGTTACATAAATATTAACTCATACATATAGAGCACAAAACGAGGTATCCATTTAAATAGAAAAAGTACATTACGGATATGTTTGGGTGTATGTAAAAACTTCCTTGCTATACACATATCATTCCTGTGGGACATGTATGCATTACCCTAGCCATTGGTATGACGACCAATCATGGATGAGTCATGCCCCCAAAATCTCCAAAATTAGAAGATGCTAGCCCCATAAAATTCGGCCATTTCCTCCATTGAATATGGAGCATTGTTTTTCTATCATGTTATCCATGTATTTGCATGCCAAAAAACAAAAATTTTGAAGAGATTCTTCGATCATGGTCCATCCATGATGGGAGCCACAAGCTCAACTATCTGGATCTCCGAACCAAGGCTTCAATTGTATCAACTCCATGCACAAGCTCCATTGGGGTCCACATATACAGATCTTTGTTCCAAGTAGAATTCCCACATTATCTTAGACAATGTTTGTCTTAAAATCTCCTTACATGAGCTTCTAAATGTAAAATCTACTCTTCTGGTCTTTAGCTAAAGGTTACATGGAAGAATTTTCATACCTTGCATTGAATCAATTTCAACACTGGAGACCCTTCTCAATTAGGCTTGACAGCTCTCTCTTGTATCCATGACTGTTCTTCATACTGCTGAGGCAGTTGACGCGCGGGCTACTGTTTGTTTCCTCAGTTGAAGGCACAGACCACTTGTTTAAACGTGTGGCAGCCTTAGCTACCTGCAATGGAAATCATATAAACAATAGTGTAAATCATATAAACAACGGTCCATTTACTTTAAAATAATAATAATAATAATAAATAAATAAATAAATAAATAATAAATCCTTAGTCATTTGGGTGCCTGTCACTTTTAGGCAAGATATTCAATAACAGTAGGGTTCGAGTCCTTATCTCAGTGGTAGACTTTGAGGAGTTTCAACACGAGGTCTTGGGTTCAATACCCATAGGTGGTGAAATCCCACTACGGCGTGCGTGGGTGTGTCGGGCGTATGTGTAAAAAAAAGAAAAAGATATTCGATAACAGTAATAGCCGGCCATTGGACATCACAGTGGGCCCATAGAGATTTAATTTGGGTTACATGCAACTCCTGTCCCTTCTTCTTTGATGGCTTCTCTCCACACACACACACACACACACACACACATATATATATATATATATAGAGAGAGAGAGAGAGAGAGAGTTGTCCAGCAATTCTCCTTTGTAGCCAATCTTTTGAAAACATGAGGCTTTAATGAGTCAGCTCGCTGACTTGATGAGCTTTGTTGATTCAGCACCAAGTCGCACTCACAAGTTCTCTAGAGACTTGGCTCAAAATGTTGTTGGGTCGGGTCAGTTGAGTTTTGAGCTGAGTCAGTGAGTTAAGTGCACATGAGAATCACTGAGTAGCTGTAGCATTCTCCTGCAACTCACTTGGATGACAATGGAATAAAGCGGTAAGGTGCTGTAGCTGCAGAGTAACTGAATAATCAATAAAAAAAAAAAGAAAAACAGGCGCCTGCCCAATGTGTTTCCTGTTTTGTGACCCAATCCAAATGATAAGGTGGATTTGTATCATTGATTCCTCCGAAAAATCCAAACAAATCTTGATTTCTTGGCTGAACCTGATTCCTTGGCTCATGGAGAGGGCAGGCTGGACCTAGACTCAGGTCCATAGCTCATGGACTGGACTTGTAAATGCTCCTGCCTGACCAAATTGCAATGCTACATGAAACAAAATGTGCAAGAAAGGCCACATCCTGATTGCCTCCTTTTTGGAAAAAGTAGTATGGTAGGTAGTAACTTTCAAGGTCCAGTTTGGTTGAAAAATGATTTCATCTCATATACAAGTGACTCTGCATCTATTTCATCTCCTATACAAGTAACTCTGCATCTATAGTAAAAACACACAGAAGGAACCACATGCTTCGACAATTTAAAACAATTCAATCACATTGACAGTGAAATTAAGATATTACAAACAAATGCACCAAATGGACAAACAAGATAGTTTATATGTTCAATGTCTTGTGCATCTATTTTTATTTCATGTTGGGAATCACTACTTTTGCAATTGATGCAATATTTGAATGTGGCCCATCATTTACCTTATCTGGAACAAACGAAGGGTGCAGCAGTCAGACAGTAATGATGCCCACAATTAAAAACTTTCTAAGGCCCATCGTAATGTTTAGTTTCCATCCAAACCGTTGGTAAGGTAAGAAAACAAATAAAAAAAAAAAAAAAAACTTGGATCGAGGGAAAATTCAGATGCCGTCTTTATTCAAAAATTAACACAATCTAAAATTGGAAAGAAATCAACTTAGATTGGTTGTAAAAAAAAATAATAATAAATAAATAAATAAATAAATAAAACACCTTCTCAATAAGGTAACTTTCAAACCCAACAAAACTTAGAAGCTATCTTTGACTTGAATTTATCCCAAATGATGAACTTGTCAGACAAAAATCTATTGCAAACTCGCCACTGTCGCGTTCATTAGCTAATCCGGGTCCGTAGACACCTCTTATAGACACGCACGCCACGCATACGAAACGTCATTTTCAAACCAAACTACACTCGCTATTTTCAAATCTCACGCGGCCACTTCATTCCCCCACTCTCCCTCGATTTCCCCACTCTCACCTCTTCGTCTCTCTCTTGAAGCAAAAAAGAAGAAAAAAAAAAAATCTCTTTTATGTTTTTTCAATCCATCTTCCATTTTCTTCTTAACAAGAAAATCCATATTTACTAATATTCTCATTTTTCTATTTTTCAAAAGAATGAGTTCGGACTCCGAAAGCGTCGGCTCCAACACTTGTACTTTCAGCCCAAACCCTAACTAAGAAGGATTCCAAAATTACCAAACTGATACTGTGCGGGAACCCCCCAAATCTAGGAAAATCTAATGACTTGCAGTCAACTATTGCACAGTATATGAACCTCAGCGGCACCACAAAGGTATACATGGTATTGCATGTTGAAATTTCCTAAACAAACTTAGTATATACACATGGATGGTGCCGGATGGCTTTTTTGTCACTTGTAGTTCTTCTTCTTCTTCTTATTTTTTGGTATCCATATTTACTAATATAGCGTAAATGAAGAGTTATTTTCAGAAAAGGAAGTGTGTTTTCCTATTCTACCCAGCAACAGTGGGGCCATCATGGGAAGGGCCATGCATTAACATCTTTGTAAGATGATCCTATCCATAACTGGTGGCTTGTGAATGGAAAAATTACAGCTTACTGTCCACAGTCAGGATAATCGAGTCAGGGAGCAGATCACCAGCATGCAGCCCCCACGTGTACCATATACAGTTTATTGGTCCAGACAAATTGCTTGTCTGAACATTGCAAATTTCCTCATCAGAGAAAGAAAATGATACGGTGTACCTTTAAAAAAAATGGCATAGTGTACCTTGGTCCTGGCTTCACACTGGTTTTTCTCTGCCTCCAAAGCTTGGTGTTTCTCCTCTTAACTTTGTGTAAAACTAAAAGAAAGACAAATATAGAAAAAAGTTTTAACTGTCAAGATACAATACGGAACTTCACAAACAATTCTCTGATGCTGCAGTTCTATGTTAGCTGAGGAAATTCAATACCAAAACTTCTAAAACAAAAGAAGATAGTGAAACAAAAAGACTTGAGGAGACAACAGGAGCCATCAGAGGATACGAAGAAGCAATAGAGCAGGCATCTTCTTCATCTGGATGTTTTGTATTGTCAGGTTGGAGTGGCTTCCTTAACATGAGAGGTGAGTTTGGCTGCAATAGCATTGTAACAATACAGACATCATTGATAGATAAACCCCAATAATGGATGTATACTGGCTGAATGATTTCTCTTAGTGCATGTGAAATCACATTCATCAATGGATTAATTCAAAATGCCATGCAATGCTACTTCCTACACATCCACAGCACCAAATTGGAAGAATTTCCCAGCAGTAGTAACATTTTTCTTCTCCTTTTTCCTTAATTTGGATAGGCAAAAACCAAAACATGGATATGGAAAGCCAAATGAGGCATCAAAGGAAAAGGTAAAATGTGGAAAAGAATCCATGTTAACATGTTTTAGCGCTTGATTTCCAGATAATTGTTTATAGGTCAACAGTCAAAAAGCAAGAGCTGTCTCTTGTAACCATCAAAATCTAGATTTAACAGTTTTGTTTTTCAAGGAAATGGATATCTCAGTTTTTCAAGGAAAACTGTGGAAATGGAAAGCAATTTCTACAGTTTTTACAAATGCAAAACGTCAAATCTGTGGAAATCAATTTCATTTTCCACAGTTTTCCAGAAGATACCATCAACCCAAACAGCCCTAAAGTCCTTACCAATAACAAAAATAAGGATTTTCAAAGATCCTTCTATTGCAATTATGAAAGACAGATTCCACGATCAAGGGCCCAGCCAAGGGAAACATGCAAGCCATCATTAAATATAAGTTCCAAGAGTGATGAGGAGACGGTTTATCATTTATGTAAGGGTGATGAGGAGACAGCTAATCATTTATTTATCCATTGCCTTTTTCTTCGAAAGGCTGGGATTCTAGCCTATCTTCTTTCAAGATACAGTGGTGTATGCCTACCTTCGTGGATTCTGTTAGTGGCAGGTCACAGGGTTAGGCTCCCGATGGATGCTCGGGCATTGTGGAGGTTGGCAGTCTTAGCAGACTTTTGGACTATTCAGGGGGTGGGGGGAATGGGAGATGTTGTAATTCGTAGTATGAAATCCCCTGTAGCTGAGTGGGTTTCTTGTAATGCAATATTGAAAGATAGTATCCTTCTTTTTGCTAGATAGGGTTGTAAGCCTTTTGGCACCATCTCAGTGCCTTGACAAATTCCCTTTTATCTTTCAAAAAGAAAATACAAGTTCTAAGGGGTAAACATAGAATATGGATGCTAATAACAGTACCCAGAAAAGAACCCAATAATTAAATTTCCTTGTTTTTATATGATACATGGATCATGAAAACAGTTTCAAACCAAATTTGAGCTTACTATAATATCATATCCTTGAAAAAAACTTAATTTATACAGTCACGAAATATTACTCGTGTAACACAATCATGTTATAAGAATTTAGAAACAGGTCAGTCCATAATGTGAGGATTGGAATGGGAGTATCAGATCATCAAACATGATTCTTCAAGCTATATAGCTTGGACGTAGACAACACCAAGAAACAATAAAAAAGATAAACTCAGCTTTAATCCAAATAGACATATAAACTTATATCACACATATGAATAAAAGAAGAAATAAAGAAAGAAAGAAAATGGATAAAAACATAAACTTATGTCACACTTGTCATTTGTGAATACTGCTACTACTTAGAGCTTTCCAAGAAATCACATAGAATATGGCTTCCATGGGAGATTCCCACGACAGTACAGCATATTACTTTCTTAGAAGTTAGTGTTGCACCAAGCTCGGGATCTCCAACCTGCACCAAGACCTATACCTCTGTCCTTTGTCAATACACATTTCTTAT
The DNA here is from genome assembly GCA_021015155.1 of Magnolia officinalis. Lineage (NCBI taxonomy): Eukaryota > Viridiplantae > Streptophyta > Magnoliopsida > Magnoliales > Magnoliaceae > Magnolia > Magnolia officinalis. The sequence continues at coordinate 50,315,129 of JAJHSJ010000015.1, forward strand.
TAGAAACAAGACGGATGTAAGACATGATTATTGCATTTGATTTTACCACTTCATACCATTCTAACAAAGTGGGTACAAGGCCCACTTAATTCCCCTAAGAAATGTTAAAGAGACAGAGAAACATAGAACCTTCGTGCAAAAATATGGCAGCTAAGCTTTTTGTTGAAATCCATGAATAATAACACGAAACAATTTTTTTTTTTTTCTTTTTAAAAAAGGCTAATTCAAAACTTTAGGTGCTGTTTGGTTGCAACTAAAAAACAATTCATCTCATTTAGTTAATAGTAATTATGTATAAGAGATTTTGGTAAGGATTAGAAATATTCTATGATCTTTAATGCCTATAAACTGTGATATCTAATACATAATACTATTAATTAAAATGAGACGAACTTATTTTTAGGTGTCTACAAAACAGGGCCTTAGGATTTGTTTGTATTCAATATGAACAAAGGTGGGAATGGGGCCATTGAGCAGCAATGAAAAAATAGCCATTAAAGGTACAAAAGACCTAGAAATCATAATAGTATGGGGTAAGAGCACCACATTAGGTAGAACATTTGGGAATTTCAAAATTCCATAGGATGGAATGGACAGACAGATTACAAGTGCATTTGGGAATTTCAAAATTCCATAGGATGGAATGGACAAAAAAAATAACCCATATGGGCAGGTCGGGTGAGTAGGGTTCAACCCCTGCTTTTCAAGTGGGTCAGCAGGGTTGACATAGGGGCCAACCCATTCCATTGCCACCCAATCTGGAGGCCCGCCATTAGGATGACGCATGGGTTTTCTAGCCCAATAGCTAGTTGCTGGACATGGAGCCTTTTTTTTTTTTTTTTCTGTGCATCCAAATGGAACCTAAAACTATTGGAATGAGTAGTAGGTATAGTAAACAATCTCATTCTTGGGAATTTCTTGGCTTGAAATTTCTTGGGAGATTTTTCAAGTTCTTTTGTTTTTTTGGTTTTCATAAAATATCATTAAAATTTTAAAAATAAATAGGTTCCAGAACATTTGCAGACGTACTATTTCCTGATGCTTCCAATTTCATCCATGTTGATCATGATTGGAGAACCAGACCATTGATCTGATGGGACCAACTGTGGATGGTCATTTATGAGGTGTTAGGGACAGATTTTCATCCAATTTTCAAGGAACACGTCTATCGATATGGGGTGCTAGGGACAGATTGGTCATTTATAATTTATTATACTAGGCTAATTATTGCAATCCACATTGATGAGGCACTCCTATGCACCCTTAGTCTCTATATGGATGTTAGATTTGAACTAGAACACAATTAAAAATAGAGACAATTTGGGGTTTGGTATCAACATGACTTACAATGGTGCCATTGCCACTTCGGTCATTTCCTCTGTTGAATTGTATGCACCCAATTCAGTTCTATTGAGCACCCAAATGCACTCTTAGGATGCAACCACATGTAAAACTAGACTGATTTGTGAAAATTCAGTCGAGTAAAGAGGCAATGGTCAATTTTAATGACAGTCCCACCTATTCTAGCCCTCAAATTGCATTTACTTATAACTTGAGAGGAATGCAATTGCAATTTAGAGTTGAATGACATGGAAGATAAACGAAGTTTTGTAATCTCCTCTTCATTTAACTCAACTACTCATTTCGAACAAGTGTGTCTGATATGAATTTAAACGTTGCCGCTCAATTTGACGGCTACTTCCACATTATGATCACTAAGATAACTAGAATTCAATCATCTCCACTTAATTGAAAAGTTTATTGCAATTCAACTAATTAATTTATATCAAAATTACTTGAAAAGGAAGAATTTGAGAGAAGCAAAGAACACCATTTGACTATATGTATATAATTATACTTGTGAATAGACAATTCCAAGTATTTGAATTAAAGTTTTCTATTTTAATGTTATCTATATATAATATGGGCATACAGCCATTTTTCAACACTTTTTTTCTTTTTTAGTCCAAACCATATTAACCTGAACTTTTCCATTCTCCAGTTCCAGTATATATATATATATATATAAATATATATATATATATATATATATATATATATATATATATATATATATATATATATAGCCATATTTTTGTTCAGCAATGGGGCTGGCTTTAGCTCTTCCCTATCAATAAAATAAAATAAAAAACCCAGAAGCCATATGTGAGGATAATCTGTCCACACTTTCTGTAACATAATCATGCCTGCAAACGTACATTGATGGCCTGCTAAACTGACTCACACCACAAATAGATGGAGATACATTTTCTGGTTTCCACCCCAACCAGAACCTGGATAGCACTACTCACTAAGAAACACTACCTATGCAAATATCAAGCCATGGGACTAGCTTTTCAGCTTACACAACCCCAAAAAAACAAAAAAGGCATAGGCACAAACTGCTCTAAACATGCCAGCCATCTTCTAATCAATCATCCGGTCTGTAAAATCAGATTTTGGTTAAGGCCTATAATCAATCTGGGGGCAAAGGGCCTGTTTGGGTGTACCCCATAATGCAGATGGGACCTGTTGTTGGTCGAATCTGCATTTAATCAAAGGAGAAGCTTACCCTAATGCGGCCAGCAAAAATCTGGATAACCGAAGCACCAGCGAGAGGGAGAGGAAGAGGCATAGAGTGAGAGAACGAGCGGATAGGGCCGGCGAGCGAGCAGAAAGGGAGATGGAGAGCGAGCAGAGAGGGTTGAAGAGCGAGGGGAGAGGGAGATCGAGAGAGCGAGCGGAGAAGTAGAGAGAGAGATGACCCGCTCGATGAAATTGGGAAAACTGCGCTCGATATTTTGGAAATCCTATTCTAAATAAGATAAACATTTCAAATCCGAAACAGTGTGCGTTTGCCATTGTTTATAACAAAAAATCCATTAACAGTCGTTCATTCAAGAGGGACCATTTTCTAGATGGTTAGACAATATTATATAAAACAAAATTATAAATATTAAACCTCTACAATTAGACTGATTATTTGAATGGTCTGGATAACTCTATATCATTGCCAATATTTCCATGAACGAGTCACCACTATTTTGCATTCTGTACAAAACTCACAGTTTTTTACATAAGAAAAAAAACGGTAAATATAGCTTTGGAAAGGGGAGGGCTCTATGGGCCCCACCATGATAGGTATTATTCATCCACGCCGTCCATCCATTTCTGAAAATTATTTTCGAATTGATCCCAAAAAATTAGCCCTAATTAAGTCTCTGGTGGACCACAAAATGAGAAAATGCTGAATGGTTGGACGTCCACCATTCAAAACTTCTGGAGGGCCGACGGATTATTGAGTTTCACCGACGGCTTTTAGCCGTCGGTGATGCCGACGGATTTTAACCGTAGCTAAAACTACCACAAGTCCGTCGGCTTTGCCCAGTTTTTTGGTAGTGGGCCAGTATCAACTGATGGTGAAGGCGTACTTGTCAAATCGGCATTTCATTTGTAAGATAGAAGTTTAGGAAATGACATCTCACCTTCTTAATTTGTCCTTTTAATCCCTGGTGTCTAATGCATCGATTTCCACTTTTAAAATAATGGATTTTCAAGCATGGATTACTTGAGCATTGATTGTAGCTTCCTTTGGCTTCCATTAAGCACATTGTTGTCTTATTCACTATTGACATGATCTACGCCCCTTGTTTATTGTTGAAAAGGTATTATAAGAGTGTTAATCTTCATAAAGCTTGACATGATGTCATGAAAGTGTCCATCTCTTTAATCATTGAGTCATTTATATTCTTCATCTGTCAACTGATTTTCTGATCTAATTGGACCCTTTAATAGATTAACTATGAATCTGATGCGGGGAAGGGCGTGAAATAATGAGAAGAAGATCATTTTCTTTCTCAAATAGGCAAAACCTAGAATCCACAAGGTAATTCTTAAATTCAAAAGATAAAAAAGGAAATTTTAAAATTTTATTATTGAATAATCAATCTAGAATGCATGATTACACCACTTATATGAAAGACTTAAACCCTAATGTAAGTCATAATTCGACTAGAACAGAAATTAACTGAAATGGTAAATTTAGTCAAAAATATTAAAAACTTCTAAACTTACCTTATGGGAGGATTCCTAGAAAAAAAGAAATTTTAAAACTCTAAAAATAAAGAAACACGGCAAAAATAGAAATTGCTAAAAATAGTAATTTTTTCCCAAAGACACGACCCCCTATGGGGGTCAGTTGACCCTAGATGGCTTACTACATAAAGATGGCAAGTTGTGCATTCCGTGATGATACCTAGATTAAAAGTTACATATGATTTATGGCCTAGACTTCGAATGACAATTTCTCCCTACCTAGAGTGAATTTCTTCGATCCGAACATGCATAAGGCCTAGTTATGCCATGCCCTATATAGGATTAGGCCCAAATCTAACGGACTACGTCTACTTCAATTTGGGATTCTTTCGGTCTAGCGATGCTGAGAATACATCTGTGACCAACTCTACATCAAAATCCACTAGATGCTGAGAATACGACAGTAGATTCTTCAAGAGGTACTCTTTCATTTGCATAGATCTCGTTCTTGATCATTAGTGGATTTCTCAAGAGACTCCTTGATCTGTATAAGCCCACTCTTCTTTTTCAACATCTGATTAACCAAAAGTATCTCCTAAATAATATATTTTCTTGATAAAAAGCTTGGAAAATCATGTTAGTCACTATATAAATTTTTTAGAGCATCATCCAAAGGATTGTTACCGTCCTACCCATTACTAAAAGCCATTGACTCGATGAGTGATCTTGCTCTAATACCAAATAACATAGCACGTATGTGAAATAAAGAGAAAAAATCACCATCCTTTTCTTAAGAATAGTCATTAAATTCACACGGAGAGAGAAGATAAATCTTTAAAACAAGAAATAAAAGTGAATTATTGATAAAAAAAAGTGTTGATTACAATGTATCTGATGGCCATGTATGAGTAAAAAAGACCTTAGATTCCTAATTTGACTGGGAATATGAAGTTTTTCTCAAAAAATAATTATTTTCTAAAATAGTTAACTGCTATAAATAGTAAATGACTTCTAAAATGACTCAAATTCTTTCACATGACCTAAACAAAGACTTTAAGCTACTTTAGGACTCTTGAAACCATTAAAATTTTAACTTACTAAAAATAATAAATTTTAATTTAAAATTCATATTTGACTCTTCGAATGTTTGAATTCTCATAAACTATTTGTGGGTTGATTGCCATTAATTGGCATTAAGTAGAATGTAAAGCTCATTGATGGCTCTCCACAAGCATATTATATGAACCAAATAGATAACCAATTATAAAGTTATAGTCGTCAAAAGCTATAGTACATGTTGATTTTTCTTTTCAATGTTGGCCATCCATGAGCATATCCTTAACCTACAGAAAATAAATAAATGCACAACTATGAAAAACTTGACTAAAATTTTCTGATCCACTTATTTCTAATATTGGGGCCGGCCACATGCTAATTGGAACATAGTTTATTTTTGGAAAACATGTACAAGGCAAACAACCTAACGGATGGACCGTGCCATGCTAGCACATGTGTGGTGTGGTGTGTACACGAGCCTTAGCACAAACAAGCGCGTGATTAACAAAGCTCCTCATATATATATATATATATATATATATATATATATATATATATATATATATATATGTTCTTAATAATAATAAAAATCCTTAAATAAGGTTATATTTTGTTTGTGGATTGTGTAAATAATTTTTTTATTTTTTATTTTTTTTTCTTGTAATTTTTCTTTGATACATGATAAAGTATCCATTTATCATATTGGAGATGATAGAACGACTCTGCTGGTATTAAAACCATGAGCTGAAAACTCAAACAATTATCTACAAATTTTGGCCTTTTCCTTGTATACTACGTCTTATACACGGAGGGCCCATTGTTCACTGATCCTTCACCGTTGATTTCCCACAGGAAAAAAGAACCAAATTTAAAGATTTTAATCATCAATATTTTGCATTTTCTCTGCTGAATGTGGACCATTACTGGATTTATCTTTCATAACCTTTTATTACAAGTTCACTAATTAAAGGTAAAATCTTCACATCTGAGAGATTTTGTGGCATGGATCATCATTAAATAATTTTGTTGCATGGTTCATCATTAAATATGGGTCATAACATCGGCACATAGATTTAATAGTGACCCCTCTAGTATGAGTGTCGGTGTTGCAAAAGCTTTGTGGGCCCTACCATGATGTATGTGTTTTATTCATGCCGTCCATCCATTTTGGCAAATCATTTTAGGGCATGGGCCTAAAAATGAGACGAATCCAAAGCTCAAGTCAACCACACAACATGAAGTAGTGGGGATAATGATGCTCACCATTGTAACCTTCCTAACCTGTGTGATGTTTATTTTCCATCCAACCTATTTAATGTCACATAAACTAATGCAGGAATGAGCATGAAACAAAAAGAGAAATATCACCACCTTTATCAAGTGATTAAAACCTTGAATCTACAAGGATAGTTTTTGACTCCCCAAGAAAATAAGAGAGAATTCAAGTAGTTTATTGAATAATGTGTGTATAATTTCTCAATTACACCACTAATAAAGAACACATAAACCCTAATTCAAAATTACCAAAAGATGGCAAAATTCTTAGTTACCCGAAAAAGCAAAACTCTTCCAGAGCTTAATTTTCCAGAAATAGAAAGTGCAATAAACTCTACCAATAGATTCCTAACATGATTAGAAGAAATTTCTAAAAAAAATGAAAATCTTAATACTCTAAAAATAAGGAGGTATGGTAAAAATAAAAATGACTAAAAATAGTAAAATTTTCTAAAATCATATTTTTGAACCAAAAGTGTGTGTTTTCCTACAAAATGGAGATATGCGACCTATTATACAAGTCGGTTGACCTCAAAACTATTGAGGTCATGCGTTTCGTGACAATGCTCGGATTAAATGTTAAAACTGATTTACTGCTGATACTTCGAATGACAAGTTCTCCCTATCCATAATGAATCTCTTTGAACCAAGCATCCCTGGTCCAATTATGCCATGCCCTATGTAGGACTAGGTTTAGTTCTTAAGGATTACTTCCACTTTCATTTGAACTGCCTTTGGTCCATCCGAGCTAATGCATCTATGGCATGTCCTACATCGTAAACCTAAACCTAGATGAAGGGAAAATGCAAATATTAGCTTGGTCCAAAACTTTTGTGGCTCTCAAGAAGGTTTTTAATGGCGAGTGTTCACTCCACTTGAGCCTTGGATTTGCCTTATTTTTGGGCTTATGCTCTAGAATGATATGGAAAAATGAATGGATGATGTGGATAAAACACATAGATCATGGTGGGGCCAAGGAGCTTAATTTCCAGCACTGACATATAGTGGAGGGGTCACTACCCAATGCGAATCCATTGCCACATTCATGGGGGACCTCATCCAAGTACACGTGGCATATGTGAATATCAGTCATAGTGCATTGAGCATATGCTAAAAGTAACAAAATCAGCTTTACTGAGTTCCCCTTCCATTTGGTGGGTATTAAAATGAAAGGTTTAAGTATACATTACACGAGGACAAAACTCGTAGTTTTCCATTGATATAGACAGTTGAGCTTGACTTTTCTCCTAAATTCCCTTTTATTTATGAATGTGTAGGGATTATGATGGGAACCTTATCTTGGCCTTTCATTATTGCTAGAGGATTGTCTCAAACACTGGCAGATATGAAAGTTAATTATCTCCCCGCTGGGTCTGTTTGATTGGAAGTAATTATTATATGCAGGCAACTATAAATAAGTAATAATTATTCATGTCATCCATTCATTTTGTTAGATCATTCTTGTGCATGAGCTCAAAAATAAGGCAGATTCAAAGCTCAAGTGACCCACAATTGAGAAATTATGTCCAACATTGAACCCACTATTTTCTATGGTGTGGTCCACTTGATCTTTGGATCTACCTCATTTTTAGGCTCATGCCCTAAAATGATTTGAAAAGATGAATAAACAGTTTGGATATAACACATACATCATGGCAGGACCCACAAAGCCATTCTTTGAAAAGAGGTTGAAATTAGCACCATTTTGGAGGTGAAATTTCATCTCTTCCAAATAGATGCTAAAAATTATTATTATGCTTTTACAGTACATTAACACTATTTACCTCCAATCAAACAAGGCCTATGTCTATTGTGAATTAGGGCCATAACGTATTCTAAAAGTATAATAATTACAAATTACAATATGTATCTCCTGGAAAACAACTAATTTAACTAAATTATAATGATGATACTTTTATATTAGTTAACAGGAATACACTAATGTAAGTGCTTGGATAGGAGATTATAAATTTCTTTACTTGTTTCGTATTATATTTACATTTGACCAACAAATTCTGCATTTATGAAAACATTGTAAAATTGTAATCATTACAGGTTTGTAATACATTACACCCTAATTCACAACCCAATAGGGCCTAAGATATGAAGATTGATAGGTCCGTAGAAAATTCTCAAGAGTTAGATTTGCAGGTTGTCGTAGACAGCCTCAAGAGGATTAGATCAAATTCACATTGAAAACTCTGGTATTTGTTGGGTGAATTATTAGAGCAAGAGCTAGCTTCAATTAATTGTTTTCTCTTAGATATTCAGGGAAGCAATTTAGTAGTTGACACTTTGGCAAAAATAGGTAGCAGGAATGGACGACAATAGGATATGTAGAACGGAGGAGCTCCTAAGAAGTATGCGGAGAGGAGCTCCTAAGAAGTGTGCGGAGAGCGTTAACTATGGACAAAGCGGGTGTTGCCTATGTGGTTTGATGTTTGTTTGGTCGAGTGTGGCTGGATGTTATTAGTCATTGGTCGGATGTGTTGTTGATGTCTTAAATATGTAAAACAACAGGTCTGTCGATTGCATCGACAGACAATTCGATGTCATCGAGTAGACGTCGATGTCATCAACAAATGCTCAATGCCATCAGAAAAATTCATGTTTTATCGCTGGACAGTTTTGAAACATTCTCGATGCCATTGAAGGTACTCGATGCCATCGAAGGTGCCATTGAGCATACGCACAGAACCGCATAAGTGCAGAATTTGTTTCTTATTTCGATTGTGATTCCCATAGATGCTATATATATGGATTTAATTAGAAATATGGTATATATCTCATGGCTTTCTAATTTGTTATATGATTTTAAGGGCATAGCTTGGGTGATTTGAGACTTGTTTTAATCGGGTAACCTCTATCTTTTGTAATTTCTGCTTTCATAGTGTATTAGTGTCGCTTTGTGTCGTAATTTTTTTTACGCTAGAGTTTTTTCATGTTAAATTCGGTTTGTTTATGCTTGAACTTGGCTGTGCGATTTGAGTACTTTGCTTGATTTAACAATGTGTGCTTCCACAGTTCCCCAACAAGATATAGCCTTTTTAATGGTTTTGACTATGGTTGTGAATGGTGTGGGCGCCTAATTTTGGTTCTCCCCCTTCAGCACTCATTGTCAATTTGTAAAGCCGAGTTTCTTATGGGGTGATAATTTTTTGTTGCCTGCCCCATTCCTTGAAGGTTTAGGTCCTTTTTGGAATCAATAAAATTACAGTGGTGTGCTCCAACCTCGAAAGTTCAAAACAAAAAAAAAAAAAACAAAAAAAAAAACAAAAAACAAAAAATATAAATAAAAATCCTTCTATTTAGGCAGTCCATTTCCAAGAGTGGGGTCCAGGGTTCAGTGATCCTGACCATTTAAAATGGCCTTACACTGGATGCCTGATGCACAAAATCTTATCCAATGGAGGACTTCACTGGACCTTACCTATATTTGCCGTCTTTCTAGCTGAATTTGCAGCATTGTTATATATATATATGAAGATGTTGTTTTCATGGGATTTTCAAAAAATCGCCCAATTTTTGGCCTAAATAGATCAAACCACTTGCAAAAATAAATTTCAGAAGTCACCACTTATATATTTTTAGATTTGACTTTATTTTATTAGTTTTCAGATAAGTTTGTAATATTTTCTCTAAAAGAATGAAAATACCTTTGTTTTCCCTCCGCTTTTGTGTGGCGCTCCTTGGTTGAGGAGCAGCATACTAGAAAAAGGAGGACTTTAAGTCGATGAGATCCACCTCAACCATTAAGTGCATCACCTTGTGATTGGATCAAAGGCCAAAAGTTCATGGCAATTCAAAACTTAGGTGGGCAACACCATGGGGAGTACTTGAGATGAAAAGTCCCACCGTTAAAATAGTTCAAAATGTGTGTGGGTCCACCTTGGTGTGTATATGCCATCCAATCCACTCATATGACACAACGCACAAGGACAAATATAATCTCCTAAAATCAGGACATTCCAATACTCATCAAAGCCACATCACGTGATTTTAGAGTTGTTAGGCTTAAGATATAACTACAGAACGGTGCTAATGGGAACATTTTAAAACGGCTAAAACTTCTAACTTCACACAGTGTGGCCCACCTGATATTTGAACTAGGACTTTTTTTATATTTTCACTTCATCCTGGTGTGTTACCCACGATTAATGGGTTTGATGAAAGATACACGCCAGGTGGCCCAAGGCACAAGTTATGGTTAGCATCTCATCCCCATTGTTCTCGGTGGCTCATCTAAGTTGTAGTTCTCTTTATTTTCTGCCTCAGGTCTGGAATTGAGAATAGAACCTGATAAATGGAGTGGATTTTACATATACAACATGACAGGACTACAAGCTTTAGGTTTTTTTTTTTTTTTTTTTTTGTTAAATGCTTAGGTCGAAAGATTTAATTCGAATACATCATGAAGTATTACAATAAGATACATCAAGATTAGTAATTAAATTTGGGCCTTTTTCAATCACACGAACTCTTTATTTCATATAGAGCAAACCTTGGATGAGGAATGAACACAATATATCTCTCACTCAGATAGAATACTTTATCCTACTAATTATGCAAAGGTCAGATGTGATTGTTGGTATTCAAAGCAAAAAAGATAAATTATAAAAGGGTTGAAATAATTCAATTGAAAGCTTTTATTTATTTCCTTCTACCATAAAATGTGATACTTGACATAAAACAGTTTGAACAATTGTAAGATAGCCCAAATTCAAAGGCTAAAGTCCCAACGTATAAGAGCCACGTGGTTGATATTTTCACTAGATTCACACTGTCTACCAGGTATGCTACCTCATTTTAACAATTGAACCAAAAATTCATGATCATCTAAAACTTGGGAGGTCACAAAATATGAAGCAATTAAAAATGAATGCCCACCATTAGTTTTGTGTAAGTCCCACCTTGATGTTTATATTCCATCAATCCGATCATCTAGTTTTCCTCATCGGGGTGAAGGAATCACCCAAAAAAAAATACGGAATTCCAAAACTCAGGTGGGCCATGACTCGTGAATTTAAAGGTTTTAGGTATAATTGTCTTGGGGTGGCCCAAATGAGTGTTGAATCACCTTGATTTTGGGATGAAGGATAAACAAGGGGTGTACCTGATGAACAGGGTGGATTTCATGCACGTTAAGTTGTTTAGACATGATATGCACTCCACCTCACATAACGCACTACCCAACTCAATTGAAACTAACTCGTGCAACCCATTGTCACTAAGTCATGGTCCAAAAGTAGATTGATGGTATTTGCGTAATTCAATCAAGCACTTAGCCATGCGTGTGAATGAGTGTCTATATTTTATTTACGTGTGTGATTAGGAAGTGCGGGCATGCCAGACTTGTACTTGACTTAATATTTGATTGAACTCTAGTGCCCCCATGCTAAGATGGGCTGATTAAGACAAGGTTTTAGGATCCAGATGCCCTCTCACCCACCAGTTGTAACAACGATAATGCGATTTCACCAATATTTGCAGCCAATATATTTCTTAAAAGAACAAAGATGAACAAATAAAACAGAAGAAGGTAAAAACAATGTTGATTTTATTAATTTGTAAATGATGCTCATTACAATCAATATAATAAAAATAACTAGAGAAAAGAAAATAGATAAATACCTAAATTTGTTTGAATGAACAAACGATTCAAGTAGGATGTGACCGGAAGGTTTGATCTCCCAAGCAAGAACTTGATTACTTGGAATCCAACAACGGAAGGTTGTGGATGATCGTACTAATCTTGTGATTCCATAGCAGTAGCGTTGAACAGTAGCAATTTATGCTAAGACTAAAGCTAGACTAAACTATACTAAGATAAATGTAAATATAGATGTAAAGAAGATAATTAATTGTGTTTGGCGAGGGGCATCCAACTCTTCATTGCATTCTCCTTTTATAATTTTTGTAGCCAGTAAAACTCTCGCAGAGTTTCCTTATTGGTCAATGATTCTTCCCTGCTATGAGTTTTTTTATATGGTCTTCCCATAGGAGATCTCTGTAAAACTGAAACCATTGATTTTCACTTTTGCTTAAATACTCCTATCTTAGCACGGGATCTTCTTCATAGACTAGATTCGGTAGTTGCAACTAAATTTGGCTCAATTAAAGCCATCTCCACCCTTCCACCTATTATACCCTTGAATATTTGTGGATTTGATGGGATTGGATCCACCATATTCTAATTGAGCCCCAATCCATTGGTTCTAATCCGCTCAGATATTAGTCCAATATTCGGATCTTCGAAATCTTTGTAACTGTCGTGAGAGCTTTGAATGTTTCTGGGAAGATGTCCCATTTCAGAAGGACTGTAAGAAACAAGCCTTACCGAGCATATCCAGATCTATGATAGGATCCTTGCCTTGATGGGTCTCTTATACACATGTTGAGTACACTACCTTGATCGCACGCCTTATGGCTATGTACCATTCTACGTTCGTTCCTCTAAAGGCATGCATATGGTGCTTTGACACCCCATTAATAACAAGAGACGTATCATCAAATGAAAGATAATAAAAAATATTTTCGGGCACAAGTACAATTTTGTCAGTATCGAACCCGTGGTGTCAACGCATGGTCACATCTTATTGGTCCACGGATGTGCCAAAAATCGATGTAAACATATGGAACAAATCTAACCTCTGATTCATGGATATTTGTTTCTTGAAATCTGACCATTGGATTATTTTTTTAATGGTACACTATTGGGTCAAAAGTCAAATGGGAAGCCATTTTTTCCAGATCTGAACCGTTAATCAAGTGGCTTACCCTCCAAAATAATGAAATCCTTCATCTCCATTCTCATGTCCATTGTTAAGGTGAGCCATAAGTTGTTGGAAAGAATTGAAAGATTACATCATACAATGGATAATTTCATTATTTTCAAAATATAACCAATGAAAGTTAGTATAAAATTTTATTTTTAAAAAAAAATAAATACGGAAAATGGTAAATGGTAAATTAAAGCCAAACCCAAAATAACTAAATAGTAACTTCTAAAGTTTATTGCTTTGGGTGGTCTTTTATAATTAAGCCAAAAGTGGGTAGCTTTTCATAACATTTCTTTTTCCCATCTGGGAGACTTTTGGTCACATGAGATCCACGATTGATCACTTATGGCCCCACTTTTACAAACTGAGAGCCCAAGCAACATTGCAAAATCATGCAGCCCAAGCACGAGTCATTCCACATGGTTAGGACTGTCAATGGGTTGGGTTTGGGCTGCAGCCAGCTCCACATAAACCTGGTCCAAAAGTAAAATCTAGCCGCAAGCCTGGCCTAGGCCAGTGATGAGCCTAAACAAACAGGCCTGGGCACAGCTCGTAAAGATTGCGCATGGCCTTGAGCCTAGGTCGTACCCTGGCCACTCTCTTTGTGCAAGATCTTGGCTATTCATTAGATGTGCTGACGTAGGGATGAACGTGATGAGGTCGATCACCGTCTTCCTCAAGGATAACTACTCCGAATCCATGGAGCTTCTCTGAACTTCTCATAGAGACTTTTCGAATCCACGAAGCTTAGTTGAATTCCTCACAGAGACTTTTCAAATCCACGGAGCTTCTCTGAACTCCTCACATAAACTTTTCGAATCCACGAGGAAAGAAAACAAGAAAAATAGAAATATATTCTATAAAATTCATAATTTGGTTGATTTATTGACTAATGTGTCTCCTTACACATTTAATAAAGAAAAAATAAACCAAAATTCGTAATTACCAAAAATAGTAAAATTCTAACTCTAATAAAAATCATAATTCTAATAAAACTCTTATAAAGCCTAATTTTTAAAAATAAAAATTTTTAGAAGAGTCCTAGCATAATTATAAGTAATTTCTAAAAGGAAAAAAAAAAAATCTAAAACTTTAAAAATAGAAAAAAATATTAAAAATTTTAGAATTACTAAAATAGTAAATTTTTCTTAAAAATTCATTTTTGAGCTGAAAGCGCGCGTTTTCTGATGAAACAGACAAATGCGACCCACTATGTGGGTTGGTTCACCTCGGATGGCCTGTTTCAGTAAAAATTGATAGGTTGTGCGCCCGTTACAATAGCTGGATCAAAAATTACGATCAATTTATGATCCACCTTTTGGCCCAACCATGCTAGGAGCGGAGTGTACTAACAGTGAAGCCATAGCTCAAGTGGTAGATTGAGTGAAAATTACCTCGTTTTCAACACTGAGGTCTTGGTATCGATCCCTAGTGGGGGTGGCTAACAGTGAAGTGTGAACTGACAGTGGTGTATACTAACAAGCTAACCGAAAGAAAAAAAAAAAAAACCATGCTAGGAGCGTATTGGTGACACACTCTATATCGTGTGCTTAAGACAATCATGATATTGGCAAAATGCCCTTGAAGACTTAAAAAAGTTCAGGCCTTTTGGACTACCTATGTCGGCCTATTTATAAATGGGCTAAAATTAGGCTCAGGCCGTCTAGACCTTGGGCTTAGGAATTCAGACCCAAGTCCAGACCGAAGTGGGCCACCCAACAGGCCAGCCATTTCCATTGGTCAAAAGGCACATCCACACGTGACATTGATACTTTCACCTCTACGTAGGTAATCTGGTAACTTACAGACAGCCGACCCCAATCTAAATTCCAACCAGAGGTGCAAAACCTCAAGTCTTTTTTTATATTCAGGCCAAACTGACCCAACGATTGTATTTGGGTTACTTCCCAACCGACCTAACTCGACCTGAATTTGGTCAACCCAAACCCAACACAAACTCAATTTGGGTGTGTTTTTCAACTCGAAGACCTTGACCCAACCCAACCCAAGTTGCAGCCCTACTAACAGGCACCGGCACTGCAATTGGTGCCGTACCACCTTTCGCAAATCATGCTAACGTGCCACTTTATGCAGGGCATGAAGACCATGAAAGCGGTGGGACCCACAATAAAGATAATCCTTTTGAAAAAAATAAGACAGATCCACTCACTAGGTGGGTCACACATGTATGTGGACTCAACTGTTCTCCACTAATTTCAAAGGCCCGACCCATCTGATGAGTAGCTAGCCTGGTTTTTGTGTCACGGGATCTTCTTCATTACTCGGATTCGGTGGTGACCCCTACAGTACCAAGCTCTGTACTTGGAAAGCTATGTGGGCCCCACCATAATGTATGTGTTTTATCCACGCCGTCTATTCATGTTGTGAGCTCATTTTAGGATATGAGCCCAAAAATGAGGCAGATCCAAAGCTCAAGTGTACCACACCACAATAAGCAGTGTGGATTGAACGCCACCATTGAAACATTCCAAGGACCTGCTGCGATTTTTGTTATTTTTATTTTTTTTATTATTTTTTTCATCCAACCTGTTAATAAGGTTAAATAGACATGGATGAACGGAAATTATAAAAATCAGATTGATCCAAAACTTGTATGACCCATAAGAAGCTTTCAATGGTAGGTATTCAATCTCCACTATTTCCTTGGTGTGGTCCACTTGAGATTGGATCTGACTCATTTTTGGGATGATACACTAAATTGAATTTGCAAAATGGATGGACAGCATGGATAAAACATATACATTATGATGGGCCCACAGAGCTTCGACCAGTACTGAGCTCCGTAGTGGATGGGTCACTACAGAATCCGTATATGATCTTCACTATAAGGCCTACCATTTTCATGATACGGATGTTAAAGACAACTGACATTTTGAAATGGTACAGCACCACCAGTGGTGGTGTCGTTGTCTACAAGTGATGGGGCACCTGGTTGCATTTCGACTTTTTGGCATCCACGTCACCCTTCTGGACCGATCATCTGATGGAATCCACTTTTCATAAACTGCCTTCATGAAAAACATGCTGAAACTGTGAAGTTGATCTTTTGCAGAAGATAGGTCCAGTCACAGATGGTTTTTACCACCCATATTGCGGTAAATATTCTCATCACATTAGGACTGTTGTTTCAACAATTACAGTAGTATAGTAAATGTACAGTGATTATAAATTACTTCACCAACCTCTTGACTAGGGGTGTACACCGAGTCGAGCTGAGCCACGACTTGGCTTGGCCACTAGCTGACCCCAACTCAAACTTGGCTCGGCTCGGTCCTCTAGCCTAACTGGCCAACTCGGTTCAGTTCGGTCAGTAGCTTAGGCCAGTTCGAGCCGAGTTCGAATTAAAATCAAGCATTCGTAGCATTTTCACAAACACATGTAGTGCACTTTCAATTTCTCACTGGATATAAAACAGCGGTAACTATTATAAGTATTTCATCAAACTCCTTTTCGCAACAACGAAATCATAGAAAAATGGTATTTGTTTCATATACATACCTTCCTCAAACATATGCATTTCATCATTCATTTGTGTTTGGTTTATCTACTGTAAATTTGTCTTAATTGTACTTGAATAGTGGCCAAATAGTTATTAATTGTCATGTGACCGTCGTATATGATGGAAAATTTATTCTCATACTGTAAAATAAAAGAGTTATCATCTAATATACTCGAAAAGCAAAAAGTATCACTTATAGTGTGAAACCACTTATACCGTATAGATAAATTAACTAATGGATTGGATCACTTGTGTAAGATAACTCTAAGTTATTTATTAAAAAATATTGTAATTAATCCATTAATAATGAGATTGAGTATGGAATTATTTTTAAATATATATTTGATAGAACTTGAAGATTCCTAAGTCGAGGAATTTCTTAATACGTACTTTTGGGATATTTGAGTCCAGGACTTCTAAAACTAATGCAGGGGCATTTTCACACCGGACTCGAGTGGGGTAGCCCGTGGGATGCGGGGACACACTCGGGGTGGGTGACCCATGTGATTTGAGACTCACGGAGGAGGTCTCGTGTTCGAGACTCCTCACCGAGAGTGATTAATACGTGTTTCATACCGGGCTCGAGTGGGGTAGCTCATGAGATGCGGGGACACACTCAGGGTGGGCAGCCCATGTGATTTGAAGCTCACGAGGAGGGTTTGGCCGAGGTCCTTACCCATGAGATGTGAAGCCTGGGCTATAAGATAAAGGGATTAATTTGCCATATTCTAATAATTCGAACTTTTTAGAGCAAGTGGTTAATTGTCCTGCATAAAAAACACTCAGTTGTTTGATCGTCAATAACATATCAGTAAAAGTGAGAAGAACATCATAACAATAATATGTTCATATAGGATAAATCCAAAGATTATGAGCAAACTTTATAATATATCAAGTTGGAGATGTTGGCACATGTATGCATGTGTAGCCAATATTGTCTATTTTCACCTTATGAATAAACATGAGATGAGTTTTGCGGGTGTGAGGATGAAATTCTTGAATAATAAGTGATTTTCTCCCAATGTGTAACGGATAAATCCAACATAACAAGTGGTTTTCTCCCAATGAAATTCTTGAATGATAAGTGGTTTTCTCCCAGGTGATTGCCTAATGGCATTTTCTCCTATTCCAACATAACAAACTTGAAATGTTATTCTAGTTTTTTGATTCATTGAATCCTTTTTGTTTCATTGGTCTTATTATATCTTGATCAAATAATTTTAATTTGTAATCTTTTACCTTTTTTTCATCATTTTTTTTTTTAAATCCAGGAACAGCGGCTTAAGCCATTAGGTGTAGGCTTATTAAGGCATGTTATTCTTAGTTTTGGATTTCAATTCATTAACTTGAAATTTAATTATTAATCACAGGTCATTATCCTAGCTTGAGATCAAATTTGGTGTACGTGGGAGTACAATTAGAATACATATGCCAAAGTTCTATCTAGATCTTCAAGTATAGGGATATAGTATGTGCGATATAAGTTGAGATTGAAGAGAGAAATTAGGAAGAAATTTCTTAAGGGAAAGTGAGAAAAAGTTACAAAATAAAGAGAAATGTGTAGGCTACATACATCCAAGTATATACTACATGCGATAGAAGAAGAGAAGAATTCAATGATGGGCAATCCATTGTCTCTTTTCTATTCCGTCATAAACCCGAGTTCCTAATTTATCTCATTTTTTGTTAACAACTTAACATGAGCCAATGTAACAAATGTATAGAATGGATGTCACACGGTAATCAAGGTGAGCTCCACAAAGACTATCGCACGAATGCTATAATATAGGCCTTTCTTGTAAAATACATGAAAAAAAAAAGTGAGCACAAGCTAATTATAAGAATGAATTAAAAGAATAAAAACTCCTTCTAAAGAAAGAAAGCTTATTTTCTTCGTATACTAATTGCTAGGCTAAAAAATGTCTAAATGTTTAGTAAAAAAAAAGTTATCCTCTAATCTTATTAATTATTGGGGATTATCAAATCCTTTAAAAACTTGGAGATAAGATTTTGATCTATTCAAAACCAATTGATAACTAATGAGGCAATTTCAACCATACAATGCAACGGGCAAACAAAGAGTATCATACCTCTTTCTCTCTCTCTCTCTTTATATATATATTGAGAGAGGGGCATGCTCACCTATGCACGTGCGCACCTTTACACACGTGTCATGGGTGTTGAATCCGAACGGTCCATAAGATGCGGAATCCCATGAAACCTTAGGGAGTGAATTTTCACCCTGATCTAAGATTCTGGTGGGCCATAGCAAAGAGAAGTTCAAATCAAGGGAAGAAACTGTTTGCATTTTTCATGGCCCACTGAAGTTTTGGATCAAAGTAAAAATTCGTACTAGGGAGTTTCATGAGGTTCTGCTTCATGTGGACCGTTCAGATTTGCGAGACTCATCAGATATGATGAGTTCTCAAACTTCACGCCCTCATTTTCACCCTTCTGTAGCCCCTAAAAGAGAATCCCCTCGTTTCTAAGTTAACCATACATTGTCATAATGGTCCGATTAGATGGGTGGATAATTGAATATTAGCCAAAGTATGTTGGGTCTTATACACTCGGTGGTATAATGAGTTCCTATCTCACACGATATTTTCATAAAATTAGAGGTGACAATGAGTAAGTTGAAAATGTTAGAGGTTATCAAGGTTGTGTTTGTCACCCTTGAAAATTGTGGATTCTCATTACAACCATATTTCAAATTCGAATTTTGACCCTTAAAAAAACTATGAAAAAACCGAAGTTACAAAATCTAGAATATTTCAATTCTCTATGACTGTCGTAATTACTCCATTCTCCTCTCTTGAAAGTATTCACACTCATTCACACTATTAAATACTTTTGCATTTGTAATATAACATTGGAATGTTACAAAAATCAATGCAATGTGCTATTATCATTATATAGGCTACATTATAAAAATCTGAAAACCACCTAAAAAGAAATATGAGATTTTATTTTACTTATGAAATTAATGGGCTTACTCTTGTGTCCAATAGATGCCTGAAATTGTCTTATTTTTTAACCAAGTCTATCTTATAATGAGCTCGGCAAAATAATTTTCTTACATGTATGGCATGTAAAAATATTTTAAGTAATTTATCATATCACGTTTATTATCCTGTGAATATACATATTAATTTTAGTAATCTTCAAAATTAAAATCGAGACTCTCAAACATAATTTTTTAATTTTAAGATTTTGAAAATCCAAGTTAAGAATTTAACGTTTCAAATCGATGGTCCCACACAGCCCCTTAGGGCTAGGAATAAGTCATTTACTAGTTGGGATTGAAATTCGTTTGTATCAACCAATAGGCCTAAAAGCTCAACAGAGTTGCCAAATCTGGCCTTAGATCTGGACCGTTTATTTAGTGGGCCTGACGAACAGGCCAAAGAATGGCATTTGTGGGCTGGACCGCAAGACCATCTGGGCCATTTTCAGACCAGCCATGAAAGATAGTCACTAGGAAATCATATCAAACATATCAGTGGAAACTAGTGAGCCAGGCTTAGAAGTGGGCTGGATATGTGTCTATGGATCAGCTTCGACAAGTTTCCGTACAGTGCAGAGCCAAACATTTCACATCTACACCATATGATGGAAAATGGGCTAGGTCAGGGTCAGTCTAGCCCAAATCATGTCCAATTCCAGCTCAAAAGCTACTGACCTAATTGCAAGCCCAACCCATTGTGATGGGGCTCAGCTGGCCCATCAATAAAATCAGATGATTGGACCTGCACCCACCTTTCTGAGTCTCTTGGCCCAATTAGCTATAGGGTCTAAAATTCGGGCCCCCATTCAAGTGGTCCTAGTTTAGCCCACCCAAAGCAGACTCTACTCAGGGTTCAACCCCAGCCCAGTTGCCATGCATACATTGACAAGGTGGCTCACGTAAATGGCCTATGATAGCTTGTAGACATGCGCCCAACTCTCATATAAGGTGGAAATAGGCCAGATAGCCCACCTGACCTGACAAGCCCACTTGGCTTTGGGCAGTGCTTGGACCTACTATCTTGGCCCATGGGCCGGGCTTGGGTTTGTTCTTGGGCTTGCCTAAAGCCATTTTATCCCAACCTGGCCCGGCCCAACTTTTGTTATATCCTACAATTTGCAATTCAAATCCTGAATGTGGTCTTTCTTTGAATGTGTGGCCCACTTGATCAACGGATAGATTAGGAATGTTCAGCTGGGAAATAGGGACGCCATCAAGAGGGCCCAGGTCGCCCTTTTTGGGGTGGGCCTTGGGCCTGATGTGGTAGGCCTATGATGGAATTGGGCTGGGCTCTGGTTTTGGATCTTAAGTGTTGGGTTAGATTTGCCTGGGCTTAAGTGTTGGGCCAGGCTAGCCCAAACAAGGCCCATTGCTACCCCTGCTCGCACGTGCGAGGAGACGGATCTAGAACATTCTACTAGATCCTGATAAGACTGAAAATCGTCCACGTGTCCCCACCATGTCCATGGCGGCAAATCACCTTGCTTCTCACTCGCCGCCTTATCTTCCTTACGTTATATGCCGACAACACTAGAATGATAGTCTACCACCGTTTTCCGAGTTATGGTGTTTCCACACCTTACATGTTGCATACACACAACACCATCCAGACCGTCCAAATTATTTTCCACTGCATGAAACATCCGACACATCAAATGATCTGATCTCCATGAATTCGATACGACTTTGTTTTTCAACGAATAAGCACCGTTCAGAAGGCGACCATCACTAGATCAAGTGGGATTTTCTAATTCGTCCCTTCCAAAGTGGGCCCCAGAATTGGTACAGACTGGATTGGATATCCATGCATGCCACGTGATTCACCACCATTTACAAATGCTGATGGATCACCACCAATATCTTACGATCTTATCCATAACCAAAATATCCCAAACAAGAGCTGGCTCTCTCTCTCTCTCTCTATCTCTATATCTCTGACGGCTTGCAATTGGAATATTTGCAGAGGCACAGTATTGCAGCAGTGTAGTAAAGATGGCAGCAAAGAAAGAGATGGAAGTAGTGAAGGGATTGGATTTGAAGAGATACATGGGCCGTTGGTATGAGATAGCATCATTCCCATCAAGAAATCAACCGAAGAACGGGGAGAACACGAGAGCAACATACGCACTGAGAGAAGATGGGATAGTGAATGTGTTGAATGAGACATGGAACGATGGGAAGAGAGGGTCTATAGAAGGGACAGCATACAAAGCCAATACAAACAGTGAAGAAGCTAAGTTCAAAGTGAAATTTTACGTGCCACCTTTCTTTCCTGTAATACCTGTTACAGGAGATTATTGGGTTTTGTTCATTGATGAGGATTATCAGTATGCTTTGATTGGACAGCCTAGTAGGAAGTATCTCTGGGTATGTCTCTCTCTCTCTCTCTCTCTCTCTCTCTCTCTCTCTCTCTCTCTCTCTCTCTTATATATATATATATATATATATATATATATATATATATATATATATATATATATATATGGTTTTTTGTAGTGTCTATATGATATACTATTGTTTATTGTGTTTCTGATATTTTCCAAGGGCCGTTTGGATGCCTGTATATGGTGTAAGTAATTGAATTACAGGTGAAAATTGTTTACAGCTGATCATGTTTTGTTTAAATTGTTTGAGCTGGAATATGTTTATAGCCAAAATTCAAAATTCTAGCCATTAGGTTGACCTTATTATTATTATTATTATTATTATTATTATTATTATTATTATTTACACACTCACACCCAGACACCCCACAATGAGCACTCAAACCCATGACCTTGGTGTTGAAACTCACATAGTCTATCACTGAGCCTGAGCCATGAGTAGAGACCCATAGGCTTTATTTCATTTGCAAGTAGATGAGGTTTTCATTTACAGCTGCTTTACAGCCTGTAAATCATTTATGGACATTTTTCAGCATACAAACACTCGCAGTAAATCATTTACCTGCAATATATTTACTACTAGCACAATTTACAAGCATCCAAACAACCCTCAAATATTTTTTTAAAGATTTTATTGTGAGTTTTGCAATGCCATACAGGAATTGGGTTAGGATGTGTTCCATCTTGATCGGTTTGTTTAGGGGCCATTTGGATGGGAGTAAATGGAGATAAATGGTATTTGAGGTGTGTTTGGATGGAAGTAAATGCATAGAAATGAAATGAAATGGGAGTAAATGGTGTTGTAAATGAAATCCTCTCACAGAGAGGATTTGGAAGTAAATGGGGGTGAAAATGCCTTTTTAGCTTCCTTGGAGAGTCGCGTGAGTGAACAAGGGTGCCGCTACCCACATGTCCACCATACACATGGCACGTTGATGATACTCCGAAACAATCTAATTTTTGGCTACATCACTAAAATCACACCAATAAAATGATCCAAACCGTCCAAAGGTTGGCCATCTAAATGGTTAATTAAAAAACGTTGCCAAATTGCTTGTTTGTGATCCATACGTTTTTGGCCCACCCGAGGCTTGAAAGATAGTCTCTTGCATATATTGAGATTATTATCAATTGAATAGAACATGAGCTTTCGACAACTTGGTTCTAGGAGTTGTCTTGATATAGAGTTAATCTCTGATGCTGATTGATGGTCCATCTTTTGTCTTTGATCATCCCATCCATTCATCATTCAACAACTGTTCTCTTTGATCCGTCGGGATCTACTATACACCCGACTGCCTCTGAAACTCCTCAGACTATCATCATCCATCATCTACATGACAAGATCTGCCTGAACCCCAACTGGCTGCAACTCACAACACATCTGCTCGAACCGTTTCTGACCTGCAACCACTAGTATCTGCCGTCTCCGGCCATCAATGGATTGGATTTTGTATCGCATAGCCCCATCACCAACATTCATTCAATCTATCTCTGATGCACCAACAGCTCACTAGAATCCCAAGTCTTTCATCTGAGTTGACTGAGTTGTTGTTTGATCATATGAATGGTGCTTGCATCATTTCTGTAAACAATCGTAACATCAGCATATTGTAGCACAGCACAACTTTTAAAAGTGACTAGATACAAACATGACAAGATCATGATAACTCTACCGAAGACTGTCAACACAACCACAAAACTAAACTTTTAAGGAGCATATTTAAATCCATACGAAGCCCATCAAAGTCGACACATGATTTTCAGGATTAGGAACCCAAGATGGCAGCTTCATATATGCTTCCCCTCAAGATCCATTAGGAAAAGCATTTTTAATCTAGATGGTACATGGCCTAACGATGAATGGCTGCTTCAGAAATCAGTGTTCCAACCGTAGTCAGGTGAGAAACCAAAAGCGAAATCTTATGAAAGATTTGTAAATGTGGGGGTTTTTTGTTTTTTGTTTTTTGTTTTTTGTTTTTTTTTTTTTCCTTTTTCTTTCTTTTCTTTTGGTGGTTGTCCACGTGGGTTAGTCAAGGGAGATAAATCTGTGTCAATAACTTGCTCTGATACCATGTGGATTACTCAAGGGAGATGAATTTATGTATTGTTCGATAACCAAAAGGATACATATTACAATGATGTACGCACATAATTTCAGCATATCCACATCTAGGGTACAGCTACACTGTCATGTATGTAGACTTTTTTTTTTTGTCTAATCTAGATATTTTAAATGCTTATTAAATACCATAAATATTTTAAATTTACGGAGTCAAGTAAAGATTCATTCAAGTCATCCCTTCCTGACTCAGCATCTCATCGTCTCAAGTTATTAGTTTTCTGAACTATGGTTGAAGACAGTTTATATGCACTAGTAGATACAGCACATAAAATGCACATGGACAAGTAGTCTGCAAGATGTGAGAGGGAGGAGTGGAGACAATTTGAAAGGGGAGTTTATTTGTTACTCTGCCACATTGGGATATTTGATAGTTAGGCATTCTAAAATTGCACACATGGCATACATTAATTCAATTAAACTGTCCAAGTCGTGGGAACAACTTTAGATAGGTCATCCAAAATCAGATTTATTTAAAGATCCTAACCTCTGGTTACGATAATCCTGGTGGTGCAATTGGTGTTTTTCATGAAATGGGGATCGTTTTATCCTTTTCCTAATCATCCATTTTCAACCACTTAGTAGACAACTAGAACTGTCAAATGGAAATTTTTATTGGGACACAGTCCATGAGGGCAAAATGACTGTTGAGATCACACAAGGATTCGATCTTGCCTAAATGGTTCAGGTGTCATCTTATGGCAGGCTTATCCAATTTCTGGCTTTTGTTTTACAAGTAATCAGAATAGTTTGATTTTATTGAATTAGCAGTTGGTCCACCAGTTCAACACAAAAATCCATCAATGCTCACTGATTCACTGGAGGACCGGTTCTAATAAAACTAAAAAAGTCATGGCCATTTGAGAACTGTCCCCTACTATAGTCCAACGCTGTCTGACGGTTATGGTTAAGGATCATTTGTATCATAATCAATGTGATACAGACGCTTTGAACTGAGTTTTAGTGTATAATTTCCAAGCTTTGATAGTTTGGTACGTGACACAATCCCTCACCATTTTAATCATTTTTTTCCCTTGCTGTGTAAAGATCTTGTGCAGGCAAAACCATCTTGATGAAGAGATTTACAACCAGCTGCTTGAGAAGGCCACAGAACAAGGCTATGATGTCAAGAAGCTCCACAAAACAACACATACAGACCCTCCCCCGGAGGGTGAAGAAGGTCCCAAGGACAATAAAGGCATTTGGTGGATCAAATCCATCCTGGGAAAATAGAGTCCATATGGTACAACCCTTTTCCACCACCTTTTGTACAAAGAGTGTTCTTTTCCTACAAACCCAAAACCTCTTAGTGTGGGCTTTTGTTTATAAACCAGTTGTACTTAGTGTTTGTGGTTATGTGTGCATATTAATATGTATGTTTCATTGCATATTAAGCTATGATAGCTATGACTTTATATTGATGTTTGGATGGATTTGTAGCTTTTTTCTATGCTGGGTTTCTGTAAACCATTTAAATTTGTAGCTTTTTTTGGTTGCGAATAAATCCGAGCTTGGATTGTACTTTCTTTTATGTATGCCTTTTGTGGGCGGGTTTTCTTTTGTGGATCGCTTGAACCTAAGTGTTATGTGATTTTATGTGATTCAATAGATCTCACTTTGCATTGTTTATGATTCCACAGTAGCACTTTTGGTTTGATGATTCTAACCATGTGATCTATGGCTTATAAACAATGGATGGTTGTAACAAATTGTCCCCATTATGGTCATCCGATCAGCATGATTCTTGCACTAAAGCTTGCTCCTAATTGTACTATTGAATGAACTATCCTGATTGATGATTGGGCATCCCACGTTGCATTTAAAAGCTCTGGGGATTTATGGGACATTAGAAAATTCCTATTAATATTGTCAACAATAATAAAATCAAACGGTCATTTTGAAAGATCATAAACTCGTACACAATGCATTCAAAAGTGAAGTCAGATACTACTATTTGCATTAAGTGAGAGTAAAACAGTGAAGGAATGGAACAAGGAATGAAAATAAAGGGTGTGGTGGAAAGAATGAGTGATGTTTGATTGCCTAAATTCACATGATCTCTTTCCCCCTTTGATAAATTGTAGATTTGAACATCACTTTGCCTGCTGAGTTAATGAAGTAGGAAACCTGCCATTGAGAGAAGATTCAACCAGTCAGCAATGAGACAATTGCATCTCTAAGGGCTCATTAGACCTGGCCTGCAAAGCCAGATTGATTCTTTCTCTTCTTCTTCTTCTTCTTCTTCTTCTTCTTCTTCTTTTGTCAACTCCAAATTTGGGCCGAGTCAACTTGAGTCCACAAGATCTTATTCGTTAACTCGACTCAACCACTCAGTTGAATTGACACGACTCGCATTCACAGTGACTCCAACTGAGTCACAATCGAACCTGTCATCGACTGAGTCACAGTTTAAACATTACTAAAATTAGAACTGTAAACGAACTTGACTCAGTTTGAATCAATTTGACTCTGATGGGGTTCACTTAATGTAAATATTTTGTATATATTTATATATTTAAATAAATTATATATTATATTATATATATGATAATATATATTATATATATTGAAATACTCTAAAACTTAAACTCGAACTCAGCTCATAGGCTCGAACTCGGCTCGAGTTGGCCCAAGCTGCTAACTGAGCCGAGCCGGCCAATCAGGCTCGAGGACCGAGCCAAGTTCAAGCTGGAGTAGCCTGTTGGCCGAGCCGAGCCGGGCTGGGCCAAGATCGACTCGGTTCGGCTCATGTACTGCTCTAACTAAAATGAGAAAAGGGGAGTGAGAGCTGAACTCAACAATTGGGAGACAACTTAACCAATTTGTCATCCTGTCATTTGATGATGGTTGTATTTTATATGAGTTATGTAATTCTATGTTAAATACATATATTGTTACTAATATTTTTAAACAGGGTCTCAAGTCTAACCGGTCGGACCACAATTTATAGTCCACCCATCAAATAACTTCTATTCTATTATGTAAAACACATGAAAGGAGGAATTTGCTGGATGGATGGTTACTTATGGTCCAACTGGTAGAACATGAGATCTTTTCTTAAAATTATAAATATTCAGTCGAGTTGGGTCGAGTCTTCCAGTACACCTGACCCAGCTGGACATCAAGTCCAGTAAAATTTTCAGGTTTTTGAAAGAACTGATCCTGGTCCGAGTCAAACGGCACCACAAGGCAGAATTGGAAATAAGTGGTGACTCAGCCCAACTCGTCTGAGATGCGACTCAACTCAGGACCAAACAAGTCAGTCTGAGTCACCGCTTGCTAAATCTTTTGTTCCGAGTTGATTTTTGGGTGGCACAGGGAAACGGAAACTGCTTTGGGCAGGTTCCCATTTCCTGGCTTTGGCGTGAGCACATTCCATTGCTGATGAATGCAAAAAACGTCCAAAAGAGTTAGTCAAGAACTGATACTCACAAACTCTAGGGAGCTGACTCTATGCAGAAGGAAGCCATCATGCATTTCTCTGAATAAGGCAGCGGCATTTCTGTTAAATTTCTTGCATGGAAGGAATACATTATACAATCTCGTTGGAAACAATGTTAGAAGAACTCACTTAAGGGAATTGGAAGTTTCATTTGCTGAGGGAGGTCTGTGGTTTTCATTGACATGGCCTGGGTTTTCAATGTAAACAATACCTCTATCGCTGTTATAATAGCCACTGCAACCATGCTTGCTCAGATATGCATTCTGAAATAAAAATGTGTTGAGGTAAAAATCACTTCTTTAACACCATTGAGTCATCAACAGATCCTTGAAATGCTTCGACTATTTCATATCATCTTACCACTTGATAGTTCAAGAAAATTTGGTGTAGAGACTCATACACCCTTGTTGTTACCGTCGCATGCTCGTCACAAATTATCAGTGGATGAAATCCAACAACTATGCGCCTGGCTTGAGCAAAAGCCAAAACAAAGTTGGTTTACCGACTCCATCACAAGAATTAGCAGTTTTTACAACTGAACTCAGGAATTCATAAATAGATCGAACACAAATGAAAATAAACAATCAAGTGCTAATAAAAAATGGTACACTGATTAGGAGAACTGCAGATGGGTATGAGCTTTCAATGAAACTTGAGGAAATGTAGTGGTCTAATTTAGGCTGCCTTTGGGTGCACTACTGTACTGAATTGCAATAATTCCTCCAATAGAGAGGAAATGACCAACAATAACAAATCATCAAAATTATGTTGATGATGATGATCCACTAGGACATTAGATAGGAGTGATGGTGATGGTGATGGTGATGGTGATGGTGATGATATATGTTGCATGAAGCATGAAGAGCAGCAACAAATCCATGTGTGGAAGCAGGGAAGCGACTATTTCAAAATGTAAACGAGTATAGATGTGTAGGAAGCAGGAGCAGGAGAGAGAGTCTGAAGTGCAGTTTGAAGGAGTAGGAGTGAGAGTCTGAAGCACGGTTTGAAGCAGGAGCGACACCTAGTTAGAAGGATCCTGATGATAACGATGGGAGGATATAACCAAATTGTAACTGCCTTCTGCAGTATACATAAGTAAGAAGTTGTCCTCAAACAGCAGTTGAGTCCAACTTCAAAGTAACATGATTTCCATCTTCAAACCCAGTTTCAAGTGCAAATACTAGGGAAGGGAGCTGCAATTTGGTGACCTCCACTTGATTGAGATAACTACTGCAGTTCAATTCTACAATGCATTCAGACATAGCCTTAACAACTGATTTACAAGTTAAACAAACAATGAAATGCTTAATTCAATGACAGACCATTCACTATCACTCGCTGCCAATGTCCTCATCAGCCACTGCAATTGATTGTTTTCGATGTCGCTTAATCGTTCATTGCGGAAGAGAGCCTGGAAATAAGATGAGCATAAATTGATAAGAATGAATTGGTGTGCCCCTACTTTTACAAATGTGTTGTCTAATCATCAAGTGAAAATAATTTCATCCTTCCTGCACTTGCCAAAAGCCACATCCCAATTGATAGGATTCAAACAAGTAGCAGTGAAAGATTTTGGAAATAATGGAAGTTTGGTGTTAACTTTTAAATAATATTGGTTGGCTTGGGTATGGCACACGTGATACACATGGCGCAAGGGGATAAAGAAAGAAAAGGAAGAGAAATTTGGAGGGGAGAGAAAAAAGGAGAGAGACAAAGGGAAATGTTGGAGATACATGCTGTGACACAATTGTTGGGGTGAGCACCATAGAGCCTTTGTCGTAGGGTCTCACTAACTATAAGCATCATGTAGGCTACACACATAGGAGATGACAGGTCGGTGTAGGTTATACACATTAACAGAAGGGAAAGGAAGAGGGTTCCATCTACGCCATCCGTTATTCACACCCCAAGTATAGGGTTGTGATGTAATAATAATCTCGGTAAGCCGAGGTCGAATCCACAGGGACTGAACCTTGTACGTAACCTGAAAGTAACCAGAACTAGAACTAAAAGAAGATGAAATCTAAATCAAGCGAATATGAGGGAATGATGGTGAAATAGTAAACTAAAACTTAGAAAATTCAAAGGTGGGAAACTAGGGATTCAGAGGATCCACTTGTAGAGATCAGGGAGATCTACACTTGATTCATGAACTCAACTGGACTTCGAGTCCCATCTTCATCCAGTTGGAAGATGTCACATTAAAGCTCGATCTGAACTTCCTTTGATCTAGTCTTCAAAGAGATGAACAGTATGAGAATTAGAGTCGATTCTATCACAAAACCATGCCCATGAGACAAAGTAAACAACAGAACTAAACCAATCCACAACCAATCAAAAGATGTATGAATGTTATAAAGGATTCCATCATCCAACCATGTCCAAGGGGCAATGGTGAACAATAGGGCTTCCTAACATCACAATCAAAATAATGGAAAGGGAATACTGAAAGCCATTGCAGATCTATTGTAATTTAAGTCACAACAAATCATTAAAAACTATAAATATTCCTATTAATCAAACGATGATCAAAGTAGTTCAAACATGAATCAAGACCATAAAGTACTACCCATCAAGCTACAAGCTTCACCTCTTAGCCCTAGCTAAGAGGTTTAACCCAACATGATTAGACCAGATCTCACAAAAATCATAATAAATAAAACCAAAAAAAAAAAAAAATCTAAAACTACTCTCTATTTCTCTCTATCTCTCACTGACGATCCAGGGCTGAAAATTGAATATATCTCACGTTCTCTCTCTTTCTTTCTTATAGGCAGGGAAGACCGGCTGGAGGGTCGGTGGAGTTTCACGTGCGAGAACTTACGCACTTCCCCTTGCATGCGTAGCAGAAAACGCAAGGAAGAGTTGTGTTTAGATGGGAGTTTTGGCTGCATAACAGATGCGTAACTACTCCGCTGGAAGGCTGTTGATCTGTTTTTGTCTTGGAGATCATCCCATCCGCACCATTCAGACTCCTTGGGGCTGGTCGACCACCCCATAGGAGGATTTTAAACGGCCAAGATCGTCGGAAATATCCTGGCCATGTCTACAAAACAGCCCGCAACGTCCGGGTCTCGGACGCGCTGTAAACAGGGCCTGCGGAAGGAGTTGGCGCTAATGCTTGGTGGGGTCCATAATCCCTGTTGTTTGAAAAATCCACATCGTCCATCAGCTTTGTGGTGAAATTTCAGTCAGATGCACGGTTTTGGCTATCTTTTGACACGGCCCACCTGATCTTTTGTATCCATCGTCTGTCTTCCGTTTGGACAGTTGGAAACCGTTCTTCGCTGTCTTTTGAGATTTCATCACCTAGGCTTTGGCCAGTGGCCCTGTGGAATTCCAATGGACGGTCCAGATCAGACCGTCGCATCATGATGGTGGCCCACAAAAATTCCTCCGCACGCTCTGTTTGAGTGTTCGCAGGCGGGAAAGAAGGATTCAAAATCTTTTAAAAATAGGAAAGCTCGGTCAAAGCTTTGTTGACCGAGTCCTCTGGTTTGGTGCTTTGCGAGTACACAGCCACTGTGTACTCCCATTCACGTAAGGTGGGTCCCACCTTGATGTATATGTGAAATCTGCTCCATCTATCCATTTTTCCACCTCAATTAAGGGGTCGAGACCAAAAGTGCAGCATATCCAGATGTCGAGTGGGCCCCAGATTGACAATTCATGGGCTAATCTGGCCGTTGGGCCACTTCTACAGGGATCCAAGGACTGAAATTTGACGTGTACGGTTAATTTATGGTCCTCAGGCCATATATGAAGTCTCAAGCCGAACGAATGGTGGAAACCTTGGGATCTTGCATTCTGGACGGTTTCCAGGCCCGTTTAATGTGAGTGACCTGATTTTCTCGGATCCCTGGTGTGTAAATTCTTCAATCTCGGTCCCCTGGGGTCCGTCCCTTGCCTTAGTGATTCCTGAGCGTTAAATCCATGCTTTTAGCATCCTTTTCAGTCCACGCTAGTAAATTCACTTTGCATCACAAACACGATTAAAAGAAGACGTTAAGCATTATCATGTTGGTAAAATCAGGTAATAATTGGGGTCTAATATGCAATATTTGACCCTCAACATCCGTGCCACTTGTACAATAAAATCCAAAACAATCCCTTCCCAAGCAACTACATTTTTAATTAGAATTTTACTTTCTAATAGCTGAAGTTCCTAAGACTAATTACAAGCCTACTGCCGTTATATATAATATTAGATTTTAGGAAATATTTTTACAACCAGCTAGAGAGAACTTGGTTTTATGTCTCCCAAAAGATTCTAAATACATGGAATGAAGATGGAGAAAATGAAGATAACCAGGTACAAGGAATTGTGGAGAAATGACAATGAAAAAAATGAACCAGCAAGCAGCAATAATGACATCAATGAAACAAACACAAGCATAATACTATCACTAATGGAGAAAAATAAGAGAGATCTTGGAATCCATATGAAAGAAGTGGAACCATTACACATTACATTTGTCCTAAACTCTCCTCAAGGGGCTAACCTGGATTCAAGGAAATGTCCTTTCCAAGTGAAAGGAAAAGAAGTTACTGTTGTTTGTTTGGAAAAGCAAAACTTTCCAATGAAATTTTACATGGTAGTTATTTCCATGTGCCACAATGGGACATGTGACACATGAGGTTCTTGAAGGTGGACGGTGACACATGTGGAGCTGGATTGTAGCACATATGGGGCACTTGAAGCTGGACAGTGGCACATGTACCACATGTTAACATTGGCAAATATGGGGCACTTGAAGATGGACATGGCACATGTAAGGCTTAAAGATGAATGGTGGCACATGGGCTAGGGCACTTGAAAATGGGAGGCAGCAGATCGGCAAATGCAGCACACCTGAGGCGCTAGAAGATGGATGATGGCAACTTGAGACGTGGGGCACTCGAAGATGGATGGAGGCACATTGACACGTGAAGATGGACAGTAGCACATATAGTCGAGGCACAATGGCACATGAATGACGAATTTTCGGGGAAATGGGAAATGGCCTATCTTCCAAGAATAATAAATAGACAAAAGTTTTGCAAACTGAGTAAAGAAAGTTTTATGGGAAACGACTTTTCCTTTCCAAGAATCCAAACAGGCCTAAGAAATGAACAAGGAGGAGAGCTAAACTTCTTATTGAGCATCTAAGTAGGACAACAATGACACACCCAATATAACCACTTATAACAATGCACAAGGTCAAGCAGCTGTAGATAAGCATTCTTGCCTCCAGATGGGGCCAAAGGGTCCCAATTCAAATAGGAATTCTTATTTATTTTGTTTGACCAACAGGATTACTGACACTCTCACTAGAAGGCCTATCAACAGAAAGTCACGACTCTAACAACTTTCGATGCAAAGGTTATTCACTGTATCTTGAGGAAGGTTTTAGAGACTTTGCTCTTCTTATTCATTTTGTTTGACCAACAGGATTACTGACACTCACTAGAAGGCCTATCAAGAGAAAGTCACAACTCTTTCTAGCAACTTTCAATGCAAAGGCTATTCATTGTATCTTGAGGGAGGTGTTAGAGACTGTGCTCGAATTAGTAGTTCATGGTATTATTATGTACATAGTTAGGATACCGAAGGGTATATTGATCATTTCTAGTTTACATGCAAAGATGCTGGCCAAAACTCCTAGGATAGATGCCACAAAATGTGAAGGTTAAGGGCCATCCAACAAATCAGCTTGAGAAGAAAACTAAAGGACATCTTCTGTGACGAAGACATGTTAGACATTTTAATTCATCTTCATGAAGCGTGTGTATTTCATCTTCAACAACAAACCACACGACCAACATCGTATCATCTCTATAATGTAGATGCTAGCGGTTTCATGCCTGACTTGGCATATTGCAGCCAAAACCATCATTTATTTGCTCACGTACCATATTCTCAAGCACCCACGTGAACTGGGTATCTATACATGATCCTATTGCGCTATGGTATGAGAAGCTATAAGTCTGGAAATCCTATATCCGCATCTGGAGGAGATCACATTGACCCATCATCGTCGTCATCATTACATCTTGATCCCAGCTATTTGGGGTTAGCCATATTGACACCATATTGACCCCACTTGCCAGGGAAAACGGATGATTTAACACTTTCAGGTTATTGCTGTATTATCTCAGAGCAATCAATGAAAAGCATGTAAATAACAACAAGAATTTCAAACGTCATTAGCCCCTTAAAGCCAGTTAAAAGAAATTCCATAAACAAGTGACGATGTAACCTAAACCAATTTTTAGAAAGAGCTAACTATATTAAATTTTAAGAAATACTAGGACACAAAAGATGTCCAACTGAGGGACAGAAGTACGATAAACAAAAATCATACTTGTAATGAACCAGTCTCCAAACCAATGATGTCTAAGGTTCGCTGGGGTGGCACTGTAACCTGCCTCAGGAAGTATCCCCTACCTTGTTCTTGCGATGCTCTACTAATAGTAGTATACCTACAGGAAGTATCACTATTCAGATTAATTACATCTTAAGAAGAAATCAGGCAGTACACTGTGTTGGAGGAACTCGTAATCAAAACCTTTCTTGAAACAAAAATA
The DNA here is from genome assembly GCA_021015155.1 of Magnolia officinalis. NCBI lineage: Eukaryota > Viridiplantae > Streptophyta > Magnoliopsida > Magnoliales > Magnoliaceae > Magnolia > Magnolia officinalis. The sequence goes on from JAJHSJ010000015.1 coordinate 50,349,316, forward strand.
AACCAAAAAAAAAAAAACACATAATGGATTTTACTTTTTTAGGAAAGGATGATATACCAGGGAATCTTCAGTGATGGGAAATGCAGAGTGCCCTGCAAAATGGCAAGTCTTTCACAATTTAGTGTCATAATCTGATTCATGTAGCTGACCCAAGATAGCAACGAAATGTGATTGTTTCTCAGAAATAAGTAGTTTGAAGCAACAAATATCGAAGGGGCTTTTCATATCCAGTTTTTCTATTGCTTGAGATGAAGATCTTACATTTCTGAGAAGTGGATCGTCCTCCCCAAGTTCACTGATGTTTATTACAAACTTCACTTTGTAGGTCTTTGCTACCTTCTCCATCTTTATCAATGACAGTAATTTCCACAGCCAGAAACACAAAACCGGGGAAAAAAAAAAAAAGGACAAGAGCATGATTACATCAGATATCAAATACGAAATCCAGATAAAGAAACCCAAATCATGTAGCCAACTTTAGACCTTCATGCATGTGCAACTAATCGGTCTTGATTAAATGATACTGCAAGTCTCCAAAATATGTGTAGCTGTACAGTGGGTGAATCCAAACCAGTGTTTTTGGTAGCGCTCGTAGCGTAGTGCGTAGCATAGCTAAAACGCTACATAGCATATGCAGGTACCGTAACTCCCTAGTAGCGTAAGCTACAGAGCATGTAGCATGTAGCATGTAGCGTATGCTACTTAAAATCTCTTCCTTTTTTTTTGTTTTTCTTCTAATGCTAGTTCAACGCCTATTTTAAAATGGTGGTGACTCATCCCCATCACATGTGGCACTACATTAGATCTATTCGGACCATCCAAATTGTGGTCCATATTGTGAATTTGTGATGTTTCAATTAATAAATAAAAAAGATGTCACACTAAAAGATGTCTAAAGGCAAAGAAAGGGAGATTTTGCATGGAAATATGTGGTCGATGATCCAGATTCACAATCAAGAACTCATAGGAATTATCTATTTTGTAAAATTTATCATATTTTTTACTATTTTATTTTAAAAAAAATATTAAGTATCGTGTAATAGAGGACCAAACGCTACACTATACGCTACACACTATTTAAAACATTGATTCAAACGTTCCATCTAGTCAGTACTACCTCAGATGGCCCATATATTGGAATCACGCCTAATGTGAAATCCCTGCCTTCAAATTTGTGGCCTTAAATGGTGAATATAGGAAGGGATCAACTATCTGCGTTGAAGGAGGAAAGGCTAAGATTCTCCAATCCATGTACTTTTTGTACAAAGGTTGTCCATGATAGGGAACACAATTTTCCTGATTCGCCAACCATACAAACACATCGACTAGATTGGCAACAAATCAAAATTCGTACATAGCAAACCTTAAAGATTCTCCCAAAATCATTGTGGATAGTAATTTCGTAAGACTTGCAAAATAAGAACATAACAAACAAAAACAAGAACCTGACCAACAAAAGAAAAATGAAAATAAAAAATCCTTACCATAGTTTTAAAACTCACTGACTCAACTCAAAACTTGGCCGAGTCAAGTGAACTCAGCGAGATCTCAAGCTGAGTCATCTGGAGACTCAGTTCTGAGAGACTCATCCCTGACTCAGGAAGCCTCATCAAGAAATTGACTCAATAAATCAGTATACTCGACGCAACTCCTGCCGAGTCACTGGCCTTGTCAAACCAGTTTTTAATAAAATTAAAGAGGGGCAGATTGGGATCAAACTCGCAATTTCTGCAAGATGAGCAGACACTCTCAGCCAGCAAACTATGCTATACTTGGCCATGTGTTTTCTTATTTTACAATACTTACAGCAGACAACTATTTTAATTTTTCTCTACAATTGCTAATTTTTTTAATTTATAAATTACTACATATAGAGACAAGTTAGGTTGGAGCTTTGAGTCAACACAACCCAGATGAACATGGAGCCAAGTTGACTTTTCAGGTTCTTAAACTATGATCCTTACACAAAGTACAAAACCCACTACAGAAGGATTGAATGAACAAACATAGAAACAGATCATAAAATCTTTTTGGAAGTGAAAAGCGTAAGGTGTGATACACCCAGTGTTTTAAGTAGCTACGCTTATGCTAACATAGAGTAGCATGGTACGTATCTCATGAAAATAGCTTAAGTCGCATGTAGCCTATACTACATGATAATTTGTATGCGTTGTATGCTATGTAGCTCACATGATGTTTTCAATGATTTGTTACATTTTTCTATTTCGAATAAAAATTAGTTAACCTTTTTAATGCTTTTAGTAAAATAATAAATAAATAAAACAGTATTAAATCAGTTTCATTGCTCTTTCTTGACCTTCATACTTAATCATTTCCCTTTCCTATTACCTTAGGTTCCATTTTGTTGCACAAAAAATCATAAAATTTTGTTAAATTTCATTATTAATTAGTCTAATTTGGTACAGAATATCATGACATTGGTGCAACCAAGCACCTTGATCAAAAATCTAGTAGTTGCGTGTTTCTTTCGCTACACGCTATGTAGCTTACACCTCACACTTCAAAGGTGTGAACGCTATGCTACATGCTATTCGCTATTTAAAACAATGCATACACCAAACCATCAAAAGAAGCATGGATCATAGAAGCATATGACCAAAACAACATTGATGTATTTGGATGAGCTATTGATTTGAATTGTAATCATTAGTCTAATACAGTGGAATGACCCACCTTGTAGTTTAGCAATAAAAATCGACAATCCGGGCTTCAAATTGCAATAATGTAAATTTCAAGTTGGACTTGAAATGGACATGAATTGGATTTGAGGGCTACTTCCTCGTTACAAATACTACAAGAAAACAGCCTCCTGTCAACAGATTAATTGACAAAACAGAAAGGGAAAGCACCAAACACAAACAAAATCAAAACTCTTTCGCTGAAAGGCCACATAAAAAGATAAAAGGAATCAAACCCAACAAAAAACAGAGGAAATTTGGAACTAATAAGCCTACTACAACACTGCTAGAACACAATTGAAGACGAAAAGGCAGGCAGTCCACCTAACCACACAAAATCTAGCCCGCTGAAGTTCCGTCCAATAGCAAAATGGCCCATCCAGGATGGAACCTAGCAGATGATCGGTTCAGATGATCGAGTGTGGGCCCCACAATACGGCAGAGGCCTGATGACTACAAATTCAGGTGATCCTATGGACTATTATGCTGGAATCTGAAAATCCAATCTATGAAGTTGAGAGAGAGAGAGAGAGAGAGAGAGAGAGAGAGAGAGAGACCTGTTTGAGGAGATGGGCCTGTTGTTTTGGGGGTCTTTGGCCTCCAGAGACAGTGAGAAAGTGTAAATCAAGAGCTCTGCCGTCTCCTGCACTTCTGTTGTTCGATTTCATAGGGGTACCAATGTAAAATGCCATGTACATACCCACGCATAGAGCAGCCTGGGTTAGCATGGTGCAACCCCATGATGAACGGTTCTGATCATGCCCATGGGCCTCATGCCCATGATGGCCCATCAACTCTCTCTCTCTCTCTCTCTCTCTCTCTCTCTCTCTCTCTCTCTCTCTCTCTCTCTCTCTCTCTCTCCCAATAATCACAATACAATCTGCATCATTCGTCGCTCTCTCTCCCAATAATCACAATACAACCCGCATCATTCGTCGCTCTCTCTCCCAATCACAATACAACCTGCATCATTCGTCGCTCTCTCTCCCAATAATCACAATACAACCTGCATCATTCGTCGCTCTCTCTCTCAATCACAATACAACCTGCATCATTCGTCGCTCTCTCTCCCAATCACAATACAACCTGCATCATTCGTCGCTCTCTCTCCCAATAATCACAATACAACCTGCATCATTCGTCGCTCTCTCTCCCAATCACAATACAACCTGCATCATTCGTCGTTACATGTACTGAAGAAAGGGGTACTACGGGGAGTTCAAGTAACAGAGAGCTCCGTGGAGCCCACTCCGTTCATCAGTTTCGTCAGTTCAAATCTCACCTTCTCTCTTAATTACAAACCAAATCTCTCTCTTTCGCACTCACAGAAACCACCAGGAAATTAAAAGGAAAAAACTAATTAATATGGAGTCTCGTTTCGGTGCCTTTTTAAAAAGGATTCTGAAAAGCTACCTCATCAATCCATATAAGATATAACTGTCATTTCACTCCCCTTTGATGGCGAGTGACAACAAATGGGTTAGTGGCTCGAGTGGGGTCTACTGTGATGTTCGTGTAAATTCCACCCAACCATCAGGTCTGTCACCTATGTGGATGTGAGCCCAAAAATCAGCTCAGATTTAAGTGGACCATATGATTAGAAACAATGTACGTGGCTATGTAAATTACAAATAAGTATAGTTTTTGGACCACTAGCTAAATATTTGTGTAGAATCTAATGATTGAAGTGGATTTTATATAATTATCATGGTTGGTTTTGTAAATGTCAAGGGCAAACATCTCTCTCCTAATTATTGCTTTTGATGTGGGCCGCCAAAATCACAAGTCATCCCAATTTTTTTCAATAATATGACATTAGCTTATTGACGCAGGGATGAACGTCATGAGGTTGATCGCCATATTCCTTGAGGATAACTACTTCGAATCCACGTAGCTTCTCTAGACTCCTTACAGAGACTTCTCGAATTCACAAGGAAAAAATCAAGAAAAATAGAAAATAAATTCTATAAAATTCTTAATTGAGTTCACAACCCTTTAAATAGGGATACTAAACCATGGGAGAAGTTTTAGAATCAAACTACAACTAAAACTCCTAGAATTCGCAACTTACTATTTATAGACGGTCGTGATGTCTACTAGTGTGCAAGGTTTTCAGCCAAAAATAGTAAGTGTCCTATTTGGCTTCACCGTGTTATTCTCCTAATTATTCTAAGCACTTTTCATATTGGGTGCGACTCCTAAAGCCCAACGGATGAAGAGATATAATCAAACTAAAACTTACTATAAATAGTAAAAACGAAAATAAAACGGGAATTCAACCGTCGATTTGATGGTATTTTACAAATTCGAGGTGGGCGACTCGGCATAGCTTAGGTGGCTAATGTAGCTCATCTTACCCTAAAATCATATACGATCGTTGAATAAATCATTTCGGATTGCGAGATACGCCCTATTTAAGGTCTGACGGTCCGGATCACTTCTGTCGTCGACTAGGCCTTTTTTTATCCATCTTGGCCATTAAATTATTCGCAACCCGCTTTACATCAGTCCCCTCCACTTCAAAATAACTCGTGCTCGAGTTCTCGTCCTACTTTGGCTCATGATACTCAGTCAGGTCTGCGATGTTGAAAGTCTGTGAGATCACCATGTCATCTGGAAGATCAACAACGTAAGCATTGTCATTAATCTTTCGGATGATTGGTATCGGTCCAATCTTCTTATTCTTCAATTTGTTGTATGTCCCAGTCGAAAATCTCTCTTTGCTTAAATGAACCATAACGTGGTCGCCTACCTCGAACATTTTTTTGTCGCCGATGCTTGTCCGTTTGTTCCTTATACTTTTCATTCGAGGCATGTAGCTTAGTCTGTATCTCCGCATGAATGCCTATGATCTTGTTTGTCATATGTTCTACTGCAATGCTCATGCCTGGAAACTTGGGCAGAGGGACCAAGTCAAGTGTGTGGCGAGGCACTCGACCGTAATTAATCTGGAACGGGGACTTTCCTGTCGAGCGATTCACCATGTTGTTGAATGCAAACTCCGCTTTAGACAAGGTCAAATCTCACTACTTTATTTTTCACCTGAAATACATTGAAGGAGGCTTCCCAACGTGCGATTCACAACTTCAATCTACCCATCAGTCTGTGGCTGGTAGGTGCTGTTGAACTGAAGTCGTGTATCGAATCGAGTCTATAAAGTCTGCCAAAAGTGGCTAATGAACTTCATGTCACGGTCAAAAGTAATGGTCTTGGGAACCCCGTGTAGCCGCACGACCTCTCTGAAGAATAGATTTGCCACGTGTGTTGCATCGAGGGTCTTCTTGCATAGGATAAAGTGCACCATTTTGAAAAAATGATCTACTACCACGAATACCAAATCCACGTCACATTGTGTTCGTGAGAGACCAAGCACGAAGTCCATAGATAAATCCTCTCAAGGGCCGTCAAACACAGGTAACGAGGTGTAGAGGCTCGTATTCTGTGATTGCCCCTTGGAAGTCTGACAAACATGATAATGTTGCACTGCTTTTCCCACATCACGTACCAATTGCGGCCAAAAATACCGCTCCTCTACAAGAGATCGCGTCTTGTCTCGCCCAAGGTGTCCACCAAGACCACCTCCATGTAGCTCCTGAATAATCTGATCCCTCAGAGAACTTTAGGGAATGCACAATCGATTTCCTTTGAAGAAGAAACCGTCATATATATGTAGGTAATTGGGTTGACCTTCTTGAAACTTCATCTAAGAATCTTTGAAGTCCTCATTCTCGACATATAATTCCTTGAGACAGTCGAAGTCAACCACCTCATTGCTTATTATAACAAGTAGTGATGCATGACCTTGTTCTATTGCCCTGACTTGTGCTTTAGAACGAACGTGAATTCCTTCAGAAACGCAACTCATCTAGCATGCACACAATTCAAGTTAGTCTGACTATTAATAAACTTTAATGGTTGATGGTCAGTGTACAGAACAAATTCTCTTTTAATTAGATAATGCCGCCAATGTTGCAGCACCTGAACAACTGCTTACAACTCAAGTTCATACGTCGACCACTTCTTTCAGAATTCGCTGAGCTTCTCGCTGTAGAAGGCTACTAGCCTGCCTTCCTATAATAATACTCCTCCAATTCTGACATATAAAGCGTCACATTCAACCTCAAACAGCTTGTCAAAATTATGAAGAACCAAGACCGGTGTTGTGGATAACCGATGCTTGATCTCAATGAAAGCTCTTGTCAGCCTCATCGGTCCCACTAAAACAGTCCATTTTTCATGCAATTTGTAATATGTGTGACTATTGTGCTAAAATTTCGTACGAATCGACAATAAAAGGTCACCAACCTGTGAAAACTCCTCACTTCATGAATGTTTTGTCGGGATCGGTCATTCCCTAATGGCTCGCACATTTTCATCGTCCACAAGGATGCCCGTGGACGTCACAACAAATCCTATGAACAATAGGTTGTCCGTTAAAAAGCTACACTTCTTCAAGTTGAGGTACAACTTGTTAACTTGTAGGACCTGTAGCACCTGCGTGAGATGTTCCATGTGTTGTCTCATCTTGGCTATATATTAAGATGTCATCAAAATACACTACCACAAATCGGCCAGTGAACAATTTTAACACTTGATTCATCAAACACATAAAAGTTCTTGGCGTGTTTGATAGACCGAAGGGCATGACCAGTCACTCATACAACCCTTCCTTAGTCGTGAATGTCATTTTCCACTCATCACCGAGTCGAATACAAATCTAATGGTAACCGCTCCTCGGGTCTAGCTTAGAGAACATCTTGGCCCCTTCTAGCATATCGAGCATGTCATCCAACCGCGGTATTGGGAACCGATATTTAATGGTAATTTTGTTGATTGTCTGCCTATCAACACACATGTGCTAGCTCCCATCTTTTTTTAGCGTTTGCTAGCTCCCATCTTTTTTGGCGTTAACAATGCTAGCATGACACATGGGCTCATGCTCTCTCAAAAGACCCTTACAGATCAATTCTTCTACTTGGTCCCAAAGTATCCCACACTCCTTCGGACTCATCCGACAATGAGGGCGGTTGGGCAAGCTAGCCCCAGAAATGAGGTCTATGTGATGTTGGACGTCCCTCCTAGGGGGCAATCCATTGGGTAAAATTTTAAGCTAGACTTTTTTGAATTTAGCAATAGCCTTAAACTTGGAGGAATGTTCAAGGGCTCTGATTCTTCGCCCTTCACCACTACGACATATATCTCGTCGGTTTCCTTGGATTCCTCCGTGAAATCCTGAATAGTCAGGAGGGAACTCCCCTCCACTTTAGAGGCTTAAAGGTGGTTCTCTGGTGCCATAAGGGCAAGGATTATTTTTCGACTATCCTTGAAAAAGACGTAAACATTGTCTCGTCCTCGGTGGGTTACATCACGGTCCGACTACCATGGTGTTCACACCCCAAGTAAAGGGTTGCAATGTAGTAATAATCTCGGTAAGATCGAGGTCGAATCCACAGGGACTGTACCTTATACGTAATCTGAAAGTAACTGGAACTAGAACTAAAACTAGGCAAAGATGTATCTAAACCAGAGAAAGTTAAGGGAATAATGGTGAACTTAATTAACTAAAATCTGTAAACTTCAAAGGTAGGAAACTAGGGTTTCCAAGGATCCACTTGTAGAGATCAGGGAGATTTACACTTGATTCAAGAACACAACTGGATTTAAAGTCCCATCTTCATCCAGTTGGAAGATATGACCATAAAAATCAAATCTGAACTTCCTTTGATTCAGTTTTCAAGAGATGAGATGTATGAAAATTAGACTTGATTCCATCACAAAACCATGCCCAGGACACAAAGTAAACAATAGAATTTAACCAATCCACATCCAATTTGAGAGAGTTATGAACGTAGGGGAGGATTCCATCATCCAACCATGCCCGTGTGGTGATGGTGAACAACAGGGTTCCTACGACCATATCCTTCATACATGCATAGAAAATACCCAAAAATATCGCAGATTCATTGTAATTTAAGTCACAACAAACCATTAAAAACTAAATGCATTCCTTATAATCAAACTAGAACCAAAATCAGTTCAATTTAAACATGAATCAAAAGACATAAAGAAAAATCTCTCATCTCACTACAAGCTTCACCTCTTAGCCCTAGCTAAGAGGTTTAGCCTGACATATATAGTCATGATCAAGCTTAAATCTCTAAAAAAAAAAAATAATAATAATAATAATAATAATAAATAGAAATTAAGAAAAGGGAAGAAGAAAAACTCCTTTAACCGGTTGCACTCCACGTGATCTCACTCTCTTCCTTCTTCTCCACATCCCAGAATGCCTTGCCACATCCTTCTCTCTCTCTTTTATATGCCCCAGGGGCGGTTTAGAGGGCTGGAAGTCGGTGCTCTCTTACGCAGCACCATGCGCAAGAAAGAAACGCAAAACCTGCGTTTGGCTTGAGTTTCGGGACGGTACATGGCCAAGAAACCTGTTTTGGCTCCATGATTGGGGTAAAGACCACCCCCCCCCCCCTTTGGAGGTTCTGAACAGTTTAGATCACCCATCTGACCACAAACAGTGTCCCACAACTCCCCGCAACGTCTGAAAAAATTGAAGGTACGTAACCTGCGAATTTTATTACGCTGATGTGTTCGGTGGGCCCCATAGTGATGTTTTCGGTGAAATCCACCCCGTTCATTAGATTCCTGGCAAAATTTCAGTCGAAAAGGAGTGGTTTTGGTCGAGTTTTGATACGTTCCACTGTATCAAATCAACTCGTCGTTCATTCTGTGTTTTCTGGCGATCCACGTGTGTACATGTGCATGGGGCTAAAAGGCCACCATGGCCAGGGTCGTCCCCCCCCCCCCCCCCCCCCCCTCTGGAGCATATGGACGGTTCGGATCATCCATTTGGATGATGGGTGGGCCCCACTACTCAAAACCTACGGTGGTAGCGTTTGAAGCTGGTGTTTTTTGAAAATTTGAGGAAATTAGTCGGTCAGCGTGCGATGACCGACTTTCGGGTATACTGGTGCACGGCCGGTGCACTTGTGCACTATGCACGCGGATCCCCACGTGGGGTCCATTGTGATGTGTATGTAAAATCTGCTCCGTCCATTTGTTGTGCCACCCCATTTAAGGGGTTGAGACCAAAATTGAAGCATATCCAGATATCCGGTGGGCCCTAGATTGATGATTTATGGGCTGATCTATCCATTGTGACACTTCCACAATGATCCAATGGCTGAAATTTGACGTGTATGGTTAATTTATGGTCCTTAGGCCAGATATAATGTTTCAAGCTGAACGGATGGTGGGAACCCTGTGATTTTGCATTCTGGATAACTGTCAGGCCCGTTTAAACCCAATCACTTGATTTTTTCGGATCTTTAGCATGTAAATTCTTTGATCTCGGTCCCCTGGGGTCTGTCCCTTACCTTGGTGATTTTCGAGCGTTAAATCCATGCTTTTAGTACCCATTTTTAGTCCAGGCTCCTAAATTCACCTTGCAACACAAACACGATTAAAATAGGCCGTTAAACAGTATCGTGTTCGTAAAATCAGATAATAACTGGAGTCTAATATGCAATATTTGACACTCAACACATGGTCGACCGAGTAACATATCGCATGCTTCCATATCAACCACGTTACAAAGTATTTGATCCTTATAATTTTTTGCCAATTGAAAACGAGACAGTGCATTATTCAGTTACTTTGGCTCGTTCACCTTTTTTATCCAGCCAATTGAGTACGGGAAGGAAGTTTTGTTATTAGTAGCTGCAGCTTGTCCACCGTCACTCTTGAGACGATGTTCTCGCTACTCTCACTGTATATAACTACATCACAGACTTTGTCGTTCACGGTGCATCGCGTACGAAATATATTGTGTCGCTGTGGATGTAATTCATTCCGTGGGGTTCTTGTTCATGTTCATCAAAGTCAGAGTCTTCTTCTACGGCCTCACCTTCAGTGCCCCCTTCGTTTATGGTCAAGTGTGTTGTGGGACTTTAAGGATAGGTGTTTGATAAGTGGCCTAGTTGGTCACATTGGTAACAATTGTTCAACCTTGGCCGAACATAAGGATTTGGAATCCTACTCGGGCCCGCTAACACGTTGAGGCCTAGATGAGTCACTCCCCGTATCACGGTTTGTGGTTATACGAGGTTGATGATGTTTTCTTACTGGTTCTTTTCCTTGTGCCAGCACTGGATCCCGCGTGGGACCCATCATGGGGGGGTCGAGTTGAAGGATATGGCCGAGCAGAAACTCTTGCAAGTTACGTTTCTGCCTTACCTGCCAATTGAATCGCTTCATCCATGGTCCCAACTAAGTGCCTCTGAACTCTGTCCTGAATCGTCGATTGTAACCCATGTATAAATCGTGCTACCTTCTGTGATTCAGTCTTTGACAGATCGTTTCGCGTTGCCAACCGCTGGAATTCTTCGGTGTAATCGATGACGGTTCGATTCCCCTATCAGCAGTTTTGGTATTGCTGGAACAATACCTGCTCGTAATCATTGGGAAGGAATCGTGATCGAATAAGGCATTTCATTTGTGGCCATAATGAGATGGACGCCTTATTCTGTTGGGCTCATGAGAATTGTAATTGCTCCCACCATACAGAAGCACCAAATTTTAATTTAAACGCTATTAATTTTACCTTTTTATGCTCTGGCACGTCTATGTAATCAAAGTATCGTTTTACTTCGGCTAACCAATCGAGAAAATTTTCTATACGTAATAAACTGTTAAAACTAGGAAGTTCGGCCTTACCTCGATAGTCTCTCTCAGCACGATCTAGATGATCGCCTCTATGGTTTGGTCGTCGGGCAAAGCTTTCATTAAGGTCATCGTCGTTAGAACTCAAATCATCTGGTGTAGCTCTACAATTTACCACTGGTAGTGCTCTACGGAAATCGGGGTTGTGTCGTACAACAACCACAGACGATGAAACAACCACAGGTAGTGGAGCATCGCCTAGAGCTCGGGGCGGAAGTAACGCATCCATAAGACAGTTGAAGGTTACCTACAGCCCCTTACATGGTCAACTGATTCTCTCGGTAGAAAGCTTCCATTCTTTCCAAATCTCTAACCACTTATCCTCAATTGTTAATCTAATCACACTCAATCAAGCATCTTTACTTCCACAAGTTCATCCGTGCTTTTCTCAATGCTTCGATTGCAATGCACATTCATATACTTTTGAGATCTAATGGATTTTATCTTTTTAAACATAATCAATCAAAACTCATTGAAAATACAAATATATTTTTTTTTGAATTGATCGCAATAAAATTTAACCATCTATTTGATCATGTGCTTTAGATAAGTCTCATGTACATCATTACCAAGGTACAATCACTTAAGATTTTTTGCTATCACATCTCTATGACCTGATCATGATTTGGCCACTTTCCCAGCATGCTTCTGATTTACTCAAATTTGTGCTCGTTGCTTTAAGAATGTACACTAAAGTAGCATCACATTATCACTACTTTGTCACATAGTAGAGTAATAATTAAGGATACTAAACCTATAAGGCTAGCATACTTATACAATAATTGAATTAGAATTGATCCGTCACTTGTAGGTACTTATTCTCACAGCAAGTGTGGCTCAATTCACAACACATTATGAATAAGCGTTCTGTCGTTTATGCAATCATCACGTTAGATCTATCCGATCAACTAATAATTCATCCCCCTTGCAATATATAAGCTCACATATTTTGACTAGGAATAGACTTCATCATGCCAATCTTTGTAAGATCTCATCTTAATCATCTCATATGTAGATGCATCTCGATATGCATATATATATATATATATATATATATATATATATATATATATATATATATATATATATATATATATATATATATATATATATATATAATATGGTGTACACCATGAGAGTAGCAAGGCTTGTCCTTGAGAGTAGCAAGCCATGTCTTTAAGAATACATCACATCACGATGGCCTATCTCAATGTCTATCCATCGAAAAATCATATCCACACGAATACAGACAGACATAGGAAAATTCCACCACAATCCAAATAAATATATATACGTGGCTTGAAGGGCCTTGCAAAGTCTAACAATTTTTATATTATATTCTCAGCATTAGCTTCCATCAAATATTGCCCATTTTCTTATTTTGATGGCAACTTTAGAAATCTATGGAAAATGCAGGGGTACCATAGGTATATGAATGTTATATCGGTTTGAGATTATCTTGTTTTGGTACATTCCCCCGACCAATCCAAAAACAAGGTTTGTCTTTCAAGGTTTGCATTCTGTCAAACTACCAAAGGAATCTTTGGAAGAAAAAAAGGAAGGAAAAAAAAAAAAAAAAAAACTGAATGGTAGATTGCGGTGCATTGTACCATAACTATGGTGCCAGGGAGGCTCATCTACCGTCCATGTGCCATGTGCCTCTAATCCAGACCACCCAAATAATGGGACGCATTGTAGATGAATTATAACCCAAAATCTTCAATAAACTCTGCAAAGCTAACCGTCCAATTTGGGGACATCTAATGGACGATGTAAACTAAAAGCATTAAATGTTCCAAATTCAAAGACTAATGTATGATGATTAGTGAGATGGGCTATGGTTGATTTGGTTAATTAGTCAATCTTTAAATCATAGATTACAAATAATAGAATATACCAAATGAGCCAGGTAGCCAGCATGTCATTTTCATTTCTTGTCGTGCATTAATGAGATACCCCAATAGATAAACCTGAGGGAAACGTGTACGGCTCAGATTTCACATACACATCACTGATGGGTCCTAAACAGGTCCAACTTATAATAATTATCATTAAATCATCAAACCTAGTGAGAAATCCAATGCACCACAGATATTCCTCCTTTGAGTCGAGATCGCAACATACCAGTAGTTCGGGCTCTTTATCACAAAGATATGTAGGTCCCACCTCATACTCAAAACTGGTGTGGACCCAAAGCACCCTGTATAAGTACTATGGTCCACCTTATATTAAAAAAACCAACAAATAATTACTAAACTTTTCAATTCATGAATGGACTAATTTCATACATTGAAACACCAAGCTCTCATTTTTAGCAGAAAAATAAAGTTTCCCATGGTGGGCATTCAATCCCTATTGTTTCTTGTGGCGTGGTCCATCTGAATCTACCTGATTTTTTTAACTTCAGTCCTACTGTATGCTTGAGAAACTGATGGATGGAGTGGATTTCTCATAAACATCTCTATAGACCGCACATAGCTTCCAACCACATAAACTTGATGTGTGCGGGGGCACAGGCATCCCGTGTATCCCTTTCCCACTAAGAATGATTTTTCTAAATCTCATCTTTATATATTTTTGTCGTTTCGTATTCTAATCTCATCATCAACCTCCATTATAACCTATGTGGCCCACTTTCTAATTTTGATGGCAATTTTGGAATTCTATAGGAAATCTATGTTTCCTTCTCTTCGGATATTCGATAGATATGATAGTTTGATAGAATCCCAACCTGGTAATTGGATTGGTCACCAAAACCGCCCCAAGATAAATAAAATAATCTCAAACTAATACAAAATAAAAACTTGAATAATAGGGTGCAGGGCATTGTACCATAGCTATGGTGCTACAGCGGCTCCTCTACTGTCCACGTGGCATGTACCTCTGATCCAGACCGTCCACATAATGCATTATAACCCAAAATTTGCAATAACTCTACCGGATGGTAACTGCGGATTGGTGGACATGTAATGAGCGGTATATAACAGAAGTGTTGAATGTTCCAAATTCAAGGACAAATGGATATATCAAATAAATCTGATTTTTGGGTTATGATCAATATAGTGGTTCCCACTATTTTAACGGTTTGGATTTGAGGTTCTTGCCACGTGAACAGCAGGGGAGGCTACAGAACCCTATTATTCCAGTGAATATAGGAATCAAGCCACCAGGCTTCAACGCGGACGCGGATTGCGTCCTACCCCCGCCCGGACGGATGGCTATGTGGGGCCCACCGTGATGTAAATGTTTTATCCACGCCGTTGATCATTTTTCGAAGATCATTTTAAGGTATGAACCAAAAATATAGGCAGGAAAAAGTCTTAAGTGGACCACAAATTTGGGATTGAACGTAAACCATTAAAAACTTCTTGGGAGCTGGAGAAGTTTCAGATCAAGCTGATATTGGCTTTTCGCTTTATCCACGTCTACATGACCTTATGAATAGGTTGCATGGTAAAAAATCATCACGGTGGCATAATTAACTACTGTATGCCGTGCCAGGCCTTGGTCACTGGCCCTGAAAGCGCAGGCCCGGCTCTTAGGTGAAGTCCAGCGCTTCAGGCCCAGGCCAACGCAGCCATTGCCACCCCTACATATGCTCTGAGATGTCAAACACCGGCGAGCAAGGCTACCGGCTGAGCCTGCATTGATCCGGCAACAAACAATGCTAAGGATGGCTATATATCACTTACCCATTTGTAACATCCTTACGATGCACATATAATGTGGGGGCATTTTCACACTAGGCTCAAGTGGGGCGGCTTGTGGGATGCATGGGCACATTCAGGGTGGGCGGAACCCATGGATTTAGAGCTCATGAGGAGGGTTCGGCCGAATACCAAACTTATGGATTTGGGGCCTGAGCTATGAGATAAATGGATTAATTCATCATGCTCTATCAGTTCTAGCTTTTTGAGCAAGTTGTTAATTGTCCTGCATTAAATTGATATCAGATCGGGAGGTCTCATAGGGTGGACGAGTTGTCTTTACTTTACTCGACTCAAAATAGCTGAAATAGATTGAGCCAAGGTGCATAGAGAGCTGGTCAATGACACAATGATGTTGTATCAGCTCGCTGACTTGGTTGAGTCAGGTCTGAGTCACTCTCTTTGAACCATGGTCTCGCCTCTTAAGTTTTAACATGTGGTAAAACAATGCCTTTTTGAATAAAGGGTGACTGGAAGAGTGACTTCGCTCAAATCACTGTAAGGCTCGTTGAGGCAGCTGAGTCAGCGAGCCAACTCAACAAGTATTGTCTTGTTGAGTCAGTACTGAGTCACTCTCATGAGCAAGTTTCCCGTGACTTGGCTCGAAATCTCGCCGGGTTGGGTTGAGTCGGTGAGAATTAGAACCATGGTTTCACTTTTTTAGATTTAACAAACACTTGATAAAATGAATAGCTTGTTTAATACACTAGGCCTGTTTGGAATGTAGGATTAGGTGGCATGGAATTGCATTTGGTCGCATGCAAATTCAATTCAGCATTTGGAAATGACAGGAAGGATTGGATTAATCCAAGTATCATACCATCTGGTCCCAATAATAGTTACTGCAGAATTTCTAGTGGATTTTGAAATCTATTACATCTGTGGTCCCCACGTGGATGCATGTGTTTTATGCATGCTGTCCATCCATATGCGTATAGGTAACCAGCATTAGTTGTGAAATCTGGTCCGTTGATTACAATTCCATGGTCCACCAAACTCATGTTTCACTTAATACCATATTTTTCCCATAGAAAGAATTTGATCCCAAACATGGCATTGGACGGTCAAAATCCCATGGTATTTCCAGACTAGCAATCATTGTGCAAAAATGGTGTTAATTCTATATGCATTCCAAGCAGGCGCTTAAAGAGAACGGTGCCAACAGCCCACAATCCACTTGCCATTTCGATGCGGTGTGGTGGAAAAGGCAAGTGATAAGTGAGTACAGCCAAACACAACCTTCTTTACGTGCCAGTTGCTGGCCATTGATTAGTCGAAAAATGATACTCCCCCTTTGCCTCTTGAGTATGCAATGGACCAAATGTTTTAAGTAAAATATCGAAAGTTTTATTAATAGCATATCGGAATCAAATACCTGTATCCCATGGTGCTGTAGATTAAACAGAGGCTAGCATATCTCTGTTCTCGCACCTGTATCCGTTTGCACAGTAGTGAAGTTACCTGAAACTAGCAAAAACAGATGCATGAGTAGCACATCTGAATACAGTTTCCTTTAGCTAGGCTATTTGTACTACTAGCAATGATGATGGAAATATAGATCAACCAACAAACAAATGGTGCCAGAAAAATTGACAGCCAAATTCACATGCAGCAGCCATTCAGAAAAGCAACACTCCATGTAGAAATGGCTCACATGGGGATATCAGATGATTCCCAAAAGCTTGACAATTTGACTTTTCAAAATCCATTCGAGAAACTGCCTTCTGATTCCTAAACCAACCAATATAAGTAAATGAAATCAGATTGAAAAAAAATATATATATATTCCAACTACAGCTATTCTAACGTATAGATACTTTGGCCCTGTTTGGTAGACGCCAAAAACTAAGTTCGTCTCATTTTAGTTAACAGTAATTATGTATTAAAGATGTTCATCTCTAATAGATAATTACCATTAACATGAGCTTATTAATAACTTTCAAACATTATATATTTTTCCAAATATTTTTTTAAAAAATATTGTCATCATCATCGTCATCGTCACCTAGGCCGTATACCGACTAATTGGGGTCAGCTACATGAATCCTTTTCCACCTTACCTCCACCCACATCCTCTTGGGCTTCCCCTTGCCCTTTTAGAGCCTTCAACTTGTACCAACTCACTCATACCTAACCTGCACAGTTCTTGGTCTCCATTGCATATGAACAATATAAGTCTAATTTCTCTCATCTTATAACGTATTGGTGCTACTTCTAAATTCCCTTGAATGTATTCATTTCTAATTCTATCATTTCTTTTCCCAGCACTCATCCATCTCAACATCCTTATTTCAACTATACTCATCCTATGAACATGAATATGTTGTTCCTTAACTGCGCAACATTTTGTCCCATAAAGCATGGCTGGTTTGATAGCCATCCTATAAAATTTCCCTTTGAGTGGTACACAACTATCACATAAAATTCCAGAGGTACATCTCCATTTCTTCAACCATGCTTGAATTCTATGGGTAACATCCTTCTAAATCTCTTTGTGCTCATGAATTATCGACCCAAGATATTGAAAATGGTCATTTCGGTAAACTTCTTGGTCAACAATCTTAACTAATTCCTCGTTCCTACTCCTATTGTTACTAAAATTGCACCCCATATACTTTGTTTTAGTCCGATTAATTTTAAATTCTTTAAATTCTAAAAACCCCTCTATAAATCTAGCCGTGGTTATGCCCTCCTTTGTCTTGTCAATCAAAATTATGTCATCTACAAGCAACATACACCATGGTATCTCTTCTTGCAAATGCCTCATTTAACTTGTCCATAACTAATGGGAAAAGGTACGGATTCAATGTTGATCCCTAGTGAAAGCCTACACTAATTCAGAACTCACTCGTCTCTCCACTAGTGGTCCTCACATTTGTTGTTAGTCCATCATATATATCCTTAGTCATGTCATATATATCAGCATGGGATGCTATCAGGGATCATCAGCCAGAAATTCCATGGATTAAATGGCTTTGGCATAAACTCCTCCCGCCGAAAATTTCTATCTTTGCTTGGAAAACGGCTCACCACGCAATCCCTGTTGATTCAGCAGTGCAGAGATTCGGTGTTCATATAGTTTCGAAATGCGAATGCTGTTCAATCCTCCCACCAACTCCCTATCCCTCTGCAGATCTGCGTCCTCCAAGCAACCAAATTCCTTCTTCACACCGCCCTCCTCTCAACCCTTCCATGAGTAGCGACAATCAGCACCAACATCTGCTAGGGGCATTACAGCATCATTCATCAGCTATGCCTCACCAGAACAGCGTCAGCCAACAGCATCGCCCATCAGGGGCTGACCAGTCTTCCCCATCAGCAACGGTCCATCTCAGCAGAGTCCATCATCAGCAGCAATACTCTATGCACTCGGCTACCCATCACGGTTATGAAGTGGAATCCATCGATCATCTTCTCAGTCAGGGATCTATTGCTTCAAACGTTTGGCTGCATTTCCACCAACTTTTTGGCATTCCCCTAACTCCTGACCAAACCATTCTTCAACGCTTCCGCCAGTGGACTTCAGCGGCCAGCCCCCATTCCTGCTCCTCTATTCTAATTGGTCTCCTCCCTTCTTTGGTCATATGGGAAATATGGTTAAATAGGAATTTAGCTCGATTTGAGGGACACAAAATGTCTGAGAAATCCATCATTTCTAAGGTGTCCATTTGGTTGAGAGAGATAGGATCGTCTATTTTAGAGGACACTTCTCAGTCCATGGCTGTTAATACCATTCTCCAAAACTTGAATATTAAATGCCCAGCCCCAATTTCTTCAGGTGGTACCCAGTTTGTCAGATGGTCCAAGCCTCCGATTGGCTAGTTGAAACTGAACACTGATGGCTCGTCCAGAAACAACCCGGGTGATAGCGGAGGTGGAGGAGTATGTCGAGACCACCATGGGAAACTGATCTTTGCCTTCTGCAGACAGTATGGGATTGAATCTAATACGGTGGCAGAAGCTCAGGCCATGCTTGATGGCCTGTCCATCTGCTCCAATTTGGGCCTGAAAAAAGCGATTGTCGAATCAAACTCCAAAATTGTCATTAATGCGGCAAGGGATCCTCAAGGGGCTTGTCCATGGAGTATTTGGTATAGGATGGGGGAAATTCAAGCTAAGATGAATGACCTTAACATCATCTTCACCCACATTTTCCGACAAGGTAATGCGGTTGTGGATGAGCTAGCTCGAATGGCTAGCGAAGGTTGCCCAGACAGACTATTCCGAACCATTTCTGACCTTCCTAGAAGTGTTAGAGGAGCGCTTGTTTTGGATAACTCAGGCCTAGGCTCCATAAGAAGAACTTGATCACGGATCTCGGTTTTTTCTTCCGTCTGCATAGAGGACCTTTTGGATCCTATTTTTTTTGGGTTTTTCTTTTAGTCTTTTGAGGGGCGACACGATAGGAGTGGTCCTCTGACTTTTTGTAGGGACCCTCCCGAATTTCTGTAAATTTCTCTGATCAATGAATATGATGTGGCACGAGTCCACTTTTTGGAAAAAAAAAATGTCAATATATCCTCTTGAAGCTCCTTTCTCACCAGATTAACTCTCTAGAGACCCTATCATAAGCTTTCTCGAGGTCTATAAAGACGATGTGGAGATCCTTCCTCCTCTTCCTATATTTCTTCATCAATTGTCCAAGTAGGAAAATAGCTTCAATGGTCAACCTCTTTGGCATGAAACCAAACTGATTTTCTGATACATTCATCTCATGCCTTATTCTTTACTCAATCACTTTTTCCCAAAGTTTCATAGTATGGCTCGTAAGTTTAATCCCATGATAGTTAGTGCAGGTCTGTATGTAATCCTTTTTTTCTTATAAATAGGCATCATGTCTTTTCCTCCATTTGTTTGACATTTTCTTTTATCTTATTATCTTATTGAACAACTTTGTCAACCAAAATCACCCAATCTCTCCTATATGCTTCCAAAACTCTATTGGTATACCATCTGGTTCAAGGGCATTTCCTATTTTCATCTTCCTCAAAGCTTCTTTCACTTCAAATATCCTAATCCTAGAAAGTATCTCTATACTCCAACGTCACTTGCGTTTATGGTTCCTTCTATCCCTATGGTCTAGATCCCTAATCTTCCTCTCTCTATTTGAAGATGTCTTTCTCACATTTTCCTATCCTCAATCTACTAAAAAGATCATCATAAGCCTTAAATTTAGCCTCACTTACTAATTTCTTAGTAATCATTTTGGCATTTATATATTGTTCAACAATTTTTATTATTTATAGTCCCTTACCAAGCTTTGAAACATGAACGTTTCTTATTAACATCTTTTGCTACATTATTATTCCACTACCAAGCTTCCTTGTGTGATTGGCTTTTCCTTCTAGATACTTCGAAAACATAACGTTTACTTCTTGCTCAGCATTTTCACTTTGTTCCATCAATTTATTTCTAAATAACATTGTTTTTCTCTTCTAAATTCCACCAGCTACTTTTTAGATACCTATTGATTTCATTCCTTTTCTTCCATCTCTTAATATAAACATTCATAGCCAGTCAAGCTCTCCAGGTATCACCCTATAGTCCTCACGTATTGATCATTATGCCTTCATAAGTAGAAATAAATGTATTTGGCTTGTACATGGTCCACTTTTGAAAGTTATTAAATGTTCATCTCTCTTTTAAAGTATGTGTTTGCTGGAGGTAGATTATATACCATAGCAAAATTAAGGATAGTTTCCCCTATTTCACTTCTTCTCCCAAACCATATCCTCCATGTATCCTCTCATATCATCTAGTTTCTCTTCCCATATGATCATTTAAGTCACCTACAAATATCTTCTCTCCACTTGGAATTCTAGCATTAGTCCACCCATATCCTCCTAGAGTTTTCTATCGATTCAATCCTCTAACCCTACCTGCGGTGCATAAATACTAATAACATTGATTATCTCATCTCCCAACATAAGTTTTATTAATAAAATACTATCATTTACTCTCTTAACATCAACAACTTTGTCCTTTAAATTTTATTTAGCACAATCCCTACCCCATTTCTATTATCATTCTTTCCTATATACAAACGCATATATCCATCAATTTCTCTAGTTTTAGCTCCTTTCCACTTGATCTCCTGCACGCAAACTATGTTAACTCTTCTTCGTTTCATCGTACCTACTAATTCCATACTCTTACCTGTCAATATTCCTATATTCCATGTTGCAAGACGAATCCTATTCTCCAAAAGTTTGGAAGTTCTATGATTCCAAATGTTTCGGAATTTTGAAATTACCATTTTCTATATTTTTGTTAATTTATATAATTTAAAAATTATGTAAGCTAACAAAAATACTAAAGTTGGTAGTTTCAAGATTCCAAAATGTTTGGAATCATATAACTTTTTTTGTTGATAATTCAAAAAGAAGCAACTGTAGATTTTTCTAAAGACAAGAAGTTTACTTTTTAAAAAAAAACAAGTTTCTCTAAGAAACTTCTTTTTATGTGAACTTGTCCTAGAAGCATGGTTTTAAACTTGATGACTTGGATTGACTTGATCAGTCTTGAATCAAGTCACGACTTGCGCAAATCAGGGGATGAATTGGCTCGACTTGGGCCAAGGGTGACTCCTGTCATCAAACCGGATTAAATAGTACCAAATCCGAATTGACTTAGACAAGTTATATTGGACTCATCCGAGTCTTAAAACCATGCTTAGAAGTAGAATGCGAGTACCATAGCTCTCCACATGATCATGTAAACTAATCAGTCTTTTTCAAAATGCCACAACAAAGCAACCGCAGCATGCTATATTATAGTATAAATTAAGAAAATAAATAAATAAAAGTTACCATGGTAGAAGAGGGTGTATTAAATAAAGAGTAAGTGACTGTGATGATTTATTCACAACAAGAAAACAGAGGTGCTCATGCAACGTATTGAATTATCCGACATGCATGAATGCTGCCTGTATGCAAGTAACAAAGGAAAGGGTAACCATTTAAAACAAACCTCGATTTTTTGAAGCTATATCTTTCAACTTCTCACGTCATCTCCTAGCATTTTCATCTCCATTTCCAATTTCTCAACAGCTACCTTGTCGATCCCAGGAACAAGATCAATTTACAGTGGAAATATTCATCATTTGGAAATATCATATCTAAACATACGAATAAACATGATCCTCACTTATTAAGCTATGTTACCATTTGACCATAGAAGTATGGAACTCAAGAACACTGCCAGATGTAATACATACCTTCTCGTGCACCCAGAGGATATATATTCTTGAATTGTGCTCCTGTTCTCTATTTCATTTCTATTTCTTTTTTCTTTTTTCTTTTTCTCTATAGGTGCATTTTGAACCTCATAACATAGTTTTGAAACTCCGTGGGTCAACTTGAAACTCAGCCGAATCAACTGGACTTGACTAGATCTCCAGCCAAGTCTTATGGAAACTTGTTGACTGGTATAACTCCCAAGTCACATGCCCGATCAGCTGCATTTTGTTTTGAAATTAAAATTGCAGCGGGCAAGAATAGAAAAGGCAAGCTCACCAGTTTTGCCAATCAAACAGGGAAGATGCTACCAATGCACCACACCATGCAGTTGTGTGCTATTTTTGATATTTTAATTGCTGAATGCATTTCCAACCATTTTAATGCTACTACATACTAAAATTTTAATTATTAAAACATTATGAGTCAATTAAAGACTTGGTCAATCTTTGAGTTGACCCGACCCAGTTAGACATTAAATCAAGTCAAGTTTCATTTTTTTAAAACTGTGCCTCACAACATCATATATCTGCAACCAGCTCCTTATCAACATCTTATCATGATCAATCTAGAGTAAGAGTGATATTGAAGGCTAAATGACACTCATGGACACAGAATGGACCCAGATAATGCAAGGGATATCAGAACATGTCTTTTAAGTAACTGTAAAGATCATGATTCAGCATGGAAATTATGTGTAAATTCATCATCTTAACTACATATAGGGTCATACCTTATATGCATGGTATCTACTGTATACGGAATTGAGCTATTACTTTCTCACACCAGGCTAGTGTTAATTCCTTCATACAGGAAAGGGTTTCATTCCTAACCACTACACATCTAAACATTCAAGAAGAGTTTATCATGTAAATCCCACTTCACTAGGGATTATGAATGTACTTTCTAATCTCTTGATGGTACTATTATTATCATCTTCTTGAATTGTAATGAAACTTTTATTGAAACCCAAAAAGCAAGCTACAAATTAAGCATAGATGGGAGGGATTAAAATCAGCAGATCAAGTATCACATCTATCACCACCAATCACGTATTGCCTATTTTGGGCGGTTTCAGGCCGACACAGGGTTCAAACAGCTGTGTCGTTATGGATGAAACTAGTACATATCACGAGGTTTTGGACAACACTTTAAACCTTGATAGATGATGATAGGCCATTGCCAACATAGTAATAAAATAAATAAATAAGAAGAAAGAAAAGAGAGCCTGAAGGGAAAGCTTCCCCCATAGCCAAATAAATAATAAATAAAAAAATCCCACTAAAGCAAACAGAAAGAAATGAGGAAGCAACCAATGACCCTGATCGATATTCGAGACAGTAGAAGACCAATTGTGAATAAGATCAGGGAGGGAAATCCCTCTGAACTCAGGATTGGGGATGACACAGATTGCAAGAATCGAATTGTCCGCTTGGACAACACCATCAAAGCTTCTGAGGTTTCTCTCTTTTCAAATCCCCCAAATGATAGCCAAAGGAATCATCTTCCAAATAATATTACCCCAGGTGTGGAACGGAGCTTTCTCCAATCCTCAATGAGATCCAAGAGGGAAACATTGATGGTCTAGGATATCTCCACCACTGAAGACTCTGTCCTCAAAGATTCTGAGGTTTCTCTCGTTCAAAATCTCCAAATGATAGCCAAAGGAATCATCTTCCAAATAATATTACCCCAAGGTGTGAAATGGACCTTTCTCCAACCCTCAGAGAGATTCGAGAGAGAAGCATTGACAATCAAGGAGACTAGGACACCCCAATGGGCTTAAAGAAGTGACTTCGACTTCTCCTCAAAACTACATGGAGGAAAAAGTGGTTCCCTAGTTCCTCATGCCTTGCACATGATGCACTGATTAGGAAAAAGTTCCTCTTTTTTAAGATTCTCGAAGCGAGGATTTTATTGGCCATGGCAACCAAAATAAATGCTTGAACCCTATGCATAGCCGGAATCCACCACACCTTTGCTAACAGCAACGCAACACAATCTAAAGCATAGAAGACTCAGTGAAACAACTTAGAAGAGAAGGTACCATTGTATGCTGATTTCCAAGCCTTCCAATGAACAATCAAGGGATCACATAAGATCTCCTGCAATTTCACCATAAGCTTATTGAAATCATTTATCCAGTCCTCGTGTAGATTTCTATGAAGCATGACATTCCAAACCATAGTCCCTGACCATAGTTGCATGAAGAGTGAAGCGAAGCGGCAACAAATTCGGGTGTGAAAGAAGGGAAGCGTCTCTTTCAAAATGGAAACAAGTATAAATGGCTAGCAAGATCGAGAGTCCGAAGTGGGTGCAGCACCAAGTTAGAAGGATCCAACAACTAAGTCTGACATTTTCATAGCAATCAGACACTTTGGTCTCTTTATTTGCCAAGAGGCAAAAAAGGAAACAGAAAGATTCTGCTAGCAGTGTGTCACCTAACCATGCGCCATGCCACTCACGGTCCCCCTGACCAATATTGAATTGAATACCTGACCTGAAGCACTTACATATGCTGTTTGAAAGGCTCCTGCTCTCATGACTCAAGTCTTTGCCAATCAAGCTAATGGCTCTCTACACATCCAAACCTACATTCATGGCTGGGGTCCCAGGGAATCATTGCCCTTCGGAAACACCATGTTCTAGGCGGATGACATCAGTCTGCAATGCCTCCGACTCTTCACTAGACCACCACCACTTCACTAGCAAAGCCCAATTGATCCTTCAGCAGTCCTAATACACGGTCTGTCTTCGGATTTTGCACTTCCATTGTAGGAGATGAAACTTGTCACCTTCCTCTTTCCCTTCTCCCCAAAAGAATTATCTTTGAAATTTCTCTATTCTTTTTACAACCCTGACTGGCATTTTGAAGAGGGAGAGGAAATGGACAAGGAGATTGGATAATGCCGATTTTGTGAGAGTGATTTTACCATGCATGGAGAGATAGGAATGCTTCTGAGAAGCTAACCTTCTTTTAACTGTTTCAATAATAGGATCCCAAAACATAGCAGCCTTCTTTCCAATGCTCCGATTGTGAGGAGTTGATAAGTGGGAAGCAAACAGGTAGTGGAAGATGAAGACTATTTAACATCTACTTCAAGACAGCATTCACCAACTACTTCGAAAAATCGGCTTAGATGTGTTTATCTCAGGACTTTGAATAAGCTTGGTGCCGAAACCATTTATCTTCTTTTATCAATGAATCATACCAGCATGTTATGTCTAGGGACCAAGCTAGAATCATGAACATCCATTTATGAAATCCCCTGCCATCAGGTGATGTCCGATAGCAACCCAGGAGTTGAAAATGGATGAACCTAGAAGCAAAGAACACTAATGGACGTGAAGAATTGCCCCTGTGGAAGAGACATCAGCTCTTATATGACTAGCCCACGCCAGCTCTAGCTGCATCACAAATCTCCAAGCCCATTTGACAAGCAAGGCGTTGGTGAACGTAGCGGAGCCGTGCATCCCAACCCAAGAATTCCTACTGCCTCCTTCAGCAATGAGTTCCCTTCCCAATAGAAGGTCTGCTCAGCAAATGCACAAAGTGGAGCTGCCCACTGCTTGGGGATCACATACCTGCTAGACTTGGCAACCAGTTGGCTGACCCTCTTCTTCCCTATCATGTTGGGTTGACCCAGAGTCGGAAGGAATGGAACCACTGGAGAGTCGTATGGATTTCATCAATAATATGTTCCAATGAAAAAGGTGTCCGAAAATCTTCTTCTTCTTTTGTTGATGATTGGAAACCAGCATTCTTTGTCAGCGATGAAGCTAGGAGAACATCATGAATTTCCATTTACAAGTAATTCATAAGCAATACATTCACGAAGATTTCTGTAGTGATTGAGATTTTAGGTTCTTGCATGTATTATCAGTTTTTCTGCTTGTAATGCTTCTCGAGTCAAAGTGGAGTAATGATAAGGCCATCTCCACTGCGATTTATGTAGCCTACTTGTAATATTTTAATGAAATTGTCATACTAAAAAAATAATAATAAATAAATAAAAACCTCCACAATGAATTTAACCTTTACAAAAATGTTTCTAATCTCAGAAAAGATGAAACCAAGAAGCCACGGCTCATCTTTTTCGAACTCAGCCCAATGGATAACACTTTTAGAGCTCCCTTCGACTAAAACAAGGTTTAGGGACATGGTCAGGATCAATTTAAGGCAAAAGAGGAGCTTTATCTTCAATTTCCCCAAGATAAGTTGCATCAGCGAAACTGAAGGAGAGATTAATGCGGGGGCATTTTCACATAGGGCTCGAGTGGGGTGGCCTGTGGGATGTAGGGGCACACTCGGGGTGGGCGGTCCGCAGAACCCATGGATTTTTGGGGGGGGGTTGATGGATTTGGGACCCACGAGGAGGGTTCGGCCGAGGACCTAACACATGGATTTGGGGCCCAGGTGTTGAGGGTCAAATATTGCATATTAGACCCCAATTACTACATAGATTTGCGAACATGACACTGCTTAATGGAGTATTTTAATTGTGTTTTGTTGCAGGATTCAATCAGGAGCGTTGACTGAAAACTGATAGTAAAAGTGTGGATTTGGCACTCTGATATCACAAAAGCAAGGGACAGACTCCTGGGGATTGGGATCGACGATTTACATGCCAGAGATCTAAGGAAATCAAGCCGTTCACGTTAAAGAGGCCTGAAAGCCTTCCAGAACGCGAGATTACAGAGTTTCCACCCTCTGATCGGCTCCAAACTTCATACATGGCCTGAGGACCACGAATTAACCGTACACGTCGAATTTCATCCGTTCGATCCCTGTAGAAGTGGCTCTACAGACAGATCAGCCCATAAACGGTCAATTTTGGGCCCACCTGGTATCTGGATATGCTCCATCTTGGGTCCCAACCGTTTAAATATTGTGAGAAAAGAGATGGACGGAGCGGATTTATTACATGCATCAAGGCAGGACCCATTTGTGTGAGAGAGAGTACGCACTTGATGTGCACTCACGCCACACACGCAGGTTGACTGCGTTTGACCCACGCCCGCCCGATTCCTAAACAGAGACGGAGTGTCTCTGTTTTGTTCACGCACAGCCGACCGCCGGTTCTGCGTAGTGGGTCCACTCGTCACCAGAAATAGCTGATCTGGACCGTCCATTGTCTCCTGAGAGAGGGAAAAACCCTCGTCAAGGTGGAATTTTTGGCCGTTATGCATGAACACACCGGGATTGTCAGAGAACGCAAATTGGACGGTGAGTCAGTTCAATACAGTGCATCGCACCAAAACTCAACAAAAACCAGTCCATTCCGACTGAAATTTCAAGAGGAATCTGATGGACGGGGTGGATTTCATCAAAAACATCACTACGGGGCTCACTGAACACGTCAGCGCACTCCCTGCGTAAGTTTTACGCAGGCATGCGTCCGGGATTTGCGGGGAGTAGTGGGTCACGATCGTTGATCGTTTAGGTGATCCGGACCGTCCAAAAGAATCATAGGGGGGTCTTTACCCCGACCATGGAGCCAAATTATGAGCTGGGACAATCAGCGTCCCCAAAACAGATTCCAAACGCAAGTAGTTTTCAAGCCTGCGCGAACCGGATCCGTTTTCGTTGTTGCTGCGAAAGAGGAGTGCGTAACTCCTTGTTCTCCAAACCAAAGTGTCTTCCTGCCCCTCCTTGATCTATAAAAGGGACGTCAGAAGAGAGAGAGTGGGGGGAATTCTAGAGCTTGAAGCTTGAGACGTGGAGGCTGGAGCACAAAGAGAGAGTTTGGATTTCTTTTATTTTTCTTCTCTTTATGTTATTTCTCTTTCTATAAATTTTTGATGGATTTTAGCCTGATCACCATCATGTCTGGCTAAACCTCTTAGCTAGGGCTAAGAGGTGAAGCTTGTAGTGAGATGGGAGATTCTAATTTATGTCTTTAATTTAATTTATGAACGGAAATTGATATTTGTTGATTTTTATGGAAATAATTTTAGTTTTTAATGACCTGTTGTGACTAAAATTACAATGGGTCTGCGAGGGCTTTGAGTGTTTCCTTTCCCCTTTTATGTTTATGACGTCAGGAAGCCCTGTTGTTCACCATCGTCTCCTGGACATGGTTGGATGTCGGTACCCTTCCTTACCTTCATGACATGATTGATTGGTTGGTAATTAGTTTAATTCTGTTGTTTACTTTGTCTCCTGGGCATGGTTTGGTGATGGAATCCATTCTAATTCATACACCTTTCATCTTTTAAACACTATATCAAATAAGTTCAGTTTAAATTCCATGATTTTTCAAGCAGGCATAAGATCTCCCTGATCTCTACAAGTGAATCATCTGAATCCCTAGTTTCCCACTTCTGCATTCTCTTAAATTTTAGTTTAATTATTTCACCATTATTCCTCAAATCACACTCGATTTAGATTTCATCTCATCCTAGTTCTAGTTCTAGTTAGTTTTGGATTACATACAGGTTTCAGTCCCTGTGGATTCGACCTCGGTCTTACCGAGATTATTACTACATCACAACCCTATACTTGGGGAGTGAATACCAGGCTATGAGATAAATGGATAAATTTGTCACACTCTATCAGTTCACGGTTTTAGAGCAAGTGGTTAATTGTCCTGCATCAAATTGGTATCAGAGCGGGAGGTCTCATGTTCGAGACTCCTCACCGAAAAGGGGGTGGGGAGGATTAATTCGCCATACTCTATCAATTCGAGCTTTTGGAGCAAGTGGTTAATTGTCCTTCATCAAACCAGAGATTTTTAATTATTTTTTGAAGACACAGACTACTCCCTGCGGATACACACAATTACCCACGACCACGTGTATTGGGTAATGTTGAGGGGAGTCGAACCCAAACTTGTAAGGAGCAAACCCACAGTGATGCCCGCTCGCCCAAACCTTGTTGGGTTAAGGAGAGAATTTTTGCACCATTCAAATCACAAAAGGAACCTCCAATGCCGGCAGCAATTGAGTTCATACCAAAGAAGCCACCCAAATAAAGTTTCCAAAAATCCAGGATCTAGTGCTTCTAGAGCTATATGAAAACTTATGGAACTTCTCCACCAATCACCAATGGCACCAATTTCGATGCAGTAGAAAGCAGAAAAAATGCTATTTTGTTTAGAAAATTTGCCTTTCTAGGCCATGTGCGGACTCCAGCATGTGCCTTCCCGCGTATCTTCAACTGAATTTCAGTGCTACCATATTTTATGAATACAATAACAGTATATCATATATTTACATGCCTTTCAAGGGCAGTCCATGATAAGATCCACCAAAGATCTTATGTCATGTTGGCCAAAGGGTGATTAGGACATACATTAGCTTAGTGGCTCAGCAATTTTGTCTTATTTTGTTTCAGGTGTAGTTGGTTGCACCAAATATCATGAAAATCTCAACCAAATTGAACTGATTAGTCACGAAATATCTTGATATTTCATGATACTTGGTGCAAACAAATGCATCATTAGACTTTCAAGTATGGGGATAACAAATAGGGGACCTCAATGAGTCAATTGCCAACATCTACCACTTTCATTTATGAATACTTAAGTAAAAGGCTGATAATAACTAACTGTTTATCATATGCTTGCTCCTCGAGGGCCAAATTACACTAGTCAAATGTGAAATATCTTCTTTTCCAATTGTACATGCACATCGAAATAACTCTACTTTCAAGTCATGAAAAGAGAATTCCTAGAGGCCCACATTATCGATCTTCCTTTTCCCTTTGAAAGCCACTTCAGCTTCTTCCAATTTTTGTTGACAACTCTGTTGCTTCTTTCCATCCAAATGGACCACAAAACTGACAGGAAAGCGATACGCCATAAAATTTTCCTCATTTTTCCCCAAACCTCCCATGACCACGGTTGAGAGACCTTTGATAGATCCAGGCATTACCCAAATACTTTGAAAAAATGTAGCATCTCATTCCAAACTGATGACTAGGGGTGTACACAAACCGAGCTAGCTCGGTCAACTCACTCAACTCAGATCGAAAAAGCTCGAATCGGCTCAGTTCGAAGCTGAGTTCGATCCAAGTCGAGCTGGTTTTTAGAGCTCGAAAATGAGTTCGAGCCGAGTTCGAGCTGGCCCCAGCTCGACTCTACTCGGTACAATAAACCCAGCTCAACTCGGATTGACTCGGGTATTCTCTGATGTTGCTCACCAAGTGTTTGATGAAATGACTCAACGAAGTGTCGGCTGGTGGCAAGGAAGGTATGTTTCATCAAACAAATCCCCCTTTTTCTTGATTTTGATGTTGCTTACAAGGTGTTTGATGAAATGCCTATAAAACTGTTGCTGGTGTTTTACATTCAATAATAATTTGAAGGTGCAGTCCATGTGTTTGTGAAAATGCTGCATAGGCGAACTCGGCTCGAACTGGCCCGAGCTGCTGACTGAACCGAGCCGAACTGGCTAGTCAGGCTCGAAGACCGAGCCGAGCTGAGTTCGAGCTGAGGTCAGCTAGTGGCCGAGTCGAGTCGAGCTAAGGCCAGCTCGACTCGGTTCGACTCGATGTACACCCCTACTGATGACGCCATTTGACAACGAATAAAGAGATGATTAATGGACTCTGCATCCTTGGGGCATAATGGGCATGTATCATAACAATCATCTTCCTGTTCCTCAAATGGTCCACAATTAGGACTTTGTTATCAGCAACAAGCCAACCAAAGACTATGAACCTCACGGGACCATGGGATCACCATAAATAGGCTGGCGGATCAGTATGAGGTAATCTCTCGCTTATCTTAATGAATCGATGTAAAGATTAAATAGTGAAAGATCTTAATTTCTCCCCTTTCCATCTCCATCTATCTTCAACCATAGGATCCAAAGAAAAATTATGCAATCAGGCATGCAGCCTAACAAACTCATCACCGCTGACGTTTCATCGGAAAGTAGGAGACCCAGAAAGTACACCATCCAGGAAGCTAAAACATTAGGAGATCATCTCCCCCTTGTTGATGGCTAGGCTATAGAGACTACCAATTGAGGAAAAGCAGTCTATCATCAAGCCAAGAATCTTTCCAAAATCTTGTCTTGGCCCACTGCAACTATAATTCCTTTCCTAAATATTTTGCCTCCCATTACCACCTTCCATTATTCTTGACACCCTGTACAACAACAAGCTGGCCATGAACCTTCATTCCTTGTGTACCATCTTTGTGCACAATAAGTAGTTTCCATAAACTGTCCACTTCTGAGCCAAACTTCCACAACCAGTTGCCAAGCAGGGCAGGGTTCATTATTTTGAGATCTTTAACTCCCTCGCTCCAAATTCCTATGGTTTTCACTCATGTTCTATCCAATCGAGTGAACTTCTTTTCTTCCATTTCTCTCTGAAGGAAATCCCTTCACAGTCTTTCTAAGTGGCATATAACTAAAACTGGGCATTGGAAAAGAGACATGAAATTACTTAGCATGTTTGAGAGTTGTTTTGATAAGAGTTAAATGACCCCCCAGCAAAAGATGCTTTTCGAAGCCGATAACTTCCTTTCAACTCTTTTTAATAGAATCCCGAAGCCGTTTAGGAGGTTTCCCAATGCATAGTGTTAGACCAAGTGAAGGGAGAGCTATCTACCTTGCATCCAAAAACTGAAGCTAGAGCAAACACCTCTGACTCTTGAATGCAGATGCCTAACAGCTCACTTCTCAACATGTTGCCTTTTTACCCATATACAATTTCAAACCATCTTAACCCTAAGCTGGCCACATGCTCTTCATTAGCAATATGGAGAGGTATTGTATCATCTACATATTGGAGATGGGATACCTAAAGGTTGTTTCTATTGATCGAGAAACTGTTAACCAGACATTCCTGCATTGCTCTTCCAATCATCTTATTAAGCGCTTATGCGATAACAATGAATAGTAGGGGGAGAGGGGATCCACTCGTCGGATCCCTCTCAAGCCCCTAGAGAAGCCTTTTGAAGACCTAGTTACAAACTTACAATCAATGTTTTCCGTATCGTTATTGCGTAATGTATCGCACCCTTGGGATACGGATACATATCGGTTATCGCACTAGAGATATAGGTTGTATCACGTAATTTATCACTGTTGTTGGGAAACATAGGGAAACATTGAGAAATTGGTCAAATTTTTCAATGAAACTTCAAGGATTGTAAAAAAAGACACCGATACACACTTCGAAAAATCACTAAAAAACAAGTGCACATAATAGGTTTCCTTTGTACAGAGTCGTAATATATGCGTTGTCTAACTAAACTGATGCAACTATATTCAAAGTCAATTCATAAAATTTATAAACGTAAGAAGATATGTATGCAAATATAAGCATTACATTCATAAGAAAAAGAAGTAAAAAGCTAGAAATATACTTGTGGATTTCAAATTATATATATATATATATATATATTACTTTTTACTTAAAAATTATTTTTTCCGAAAAATCCTCAAATTGCCAAGAATATGTAGATCAGGTTATATACATGTTTGATTTCGTGCTAGGATACTAAGATCACAACTGATTTGGGAACAATTGGGGAAATTTTGATTTTTCCCAATTTTCTGCAACTCTGCCCATCTCTCCCAAATCTCAAATTTGAAGTTCCAAATCCATAATTTTTTATGCAAAACATAAAGAATCATGAATTTCTTACCATTTGACACTATTTACAACATATAAAAACAAAAGAAAAGAAAAAAAAAAAAATCAAAACTAAAAAATACACAACTTTTAGAATTCGGCCCCAAGAAGCTTTCGATCGTGATTTCGGAGAAATTTTGAAGATTTTCTTCCAACAAACTAGAGTGTACTGGTCGAAATTACCTTATAATGTACTAGAAAGAAGTTTTCTTTTGCAATTTTTTTTTTAAAAAAAATGAAAAATAAAAAACAAAAAAAAAAAAAAATCAATTTTTGTGAAATTTTGCAAATTTTCCAAACGAAGTAGCGTCGGTTTCCTTTTATCCCTTTTGATATCACACTCAGTATTGATGTATCACATGATACATTAAGAACTTATAAAAGGAGAGGGTGGATATATCACACGGTATCACCTTATCCACAGTATATTGCAATATTGCGCAATATATTGCACAATACCATGAAAAATGGATCTTAAGCCAGGTTTCGTATCGCCGAGCTGAGTTAACAGATATATATTCTCGAAACACAGGTTACAATTACTTAGTAATGAGCTGAAGAAACACATGTTGTTATCCAGCTTCACCATTTTCAACCGAAATCATATGCTGCAAAAGAAACTAAAAGAAAACTTAATCAAGGTCTGCTTTACACACCAATCTTATGCTTGCCCTCTCTATGCCTCAAATGGACACATTCTTGAGCAATTGGCCCCCCATCAACAATTTTCCTGCCAAAAAGAAATGCCCCTTGTACCTTGGAAATAATGCCCAACAAGAACCTTCCCAATGCTAGATGTTAATAACTTTTACCAATATTTTATATAGACTTCTAATGAGACTGATCATCCAAAAGTCTTTTAGACATATGGCTCCTTTTCTAGGGATAAGAACAATAAAAGAAGCCACCATGTCTTTTCTAAGGACACCTCCATTATAAAATTCTGAAGTAAGGTCGACCAGATCACTTTTCAGTGTTTCCCAGATCACTTGGAAAATAGCCATGGGGAAACCATCAGGCCCTAGGGCTTTGTCCTTTCACAAATGAGTACCGCTTCAAATATCCCCATCTCTTTGAATGGGCATACCGCACAAGTCGTATCTTCCTTGCCAAATCAACCAAATTCTAAATAATCAAGCTTGGTCTATCCCTATTATCTGTTGACAGGTGATTCTTGTAATATTCAACTATTGCATTACAAATCCCCTGCTTATATTCCACCCTTTCCTCATCCACTTTGAGACAATGAATTCTATTGATTCTTTTCCCAGTGCTGGCAATGCCATGTAAGTACTCGGTGTTTCTACCACGTTGTTCTAGCCAAATCGCTCACTATCTTTGCCTTCACTTAATTTCCTCTTCATGTGTCTTCCTTGGGTATTCGAATTTCAAGGATTGCCACTAGTTACATCCTTCCATGTGTCTCTGGCTCGTTCGATGAGCTGGTAGAGACAGTGTAGTGTATGTGATTGATCCAGGGTCCAATCCCTGGTAACATTACCTTTCCAAAAATAAAAAACTTCCTTGATATTCAAAACATGGATCTCTTGTAGAATGGCATTTTTAGCATCTTCCACCGGTTTGAAATGATCCCAAGTTTTGATGAATTCTTTCAGCTTTTTCAGATTCAATGAAAGACCGAAACCTACTTGATTCTGTTGGAAGACCACCAATTCCAAATCATCTCAGCAAAACCTTCCTCTTCAAGCCATATTAGCTCAAAACGGAAAGGAATAGGGCCTCAAATACCCATAGGAGTCCCAAGCAGTACCAGGTAGTGATCAAAGACTCACTTTGGGATGCCATATCACATGGCCCCAGGGTAATTTTTCTCCCAATCCCCAGAGATCGGGAACCTATCAAGCCTCCATGTTGTCGAATCCTCTGGTTATTTGACCAAGTAAAACGACAACCACCTAGAGGCAAATCAATCAATGGATGACTGTCAATCCAATCTGAGAATCCTCTCTCTCCTGCACCCTCCTCTTCTTTCGTGTGGAAACCAGATGACATTAAAGTCCACACACACACATCGATGCCAGTTCCATCTGGATCTTACTCTATTCAGCCCTTCAAAGAATTCAGCACTTAAGTAATGAGAGCATGGCCCATACACCACAGTTAATGCCCAAGAGGATCTCCCCAAACTTTCTTTGAATAGAACAGAGAGAGAACCTACCAATGATCATATCAATTTTAGTTAGTGCTGATGTATTCCACCCAACTGCAATACCACCAAAGGCCTCAGACAACATCAAAAGCACCCAACCTGACACACAATTTACCCAGATAGATCACGGCAACGACAAATTAGGCAATTGAATCTTTTTTTCTCGAAACACCATGATTTATGCCCTGTTAGCCTGACATGTTTCCTTTATAAGTGCCCTTCTGACGGGCATCCCAACCCACTAACATTCCAGGATATGATCTTCATTGATCACCTCCTGCTATATCCCATACCTGATTTTGCAAGGAAAGCAACTCATTTCTAGAAACCGAGTGCCCACCTACTCATTACTTTTCTTATCATAATTGACCAACAATTCAGGTTCTCTAGTTCGTGGTTGCCTTTAAGCTTTCTTCTATAGATTATTCCTTTCCCCACCCTCTGCTTTTTCTATCCCTTTCCTCCCTGAATTGGAAATTTAAATAATAATCCCCAACGCTGCTCCCAAAGGAAGTTCTGATTCACTTCCCAACATCAACAAGAGCTTGAAATGCCTCCCTATTTTTCTGACCCTACTCTGGTGATTGACAGTGCTAACTGATTTGCTCTGTCATGTCCATTTGGCTACATGCTTCTAATTGATTCAAAGCTATTGTCCCCTCCACGGCCTGAGAACATGAATGATCCACTAAGCTTGCTTGGATATCGTTGCCTGCAGACATGTTGCCTGCTTCAACCCTTCCCATGAGCAACGGTTCGGATCTCGACTTGATTAGTTCAAGGGGCCCTTTCGCAGAAACTTTACTCGCTACAACGGTATCCCAATTGTAAGAGAGAGGGTCCTGAAGACTTCCCCCATCATACCTACAAATAATGTTCTCTCTCGTGTTTCTCAATGTACAAGGCATGTGGCGCAAACTGCCTCTTTGTCTAATGGACAAGCGTCCCATCAACCTCCACAAACACTAATGGTCTACAGGAGTAATGAATCAGCTGCACCATCTTCCTCATCCTGAGACGTTGAAGCCCAATAGGTGTGCCTCCTCCTGCAGCATGCTTTCATTGCTACAAGTTTCTGGAATACGCCTAATTGGTAGAGACGGATCTTTCATCCTGTGCTCCACCATCTCTGGCATTAGATTCAGCCTTCTGCTGTGGATTTTGAGCCTCGCATATGCCACCATTTCTCTGCTGAGGGATTTCGGGTCAATTTCTTCGACAGACCCTAGGCATGAACCCAATTCCCTTATTACTTCTTCCAACCAAAGCTCCAATGGGATTCCATACAGTAAGACCCAATTCACTTCAAAAACCAAGAGACCTCCTCCATTCCAATTTCCTCTGATTCTAACAGACTGGCCCCATTAGCATGAAGGATCTTCCTTCTAGTAGCCTGTCTGGCAATATTCCTAGTTCAACTACTAACCACCAATACCAGCTGTTTAAAGATACAATTGAAAAGTTTTCCATCTTTAAGCCCCATCTGAGACAAATCCATTTGGTTATCTTCCCATCAGAGTGATGTTCCACTATTAACCAAGAGCAAATGTCTGCTCGTGAACTTCAAGCATGCCAGCAATTAAGAACAGATTGACGGTGACTACCTATCTTCAAACAGTTCTGTTTTCACTATCTTGCTCTGGTCGCTTTGTTTCAGGGGTTCAAAGTCTCCTCCACCCCATGTTACGGTATTTGAAGACCTTGCTACAATGTCCCTGAAGGATCAGATTCCCATGCCCAGAGCCTCCTCTGGATTCCTGACACATATCACTGGTCCCCCAGATCCACTGAGTTCTTTCCAATCTCCTGGTGTCTCGCAATTAAAGCTATAAGACTTCCCTTGTTTCCCAGATTTGCGAATCTCATGCCCATATTTTGCAATATTACCTTTATCTTCCTTCGTTGCACAACTCTCCCATTAATAGCTTTAATCGCATCCTCCCCTCCCTGCTATTGTGCCTGATGAAGGCAAACCCTCTGACAGTTCCTGACTTGTGATCAACTGGGATTACTGCATTATATACCTTTCTGTACTTACCAAAATGGTATTTAAGCCTGTCAAGCCCCAATTCAATAGGATAACAATCCACAAACAATGTTGTTCTCACCTTAGCAAGATCCTGGTTTTCCTTTCTTTTTCCCGACATCCTTCCATTCCTCCAGCTCTTCTTTCTCCATCTTCCTATTCCATCTCTTTGGAAGGAAATGGATTTCATGACCAGAATACCTAGAAAGAAAAGAAAACACAACTTCCTGACATTAATTCTTCCACCTGTCCACGAAACAGGTGGCAGCGGCTGATCCACAATGAACAATTAAAGTGCATGTTGCATGCTCTGTTCCTATCAGTGATTAGAGACATGCGCTATAAGCTATGAAAGAAGGAAAATCTTCTTCTTCTTCTTTTTTGTTTGCGCATCTGTTCCTATCAGTGATAACAGAACACAAACAAATGCTCATTGCACCTTGAGTGCACTTAGCGCCTTTAATACACAGCCCTTTTTAAGCATTTGGGCATCATAGACTAATAGTTTCTCAGACCCTCAAAAATAGGATAATGAAAAAAAAAAAACAGAAACAAAAAAAAATCTAAGGCCTTAATCTCAATTGCAAATGGGAAAATTTAAACCTAAAATTACAGTCATAGAATGCTTATTTCATAACAAACTTTTGAGGAGGTGAACCAATTCCTACCCTGGACAACTGATGTAATGACAAAAACCATCTTTTCCCTGATTAGGGCATATAGTGAATCAAATAAAATTTTCTTCATCCCAATAAATGTTCTCTTCTTCTCAAATTCTACAAAGATGCCACCATAGGAAAAAGCGAAGTTCAAAAGTTATCTCCATGCTAGTGAATGGAAAACAGTTCAGTAGCATATTTCCAAAGTGACTTGAATTTTCTAGATATAGACAACATAATCTATCACAAATTAGTGGATTAATTCTGTTCTCACACTTCACTAAAATTTTATAACACAACTGGTATCGAATGTTGAAACCTCGAGGCTGCATCTGGATGCACAAGTACATTGAATTGTGAACAGTTGGTTTAAACAAGTGGGGACAACTAAATTATAATGAGCCCTAAAATTGAAGTTTGGTATATGTGTGATGGGTTGGGTTAAAAGAGTTAGTGGTTCGTCATGAACTCCAGTCATCCAGAAAACAAGCAGCATCTAAACTGGAGATATGAACTTGGTATTTCAACATAAAAAATAAAAAATAAATAAAAAAAAACAAATTGGTGGAAGTAAGAAAACAAGAAGCACTGTATCTATTCAATTTGAAATATCATCTACAGAAGAATGGGATGAAATAATCAGTATGGAAAGACACTAATACATTCACAGGATTGGTCTGAAACAGCTCAAATGGAAAAGGGAAAAAAAAAAAAAAGCAGCTGCATTGTTTAAGAAGTTTTGAAAAGTCTATAATAAGTGTATGTTTGGAAATGGTTGCAAGTATCAAGAGAAGAGTGGAAGTGTCTGCTTCAAAATGTTAGCAAGTCTAAATGACTAGGAAGTGGGAGTGGGGTGGGAAAGCGAGTCCAGAGCGAGATATGAAGTGAGCAACACCTAGTTAGAAGGATTCTGCAACTAAAGCTTGGATATCTCTTGCAAAGCAGGGCAAGAAGGATTCTTTTCTACTGAAAGTAGCATCCTAATCATTTCAGGTCTAACCTAAAATGTGATGTTGATTTGGGAAGAAATGGCAGAAAAGGGCCATCCTTCATAATGCAGTTCCATTCTCCATGTTGCTCCAAACACACAGCAGGTAACCAAACAACAAGAGATTGCAGCCAGAATCAGTTGCATAATGCCAAGAGAGATATATAATTCTGTAACACCAAGATTACCAAATTAAATCAAAGAATTAAGAGTGGAATTTAACTTCCGCTCATAAATTTGATTGTCACAGTCTACATGTGAACTACCAAACCTTGAGAATTCCTCAAACAATATCTAGCAAATATCCGTTATAGTTGGTTCATTAATTCATGATGTCAGCAAACAAACAGCCTTTCTGCACCCCACCAGTATTAGGGGTGCACACGGTTCGGTTCAGTCCGGTTATGGGGTGAAACCGGAACCGAACCATTCCTTATGGTTCTAGGATTTTCAGAACCAGAACTGGACTGTTAGCACCCTAGAACCGAACTGGAACCTGACTGTGAAAACTGGTTCGGTTCCGGATCGGTTCCACGGTTCTGGGCTTTTTATAATCCAGCCCAATTGCATGTTCTATTTTATAATTTAGCCTATGTCCATTCGCATTGTGATCCATTTGATGAATGGTTTAGATATTGTATATGGTGTGAAAAAATACATTTATGAAAACAATCAAAAGGTGCATTGTAAACCATAAATCATGAGTCAAATATACAACTAAAATATATTGTAAACTCACGGTTCCAGGTTCGGTTCCACGATTCGGTTCCAAGTTCTGTTCCACGGATCGGATCCACGGTTCGGATTCACGGTTCGGATCCACGGTTCGGTTTGGTTCCACATACCCCCAAACCGGAACCGAACCGAACTGAACTAAATGGTTCTTTAATTTTAGGAACCGGAACCAAAACCGATGCACTCTAGAACCGGACCAAACCAGACCGTTTGGTCGGTTCCGGTCCAGTTCCACGGTTCTACCGGTTTGGTGTGCACCCCTAACCTGTATAGTGTTGGGTAAAAATCAACTAAGCGTAAGCCTTGAACACATGGCAATCAAAAACCAAGTCAAGATTCGACCCATAGAAGAGTGGGCCTGACTTGGTCTGGACCTAGACTGGTTGAGTCATTGAGTATATCACACGATGCGCAAAATCCAGAAGATCGAAACTTGAATCTCTGGAGCCAAGAAATTTTAAAGAGGCGGAAGGTTGCGACAAACCAAATACGAGTTAGAAAAATCAATAGAAGAATATAAACAATTTACCGAGAAAGAAATACATGCTAAATTTATTTAAATTCAACCAAAATAACTTTATTTTTAAAACAAAATGTCAACACTTCCTAAAGCAACAGAACTATGATTTGCATTTCTCAAACACAATGTACAGGGAAATTCTCTACTGTCCAACAAGAACCAATCCAAGTCGCAAGATAGGCCAGTGTTATCTCAAAATGCATACTGAAGAAATATAACCTTCCTTTCTATACCAAAATATTGTATTGTGTATCCAAATTACATGACACAGGCGAATAACTCATTACAATGAAACTGTTAGGAGGTAAACAAAGTCCCACCATGCACCAAAGCTACCACGATAGAAGCCATACGCCGCATTGAAAGGGTACTCTCAAGCAGGACCCGCATGGGTCCAAACTCCTCTATAAGTAAATTTCTATGTGGGAAGTCTGTAACAGAAACTAATGAAACGAAATTGCCTATCTGTTTATGGGTTCAAGCTGAACTTCCATTCTGTCGGAAGAATGTGATTCCCGCTGGGTATATGTTCGGTTAGAAGGGAGAAGACCAGCAGAGTCATCATCTTCGCTATTCCCCAAAACCCAATTACCATTTCCCAAACTCTGTCTTCCTCTTCGCTGTGTTTCCCGATACTCAAAATACACGACCATTAAAGCACCAACAAAAAACCATGCTATCAAAGCCCAGTTAAGTCCATGGACATTTTCACCCACATATCTCTCTCCCAAATGTTTCATCCCACTAATAAGTGCCCCCATCCCTGCCACGACCGCACTCCTCCCAACAATAACATGCGAATATTCCCAAAGCACCCTCCTCGAAGAGATTTCGTCACCATTAACCAGCTTTTTAGGCCGTAGAAATGCATTCACTGGCTGCATATATGCCAAAATTATGGCAATCACACCAAACTTCACATGTACAGAGCTAATGAAAAAACCCCGAAGTTCAGCTGCAGCAAAAAGAATGCCAAGTAGGATGATTGCAAGTCCCGAATACTGCAAGTAAACATGAATTTGGTACCATCCATCACCCTTCAAATGCTTTAAGTACCTGGCTGCCAATATTCCACCAGGAAGCAAAATACCCCAAGCCACAAACATCATGAACCCATGAACAGCTAGAACAGGGCGCAAATCCTCTTCAGCCTCTGTTGACCCACGCATAAGCAGGACACGGACTGGTCTGCTGCTCGTGGCTGAATGCATGTTCCGCTCACTCAAATGGTCCTCTGACCACTGAGCACCCATGGCCCACACAACTCTAAGTGGCGCCATTGGATCAATAATATTTTTACACTCCAACCTTCCACTGCAGGAAGGTGTCAATGGACGTACAAACTCGAATGTGATGATACCGTTTTCCAATTTGCATCTTACGTCTGTCAGATTTTCAGAAGTTGGATGCAGGCTCAGTGCATCCCGGCCGTCTATCCAGTACGTGCTCACACGACCTTTACCACTGTTGTCAACCCAACCTACATATGCAAAGCTATTCACCATTCCACTGCCAAATGCAATTGCAAGGTACCCGCTTTTTTTCTCGCCTCGGACTGCAATTGAGATTGAATTCGAACCGTCCAATAGTGTCCAAAACAATGTGACTTGCTGATCATCCAGAATGACACTGTTATTATACATATCTGAAAGACCCCCATCGACCACCTGAACTTTCCAACCCATTTTCTGCTCATAAAGTGACTGATAATAAACTTGGTTGGGAGTATTCCGATCGGGCAACCAAACCAACTCTTTTGGACTGGAGGGGACCCCCTCCGCTTCTGGCCCACCTGCATAGACAGTCTCTGATACATTTCTTGAAGTAGCATTCCCGCCAATTGGATCAGAAGTAATGTAGAGAGCAACATCATGCCCAGCTTGAATCAAGAATTTCACCGGAACCCCACGTTCGACTCTCAACACCGGAGCCTCTTTCTTGTTAATATAAAAAACTTTCGATGGATTTGGGGGGTTCGGATAATGCAATGCAGGCCCCACCGTGACAGCAAGCGGAGT
The DNA here is from genome assembly GCA_021015155.1 of Magnolia officinalis. Taxonomy (NCBI): domain Eukaryota; kingdom Viridiplantae; phylum Streptophyta; class Magnoliopsida; order Magnoliales; family Magnoliaceae; genus Magnolia; species Magnolia officinalis. Next base: position 50,391,397 of record JAJHSJ010000015.1, read on the forward strand.
CTTCACATCTGCAAAAGTAAGATCTTGGTCTTCCATGTCTTTCGCCTCCAGTGGCCCAAAACAATCATTTACCTCCTCTGAAACATTAAGACTCAAATGCCCGTAAGTCACAAGCCGAGGACCCCCATGGTTTTGTGGCAGGTAATATGGGTGTAGTGTATCAGGCGGCCTGATCAATCCTAAGGCCCAAATCACAGTCATGTTGCTGGTTCTATTCACAGGTACATCATATTTCTGATCAGCGGACGTGAGCGACCGCGTGTAACGGACAAATGAAATTCCGTCCCGCCTGTGGCCGTAAACCAATCGGGTATTGTTAACCAATTCCGCATTATCTGACCCCTCATACATGGTGTCAGGGCACACCCCCTGGACAATACCGTCCTTGTTCAGCAAGCACTCACTGTACTTATTAATGAAGTAATCATCAGCAAAAGGCATGCCGTCCTCTGTGAATCCAGTAACTGCCACATCAGCATGGAGCATAAGTGACGATGACGACCCAGGTGCAGCCCAGCCGAATGCCATATAGTACCGGGAATCGATGGCTGCTTCAAGGCCGATATCAATCGAATCGGTTTCCGAATTCAATGTCCAACGGACACGGAATTCTGGGGATAGGCTCCTACAGTTATCAAACATCGTGGGCTGTTTGTAGGTCCGTTTTCTCCCACTACCATCACTGTTTCCAATTGATGGCGCTGGGGCCGGCAAAATCGAATCTGATCCGTTAATCGGATTCCTGATCGTGATGAGGCCAAAATCGGACGCGGTAGGGGGATCCCACACCGAGACAACCCCAATCTGATCCCACGTGTGATTTTTCAGACTCACTACGAAGCTACTGTTCTTATAAGTTTGATTCAAGCGTTGATCAGAGATCTGGAATCCTAGGGTGAGGTTACTCAGATCAGGGCCGCGCGATCCCCACCAAACCACATCGGAGCCGTCGATCATGTCGAATTCGGAGACCTTGAAAGAGCAGCCGTCGATTATGGTGAAAACGCCGCGGAGCTGGTGCTGGAGCATGGAGAAGTCCGATTGGAATCCACTGTAGGGACTGTCGGTCGAGCAGTTTTGAAGGGGAATTGCGTTGCAGGAGTAAAAGAGGAGGAGAAGGAAGAAGTAGGAGTACAGATTTAGGTAGTCCGCCATGGGAATTAGATGTAGTTGCAGATCTATGACTTTTGAGGGAGAGAATAGGGAAATAGTACCTGGAACTAGGGTTTGTTGTTGCAGTTGCTTTGGTTGTAGTAGTTGTTGTTGTTGCTACTGCTATCGTTGTGGGCAAAACAGATAGTCGTTGGGAAGTTTCGTTCTGACAAAAAATAGATTGCTGTCGGAGAGTTTCGTTGTGGGCGTGAGATTTTTGGAATTTGGAGGTGTGGAAGCCGTAGTGAATACGTTCGCATACGGAGGAGAAAAGGGTTCACATGCAACGTCTTACACGCTTCATTTTCCCGCCAACGCGTTACTTGTGTTGAATATCTGAGCCGTTTAGATGGTGGGACACACCCATCAGAAAATCCCATTATAAGCTATAATATAAGGGGTAGTTTAATTTTTCTTATTGCACCTCTAATGGAAGTAAATCAATAATATTTTTTATTATTATTTATGACTGGTTGTCCAAAGTGATGTTGACAACCACCTTATTTATAGCAACCGGCCTATCACCCGAGGAGAAAAACATTAAAATTGTCCGGCTTACTGTGATGTTTGTGTCTGATTCACACGGCCAATTCCTTCGGTGTATGATGGTCATTTTATATAGCGAGCTAAAAAATGAGGCAATTCCAAAGCTCTAGTGGACCACACCACTTCAAATAGTGGGAATTTAACACTATTGGATGACAAATAAAATCAATGTCAGCCATAAGGAGAAAATAGCTTTCAATATGGTCCATGTTATTGGGACCACTATTTCAAGAGTTGTAGTTTACTTGAGCTTTAGATCGGACTCATTTTTTGACTCATGGACTAAAATGTGTGGTTAAAAAGGATGGAAGGTGTGGATAAGTAACATACATGATGATGGGGTCCACAATTTTAATTCAGTATTACAAAGGTTTTTTGGACCGATTTTTAAGACAAATCCTTTCTGATTTCATCCCTTGCAAAGAGATCAAGGAATTGATTATTACTCATTTACATATATTTACCAAATTAAATTAAAAATTAACTAGTCCTTAAGTATCGCTAATATTTTTTACTATGTAAATTCTCTGTGTTGTTTGTATCGCCACACCATCGAAGATATTTCAACAATATTGTCGATGTATAGATATCGAAAATTTTGTTTGTTAAAAAAAAAATTCTATTCCAAATTTTTTTTGAAGGGCAAATGGATCAATTTGTAGACAATAATATCAATAAAATCATAATATTATTATTATTACAACATGGGCAATATCAAGACCACACTCTTTTGTTTCATTTTCAATAATCGATGATTCTTCGACAAAATATCATGTATTGTCGATGTTTTGAAATAATAATGGACATTAAGATAGTTGGATGGACAGATGAGATAGTTGGGTGGATAAATGGCATGGATGAGATGGTTAGTGTTATCACTTATTCAATCAAACATGATCACTTGTATGGTCGAGGGTTTAGATTGAGTTTTCGTGTGTAGGTAAAATGCACAGACATGTCAAAGTCTACTAGATTCAAAGTTTGACTGAACCGCTGGTGTCCCCCATGTTGAGCTAAACATATTAGAGACTAGGATCAAAGCTGTAAGGCCCTCTCAACCACTAATGTTTGTTCTCTGTTTAAGCGATTTGTGAAAGCACAAAGGTTAGACCTTCCAAATGAGTTCTTTTTGCCTGTATAATAATAAACGTGAATCTACGGACTTAAGGACTTATTCTTTGACCAGTACTTTAAGTTTAATATATTTCTAAAATGAATAAAGATATGCATACAAATTAAAGAAGACAAAATGTTGCCGATTTCATTAATATTTAGAAATGATACTCGTAGCAATTGATAAGTTATGAGACAAATCAATTGAATAAACAAAAGGAAAAATGATAAATACTTGATGTGTATATTAGAATAAATGATCAAGGTGAGTGTGATAAGCTAAATCGGAACTTAGATTATCACAGTCCTACATTAGCTATGTAAAACTACTCTAGGCTGGGCTATGCTAAGAAAGATAAATGAAAAATTATTTAAAAGATAGGTTAATGTGTTTGGTGTAAGGCCTCAAGCTCTTCTCTGATTACTCATCTTATAGATTGTTAAGGCGGTAAAACCTTTGTTGGGGTTTCCTTATTGACCTCGAATCCTTTGTGCTTATATTGCAGGCTTTTCAGATAAAAGGATCCCATTGATTACTCCAAAATTGATGACGTGGATTGAAAAATAGGACTTTAGTTGGATCCGAACTACCTAGCTTCTCGAATCTTCTTCTCATAATTGATTTGTTGTGGAGTGTCCGTGGCTCATTAAGGACCAAGCCTAAATATGTCAAGATTCATCTGATCAATAAAACCAGGTCAAGGGTTAAACACATATCAATCTCGATCATTCGACGTCTTTGTTAACAACCCACTACAGGGATCAGGTTAGGGACCACTGAAGTTTCTTTGGATCTGGACCACCAAATCAAATTTCGAGAACCCTCATAAGCCAATCGAGGTTTCAGATTGACCATGACCTCTCTCCTGGTAGCTCCCTTCACTTCAAGGTGTTGGGCAATCTGGATAAAATTTTGTCCTACACTTAACTATCCTATAGATGATGGATTTGAGTGATAGAAGGATTTGACACTTGATATCATTATGACATCAGTCTAGACCTGATTTATTTCTCGCATTCTCGTAATTCCAATAAATGTATGGAATGGGGAACCTGACCAAGCCGATGTGTTTGTCTCTACAAATTTGAGTCCGAGCCATGGATGTTCGCTTGGACTTGGTTTGATCTTCGATCTTTAGAAACTTCTCGAATGTTATAGCTTCTCTGAATGTCTTTGGGGAAATCTCCCATGTTAGAAGAGTTGTGAGAGACGGCCTCACCGAAAATATCATAGTCGAATTTGTTATACAAATCTATTTTCTCAGCGGGTCTTTTAAAGACGTGTTGGGCATGCTGCCACATTAATGAACCCGATAAATGTAGTCACATGGCATGCGCTGATTTGCTTTCTTAATGGCGGGCATAAGAGTTCGTATATTCACATTTATAGCGGAGTATTGCTTAAGGAAGCATAAATGACGAAAGTCTTGGATGCAATATTTTAAATATTGATAATATCGGCCGATATATCCCACGATATATCTTGTATCCCACATGTGCAATACGAAATGCATATGTAGTGCTGACATATCCCACATGTTCGATCCGGAGAGTATTTTCTTTTTCTTTTCTTTTTTGAAATTATGTTAAATCAATGTTAAATGGTTACGAATCCATTGATTCTTCATGTTTTACATGAAAAATCATAGAGTTTGAGCTTTGATTTCGATATCCATTGGTTCTTCATGTTCTACATATATTTTTTTTCAAAATTTCATTTCAACCAGCTGCCAATTGAGACTAATTTTGAAGTATTTAGAAGTGTTTGATGAAATGATCATCATATATACGATGATTTTGAAATTCGAGTGTAGGTGGTCCGATTTAGAAAAAATTCAAGATTTTCCCAATTTCTCCTAAATTGTCTGTAATGTTACACTCCAAATATAAAATCAAGCATGTATAAGGGTTGATCTACTAGTTTGTTAAGTCCATGTCAATTTTTTAAAAATAAAAATAATATTTAATTAAAATATTAAGTTTTTTTTTTTTTTTAAATTTCCCTTCAACCAGCTGTCAATTGATATTAATTTCAAAGTATTTAGGAGTGTGTTGATGAAATGATCATCAAATAAACTCTACATGTTATGCATTCAATTTTATTATAATTACATTAGTTCAGTCAAACAATGCATAGCTTAGGACTTTATACAAAGGAAACCAATTATGTGCACTTCATTTTTGAGATGTTATAATTTAAAAGTGTATATGTGAACACCTCCTCCCACACGCGCGCACGAGCATGGCGGTGCCCTCGCTTCGTTGACTTTCCTATTGATTTTTGTTATTGTGGACGATGCGTGCTATTGACTCAGGTGTAAAAATGCATTTGATTTGGAGTCGCCACTAGCCAAATAAAGCATAAAAATCTATGGTCGGCTAGGAACCGTAGAATCTCTTAGGAGTTAGGGAATCTCACGATTTTTCCACTCAAGTGAATCCCGTGGTTGGTCTGCGGCCGTAAATTCTGAGTAAGGGCCTCAGTGACGAAAAAGGAAGGGTTTAAGCACCCTTTTTCGGTCGCACAATGTGCGGTTTCTGCTTCACAAGATTTGTAATTTTTGGAGATTTAATGGAGTTTTGACATTTTATGTTTGGCCATGCTTCGCATAACCCAGGTGGGCCGGGCAAGCAGAAATAAGAAAAAAAAAAGTTATCTAGCCTTACATCACAGAGCTAAGTGACCCTGGGTAGGCAAATAAAGTAAAAACAGTAAATAAGATAAAATGCTAGCTAGCCTTACTTAACAGGATTTAAGATCCTGGGCAGGCAAATAAAGTGAAAAATGAAAGATGAAAAATAATGCAGAATAAAATGTGAAAGTAATTAATGCAATTGAAATGTGTGGAGTGGAATACAAATTAAATAGAAATGGACAAATTCTTACCTTTTTTGACTCATTTGATGACTATTTTTGTCTCATGTGTTGGGCAGCATGTCGGCACGATAGAAATCTTTAAGGTACTTTGGGGAGCACATCCAGGCAAACTCCGACCCTTAGACCCTCTATGTATTTTTGTCTCTCTTTCTACTCTCTATTTTCTTTCTTACTCTCTATTTCTCTGTCTGCTTAAGTTCTCTACCTTAGCTTCTCCTCTCTCTTTTGATTTTGTCTCTGTCCCTCCTGTGTGGCCTGGGTGCCTTATATAGGCATCGACCCTTGTTGCGGATGACCCACTGCCTTGGGTTATTTTGTGGATGCCCACACTGAATTGTGGATGCCCACCCTGAATTGTGGGTGTGGAAGTAGTTTTTATATATTATTATTTTCTTCCCTCCTGACAACATGTAGGTATTGATTTTCATATATATATATATATATATATATATATAAAGGTAATCATTATATGTATTGATATATATATTTTATAAAATATAATGATTACATATAGGATATATGTTTACGTAGTTGTATTTGGTTTTCATCTTTTTGTGCAAAATATTTAAACGTTTGTATCTTGTTCGTTTTTCATCCGTTTTCGGTAATCTTAGCCTCGTTGGAAAGATGATCAGATAAGCTTTCTAACAAGACTAGAATCACTTCGATCGGATCTTGTTTGGTGTGCCGAAAATACGTCCGTCCAATATATGAAATCGGTTATTTGTGATTTTTGATGATATTAGGATCATTGGAAACATCGTCTGATAAACTTTTCATCGCAAATGAAATCATCTCAATCAGATCCAGTTTGGCTAGTTTAAAGTGCGGCCAAAGTTTTTTCGATTTTAATCAATTGACAATGCATGGTTTTGATAAACGGGCTAGTTTTTCATCATCATGATCGGATTGGAGGAAACTTAAGTTTGTTGGGAAGATCATTTGACCACCTTTACAATGAATCATAAATCATCCTAATCGGTCAGGATTTGCCTCCAATAATACCATAGTCATTTTATATATCGGGACAACTGTATTTTTCCCTGATTTTGAAAATACGATCTCTCACACCTTAACACAATACTATTCGGAAGAACTAAATGATACAGAGAGTGGTTAGTTGATAGAAAGTATTCGTTTTATACATTTTTGCATGTCGGTTGTGTCATATAGAGAGTTTTAAGAGTTTTGGAGTTTGGATACTTGGCCATGACCGATTTGCTATTGGATTTGGTGTTAGCCAATCGGGTCTGTTGGTTGTCTCTGGCACGTGCCGAGTATGCTCCCAATTTGATCCATTTAGTTTTTCAATGATTTTCAAGTCAGCAGGAGACAATTCATTGAAGTCAAGTTCAAGCTCAGAGTGACATATGTCCTTGTTTTAGGTGGGGTGTCTATAGTATATTACTATCTTTTTTAATAATATTTAAAATTTTATTGAAAAATTCAATCGTTTTTTCAATATTTCCAGATGTTTCCCAAAAAATACGATAAATTATCTGATCCGAACGATATATCCTGTGCAATAACCGATATGTATATGTATCCCAATGAAGCGATAAGTAATGCAATACTGATATTTCAAACACTGCTTAGATGAGAATATGTTTCACTCCAGTTGTGGTTGTAATTACGTGGTGTCGACAGGTGGCAACATTTGATTGGTCTACATTAGGATGCTAAAAATGAGTATAAACAGTTGGATTAATTTTTTATGATAGCATATGCTTTTAAGTTGCTATTAAATTGAAAATTATTATGCATGCATTCTTTTTGTAATATTTTAACTCCTAAATAAGGGTATATGTATTTTAAAATCTCCTAAAGTTATACCGGAGAATGTCACCTCATATTTCTCCCATATTTTAATATCTTGTTGCATTTTCTATTATCACCGATATTTTCGTATTCCGAGTGTAGTCGTACCGAAACTTCAAATAGCAGATGTGTCATAAAAGAAATTGGGAGAAAATATTATCGGTCGACTGATTGAGTGCCTAGAGCCATGCCCAAACAAATTCTGCTGATCAGAGGTGGGTCCCACCATTTGAACGGTCTAATTTGAGTGGACCAGGACCATTGATATTGGGCCACAGCAGGACTGATCAGCAATCCTTACCTTTCATTTGTAGAAATGGGGCGTGATTAGGTGATTCTAACGGTTGATCTGATGGGCGACACCATGGTTGTAGGATGCCGCAGTAAATCCTTAGATTGAACAATTTTGACTATTTGATTGCTAACATGAAGGGTAAACGGTTAAGATGAAACAAATCGTTGTCCCCAAACTAGAAACAGTTGAAGAGGTTAAGATGTAAAGAAACCTTGATTATAGAGATGATTAGATGATGGCCAATCCATGGGTGGTTCGTATCTGATGGACGGTTTAGATCACTTGATTGTGGGACTAATTCAGATAAACTAAAGGCCTGAGGAGGGCCGAGGATCATACAATTCCTCCTCTGTAAAGGGCAAAGTCTGAGATTGGTAGAAGCTTCTATATTGCTAACGGCTGAAGACTGTAGATCCACACGTGTACCTGACAGAAGTTGTAAGATACGGATGGACTCAGCTGGACACGGCTTCGGTGGATCCATATGGGGCCAGTATGATGTTTTTGTCTTATATCCACGCCGTCCATCCGTTTTGCCAGCTCATTTTAGGGCAGATCCCAAAAATGCAGAAGATCTAGAGTTCAGGTGGACCATATCATAGGAAACAGTGGTGAATGACTATTAAAAACTTTTGTAGGCCAAAAGCGGCCTGGATCAAGCTGATATTTGTGTGGTACTTCGTACAGGACTTTGTGACCTTATCAACATATTAGATGGAAAATAAACATTCCACTAGCCCAAAAGAAGCTTTTAATGGTAAGTGTTCAATCACCACTATTTATGTGGTCAACCTCGTATTATCACCTCTTTCGTTTTCATTATCAGGCTCCCGTTTGGTAAATTGAAAGGTAATGTCTGAAAATTAATTTAGCTACCGAAAGCTTATACTATTGAATTGATGTACTCATGAATCAGTTTGGTGTAATTTGTCTGATAAAGATCATGATAATAAAAATAAGTATATATATATATATATATATATATATATATATATATATATATATATATATATATATATTTTTCACTAAAACAAATGTCTGAATTTTAACAATTTATTATATTTACCCCTGTTATATCAATTTCTATTTTTGGAAGAATATGAGACAAAACATAAGTATTACTTTGCCACCAAATTTGGTACACCTATGCTCCGGCTACTGACATCTCTCAAACATGATCCCTCAATTAATGGATCACGTGGTGTACTCTTCTTGATAGAATAATTATAACTCTTCAAAAATATTAAACATGGGTACTATTGAAGAAAAAAAGAAAAAGATTAAAATTCCACCTTCAAATCAAGGAAACCATAAGAAAAGAGTGTTTTGAGAAGGATTTGACTAATGAATAGTTATGAATTTTTTTCTTCGGTGAGAGTATATGGAAAGACTTGGTGTAACATCCCGGATTTTCGCCAACCTGGAATTAGACGTCCTTGGGCGATGGGTCAATCCTAACGCAGGTTTAACTTCCCAAACGCTCAATTAAAGCCTCAAATCCCTTTTTAAACAATTTTCTTCACAAATCCCACCCTTCACTACCTTGTGCTTTCAATTTTTCAAAGCACTTTCGCGCTAGACACTATCTTAAACTAGCTAAGTAGTAAAACTTGGATCACTTTATATACAAACTGCAAAGGCCTAAGTACCATCTTAACCAGAAAACAATTAGGATTAAATCCTTTAGAAATTTAACAAAGTTAACTAAGTGCAAAACTCGATTAGCTATGAAATCCGTTGGGATCGCTTTAAATACAATCTGCAAGACCCAAAACTTGCAAAATCAGTGACTCTAGGTTTTCCTAAAGTTTAGAACCAAACTCATTTCCCGTCTGCTCTCGGGAATGAAACGAAACTTCGTATTAGGTCTAGACCGCACATCGGGAGTCCGATTAACACGAAGCTAAGGAACTAGGACCGCCTCACTGGGCTTGACAATCATCTCAAAAATCAGATCCAGCCGATGTCCCACGGCCATTCGTTTCGATCCGGAGCGAGGGTGTGTGAAAAACACTATTCCTTTTGAAAATAAATATCTGGAATAGTGATCTGGCACCATTCGCTTGCGCATCAGTATTAAGCAACCAGACCGTCAGAATCAGACCAAATTACACCCTCGGATCAGGAAAAATTTCAGGAACATTTACATGTGCTTGGAATTTCGGATCGTGGCCCACTGACCGTTGAACTGAAAGTGGTCCGCCACGTGCGATCTGGAAATCCGATCGAGTCGAAAACGTAATCCCTCATAGATCCATGTGTGGTGAGCTTAAGTCTGACGTTTGGTTCAAGGAGGGCCACCAGAACCTCTCTTTTGAGCTGGAAAAGTGACGAAATACCTATATTAGCAGTAACCCTTGAACATGAGTCTATTTCGGTGAGTTTTGAGACTATATAAGGACCTTAAACCCTCTCTCATGGCAGTCATACGAATTTGGGATTTGAGAGAGAGAAAAGAGAGAGGAAGTGAGGGAGAAGTGGGAGAATCTCCCTGTCGTCGTTCCCTGCCACCACACGGGCTGCACCATCCCTTTCTTGACGCTTTTCCGGCGTTTCCGGCGTCGTTTCTAGGTAAGAAACCCTAACCCTAATCTGTTTTGGGGTTTAGACTGTTGTAGGTTGTGAAATAGCTAACCTATTTCGTTCTCTAGGTTGCCAAACTGCCGAATACGGAAGCTTAGCAAACCTATCAACTCCGTTACGATTCTACGACAAAAGGTGTGGACTTTAGGTGTATAGGTTAGGGTTTTCAACGTTTTCAATGTCAGATAATGATAGATTCATGATCTGCATGCAATTGCACATGTACAAAGTGCTTTCTGTTTCCTGTTTCGATTAACGTTGTTGAATATGAAATTTCACATACTCTAGGTATACGTAGAAATACCGTATACGTATTTTTTTGGAGAAATGTTTGACATGTTTATTTAATGTATGATTATACTATATATGGATAAAATACTAGTTTGGCGAAAGGAATCGCCAAAATACATGCTCCCTTGTAAATGTCAAGTATGTTGAAATTGTGTATTCTAGAAATACCGCGTATGTGTAAATTTTGGAGATAGAATTGTCATGATTATTTGTTGTATGAATACGGTATACGCGGATAAAATAACCGCTTGGCGAAAGAAAAGCCCTAATACGCGATTTGCTAACATACGTCATGTATGTTGGAATGGCGTACTCTAAGTGTTTGTGTAATGACTTGTGTGTGTAAATGCTTGTGTATTAGTGCCTTAGAGAGGTGCTGATATGGAATTCCCGACTCCCTTAGAGACATGTAGGATCCCCTCCACGCGGTGGTTCACTATAACCACTCACTTGTGGCGTGTATGTAATTGTATCCCTATGTGTATAGTGCTTTACTACATGCTTCACAACATGCTTTACTTCATGTTTTACTTCATGCTTTATAACCTACCTGCTAACATGCTTGTATTGCTTGTTTATCATGCTTTACTCCACACGCTATTGATGAAAACTGTTTGAGTTTAGGACTATGTCTGTAGTCCAAACATTCGGTACCAGACTTGCGGTTGTGGCTAAGATTCATATCGCCACAAAGGACGTGTCTGGCGAACCCGAGTCGTACTTCGGTTGGCGATAGCGGTTGGCCACATGGAGTGGTTTTGCGCTCCATATCGCTCAACTTGTGGTGCGCTCGAGCTAGTCAGGCTCGTCAAGTAAACCGAAATGTACTTATGTGTTCACCATGCTTGGTCGCAACTGCTTGAACCTAGGGTACCAAACTTACCAGTGGCGATCCCGTTTAACCATGGTACCTAGATCCGCTAAGTCGCATGAGCCGGGCATGGTGGTATGGGACACCGTGGTCGAGCTGTCGGCCTACGCTGGGGCCATGTGCCTCCCCGTAGTGACCATTGCGCAACTAAACTCGTGAGCCGAATACGGTAGTATGGGACACTGTATTCGAGCTGTCGATACTTACGGCGAGAGCCGAGTACGGTGAGATCTGTGCTCGTGCTGACGGGCGACGAGTCCTCCGTAGTATCATCGAGTGTACTCCAAGTATCTGTGATTGACGACGAGTCTTTCACAGCAACTAGAGTATGAGTTGAGCCGAGTACGGTGAGACCTGTACTCAGCTGACGGCTAGTGATTGAGCCGAGTACGGTGAGACCTGTACTCGAGCTGACGGCCAGCAATTGAGCCGCATACGGTGAGATCTGTATTCGCGCTGACGGGTGACGAGCCCTTTGCGATGCCTTCACTATGCTTCTCAAACCATAATATCGTATGAGATTAACTAGGATTGACGACCCTAGAATGGATCATGTTTGAGAATGATATAAGGGAGGTACCTTAGTTTCCCAATACTGCTGGTTGAAATGGACTAATAATAACTTGGTAATCATGAGCATCATCGCACCGCATGTGCTTTGTAGATGTGGCGCACTGAGGGAGTTAAGCATTCGCGAACGTAAGATGATGTCGCTTGAGGGTGGTTTGGCAAGGGCATACAGCATCATGTCATTTCATTCTTGCATTTAATAAGAGTAGTTAGAATTGTTTGATTTGTACTGCTTTATCATTACTGCTTGATTGAATTGATAACATGTTAACCTATGCTTTACTGTTCCACTGAGTTGATCACTCACTCCCACGTTACGGGACGGTGTTGTACACACCAACCAGATTTGTTGAGTTTCAGGTGATGGCGATGTTTGTGAAGCAGAGCCGCACTACTTCTATGATGATAGGAGGAGTTCTCCTATCTGTATCTCTCTGACAAGTCAATGAAGACCTGATAGTGTATTGACGGGGCTATGGTACTTGGGATAAGAGACATTACACTTCCTCACAATTGGTATATTTTAGATCTGCACTTGTATTTATTTAACCTGGTAATGTTATCACACTCTGGAGACTTATCATAGTTTATATATTTTATCCATCTATCACAGTCTTCCGCTTGCAAATTTAACTGTCTCTGGAGTATGATATGCTGTTTTGGCTTAATCTCACTCATGTTCAATGCACGAATACAGTCAACATTGAATCATCATTCATTTTGTTGCATAAGTGATGTTCTGGAACTCGGGAGTTGAGTTTATGCTCGACCCCCGATTTTCAGGGCGTTACACTTGGTAAGAGAATTGTACAAAGTTTTGAATAATTGAACGGGTAATCTTGTCATTTAAAAATATTGATAAGGATATTTTGGTCCAAATTCAATCAAAAATTTAAAGAGAAATGGCTTATCACATTCCACAATAGGTTATAAGCCAAGTTGTGGTGGCTGAAAAAAATTCTTAAATTTAAATGAGTTTTTCAATTAAGCAAATGTCTTTTGGTTACCAAACTGTCCAAGTTACCAAAATCACTCACTTATAAATTATGAAATTAAAATTTACCAAACACACCTTTACTCTTAAATCAACAAGAAGTAGATAAACAAAGTAGATATAAGAAAAATACATAACAGTATTTATCTCTAAGTCAGAGATCCACCTGGGTCATTGGATATGGGGATCCACCAAAGCTGGACCTGACTTGGACTGGGTAATGACCCCTCCACTACCCAAGTTGGAAGTCGGTTGTGGAAAAGCTCTATACAGCTCCACAGATTTATTTGGTGGCCATAGAAACTTTGGATGAAGCTGATATTGGTTGTTTTTATTGTATTTGATGTCTTAAATCTAGTTAGATACAGGGTCTATTGATGACATCGACTACCTGTTCGATGTCACCTTCGATAACATCGAACAATGCTCGATCCATCGATCATTTTCCGAATTTTCCCTGTTGGTTGTTGGACAAACCATGGCCATTTTCAATGGCATCGAAGAGCTTTCGATGATATCGAAGACATGTTCGATGCCATTAAAGTCAGGTCGAGTAATTGAGAATTTCCGCAAAATCCATGTTTAATTGCTGGACTCTTTTGGCGTTTGTTCGATGTCATCGAAGGTTGTTCGATGACATCGAACGATTTACACAGATTTTTTGTGAATCCGCAAGATTTGCGAAATTTGCATCTTAATTCGTTTTGGTTTCTTTCTAAAGCTATATAAAGGGGTGTAAATAGGATTGAGAGGTATCCTAAGGTTTCCTAAACTATTCCAAGGGTTTCTAAAAGGGTTATAGGATTTCAAAGGGATGGAGCAAGGTTGAGATTCAAGGTTGTTGAATCGGGTAAGCCTTCTCTCTTTGTAATTTCTGCTTTCATAGTGAAGATCTGTCGCTTTGTGCCGTAGTTTTTTCCCCGAAAGGGTTTTTCACATTAAATCTTTGTGTTCTCTTGTGTTGCTTGATGCTCTTGCATTGCTATCCTAGATTCATCTCTGTGTGATTCTGTCGTCCAATCCCCAACAAGTGGTATCAAAGCAATCGTTGGGATACAAATTTGAATCTGCAGGATTAGCATCAATGAGAAGCATTAGGTATGATATCGAGAAGTACTCAGGGAAAAATAACTTTGAATAATGGAAGATCAATATGATCAGTTTCTTAACCAAGCAAGGTGAAGATGGTGGTCTTGAGGAGAGAAAGTCTACTATGACTGATAAAGAATGAAATACTATTGATAAAAAGGCCTTATCCTCGATTCGTTTATGTCTCACGGATGAGGTCCTCTATAAGGTTTTGAGGGAGAAAATTGCAGCTAGTTTATGGGCGAAGTTAGAGGATATTTATGCTAAAAAATTCATTGAGAATTGCCTACACTTGAAGCTACAGTTGTTCACCTTCAGATTGGCAGAGGATGGAGATGTGGAGGCCCATATCAGTAATTTTAATAAACTGATTTGTAAATTGCTAGACATGGAGGAAGTGATCAAAAATTAAGATCGACATATATATTGTTGAATACTTTGCCGCCATCGTATGAGTCATTCAGGGACTCATTGTGCACCGGAAATAAAACGTTAAGTGTGAACACCATTATCTCGGCCCTTCAAGGGAAGGTCATGAGTAAGATGAACGGTGGCTTGGGGTCATCTTCTGATGCACTGTTTATAAGGGACAAAAATATTGAGCGAGGTACAGGATCTTCAAGATCAAGACCTAAATTCAAATGCAATGGCAAGGGCAAAAGAAAACTAAAGTGCTAGAACTATAGGATGATTGGACACATGAAAAAGAATTGTACTCATCCTAAAACAAAAAAAGAAAACTCGGAGGCTTCTTCCAGGGAGGTCAATATTATCACATCTGATGAAGAAACAAGTGGAGGTGATGTTCTGTTTGTGTCTGTGGTCGGACACTTGTATGACAATCTCAGAGATGAGTGGATCCTTGACACAATAGTATCATATCACATGACTCATCATTGAAATTAGTTCGCTAGTCATAAGGAATGCGATGGTGGACAGGTCTTTATGGGCAATGACAATGCCTGTAATGTTGTGGCTATTGGTACGGTGAGCATCAAGATGTTTGGTGGGATAGAGCGTACCTTGACTGATGTCAAGCACGTTCCTGATATGAAGAAAAGTCCGATTTCTCTCAGTGCACTTGAGGCTATAGGGTGCAAGTTCACCGGTATTGATGGTGTCCTTAAAGTTTCAAAAAGGGCACTCGTGGTTATGAGAGCACAAAGGTATGAAAACCTTTACAAGTCGATCGGGAGCACCTCGGCGGGTGGAGCGGCAACGACTGTTGCAGATTCTATGTCTGTACGTATCTGGCATGCTCGTCTGGGCCACATGAGCGAACGGGGTATGAAGGTATTATCTGATCGTTGTTTGATTCTAGCTTTTAAGAATTCTGATTTAGATATATGCGAGCATTGTATATATGGTAAACAATCTAGATTATCTTTCAAATTTGGAAAACATGTATGTAAGAGAGTGCTTGATTATGTGCACTCTGACGTATGGGGGCCATCACATGAAGTTTTCATTGGAGGGTTATCATTAGGGTTGTACATCGAGCCGAGTCGAGTCGAGGTGGGCCAAGCTTGTCTTGACTCGTCCATGCTATACTCGAGTTCAAGCTCGAGCTCGCCCTCGAGCTCAACATTGAAGCTTGGCTTGTTTGCCAAAGCTTTCGAGTCGAGTTCGAGTCGAGCTAGTGGTTCGAGTCGAGTTGAGTTTGCCTCAGTAGGGTAAGGGAAAGAAAAAGAGGGAATGGGGACAGGTAGGGTTTTTTAGTAAAAGCTTTTAAGTTTTAACTTTTTTTTTTAAAAAAAAACTTATATATATATATAATATTTAATATTAATATAATATATATAATATATATTATTAAAATATATTACTGGAGCTGAGTCGAGCTCGAGCTTCGAGTCGAGTTGAAATAAACCATGGTCGAACTTGGCTTGAACTCAACTCGAGCTTTAGTAAACAAGCTTGACTCACCTTGAGTCAGCCTTTCAAGCCGAGTCAATCCGAGCTGAGTCGAGCCGAGTCGAGCTAACTTTTCGAGCTAGCTTGACTCGTGTACAACCCTAGTTGTCATGGTTTGTTTCATTCATTGCCGACTACTCCAGGAAAGTTTGGGTTTACTTCATAAAATGTAAATTCAAAGTTTTCACCATATTCAAACAATGGAAGACAATAGTGGAAAAACAGTCAGGGCGAAAAATAAAGGTTTTAAGGACTGACAATGGTGGAGAATTCACTTCTACTGAGTTTGATGAATATTGCAAAGATAAAGGGATTATTAGGAACAACACAGTGTGTCACACGTTAGAATAAAGTGGTGTGGCTGAGCGGATGAATCAGACTCTCTTGTTGAGGGCCCGATGCATGTTAAGTAATGCCGCGTTAGGCAAGAACTTATGGACTGAGGCCGTTAACACGACTTTCTATTTGATGAACCGATCCTCGTCTACAACAATTGAATGTAAAATTCCGGAGGAAGTATGAAGTGGTCATAGGCTGGACTACTCAGATTTGTATATATTTGGTTGTGAGGCTTACTTTCATATACCATCAGTTGGGAGAGACAAGCTAGATGATAGAGCCAAAAAGTACATCTTTGTTGGCTATGATATTTGTGTAAAAGGTTACAGGTTATTCGACAAGATCACATGCAAGGTCATCACTAGTCGTGACGTCAGATTCGATGAAAGCTTCCTATATCGCAAGAATGATCAAGAAGAGCTAGAGGAAACTGAAAGGTTGATCATAGACGTCTAGATTGACATAAATGATACTCAGACAAAGACAGATGTGCAGACAGAGGTACAAGAGTAGGTGGAGCAACCACCTATGAGAAGAAAACCACCGCGTGATCGTAAGTACCGGCAGTGGTATAAAGGGGTAGAGAAAAAAGTTTGCAGGTTAATGAGGTTGTTGTACAGTCTGAAACAATCGCCTAGGCAATGGTATAAAAAATTTGATTATTTCATGTTGAGTTAAAAATTTACTTGGAGTGAATACGATCACTGTGTCTATTACAAGACACTGAGTGATGGAAAATTCATCATCCTAGTATTATATGTTGATGATATGTTGATCGCCTGTCATGATATGTTTGAAATCAACGTATTGAAGACTCAGTTATCACGGACATTCGAGATGAAAGATCTGAGAGCTGCGAAGATGGTTCTCGGCATAGATATTTATACAGACAGGAAGAGGAGCAGGCTTTGGTTATCATAGGTAGAATACCTTAAGAAGGTGTTGATCAAGTATAGGATGAACTAGACAAAGCCAGTGAGCGTTCCTTAGGCGGTTCACTTTGAGCTTTCCTCGGAACAATGTCCTAAATCAAATGAAGAAAAACTTGTTATGTCTCACGTGCCTTATTTGAATGCAGTTGATAGTTTATTGTAATTCAAGCTTTGTACAAGACCAAATATTTCACAAGCAGTCGGTGTTGTGAGCAGATACATGTCAAACCCCGGAAAGCAACATTGAGAAGCGATAAAATGACTACTTCTATACATTTGAGGTACGAAAGACTATGTCTTAACTTTTGAGAAGACAATTGCAAAGTTGGTAGGGTATATGGATTCAGACTACGTAGGCAGTGTGGATTCCAGAAAGTTGACTTTAGGTTATTCGTTTGTACTAGCGGATGCAACAATTAGTTGGATGTCGAAACTTCAATCTGTAGTGATTCTTTCTACAAGAGAAGCATAGTATATGGCGATGACGGAAGCATTTAAGGAAGACATTTGGTTAAGAGGCATGATAAATCAGTTGAGACTTTAGCAAGAGGCCGTGCAGGTTAATTGTGATATCGAAAGCACTATTAATTTGGCTAAAAATTCTGTTTATCACTTACGTACTAAACACATTGATGTTCATCACCATTTTATCCGATAGGTGCTTGAAGAAGGAGGCGTAACACTGGAGAAGATTCACACCATCGTGAATCCGGCAGACATGCTCACCAAGGTCGTTCATACAAAAAAGTTCAAGTTCCGTGCAACTTCTCCGAGCTTGGCGATGACATAAAAGAAGGACGGAGTGTGTACGAAAAATATTGATGAAGCTATAATGTGAGGTAGAGATAAGAGAAGAGAACAAGAAGCTACACGTTTGAAGAATGACATCGACTACCTGTTCGATGACATCAACATAGTGAAGATTGACCTCGACATAGTGAAGATTGTTGTACTCGATATCTTAAATCTAGTCAGATATAGGGTCTGTCGATGACATCGACTACCTGTTCGATGTCACCTTCGATGACATCGAACAGTGCTCGATCCATCGATCATTTTTCGAATTTCCCCTGTTGGTTGCTGGACATACTGTGACCATTTTTGATGACATCAAAGAGCTTTCGATGACATCGAAGATATGTTCGATGCCATCGAAGCTGGGTCGAGCAATCGAGAATTTTTGCAAAATTCATGTTTAGTCGCTGGACTCTTTTGACATTTGTTTAATGTCATCGAAGGTTGTTCTATCGTTCGATGACATCGAACGATTTACGCAGATTTTTTACAAATTCGCGGGATTTTCGAAATTTGCTTCCTAATTCATTTTGGTTTTTTCTAAAGCTATATAAAAGGGTGTAAACGGGATTGGGAGGTATGCCTGAGGTTTCCTTAACTATTCCAAGGGTTTCTAGGGTTTCAAAGGGGTGGAGCAAGGTTGAGAGTCAATGTTGTTTGAATTGAGTAAGCCTTCTCTTTTTTGTAATTTTTGCTTTCATAGTAAAAATCTGTCGCTTTGTGCCATAGTTTTTCTTTTTTTTTTTTCCTAAAAAGGTTTTCCATGTTAAATCTTTGTGTCCTCTTTTATATATATATATATATATATATATATATATATATATATATATATATATATATAGTTAGCTTATTAGTACCCCAGCCTCCACTGTCAGTTCACACTTCACTGTTAGCCACCTCACTAGGGATCGATGCCAAGACCTCAGTGTTGAAATGAGGTATCTTTCACTCAGTCTACCACTTGAGCTATGCGTTTGTGTTCTTTTGTATTTGTTTGGTGCTCTTGGATTGCTATCCTAGATTCATCTTTGTGTGATTCCGCCATTCAATCTCCAACAGTTTTCCCTTGATTTAGCTTTCTGTGATTTTATAAACAAGTTAGATTGAAAATAAATATTGCAGAGGGTCTAATGCTTTCAATGGTCCATGTTTAATCTCCATACTTTCTTGCGGTGTTCTAATCGAGCTTTCGATCTGCCTCATTTATAGGTCCATGCTGCAGGATGAGCTAAAAATAAATAGAAAACGTGGATAAAAATAAATATATCTTGGTTGAACCTACAACGGTTTTTCACTGCGGGCTTGGCCAGTGGAAACGATCACTACCTCCCAAGCGGGATTTTCCATATGGGGGAGTTATTCGGTACCCTGACAGCCTATGATACTTGATATGCGGGCACTTTGAAATTGTCCATAAGCTGCACCCTCTTAAAATAGGTTGCTTGAACAATCCTAATACCTGTGTAAGAGATACATGTGTTGAGACAGGACATTTGATATTTTTTCTTTCTAACCGCCCAATAAATGTCCACCAATCAATACCAGATAATCAAATAGGCGTTGTTTTCTGTTCATATTAGACAGCTTATTTAAATAATTGTACGGCACTTACGCAATATCTATCCGCATGCGTATCATCCATCTGCCAGAGTATCAAAGTTTTCCTCAATCCGTACGAGAGATCATATGATAAAGATGGTGTAAAACAAATCGAGTATTTTTTTTAAAATTTTTTTAACACACGCGCACACACCACCACACACTCGCGCCGTAGTGGAATTTCACTACCCGTGGGTACTCGAACTCTCAACCAGGTGTTGAAACTCCTGAGAGTCTACTACCGGAGTAAGAGTAAGGACCCAAAAACAAAATAAATCGAGTATCATTCAAACGCTTAGCACGGAAAAGTTAATGGAAGTGATGGATATTTGAAGATCAGAGCCAATGAACCAGGTGGGGGTTCTATTTGAAGATCACCTGTTTCACTCATCAGGTGGACCACACTCGTCTGTTCAACATAAGCCAACGGTGGTTTCCTCTCCAAACTGTCCATTTTCCTCTTACAGGTGTGGCCCACCCTAGGATTGGATAGACCGGATTTAGGGGCAGTGCTTATTTATGGTCGGTGCCCAACTAATCTTTGGTTTGGATTTCTCACATGCGTGGCCACACCTGATATATGTGCGACCTATTGTATTATATGTTATTACAGGTAGAGAAACTCTTGATGATGTAAGCCATTGGTTGTTGCGATTGAGGGGCCATGCCTCGTATCTCGACTATTGGATGATCCTATCCATCCAATAAAAATGGGGTGCGGATTCGGTTGATCCCTGATTGTGGGGCCCACCATGATTTATGAAGTCCATCCTTTGAAAGCTAATTTTAGGGCATGATCTAAAAAAATGAAGTAGATCCAAATCTTAGGTGGGCCACACCACAAGAGTAGTGGTTTGACCGTTAACAACTTCCATGTCTTTGTAGGGCTGAAAGTCGGGCAGGTTAGGTTGGGTTGGTGCTCAACCCTAGCCCAACCCAAGGTTCCTATACCTCAACCTTAAGCCAGCCCAACCCAGCATTGAGTTGGAAATTCTTAACCCAAGCCCAACCCAAGCGGGCTCCGTCGGGTTGGTCGGGTGGATACATGCTAGTATTTTCATTATTACATTCATCTATTATATTTCAATACACACTTATTTTTTGTATATATGATTTTATTAATTATATATGTAGTTATTTATAGTAAAGAATTTCATTTTTTTTTATTAAACAAACAAGCTAAAATATAAGACAATTACTCCTTTAAAAGACTGTTGTGTGGCACACAATCTATATGTACCAATGAAACTTGACGGCACTAGAATTTTTTGTGCCTTCAACACCAATGATCCACACTCAATTATGTTGTATAACTTACACATTGATGGGGTTCAGGTTGGGTCGGGCAACCCGAGACCTCAACCTAAGCCTGACCCAAGTTTTATCGGGTTGGTGTTTGTATAGCCCAAGCTTGAGTTCGGACTCAATACGTCCTGCCCGAGCCCAACCCAATGTCAGGTCGGTTGGGTTGAACCTGCCCAACTTTCAGCCCTATGCCTTTGTGGCCCTATCAACAGTTTAGTGCGTAGTGGTTAAGTGAACTTGAGGGTGTTCATGGTCCATTTTCATCTCAGTGCAAAGCTCTTGAGATCATGGATTCTAGGGCGGCCATCTTCCAGTGGAAGATGTTTTTAGACAAAAGATCTGATCATTACTTCTAACCACAAATATAGATAGGATATCAGATAAGTGTCCATGCTGACACGTTTACATGCGTGTAGATGGGCACGGCTCTACATACGTGTGGAATTGGCAATCCTTCGCTAAAGAAAGAATACTTCCTAGTGCCATACCTCAATGATCATGTATGCTCACAGACATGCTTTTGTACGTGTCAGTGGAGCAACGGTGAGATATCCACTACTCCATCCCACTAACCCCATGGCCCACCTAACATAGAGAAATTCTAGAATCACTCAGACTGAGAGTACTCCGTTTCTTACTTGTCACAAAGTGGGGCCCTTGATCTTAATCCAGTCCACTAGTCGGTTGCATACCACCTTGAGTGGACTATACCCGGAAGATTATCCTCGATGGAACAATCTTGACCCTTCCATCTTTGACCTAAAGTAGACGGTGTAGATGATATATGTACATTTAAGTTAAAAGAGGCCCATATGATAGTGTCTATGATCTTTCAATCTGGGAGTTTTTCAGGGCATGATTCATCAATGGCCGTTCGCAACGGGCCAATGGGCCGGATTCCAGTATCAACGGTCCAATTGGCGCATGGACACGTCGACCCAAATGACTCAAATCATGACCCCAATGAAATAGGGGACGGACCCAAGATCAAATGGACTGGAATCCTCTACAGCACCTGTTTTAGGCACCTGCATGAAACACCCAGGCTCTGCGGGGCCCACCATATTGGATATGTAGATCCGCTCCGTCCATCAGGTGTGAACGTTCTTCGAACTGTATCTTCGCTTCATCTTGCTGAGTTACCGATTATTAATGGGTTTGATGAAAGATACACACCATACTGGCCCCACACGCAAACCTATGATTGGCCCGTGGTATGGCTCACCTGAGCCGTAGATCTGGCTAATTTTGGGCCTAGGAGCTATCCTAACGGATGGATCCTGATGAACGGAGTGGATTTTACATAATCGATGAGTCCCACAGATAGTGTGTTTTACGCACTACACCTGTGGGCCCTACGATTTGGATGGTTTGCATGTAAGATGCTGCACATCGATAATCATACTCCACCAGCGCATAAAAAAACACCTCAAACGATATTAGTGCGCCACGTCAGACAGCTGCTCTACCACGAGATCGTCACATACAAGAAGAGTACTAATATGGAAATGCCATCCACCAATGGATGATCAACACGTGTATATCAGAGCCATACATCATATCATTGGTGCGCACTAGAGCCAACTTGTATTATAATCCCGCCTGACCCTTTATATGCCGTTCCCACTATCAGAAGAGAGAAATCATCCACCTCTGCCGACTGTTGATCTGGTGGGCCCATCCTGGCCGGTAGATTCCCCAAGTATCTCCCAAATTAGATGATCCCAGCCATTTAATCATTGGACGGATGAACGTGGGATGTTGATTTTATTTATTTATTTATTTATTTATTCTAGTTGCTTATATAGGGGGTTACCAGGTCGGACTGGGCAGTCCGGCCAGTCAAGGGTCAGGATGAGCGTAAAATTTTGGCCCCACAAGTAATCATGAAGGGCTTGGGCCCATCTTGTTAACTAACTGGGTCCTTAAACCTTGCTCAGGTGGTAGACTCTCATAAAACCCGGTGATGGGTTTAAGTACCCATAGGTGGTAAATTTCGAGAAATTTCCTACTGTACGACCCATATATGGCCCACCAACCTTTTTAAGACCACTTGCTTTTTAGCTTACAAAATAAGCCCAACTGTTAGGCCCGGTCGAAAAAGCCCATGCTTTTTTCAGCTTCTTAATTTATGAAAGCTGGGTCCCTACGTCTACGTCTATGAAGTATAACCGCAGCGATAACCATAGTGTCGCGATAGCTTGTGCACTTTAAAAAAAAAAAAAAAAAAAACAAACAACACGTGGAGAACTTTATTTTACCTACATTTTTCTCTAATACATATTTATATAAATATGTATATATAAGCATATAAATTTTATTATTATTATTATTTTTTTCATTTCTTTCTTTATTCATTTAACAAGAATATCTTCTAAACTAAAATTAGTTACTTGATGTACCATATATGATTTTGGGGTAGGAGAAGCTACTTTAGCCAACCAATCCATTTCATTCAGTTCATGGTCAATTTCATTCATTTCATTCACTTCGCGGTCAATTTCAATCAGTTTGCAATGAATTTTATTAACTTCGCGGTGAATTTCATTCACTTCGCAGTCAATTTCAATCTCTTCACGGTCAATTCCCTTCATTTCACAGTCAATTCCATGCATTTCATGGTCAATTCTGACGATTCCCCTTCACTTCACGGTCAATTCAATTCATTTCACGGTCAATTTCTTGCATTTCACGGTGGATTCCGACAATTCCCCTTCACTTCACGGTCAATTCCTTTCACTTCATGGTCAATTCAATTCATTTCACGGTCAATTCGCTTCACCTCATGATCAATTCTATGCATTTTACGGTCAATTCCGATTATTCCCCTTCACTTCACGGTCAATTCCATGCATTTCACAGTCAATTCCCTTTACTTCATGGTCAATTCAATGCATTTCACCGTCATTTCCCTTCACTTCACGGTCAATTCCCTTCACTTCACGGTCATTTCCATTCATTTCACGATCAATTCTGGCGATTCCCCTTCACTTCACAGTCAATTCCATGCATTTCACGGTCAATTCCGACAATTTCCATTCACTTCACGGTTAATTCAATTCATTTCACGGTCAATTCCTTCACTTCATGGTCAATTTCATGCATTTCATGGTCAATTTCAGCGATTATCCTTCACTTCACGGTCAACTCAATTCATTTCACAGTCAATTCCCTTCACTTCATGGTGAATTCCATGCATTTCGCGGTCAATTCCCTTCACTTCACGGTGAATTCCATGCATTTCACGGTCAATTCCCTTCACTTCACGGTTATTTCCATTCATTTCATGGTCAATTCCGGTGATTCCCCTTCACTTCACGGTCAATTCCATGCATTTCATAGTCAATTCCCTTTACTTCACGGTCATTTCCATTCATTTCATGGTCAATTCCGGCGATTCCCCTTCACTTCACGGTCAATTCCATGCATTTCATGGTCAATTCCCTTCACTTCACGGTCATTTCCATTCATTTCACAGTCAATTCCGACGAATCCCCTTCACTTCACAGCCAATTTCATGCATTTCATGGTCAATTCCCTTCACTTCATGGTCATTTCCATTCATTTCACGGTCAATTCCCTTCACTTCATGGTCAATTCCATGCATTTCACAGTCAATCCCGATGATTCCCCATCACTTCACGGTCATTTCCATGCATTTCATGGTCAATCCCCTTCATTTCACGGTCACCATAACATTTATTTTCCATCCAATCTATTCATAAGGTCACAAAGACTTGGATGAAGAGGAAAAATAAATTTCATAATGATCCAAAACTTCTATGACCCCTAAAAGGGTTTCAATGGTAGACGTTCAATCCTCCACTGCCTTTTACAGTGTGGTTGTAACACCCCGTACTTTCCAGTACTCGGGTGTTACCGTATAACCAAACTTAGCATAAACACAAGCTAGGCTTAAGTAAACATTCACGTTCATTTTAGTCTAAACCCAACTCCACTGATGGATAAATCTAACCGAATTACGTACATACAACCCTGAATCATGAAATCCACTGTTCATCCTGTTTACAACGTCTCATAGGGCGATCCATCTTTAATTTAAAAGCATAGGTTGTCTAGTTTCACATCCAACTCCCTGATCATGCCTAGACATTCCTTAGGATCTCAAAGTTTGTTGATAGTTAAATAATAGTCGAACGCTCAACAAATCATGATTTAGTAATTAGAGGTTCATGACTTGTAACCCACCTTAAGGTAACTAACCCTAATGTTAGGGCATGTAGCTAAATGACGCACGACAAATAGTCTCACGTCTTACATATAAGCATAATAATAATAACAATGAATAAGTGAGTAAATAAATAAAAAGATAAATAAGTAATAGTATGTATACGTAATAATGATGATAATAATAATATTAATATAAAATCACCAGATAAATAGTCCTAATGACCTACAGAGCGGGACCCACAACATGATGCACACACAGGTGAAAATAATAATAATAATAATAAATAAATGAATAATGATAGTGATAAGTAGTACTAATAATAAAATTAATATTAATAGTAGTATATGGGTAGCCCAATATATTATCAGAGTCTTACAAACGATCCACTAAGACCTTTTAACCATTGATGTCCAATTTCAGGGTGATCTGACCATGAGATTGTCGGGTAGTGTTATTTGGACGTGCAAGTCCAATACTATGGCCCACCTGAGTTATAAATTTCTCCCATTTTTGCCAGGGGTCCTAATTGGACCCATGGAGTCGAGTGGATGGAGTGGATTTGTCGAATACATCGCGGTGAGCCCCACAAGCTATGCATGTGTACAACGACGCGCATGCACTCGCAACTACGAGTCCCAGCTAGGTCGGGTTTGACCCGCTGACCTGAACAAAAGAGGAAACTTCCTCTTTTCCTTTCTCTTTCCCGCCTGCTAATGTATTTAAATGGATGCCATCTGTTCGTAGCCGTAATGGCCCACCATTTGAGATCAGATGTATGATCCGAACTGTTCATCTTGGAGAACACATGGGTCGAACCAAAACCATACTGGTCTTGCACACTACCACACGTGTGTACGTGCGAGCTCACGCTCAAGAATGCCGCATATGGCTGTTGTTTTGGGAAATGGGAGTTTCGTTGCAATCCTAACCGAACACTAGGAGCAATCTCAGCCGTTCATTTCATTGAACCCTAGTTGCGCTTACGAATTCTTTGGGCAACCAGCGTTCTCTCTCACGAACGATTATCTTGGGACCCATTGAGATAACGTTCATCACTGTCCGAAAGGTAGGTCCCACAATGATCCCTGAACCCATCTAGACCATCCAGGTGCTTCAGCACGAAGGATGGCCGACTAGATCAAAATCCACCATGATCGGTGGATCATCTTCCTTAAAGTGACTGGAAAAACCCACGTCAGCAGGTGGACCCCATCTCTTGATCAGAGACGACCATCAGGTGGCCCATAGCACCAAAAATCTACTAGAATGACTAGAATACAGCCATGCAATCAGATTTCCTCTGTAGGCATTTACGATTAAACCATCAAGTCATTAGCGAATGTAACTAATCCTTTGATTAGTTACTCTGAACCCTCTAGAACGAGGTTAATAGAGCCTTTAAAAAGGTTGCTTTTAGGGCACCCTTTCCCAAAAAGAAAAGCTGGAAAGAGAGGAATGGGCGCCACTCTTAGAGCTATAACGAGTTGAGTTAACTCAGTTTCGAGTCACCGCGAATTCGGGCCAAGTCCAACTCCTCTCCTGATATCCCTACCAGAGAAAGAAAGAAATGGAAGAAGGAGCAGGAAGGGAGAAGAAGTGAAAGTAGAGAGAGTGGGAGTAGGACTGCTTACATTGTGCCACACTCGAGCTACCGCACCAGGTAACTCAGTTCTGGCTTGGCTTTCCTCCGAGTCTGCAAGTTCAAGCCAAGTCCAGATCCTTTAGACCTGAATGGTGCTGGAGAAAGGGGAAAGAACGGAAGGAAGGAAGGAAAGCAGATAGAAAAAGAGAGGAAGATCGAGACGGAGAGACATAGAAGTCTCTCTTCACCAATCGATTCCCACAGTCAGGTCTGTGACTCACCATCCGACTCAGGTCGAGTTTGAGTTCGTCTAGACACTAGTTCGAGTCTCAACAATATTTAGAGATGTCTGGGTTTTCAGAGAAGCAGATGGGAAGATGGGAACCATGAGGAAGAAAGGAAGGAAGTAGAGAAAGAAAGAAAAGAAGAGAGCAGAGGGAGAGAGAGAGCGTCTACCATTAGCGACAGCTACCCCAAACCGGGTCTAGTCGGCTGGGTCGAGTGCTGAGTATTGGCCCTGGCTCAGTCCGATCTTTGCTGGAGTTTCCCAGCTAAATCAGAAAGAGAAGTAGGGGGTGAGATAGGAAGAAAAGAGAAAGAATAGAGGGAGAGGAAGAGAAAAGGGGAGAGATGGGGCTGCTGTGCATTCAAGTTGCACTAAGTCTAGCTAACTCGGTTTGAGTCATGTATTTGGGAGGATCCAAAACCTGTCGGATTGTAAGAACAGGGTAGGGAAAGGAAGGAAACAAAGAAAAGAAAGGAAAAAGATAGAGGCAAAAGGTGTTGGGGTGCTACTGAGTTGACTCGACTCGACAGATCGAGATTGGAGGCCCGACTCGCTTTCGAGTCAACTTATGTAAGTCATCTTTGCTCCCCAAAGTAATTGATTTATTATGATTAGCCATTAACATGTTATTTATACTGGTGTTAATTATTAGATATTAGTAATAGATAACGCTATTTATTACCATCATAATGACTATTATTATCATGATAGTTAATGTCAAATCCATTGTTAATGTTAATGGCGATTTCGTGGTTAACATTGCATACATCAATTAACATTGTTACCATCTCTATCCTCAATAGAATTGTTATTATTAGAAATGAATGACCGTTAGAAAATTATCTGTACTGATATTAGTTATTACATATAAGAATTATCATTATTAAAATATTAGTATTTTATTTTGCTGTTCTTAAAATATTAACATTGACGTTAGAACATACTATTTATCTTCATCAAAATGATTGTTAGTGTTACATTAGCTAATATTAGGAATATTGTTAATATTAACAATTGTTTTGGAATTATTAGGACTATTATTCATTGTGGGTTGTGGTTAGATAATTTACTATGATAGTAGCTATTGTTAAAATCCCTAAAAATTAATAACCAATTTATTCGATTACTTTTATTCATTCATTATTTCGTTTAATAATATCATTAATGACCACACAAAATAGGGCTCAAATTCCATAATCAAAACTTAGAATCTAAACCTAGGATTAAAACCTAATTCTACATCAAAACCCTAAAGATAAATAACTAAAACTCTAGGCTATGATCTTAAACCCTAGGTGGTGTATAGAACTTGGATCTAATTGTACAAATCCCTAATTTATGATAGGGATTGATTCTCAGGAAACACGCATTCTCTAGTAACACTGGTAGGTGATTCAAAGTATAAGGTGATGATTCTTCCCCTTAAGCTTTCCATCTTCTCGTTAGGTTAAGTTATGGTTCCTATTTTAATTTATAATTGATATCTCCATTTTATAATTACATGTGTTAATCGTTGGAATTGAATTGTTATATTACATGCTTAATATTTATCCTACATATTTATCTCATACTTGTGGATTATTTGTGAATTGCTTATGGGACTTAAATTGGTACATCAGTGGGAAACCCCCACCCATGGATGTACACCTATACTTGGGATGTAACTCGACTGTTGTGATCATAATGGACTTTCGACTTAGTGGTTTTTAAATTGATCATTGATGTGGGCCTATTATCCAGGGCTGTTGTGTCAAATGGTTTTTAAGGACGTTTTCTTATCGCATGATTTTGATATTAGCCCTACGTAGTTTGGTTTTAATAATTGCCCTATGTGGCTTAGTTTTGATATTTGCCCTACGTGGCTTTGTGTAAGTATTTGCCCTAGATGGGTTCGATGTTTTATTTTGTGCAACCATGCAATGGTAAGCCCCATATACTGAATATGATTGGCCACTAGTCGATTGGGATCCATTAAACATCCCAAGGGAGTAGCCTCATGAGCCAGGGATGGTAGAATTGGACACTATGCCTGAGCTGTCGGCCTACGCTGGGCTCTGAGCTCCCCATAGTGACCTTTGAGCTTGTTAAACCTGTGTTGTAAACGGACTAATAACGGTTAGGCTAATCATGCATCTTCATAGCATATGGTCTTTTCTGGGTGATTAAATTCTCCTTGGGCGATTTATGGTCTTTTACGGGTGATTAAATTCTCTTTGGGCAATCTATGTTTTATGGTCTTTTCCGGGTGATTAAACTCTCCTTGGGCAATCAATATATTATGGTCTTTTCTGGATAGTTGGTTCTCCCCGGGCGTATCTTTATGTATTTTTCCAGGTGACTAGTTCTCTTAGGACGACTCTTTATTTCGACAGCGGGAGGTGCATTCCCAGGTCGATGATGCATTCACGCATCCATGCATTTAATAAGACTACATCATGTATTATTTTGTATGCCTTGCCATATTTTTATAACTATGCTTACCTAATGCGACGGTGTGTAATCTTGAGGGAGTTCACACTGAGTTGGTCACTCATCCATCAAATATACAACCGTACAGATAGTACAGGTGGACTTAAGTGATATGCAGGTTCAGACCGATGATGAGCCGTTATGATGATCAAGGATATGTGGTTGTACCTATCAAGGAAGTTGCGCGACCTTGCGACTTTCGTTATATATTTCTTTTATATTTCTCATGCATGTAAATCTTGTAATTGTTAATGCAGAGACATTGGTTTGTATAAGTCATTATGGGCACTCTCTTGTATATTCTAAAAGTAATTGAAAAATTTTTCTTATGTTGAATTATTCATTCTACTCTCATCTGCTTACTCTGATAAAGAAAAAAAATGTACTTGAATTTGACCATCCTTCAAGGGTAATCAGTTGGGTTTTTGGGATACGAGTCATATACTCGGGTCTTGAAAAGTCGGTGGTTACAGTGGTCCACTTGATAGCTAGATCTATCTTATTTTTTGTCTCAAGCCTTAATACGAGTTTGCCAAATAGATGGACAGTTTGGATATAACACATACCTCATAATGGGACCCACAAAAAGCGGTGGAGATTACAACAGGGAAAAAAAAGCCAACGAGTCGGGGTCGACCAGGTTAGGACCCGGTCGACCGGGTCAGTGGCTACGGATTACCAAAGCCATAACCGTAGTGGTGGGGATTACTACGGTTATGGCTACGGTTATAATCCGTAGCCATTGACCCGGTCAACCTCGACTCGCTGGCTTTTTTTTTTTTCCTATTGTAATCCCCACAGCTTTTTGTGGGTCCCATTATGAGGTATGTGTTATATCTAAACCGTCCATCTATTTGGCAAACTCGTATTAAGGCTTGAGACGAAAAATAAGATAGATCTAGCTATCAAGTGGACCACACTGTAAACGGCAGTGGAGGATTGAACGTCTACGATTGAAACCCTTTTAGGGGTCACAGAAGTTTTGGATCATTATGAAATTTGTTTTTCCTCTTCATCCAAGTCTTTGTGACCTTATGAATAGATTAGATGGAAAATAAATGTTATGGTGACCGTAAAATGAAGGGGATTGACCGTGAAATGCATGGAAATGACCGTGAAGTAAAGGGGAATCGTCGGGATTGACCGTGAAGTGCATGGAATTGACCGTGAAGTGAAGGAAATTGACCATGAAATGCATGGAATTGACCGTAAAGTGAAGGGGAATCGTCGGAATTGACTGTGAAATGAATGGAAATGACCATGAAGTGAAGGGAAATGACCGTGAAATGCATGGAATTGACCGTGAAGTGAAGGGGAATCGCCGGAATGACCGTGAAATGAATGGAAATGACTGGGAAGTGAAGGGAATTGACCGTGAAATGCATGGAATTGACCATGAAGTGAAGGGAATTGACTGCAAAATGCATGGAATTCACCACGAAGTGAAGGGAATTGACAGTGAAACGAATTGATTTGACCATGAAGTGAAGGAAATTGTCGGAATTGACCGTGAAGTGAAGGGAATTGACCATGAAATGAATTGAATTGACCGTGAAATGAATTGAATTGACAGTGAAGTGAAGGGGAATTACCGGAATTGTTCGTGAAATGCATGGAATTGACCGTGAAGTCAAGGGAATTGATGGTGAATTACATTGAATTGACCGTGAAGTAAAGGGAATTGATCGTGAAATATATGGAATTGACTATGAAGTGAAGGGGAATTGCCGGAATTGACCATGAAATGCATGGAATTGACCGTGAAATGAAGGGAATTGACTGTGAAGTGAAGGGAATTGACGGTGAAATGCATTGAATTGGCCATGAAGTAAAGGGAATTGACCGTGAAGTAAAGGGAAATCGCCGAAATTAACCGTGAAGTGAAGCGAATTGACCGTGAAATGAACGGAAATGACCGCGAAGTGAAGGAAATTGACCATGAAATGAATTAAATTGACTGTGAAGTAAAGGGGAATCACCGGAATTGACCGTGAAGTGAAGCGAATTGACTATGAAATGCACGAAAATAACTGTGAAGTGAAGGAATTGACTATCGAATGATTTGAATTGACTGTGAAGTGAAGGGGAATCGCTAGAATTGACCATGAAATGCATGGAATTGACCATGAAGTGAAGCAAATTTACCGTGAAATGCACGGAAATGACCGTGAAGTGAAGGGAATTGACTGTGAAATGAATTGAATTGACCGTGAAGTGAAGGGGAATCGCCAGAATTAACCGTGAAATGCATGCAATTGACTTGAAGTGAAGCGAATTGACCGTGAAATGCACGAAAATTACCGTGAAGTGAAGGGAATTGACCGTGAAATGAATTGAATTGACCGTGAAGGGGAATCGCTAGAATTAACCTTGAAATGCATGGAATTGACCGTGAAGTGAAGGGAATTGACTGCGAAATGCATGAAATTCTCCGTGAAGTGAAGGGAATTCACCGTGACATGAATTGAGTTAACCGTGAAGTGAAGGGAAATTGCCGGAATTGACCGTGAAATGCATGGAATTGACCATGAAGTGAAGGGAATTGACCATGAAATGAATTGAATTGACTGTGAAGTGAAGGGGAATTGTCAGAATTGACCGTGAAATGCATGGAATTGACCGTGAAGTGAAGGGAATTGACCGTGAAATGCATTGAATTGACCGTGAAGTAAAGGAAATTGACCATAAAATGCATGGAATTGACCGTGAAGTGAAGGGGAATCACTGGAATTGATTGTGAAATGCATGGAATTGACCGTGAAATGAAGGGAATTGACCATGAAGTGAAGGGGAATTGCCGGAATTGTCCATGAAATGCATGGAATTGACCGTGAAGTGAAGGGAATTTACCACGAAATGCATTGAATTGACCGTGAAGTAAAGGGAATTGACCGTGAAGTGAAGGGGAATTGCCGGAATTGACTGTGAAATGCATGAAATGGCCATGAAATGAAGGGAATTAACGGTGAAATGAATTGAATTGAATTGAAGTGTGAAGACGGGAAGAATTGACCGTGGATTGAAATGAATTAAATTGACTGTGAAGTCAAAGGGAATCACCGGAATTGACCGTGAAATGCATGGAATTAACTGTGAAGTGAAGGGAATTGGCCGTGAAATGCATGGAATTCACCGTGAAGTGAAGGGAATTGACCGTGAAATGAATTGAATTGACCGTGAAGTGAAGGGGAATTATCGGAATTGACCGTGAAATGCATGGAATTGATTGTGAAATGAAGGGAATTGACCATGAAGTGATTGAAATTGACTACGAAGTGAATGAAATTGACAGCGAAGTTAATGAAATTCACCGCAAATTGATTAAAATTGACCTTGAAGTGAATGAAATGAATGAAATTGACCGCGAACTGATTGAAATTGACCGCGAAGTGAGTGAAATGGATTGTCGACCATCGACCTGATGGAATCTTCGAAAATAACCAGGTTGGTTGGCTAAAGTAGCTTCTCCTACCCCAATAACATATATGGTACATCAAGTAACTAATTTTGGTTTAGAAGATATTCTCGTTAAATGAATAAAGAAATAAATGAAAAAAAGAGAGAGTTTTTTTTATATGTTTATATATACATATTTATATAAATATGTATTAGAGAAAAATGTAGGTAGAATAAAGTTCTCCATGTAAAAAAAAAAAGAAAGAAAGAAAAAAAAGAAAGTGCTTAGACTGCCGCGTTATAGCTACGGTTATAAATCGTAGCCACTGGATCCGGTCGACCCCGACTCGTTGGCTTTTTTTTTTCCGTTGTAATCCCCACCATTTTTTGTGGGTCCCATTATGAGGTATGTGTTATATCCAAACCGTCCATCTATTTGGCGAACTCGTATTAAGGCTTAAGACGAAAAATAAGATAGATCTAGCTATCAAGTGGACCACACTGTAAAAAGCAGTGGAGGATTGAACGTCTACCATTGAAACCCTTTTATGGATCACAAAAGTTTTGGATCATTATGAAATTTTTTTTCCTCTTCATTCAGGTCTTTGTGACCTTATGAATAGATTAGATGGAAAATAAATGTTATGGTGGGCCTTACAAAATTTTTAAGGGTGAAAATCAATTTTCCTGCGG
>JAJHSJ010000015.1:50425198-50485983 GCA_021015155.1 Magnolia officinalis
ATGGGTTGCTGGACGGCTAGTGGACCCCACTGTGATGTTCGGTCCTATCCTCACCGTCCATTACTTGGATGGTGGGATATACCCTTGGTGCAGGCTACACCTTAATGTGTGCATTCGTCTGGGCTGTCCAGGGCCTGGACATTAAATTTTAATATTATATATTTATATATATTATATACATATATTACGTATATATGTGGGCCCCACCTACTTCATCCACACCGTCCATCTGTGGGACCCACTTGTTTGATTGGTTGGGTATCTCACCCCAGCTATATAGCTCTGTATTGACGCCACCAAGTTCTGTGGGTCCCATATGTTATATCTATGTCGTCCATCCCTATGGGATCCACAATGATGCTGTGTTGCATCCAACCGTCCACCATTTGGCAAGCTTGTCTTAAGGCTTGAGCAAAAAATAAGACAGATCTAGGATTAGGTGAACCACACTACGGATATCAGTGGTTTTGACCGTCCACCATTAAAACCCCTTTCAGGTCATTGTGACCTATGATCAAATTGGATGGGAAATAAATGTTATCGTGGGCCTTGGGAATTTTAATAGTGGAAATCATTACCGCCACTTATTTAGGTATGGCCCATTTGATAAGCATGGGGCCCCAGTTAGTGTGGCCCATTCGATAGACATATGGCCCATGCGATGTGGCCCACTTGTCATATTTATGGCCGTCCATTGAGGCCCACCTTAGTATATGTATGAGGCCCACCTTGATGTACTTTGTGACCCATCCGCCAGGCCCACTTTGATATATTTTATGGCCCCAATCGAGAGGCCCACTTGATATACAAGTAACTCATCATGATGCATCTTTAACCCATGAGTGGGGCCCACCTGTTGGGTTCTAAGGCCTAGGTGCAGGGCCCACCTATTATGTATTTAATTCCCATGGTGATGTATTAGGGCCCATGGGTTGAGGCCCATTCTGATGTATTTGGAGCCCATGGGTTGAGCCCATTGTGATGTAATCAAGGTCCGTTATTTAAGACCCACCTTGACATGTATGAGGCCCGTTATTGAGGCCCACCGTGATGTGTATGAGGCCCGTTGTTGAGGCCCACCTTGACATATAGGAGGACCATATGATGAGGCCCATTTGATGTATTTGAGGCCCATGGGTCGAGGCCCAGTGGGGTGTATATAAGGCCCTTTGCAATATGTGATTCCACCCTGGGTATGTAATGACGTTTATGGCAGACCATATCTTGTGATCAATGTTGGTTTGACGTCCACATTGTAAGATTAATGTTGGTTAAGTGTCCGCATTGTCACTCTCCCTAGGGCCCATTGATAAGCCCAACTTATTGTGTATGAGGCCCATGTGCAGGGCCTACCTGTGATATACATTAGGCCCATGTGTAAGGCCCACCCATTGTGTATTAAGGCCCATGGATTGTGACCCATTGTGATGTATTTCCGGCCTAGATGTCAAGGCCCGATGTTAGGTATAAGAGGCCCATGGATATGGTCTATTGTAATGTACACGCGGCCCGTATATGGGGACCATTATGATAATACATATGACCTTGTGTGAGGACTAATGTGATGCATGTGAGGCTTATGAGATGAGGCCCACTTTAATATACTGGAGGCCCATTAGTGCGGCCCATTGATGCAACACACTTGATGTGTATGAGGCCCATTCGTGTAGCCCATCCATGAGGCTCATTGGCGTGTTCCAATTTGATATACATAAAGTCCATTGGTGCGACCATGTATACAGCTCATGTGATGTGCCCCACTTGGGCATGTGAGGCCCATTATGATGTATTCAAGGCCCAAGGGCAAGGCCCATTATGATATATTTGAGGCCCATGGGCGTGGCCAATGTAATGTATATGTGGCCCGTTGAGGCTCATAGTGATGTATGTTAGGCCCTTGTGTAAGGCCATGGTCCACTATACGTATGGCTCTATGTGGACTACTCCTTAGGGAGTGAGGTCAGTTAAATGTCCCACATTAATGGTAATGGTGGTTAAATGCCCACATCGTGACCTTTCCTTAAGCCGATTGTTCGGCCGATTCCGATTGACGTGACCGAATTGCGGATTCTGATTTTTGGTCTATTCCGATTGTCAGGCTGAGTATCGAGGCCGATTCCAAGTGTCAATTTCGATTGTTGAGGCTGAGGCCGATTGTCGAGACTTATATGATGTATATGCGACCTGTAGTTGGGGCCCATTGTGATGAATTCGTGGCCTATGGGCAAGGCCCATTGTGATATGTATTAGGCCCATAATGCGTGACCCATTTGATGTATTCAAGACCCATGTATAGGGCCCACCTGTCATGTATTTGAGGCCCATGAGCAGGGCCCACCTGTTGTATATATGTGGCCTTGAGTAAGGCCCATGTGTTGTATTGATTTGAGGCCGTTTGTGTGAGGTCGGGAGCCCATTATATGTTTTGGCTCTATGAGGGCCATTCCTTGGGGCAATGTTGGTTAAATATCCACATTGTCGAGGCCGGTTGTTGATGTCAGTTATTGATACCGATTATGAGTATGTGACAGCATAGCATCATGATACATGCCCATACGCATCATCTGCATGTTTGTTATGAGATGTGGTTGATCATTGCATATGTCATTGAGCATATTGTTATGAGACTCCCTGATAGGCGGAGGTTATCTCACATGAGCGCACGGTATACGCATGATTGATACATTACTGGATTGCATGACTCATGCATCTTGCATTGTGTACTGTGATTACTGTACGCCCTAGCGACATCATGGCTGTGGCCTCCACAGGCATATCGTGGATGGCCAGATGGAACACTGAAAATCTGTTCTACATGGGGTGTTTATAGATATCCCTGGGTAAAAGTCCCTAAACCCTCTTGGTTCCAGAGGTTTGCTCCAACGTCTAGACCGAGTGGATGTATGAGTGCATGATGGCCGTATACCGTTAGGCCGTGTCTCCCATGTGTCATGGTCGGTTGGAATGGGGTGCGGCCTTACCTGCCCGAGGAGGGGCAATGCTAGGCTGAGTTTAATCAGCTCAAGGAATGAGTCCACTATCGATGAGCTGGGCCCGATATTGGCAGCGAATAGTGAGGTCTCTTTCACCCACCTTGTTGTGCACGATGGGGCGACAATTTGGTTTGGAGTGTAATAGACCCTGGTGATTTTTCAGAGAGGAACCGTACTGATATGTGGACTTATTGAGTAGGAGTTGCATACTCATGCATTCATTTCATTCACTATCCACTCGGGTAGGTGGTGTGCAACTAATTGTTGTGTACCTTCGCATGGCCAGGATTTTGGTTGGGCGCGAGACTAACCTGAGATCAGGAGTTTACCACATTAGGTCTAACTATCCAAATTAGGTATGGGACTGGTTTGGATAGAAGTCCCTTGTGATGGACCCCATAGCCTACGATACTACGTACTATCATCCCGACTTCACTCCAGCATGGTCATTTCATTCGCACTGCATATTACATTGCATCCGCAGTACTTAGCATTTTGGGTTGTCATGTTTCTTTATTGACATGTCCGTTAGCATTCATGTCTTGCATCGCATAGCCTTTCTACGGCTGAAGGTACTCATAGACTTATCAGTATATTTTCGCTTATTGCGATACTGTATGATTTATGGCATTACATCCTCGGCATCTGATATTCGGCTTTCTTTGACTCCTCATTTGTATAGCTGAGTTACATTGCATACCTTGACATTGTATGACTCACGGACTGCCAGTATTTCTGCTTACTCTGATTATTCTGATTACTCTGATATTGCTTACTTGGCACTTACCTTGTGCATACACTTTCACCAGCCACTAAGCTTTCTATAAGCTTATGCACGATAGATGTGTGCAGGTGGCGTTAGGTTGCAGCAGCATTGAGCTTGGAGCGTGCAACAGACTTATGGAGTTTTAATTTTTTTGTCATATGTATTTCCTTTTCAGTACTGTATTCAACAGTTTATATTAGTGGATATGTGATGATGATGTTGCCTTTATGATTGAGTATACTTGTGATTATGCTTATTACGAGATAAATGTATACCAAAAAAAAATCCTCCTTGTAAGATCCCAGGATCGGAATTTGGTGCATAGGCGCTGGGAACTGAGAATGGGGTACTACGGAGACTGTCTGCACCAGATTCGACGATTGGGGTTCTTGTGATTTCGATCTCTGGGCTTGGGGCATGACAGGCAGTGTCCCAAGATAAAAGCAGAGGTGGATGAGATGTAGAAGATACCTTACGCGTCAGCTATAGGAAATTTGATGTATGCTATGGTGTGTACACGCCCAGACATAACATATGTGGTTGGTGTTGTTAGCCGGTATCTTGTCAATCCTGGCAAAGAGCATTGGGCAGTGGTGAAATGGATACTGCGGTATCAAAGAGGCTCATCCAGGTTGAGCCTATACTATGGTGATGGTAAACTTGTGTTAGAGGGATACACAGATGCAGATATGGTAGGTGACATAGACTCTAGGAAGTCTACATCGGGGTTCATATTCACGTTTGCACAAGGAGCGGTTTCTTGGCAGAGCAAGCTACAGAAGGTCTTACCATTGTCGACGACAGAGGCCGAGTACATTGCAGTCACAGAGGCATGTAAAGAGATGCTTTGGATGAAGAGGTTCGTATAGGAACTTGGCCTGAAGTAGGAGCACGTGGTCTATTGCAATAGTTAAAGTGCTATACACTTGAGCAAGAATCCAAGTCAGCATTCCAAGTCGAAGCACATAGAGATTCGGTATCACTGGATCAGGGATACTTTGGAACAGAAGGTGTTACAGCTTAAGAAGGTCCACACGGACGATAATGGGTCAGACATGATGACCAAGGCTTTGCTCAAGGGCAAGATTGAGGTTTGTAGAAACCTGGCTGACTTGAAGAAGGTGAATCCCCCCTGGGACAAAAAGGGAGAGATTTGATGGGATTTTTTGTCCCGTGCTCGACCAGTCATGAGCCTCGCTCGACCGGTCGAGGGCTGGTCCACGATCAGTTGTAGAATCAAGTCGTGGCACAACTCAAAGTCCAGCGACTATGGACTATTTTTCTCTGGGGTGATCGACCAGTCGAAGGAGGATCTCGACCGATCGTGGGTGGCACTCTACCGGTCGTGGACTCGATACGACCAGTCGAGGTTACGCAAATTTGTTCCGCGATTTTGTGCGGATTTCGTGTCGCAAGTCCTTTCGCAACTGGAATGTGGAAAGGAGTTTTCTAAAACCTTAAATAGGAGGTAAATAGGACTTTCTAGGCAGGACAAGAGGGTTTCCTAAAGCTTTACAGGGGATTTACTAAAAGGTTTAGGGCTATCAAAGGTGAGAGAGAGGGGAAGCTTATAGAAGGGAGATTATGCTCGTGGAGCTTATTTACTGCGCATCTATATAT
This sequence comes from Magnolia officinalis, assembly GCA_021015155.1. Lineage (NCBI taxonomy): Eukaryota > Viridiplantae > Streptophyta > Magnoliopsida > Magnoliales > Magnoliaceae > Magnolia > Magnolia officinalis. The sequence continues at coordinate 50,430,578 of JAJHSJ010000015.1, forward strand.
TAGCGCTTCTATGTCCTCGTAATCGGTGAGATCTCTCCATTTTTTTGTGGTTTCTCTTATTGTTTATCCACTCCTGCGTGAGTGAGAGGTTGGTTGTAACGTTCTACTTCATAGTGGATTGCTGATCTGGACGAGGTCCCGTGGTTTTTACCTCTTTGAGGGTTTTCCACATAAAATCTCTTGTGTGGTGTGTGGTTTATGCTTTGATTTATTTCATTGCTTTATATCCATAATTCTGGTTTGTTTTTTCAAGAGGCTAGATCATAAGGATTTGTGCAAGGCCCCCAACACACCCTTCTATATACAAAGGTATTAGAGTAAGCTTGAAATGGACTATTCTAACACCAAGAAGGATGGATGTAAAGAAAGGAGGGTCTGGATATCACTCCCTTTTATTTATGAGATATGATCACACACCAGTCTTTTGATCATAGCCTTTTCTTTCATGCCAATATGCCACATGTAGAATTTGCCATCCATAAGAAAGGTGGGCCGCCCTAGCTATGATGATCACTTGGTACGAAAATCAGGTTAATCAACTTATTGGATAAGTCACACAAGCAACTGTCTAATGATTTTGATGCGGTCCCTCTTGGGGGTGAACCCACCATGATTTTCATAAAAGGTGATCATCCTGTTGTGGCCCACCTTTTCAAAGGTGGGATATTCTACACCTGCGACATGTTGGTGAGGAAGAAATGGATGAATTGAAAGTCTACATGTATGCATGGCTTCATATTAATAATTTCTCTATAACATATAAGGTGTACATGTAATCCTTGCAAACTATTTATTTTATTTTTTTTCTCAAGTATTCTTTGCCTTCGTTACCTAACGACTACTGCGTCATCTTTCAGCCTAGCTTGGATTATTAACTTATAAACGGGAGAGCATTTCAATGCCCTTGTCAAGTCTCAAGCTCAGTACCGCTGATGGTCTTTCTTGGGTTTCGCCTTCTGGCAGTTTGACAGCTGTGTAGGCACCTGCCCCGCAGAGTGCGCCAAGAACAGGGGCTGTGAAGTAGACCCAAATGGCCTTGTAGTTGTTTGCAGCTATGGCTGGCCCCAGAGTCCTTACTGGGTTCATGGAAGCTCCAGTGCTTTCCCTATGCATCACAACATGAAGAGAAGCCATGAGATGATGGTTTTAATATTAGAATGATGAGATTATTCTTCTAAAGGTTTTGCTAGAATACATCCCTATATATTATGTTTGGACTTTAGAGGTTGGAATTTGATTTTTTGTCATTTACTCAAACCATTTTTGTTATAGGGCTCTCCTTCATGGGAATGCCAAAAATAAAAAAATAAAAAATCTATGTTAACTATTTCAATCCTTTAATTAATCATACTAAGTTATATGTTGGTTTTCATCTTCAAAGCTTAAAATATACATTATCAAAGCGTCAAGTGATCTGACTCAGGAGGTTTTATTTATATTAGCATCTACCTTGCAAAGCAAGACCCATCATATAAATGGTATGGACCTTGTAAATGACCCATATTCGAAAAATAAGTGTCCACCATGCAAAGTGAGACGACCCATCATATAAATGGTTTGGATCATTATAAAATAACTCATATTCAAAGGATAAGTAAGACTTGTCATTTAAATGGTCTAGATCATTATAAGATGAGGCATATTCAAAGGATAAGTGTCCACCATGCAAAGTGAGACAAATGGTCTAAATCTTGTAAATGACTCATATTCAAAGTATGGATATGTCTTCGCCATGCAAAGTGAAACCCATCATAGGATCATTGTAAGATAACCCATATTCAAGGAATTAGTATCCACCGTGCAATGTGAGACCCATCATGTAAATGGTCTGGTTCATTGTAAGACAATCAGACAAGGCATATTTAAAGGATAAGTGTCCACCATACAAAGTGAGACAAATAATCCAAATCTTGTAAATGACTCATATTCAAAAGATAAGTGTTCATACAAAGTGAAACCCAGAGTACAAGAGGTACCTACCGAGATAAAAAGAAAACTCACCACTAACTGGTGACAGAGGATGGAGGAACGTACGTGGTTCTTTTGGGAATGTTCAGCCACTGTTGGGCATCATGGAGGAGATTAGGTAGGAATTTGGAGAAAGTCGATGAACAGGCTCTTATCTATCCACCATGCAAAGTGAGACAAATGGTCTGAATCATTTAAGGATAAGTGTCTACCATGCAAGGTGAGACAAATGGTTTGGATTTTATAAATGACCCATATTCAAAGAATAAGTGTCCACCATGCAAAGTTAGACCCATCATATAAATGGTCTAGATAATTGTAAAATAACCCACCATGCAAAGTGAGATAAATGGTCTGGATCTTGTAAATGACTCATATTCAAATGATAAGTGTCCACCATGCAAAGTGAAACCCACCATATAAATCGTCTAAATCATTGTAAGATATAACCCATATTCAAAGGATAAGTCCCTGCCATGCAAGGTGAGACAAATGGCTTGGATCTTGTAAATGACTCATATACAAAGGATAAGCGTACACCATACAAAGTGACTCTTATCATATAAATGGTCTGTAAAATAACCTTATTCTAAGGATAAGTATCCACCATGCTGGTATTGGATCTTGTAAATGACCCATATTCAAATGCTAAGTGTCCACCATGCAAAGCGAAACCCACAATATAAATGGTCCAAATCATTGTAAGATAACCCATATTCAATGGAAAAGCACATCCACCACGTAAAATAAGACCATTATGTAAATAGTCTGGATCATTGTAAGATAATGCATACTCAAAGGATAAGTGTTCACCATGCAAAATGAGACCAGTCACATGAATGATCCAGATCATTGTAAAATAACTCATATTCAAAGGATAAAGCCCCGATGTATATGATATTACAAGACATGTGATGTATTCTAGACAGTGGCCCTACACAATGGAAGGTTTTTAATGGTGGGCATCTACATCCCAACTGTTACCTATGGTCTGGTCCACTCAGATTTTTGGGTCGGCATGACTTTTGGAGCACCATGGAGAAGATGAGGGGACAGAAATGATTTTTTTTTATTTTTTATTTTACACGCAATCTACTTCTTGGTTAAAAGGTCGTAGGGCGTGGGGACCACTACTAGGAACCCATGTGTGGACCACCAACCGACATAGCAAGTATCTCTGTAACTTGCCAATTGAAGACCTCCAATTGGATGGCTAGGATTATTCCATAGGGGAGAAAAAAATAAAGAGATTGAGAGAAATAAATTATTAGATATAGTTGTCTTTTTTTACCTGCGAGCATGTCACATGTGTAGAACATCCAATCCGTGATTTTATTTATTTATTTATTTTTTAAAAAAAAGGCCCACACCAATCACCACCTGATATGAAAATCAGATCGATCCACTCATTGGGTGGGACACACCAGCATGCTGAGTCATCCATTTCTGCCCATTGATTTTGAAAATCTCTCTCGACAAGTGAATCGGCCTGATTTCGTATGTGTTTCATCCATTTGACATCTAATCTGCTGATTAGGTATACAAACCCAGATGAAGGGAAAAAACAAATATCAGCTTGATCCAAAACTTTTAGGGCCTCCTTCACTCAACACTGTTTCCTGTAATGTGGTCAACTTGAGATTGGGATATACCCCATTTTTGGTATCATACCGTAAAACGATCCAGAAAAATAGATGGACAATATGGATGAAACACATGCATCATGATGGGGCCCACAGGGCACCGACCATTAGCCATTGGCTGGTGGCAGGGGAGTAGCCAATCCGTTTCCGGAAAAAATTGGCTCTCTTTCTCCAAAAGACATTCACATCCTTCAACTCAATCTACTTTGGGATTTTCTAAAAACGGGGGTACTTTAGTCCTTTAGAGAATCCTGCTTTTAGCAAACATGTATAATATCTAGATGGACCATGATATAGGACCTGCCATTGATGATCCATACCCTAAGTTCTCATTTATTGGACAATCACAACCCTTGGATTGAATGATGTCTTAGCAGAAAATGGACAGTCAAAAGACCAATATTCGACCTTTTATGACCATCTATTTTATTTCCTCAAAAGTCCTTAATAGAATGATCAGGACCATCAAATCAGTCTGATTTTGAGGTAGACCCTACCTGTTGATAGGTTTGGATTTATCATATGTTAGCCACGTGTAAGAAAATGCAAGCCCAAACGGTCCTATGAGTTCATACCACAGCGACGTAGGTGTAATTCTAATTTGGCCAAGGGCAAAAAGGGAAATTCAATTCCATACTACTCATTGAGCATCACAGAAGCCTCCACTGCAATCCCTGCCAGCTCACCTACCTGCACGGACAAAGACATGAGCATCAACACGTATAATTACCAAAAAGCCCTTATCTTTATATTCAATTACAATAATGCCACCCAACATCCAACACATGTGAAGAGACCGGCTCCTCTGCAACGTTTTAGAACAATCCAACTCTCGAAGCGGTGATGAGCCCACCATGATGTGAGCACGAAATCTAATCCGTTCATCATGGGAAAACCTGCATGTTCTAGTTAGGTATAAAATTCTGGCCGATTACAAAACCAGATGGACCATTGCATATAAAATCATGCCTAAAACCTTGAAAACAAGTGGTGTGGCCCACCTGAGTCTGTACATATACGCTGATGCTTCTGATTGGATTGGATGGAATATAAATAACACGTCGGACGCCACACAGAATCTGGAAAATTTTAATGGTGGGAATCCTTATCCTAGCTATTCTCAGCGGTGTGACCCACCTGTATTTAGATCCCCCTTCATGTTTGGCATACAGGGTGGAATTGAAGGTATGCACCTTTTGGACAGATTGGATTTGGTACATACACCATGGTAGGACCCCACACCAGGCGTCGTACAACGAAAAAAGTTACTGGCATCTCTTGGCCCTCGCTTCCCACACGTGGAAACTTGTCCCATGTGTACAAATACAGGTCGATATGATCATTAGGCAGGGCCATCGTGTAAAAAAAACCAGGTCGATATGTGATTACCAGGTGGGCTGACCTTTGGTCAACATCTGAACCGTCCATTTCTTTCATACACGTGTGGACCACCTAATGAATAAATCAGCCTGAATTTTCATACAACACACTTGCATAAGGAGGAATTTCAGGCCATCATCTTGGATCTCGCGGGCGGGTGTCATGTTGCCACGTGCGAGAGTTTACTATATTGTTAGAATTACAAAAGGCACACACTCACAGCTCTTGTGTCAATCGCAGTGACCACCAACATGAGATTGATCAGGTGACGATGAACTACAAAGCAAAGGCCTGGCCGTAGCTTCCTGTGGGGACAGTCACCCCTCCCCCCATGAACGGATGAAATATCCCCTTGAGTGCAAATGCAGCACAGATAGAAGCCACCACCTGTGCACCGATGTACATGGGCACCTGCAAAGTGGGCCCCACATGTTATTCTAGAACCTTCTAGAAGAACCTATATGAGAGAGAGACAGGTATAGTAGTTGTGTGTACCTGTTTCCATGGGAAGTGCCTGAGAGCTGCAAAGGCAATGGTCACTGATGGGTTGAGGTGGGCCCCAGAGATGTGGCCAGTTGATAGTATGACTATCATCACAGCTAGGCCATTAGAAGCAGCTAACCCAAGAAGTGTAACTGACCCTTGTGTCCTCTGATTCACAATGCCTGTTGCTGCCCCAGCAAAGATGAGTATGAGTGTGCCAATGAATTCTGCACCCACCTGATTTCACCATCACCCAACAACACAGAGAGACATATGGGTCAGTTTTCATTTCAGAAAATTCATGACAACATGCTACATGTGTGAGAGACTGCCCATTCTTCAGGTAGGGCACACAATAAATATGCCCTAGCACAAAATTTTGGATGGTCAATAATCAGGTGGGCCACATGTGTACATTATTTTTTATCTTTACTTACCATCTTCTTTCCATATACTTGTGGCCAACTTGATGATCAGACAGACCTGAAATTTGGGATGAGGAATGTTCACCAATGGGCCGACCTGATCAATGGCCTGGAATCCGGAGAGTCTCGCTCATGTTAGAAGATCTGATGAACCCAGTAGTGGGGGACTGCGGAAGCGCGGAATCGTTCGATGTCATCAAATGTTAAGTTTCGATGGCACCCAATACACTTCGTGTCATCGAAGGTTAAGTTTCGATGACACCCGGTAATTCAAGATTAAGGCACGTATATAATGGCAACTCTATAACATGAGTAGAAGATCTAAACCATTCATTTCTCATGGCCCAAGAAGAAGCTGAACCAGTGGTGGGAGAATACGGTATACTAATATATAGATACACATGGCCCACTGATTTGAAATCACATAACATGTTTATATTAAGAAAAGCTATAAACAATTCTATGGTGCGAATGAAGGATCTAAGCCGTCAGATCGTTAGGGAACGGAAATTTATTAGAGATAGACACTTAGAAAAATGGACCCAATTATGCTATTAGTGTTTAGAAACTTGTTTTAGATCGCTGAGTTCGACAACGGGCCACCCATGTTGTAGAACTCTTTTGCACTCACCTTTCTTGCAAGTGAGATCTGAGAGGGCGGCAATGTGCAGGCAGTGCCGAGGCTTCCTTCTTCCATTGCCCATGCATCACTAAAACACCTACAGCTTTTGAGAAGGGACCTTCTACCGCATTTACACTCCTCTCTGCCTTGAAACCACCAAAGAGTGGGGCCCCAGGAGTGCCTGGGGTTACAGGAGTGGATGGTGCTGATGAAACATCCTCAGTGTCCACCATCACTTCAATTGAGATGAAGAGAGTGAGGAAGAAAACAAAAAACAAGGTTGGGATTTTCTATAACTTGGGAACTCTTCTCCTCTGTTTGTTTTTGTTTGGAGGGAGATCTCTTCATGTATACTTGTAATGTGTGAGTAGGTGAGAGTTTATTTGAGGGGTAGAATACTAATTGTGTTTTTGGCCTATTCTTAGATAGTGCTGACTCATCTACCGTACACATAGATTAGTGTAAGTCAATCAAGACCACCCAAGATTTGGGCCTTATTCTAGATGGAACATAGGCCAAAACTCAGAGTTGGATTACCTTAACTATGTGTTATTGTCTGTTGATTTTCAACCATGGATATGATGGAAACCGAAGGTTTGGATTACCGGATCAGTGTAATTTATGATCCATGGATAATTAAGACCCACGATTTGGACGGTTCGGATCGATGCACGGTTTATGTATAGGTACAGTGAAAAGTTGGGAAACGCACATGTAGTTTAGCCCCCTTGACTTGAAAGTTCCAAAATGGAAAGAGAGTAGTGTGGTGAGGATTGAAATTGTGTGTATGTGGAAAAAGGTGGAGGAGGATTGAAGAGGGGGTGGAAGTGCTTGGTGGGGCTTTCTTTTTGGAAGCTTTTACATTTGGGAGTTTGAAATGGGGTTGTTTTTAGATTCAGACATGCTTTCCTGGATGGGCCACACTCAATGTTTGTCTTTTACCGTTGTAGATTAGCCCACTCTCTCTATGTTGCCCATTTGGTCTCAAATTGTCAAAAGAAGGGTTATGGTTGTTTCATGGAAAACTGATCATGGTCCCCTCTCTCTCTCTCACATGGGTGAATCAAGGGTGATGTCATTTTTAAGTCAGCTGTTAGTAATTACTTAACAATGACTAATCTTACAAGTAAATTAATTATTTTTAATTGAGAAATGATCACATACAGCCCATGTATGTGAATTTTAACATGCACCTAAACCTAAACCTAAACATGGAAACCCAAGCCTCAACCCAATCCCGAACCCGAACCCGATTTCCTAAACCTTAACCTATTCTCATTTCCCAAAGTTATAACCTATAACCTAAACCTAAACCTATAACCTTAACATAAACCAAAAATCTAAATCTTAACCTAAACAAAAACCTTAACTTACAACCTTAACCTAAACCTAAAACCAAAACCTAAACCTATAACCTAAACCTATAAACTAAAACCTAAACCTAAACTTAAACCTTAACCTATAACCTATAACCTAAACCTAAAACCAAAACCTAAACCTATAACCTAAACCCAAACATATACCTAATCCTTAACCTACTCTCAAATCCCTAAACCTAAACCTACACCAAATCCCAATCTCAACTCTCTAACCTAAACCTAAATCTAAACTTGAAAACCCAAGCCTAAACCTGATCTTAAACCCGAACCCGATTTCATAAACCTAAACCTTAACCTATTCTCAAATCTCTAAACTTAAACCTACACTAAATCCCAATCTCAACTCCATAACCTAAACCTAAACATGAAAACCCAAGCCTCAACCCGATCCCGAACCTGAACCCGATTTCCTAAACCTTAACCTATTCTCATTTCCCAAAGCTATAACCTACAACCTAAAACTAAACCTAAACCCGATCCCGAACCCGAACCCGAACCTAAATCTCTAAACCTAAACCTATAACCTAAACCTATAACCTAAACCCTAACCTAACCTTATAACCCATAACCCATAACCTAAACTCAAATCCCTAAACCTTAACTTATAATCCAACCTAAACCTATACTTAAAACCTAAAACTATTCTCAAACCCCAAAACCTATAACCTAAACCTAACCTTTCCCTAAACCTATAACCTACACTTATAACCTAAACATATACCTTAACCTTAACCTATAACTCATACTTACAACCTTAATCTAAACTTATAACCTTAACCTAAACTTATAACGTAAACCTAAACCTATAACCTAAAGTTATAACCTAAACTATACCTATTATCAAATCCTAAACATATAATATAACCTAAACCTATAACCTATCATAATCTTAAAGCTATTTCCATAATGACTTTAGTCTTTTCATTGTAGACATGGATAAGAGTTGGATGCGAGGTAAGAACAGGTTTGGCCCAGAGTATAAATAAGGGGTTGAAGAGTTCATGGAATTTGCGCGAAATCGAGCAGATTCAAGGAATATGATTAGGTGTCCATGTCGAAAATGCAAGAACATGATATTTAAGACTTAGGACAAAGTAGAGGACGATTTGTTCATAGTTGGGATTGACCAGGGTTACACTTGGTGGATCTATCATGGTGAAGATATGACCCATAGAGTTGAGCTCACTGAAGTCATTGCTGATCCAATTGTGCCGGATGACGAGGATGAAGACGTTGATGAAATGCAAGATATCATAGGGGATGTGTTTAGGGGAACAGCTGCGGATACTGATTTTTCAGCGACAAGCAGTAGTCAAGATATTCCTCCAATGGGTGATGTCGAATCAGAAAAGTTTAGTAGGTTGTTGAGGGATGCGCAATGTCCACTTTATTCGGGGTGTAAGAACTTCTCCAAGTTGAATTTTCTTACAAAGTTACTTCATTTGAAGACAATAAATCGTTGAAGTAACAAATCGTTCGTCATGTTGCTAGAGTTGTTAAAAGAAGCATTACCGGACGGTGAGACATTGCCAAAGTCTCATTACGAGGCAAAATCCATAATGCGAGACTTGGGCCTTGGTTATGAACTCATACATGCATGTATAAATGATTGTTTATTATATTGGAAAGAGCATAAGGATGCTGGACAGTGTCAAGGATGCTGGACAGTGTGAAGAATGGCAAAGCCAGGATAAGAAAATTCCCCGTGAAAAGTGTTAAGGTACTTTCCATTGAAACCCAGATTGCAAAGATTATTTATGTCTCATAAGACGGCTAAAGATATGAGGTGGCATAAAAGAAACGCGTTCATGATGATAGTACACTGAGGCACCCTGGGACTCTGAAGCTTGACAAAATTTGACAAGCAACATGACTGGTTTGCATAGGATTCTCGCAATGTTCGACTAGGTCTTGCAAGTGATAGTTTTAATCCATTTAGTAATATGAGTAGCTCGTATAGTATGTGGCCAGTGGTACTTATGCCCTACAATTTACCTCCTTGGTTGTGTATGAAAGAGTCATTTTTCATGTTGTCATTGCTTATTCCTGGACCCAAGTCACCTGGGAATGACATTGATGTGTACTTACGACCGTTAGTAGATGAGTTAAACGAGTTGTGGAGTCAAGGTGTACACACGTATGACACATTTGCAGGACAGACATTTCGATTGCATGCAGCGGTCTTGTGGACAATAAATGACTTTCCCGCGTATGAAAATTTGTCTAGGTGGAGCACGAAGGGCAAGTTGACTTGTCCTACATGTGGTATTGAGACTTGTTCATTGTCATTGAAGCATGGTAGAAAAACGTGTTATATGGGCCATCGTCGCTTCCTGTCAAGCGATCATAGTTGGCATAGGAAGACGATGATCTTTAATGGCAAACAAGATCATAGGCCACCCCCAAAAGACCTATCTGGAGAAGATGTGATGCCACAACTAAGTAAATTAGAGAAGTTAGATTTGGTAAGGCATCGCACTTGAAGAAGAAGAAACGTACAGTATTAGACTATAACTGGAGGAAGAAGAGTATCTTTTTGAGTTGCCCTATTGGAGTGATCTGAAATTGCGACACAACTTGGATGTCATGCATATTGAGAAAAATATATGTGACAATGTCTTCGGAACACCGATGAACATAGAAAAGAAATAAAAGACAGTTAGAAGGATCGATTGGATTTACAAGAAATAGGTTTAAAGAAAGAGTTGCACTTACAACCACATGAAAATTCGTATACTATACCAACAAGCCTGCCACACGTTGACCAAACTAAAGAGAAAGTGTTTATATGAATGGTTGAGATCGGTTAAGTTTCCCGATGGGTATGCGTCAAACATATCTCGGTGAGTAAACGTTACGGATTGTAAGGTAACAGGAATGAAAAGTCATGATTGTCACGTCCTTCTGCAACGCCTACTGCCGGTTGCGATTCGTGGATTCCTGAGCAAGGATATCAGTGTGATGCTGATTGAGTTGGGGATATTCTTTAAGGATTTGTGTTCGAAATCGTTGAATGTGGATGTTATTAAACGACTGGAGAGGGACATTGCCATAATCCTTTGCAAACTTGAAAGAATATTTTCACCTGCATTTTTCGATGTCATGGTACACCTAGCGATTCACTTACCGCACGAGGCGAAGCTTGCAGGCCCAGTACAATATCGTTGGATGTATCCAATCGAAAGGTGGTAGAACCTATTAAAATTTTTATTCATTCCATAAACTACATATATCCATGTTTTCATATGTATAATACAGTGCTTTTGTGTACAGATACCTTCACACACTCAAATAATTTGTGAGGAATAAGGCACGACCGGAGGGGTCGATAGCTGAAGCGTACATTGATAATAAGTGCCTTACATTTTGCTCCATGTATCTTCATGGCATAGAGACTAGATTCAACCGAGAAGATCGGAATGCCGATGAAGGGCAGGAGCATGAACAAGGACTCATATCTATATTTGCACTTAACGTTCGTCCTTTATGATCCCCAACATTTCAGGATATGGACCTTAGGGATCTAGCAAAGGCACAGTGGTATGTGTTGCACAATTGTGAAGAAATAGAGTCGTACTTGGAGTAAGTCTTCCCTCGATTATTGTAATTTCTACATACGATGATCTTAATGTTTCTTGCTGACGATGTGTCATTTATGTGTAGTGAACACATAGACGAGATGAAGTCTAAATTTTCCACAAATTATGATCGAATGCATCAGGATCAGTTTCCAGAATGGTTCGCCGAACGTGTAAGATTTCACATTGTATCTCACCACACTTAGAATTTTCATTGTATTACACATTATTTCAACCTAAGAAAATCACTAAACAATTATATTTTGTACATGATAATAGATAAAGATGTTGCGTACAAGAAACTTTGCGGATGCGTCTGATGCACTATACTCACTGGCGTGTGGCCCTGATAGACGTGTATCTAGATATATATGTTGTATTGTAAATGGGATTTGGTTCCACACTGAAGAACGTGAGAAGTACATGACCACGCAAAATAGTGGGGTAGTTGTGAAAGGAACAAATGAGGAGGATGAAATTGACTTTTATGGCATTTTGACTGATATTATTGAGCTGAGTTATTGTACGAGAAAGCGGGTGTACTTATTTAGATGTAATTGGTGGGACATTGGAAATAAGAAGTTGGGAATACAGACTGACAACCACTTTACGAGCGTAGATTTATCTTGGAAGTGGTTTAAGGACGGCCCATTTGTCCTCGCCAGTCAGGCTGAACAGGTATTTTACCTCGCTGACACTAAGTTAGGCGGCTCTTGGCACGTGGTGCAGAAAATAAATCCCAGGAACGTATTTGACGTTCCCGTACCAGAAGTTGAAGATAGCGAGGACGGGGGAAATGACAAGTTTAGGGTTGAACAAGCATATCAAAAAGACATGCCATCTAGGGATACAGGGACTGATTTAAGTGTTGATATTGATGTGGTGCAATTAGACAGAAATGATGTGTCACCTGATCATGTTGATGCCTCATTAATACAAGACATTGTTAGAGATTATACAGGTTTCATTGATTGCAGACTATGAGGAGGAAATACTAATCAGCGATAGTGATGGTGAAGAAGAAATAGCCCTAAGCGATAGTGATATAGACGACGATTATTAAATGTACACATAATTTACATGTCATTTTTCAATTCAAATAATTTGTGTATTCCATGTATACGTGAAAATTACAAGTCATGATTAATTCTTTTTATTGACTTGTTTATAATCCACATTTACAGTTGAGACAATTTCTGATCATGTCATCCTCAAACTGGAGAATAGCAGAAGCATGCAACATACTTCATCAGCTGTTGCAGATGGACGTTTCGGTCCTATCTTTTTCTGGTAGGGCCATAGAGATACTCGGTCTGGTCGATGAGTGTAGAGTGGAATATATCGACGATGACTCAGACGAAAGATTATACTATCTCAAAAAAATTCTGGAGCTGATGGAGATATATAACCGTGGGAAACGAGATATGGAAGATACGACTTTGTCACTTGTACATCTAAATGGAGTTCCGAGAGATCAGATTTCTCCTATTGTGACTGTTATGTTGGCTATAAAAATGTTCAATGCTTCACACAAGATGACATACACTTCTGAAGCATACGATAACTTATGCAGGGAGTACTTCGGATAGTTTACATCAAAGTTGTTTCGTATTACAACAAATATGTATATTTAATATACAATGACAATGTGTAATGGAATTTTCAATGGTTATAGATTAAAGTTTACAGTTTTATTATATTATGCTTGTATTATATTGTAATGGTCTAATCATATTTTATTCATCTCTCTGAGCATAAGCACAAATGCATTGTACCGTCAACACTACTTGTATAATGTTTTAGTATATTCCACTTATATTGACATTGTTTAAATTTATAAGTTCGTAGTTCTGTAACGCCCCGTATTTTCAGGACCCGAGTATATGACTCGTTTCCCAAAAACCCGAGTGTTAACCTTAAAGGATGGTAAAATTGAGTGTACTTTTTTTTTCTTCATCAGAGTAAGCAAATGAGCGTAGTGTGGACAATTCGACATAAAGGATAATTTCATTATCATTCAAATATACAAGAAGCTGCCCATAATGACTTATACAAACCAATGTCTCAGAATTTAACAAGTACAAGATTTATAAAAATTTAATACATGAAGAATAGAAGAAAGCATATAAATATAAGCCGCAAGACCACGCAGCTCCTCTAGGCAAATACAGCCATGCATCCCTGGCGATCGTACCCTGCTCCTCATCAAGTCTGAACATGCATATCACTAAAGCCACCTGTACTACCTGTACGGTTGTATATTTGATGGATGAGTGGCCAACTCAGTGTGAATTCCCCTCAAGATTACACACCGCCGCATTAGGTAAGCATGGTTACAAAACATCCAGATAACCAAAACAAAGTAAATGCAGTCTTATTAAATGCATGGATGTATGGAATGCGTTCACGCCCCGGGGATGCTCATCCGTGCGGACAGGGCCGCCGCCCATGCAATGCGTTCACGCCCCGAAAATGTTCATCCGTGCGGATAGGGCCGCCGCCCATGCAATCATCGACCTGGGAAAAACATCCAGTCGGAACAAGGGTTGATAGTCGGTGGTCTGGGAGCTAGCGAAACGATACCCTAACAACTCTAGGGCACGTGCTACAGCATCCAGAATAGCCACCCGTCATCGCCAATATGCTATGAATGCATGATTAGCCAAACCATTATTAGTCCAATTACAATCAGCCAATTTAGGTAAGCTCAAGGTCACTACGGGGAGCGTATAGCCCAGCGTAGGCCGACAGCTCGGGCATAGTGTCCCATTACCACCATCCCCGGCTCATGAGACTGCCACCTTAGGATGTTTAATGGAAAGCCGTCGACTAGTGGTCAATCATATTACAACATATGGGGCTTACCATTGCATGGTTGCACGTTATAAAACATCGAACCCATGTAGGGCAAATACCAAAACAAACCACGTAGGCAGATATCAAAATAAGCCACATAGGGCGAGTATCAAAATATGCCACATAGGGCGAATATCAAAACCATACGATAAAGACCATCCTTAAAAATCATTGGGCACAACAACCCTGGATGGTAGGCCCGCATCAATCATCCATCTAGACCACCACTCAATAGCCACCTAGTCGAAGGTCCATTATGATCACAACTAGTCAAGTTACATCCCAAGTATGGGTGTACATTCATATGTGGGAATTTCTCACTAATGTACCAGTTTAAGTTTCATAAGCAACCCACACAAAGAAATCCACAAGCATGAGCATTTATACAAGATAATCATAAAGCATGTAATATAGCAATTCAATTTCCACTAGCTAACACATGTGATTATAAAGAGAGATATCAATTATGAATTTAAATAAAAACTATAACTTAAGCTAATGAGAAGATGGAAAGTTCAAGGGGAAGAATCATCACCTGTATGATAGTGTTCTTGAACTTGGTCTGAGCCTCCTTGTGGTCTTGGGTTACTCAGGTAATTTCCTAAAAGTTACAGTTTACGTTTGTCAGGTATTTCAGATGTATCATAGTACGGTTCCATGGATGGTGTAACACATCATGAGGTGGAATTTACCGCACAGATGGACAGTTTGGATGAACCTCATATACGGTGGAGTCCATATGTGAACAACGTGGGGAGCGTCTAATGGTTCAAATGGTACTAACACCACCTATGTTGGTACACACATGCCAGGTTAGTCACCCTGCATTGACATCAAGATTTCTAGTCCTGAAATGGGGATCTCCAACAGTTCACAACAAGTGGGACGGCTTGGATCTGGATAAACTTATCAAGGTGGCCCCGCATTTGAAGAGTTCCCACGCTCAGATGGACTGGATCAGTCCTAAATACATCCGAGGTGGGGGCCCATTTGCTGATTTAATAGGTGGGAGGCTTGGATTGCAGCAGAACTTGTGGTGGGCACCCGTTGTCAGATTTGTTTTGGACGGTTCAGGTGGGACTTTATTAATGTGGGTTCCACACAGGGCCACCCACACGTGTCTAGCATATGTAAATATTATATTAACATCGTATGCACCTAAGATATATTAAAGTATTATTTCATGTATCTGACTATTTAAATATTACATATATCACATTCATCTGATGTTTAAATAGCATGTATAACACATGCATTTGATATTTCTTTTTGAGCGTGATATAAGAGTGGGTCCCACATGGGCTCACCATGAGCATATGTTATAAAAGGCCCAGTGTTGGAGATCATGGGGAACGGTCAAGATGTGCCTCACGTTGCTTGATGGATCCCATATGTTAAAGGTATATGATATAAATTAAGGTTCGCCTGCATGCACAGGTGTACATATGTGCATATATACAGATACTTTTTCCTTTGTATATATTATATTATATCTATAGATATATGTATTCAAACATCCATCACTGGACTCTCATGAAGGGATGGACGGTCAGGGTGATATGAGTGAGGCCCATGTGTTTTTGAAGTGGATGGACGGTCAGGGTGATTTGAGTGGGGTCCATGTGCTTTTGAAATATGGATGGACGGTCAAGATGATTTGAGTGGGTCCATGTGTTTTTGAAATATGGATGGACGGTCAAGATGATTTGAGTGGGTCCATGTGTTTTTGAAATGCATGGGATATACCTACTAGTAGAGCCCATCCCACGTGGATGTGGGGCCCACATGTAATACCTCATACACGTACTGGAGGTACTCCAGTCATGCATGGTTGCATATAACATTTTATCCACATGCATGCAACGTGAACATGAGGCTTGCTTTCCTAAGCACCTATGCACGTGTACACCTTTCCACACGTGCCATGGATGTCGAATCCGAACGGTCCATAAGATGTGGAATCCTATGAAATATTAGGTGGTGAATTCCCACCCTGATCTAAGACTCTGGTGGGCCATAGTAAAGAAATTTTCAAATCAAGGGAAGAAACTGTTTGCATCTTTATGGCCCACCAAGGTTTTGGTTCAAAGTAAAATTTGGCACCAGGGGATTTTATGAGGTTCTACATCAAGTGGACCGTTCAGATTTTTTATAATCATCAGATATGATGAGTTTTCAAACGTTCGTGGGTAGCCTGTGTGAACAAGTTCCGCACCACGTTATAGGTGCATTCCTTATCTTTTTCTCTCTCCTTGGTGTATAGGGCCCGGAGGAAATAGACGGATGGCCCTAGTCGAGTTTTACCATCAAAGTGGGGTCCACATACATGACCCACAGTTCCTGTAGAGTGGGGCCCACCTGTTGACGCAGGGTGAGGTCCACCTACACACATGCAGAGCCCAAACTTGGGGCGGTTAACTAGTTTTGGGTGAGGCCCACCTGCATTTGGTGAGGCCCAAATGTGCTTCTTCCTTAACTGTGGTATGCACAGGCTCCTCCTGTAGTGCACGTTTTTGCAGCTGCTTCCAGTCTCTATTTCAGCTCAAATACAGCACTTTCCCAGAATGTTTTTCAACCCATCTCAGGGCACAACGGAGGTATGGTGGCAGCCATTACTTGCGGCCAAAAAAAATGGCCGAAACAGGACGTTTTTCATCCCGTTTCCAGACCGTTTTCAGTCCGATCCCAGGGGCGTGATGCAACTCAAACAGGGTCGTTCGTAGGCCGAGCTTGGGCTGATTCTCAGCCTTATGCTGAGGTCATTTGCAAGCCACCGTTTTATCTTAAGTGAGGTATGCCCTCAGGCCATGTTTTGGCCTCAAGCAGAGCTCGACTAAAGGCCGTATTTGGCCTCAGCAGAAGCTGATTTATTTTTATTTATTTTTTTTTTTTTTTTAGCAAAAGAAAAATGAAGAAGAAGAAGAAGGAAATGGTGCGGTGTTACCTAGCCGGATAGAGATGCTCACGACCCTCTGTTTCACTCCATTCCCTTCCTTTTCTTCTCCTCACTTTTCTCTTTCTTTTTCTTTCTCTCTCCTTTTTCTTTTTCTTCCACATCTCAGATGGTGTGGCTATGGCCGCACACTGACTCGGCTCGATCCGGTTTCACGGACAGAGTGGGGCAGTGCGCTCCAAGCTCACCAGAAACATCACTCTCTCTTCTGTTTTCTCCCTCTCTCAGTTTTCTCTCTCTATTTCCTTCCTTTCTCACCTCTCTTCTTGTGTGTGTGGTCTAAGAGAGCTGAGCTTCTCCTTATATAGGCAGAGAGAGGAGAGGCTGACGGTAGGCAAAAGCCTTCCACACTCAACGGTTGGGAGTGTAGGACGGTCGAGATGAGGCCACATGATATCATCGGATGGCTAGGGTGGTGCCTGACAAAACAATGATGACGAGGAGACCTCGGCAGCTCGCGTGCAAGCGACCAGGCGGCTGAAATCGCACGCTAGTGTGCAAAGCAAGTCTCGCATGAATGTTAACAACACTTGGAGGGCTTTAACGGTTGGGACTGATCTTCACCGTTTTAATGCGTAGGTCTAAGATCTTATACCATTTTGTTCAGTGGACTCACGTGATTAAAATGGACGGTTTAGATCATCCAGAAAGTGACTATGGTGGCCCACTTTAAAGCTCAAAGCCAATGTTTTCAAATAAGGTGCTGGCGGGAATGGTTTTGAGAATTTTATATTTGAGCTCAGTCAACCACTGTTTGACCACAGGTGGCCGTCTAGCACTCATCGTGTACTAGTGTTTGGGGTGTACATGCACCTAGCTTTGGGGGTTCATCACGATTCTGGTGCCTGATCCACCCCATTCAACTGTCTTGGGGACTGGTCATAAGGGTCCCGGCCCAATTTGGGGCAGGGCCGAGGCCCAGGTGAGGCCCACCATTTGATTTGGGTTACATTTGTGGATTCCTGCTAATCTCATGGTTGGATCGGCTCGAAACTGAACGTCAATGGTTCAAAAGGTCCAAGAATTTATTTAGATGACTGGGACACCAATTCTATAAATTTAAGACACTAAATGCTATTTTTAGAATGATTTTAACACCTATTATTATTATTATTATTATTATTATTCTTGTTACTATTATTATTATTATTATTATATTTTCAATTGTCAATTATTCATATTAACTTCTCATGGTTCTCTCTTTTGGAGATGTTTTGTATGTTTTTTTAGGGAGAGATTATTTATTTGTGTGTATACACACACACACACACAATTATATGTATATTTCTAAATTATTCACGTGGGTCATAGCCCGATTAAGGTCGTTTACTCTTTCATTCAGTCTCCTATAGTATTTGGCTGTAAGGATTAAATCATTCGGGCCTGTAAGTGGGCCAAATACATGGGGGTTTTTTTAACATTTAGTTATCAATTTGTTTAAATCAATGGCGGGATGTGAGATATTGGCATTCTGACTATTGACACTAAGTAATGGGTGTGACTTTATCAAATGATGGTGAACAGTTTATGTTACTTGTATCTTCATATAAATACGCTAATCTAGATTATAATAGTAACACCCGAGTACTGGAAGGTACGGGGTGTTCCAAGTTCGCACATATTCAGTGATGGCACCAGGTGGGAGAGTACGTCTTTCGCGCACTAGATCTACCCCTTCTACCCATGATGCGACGGAGCCAGCATCGCCGTCGCATATTGCCATCGCAGGCGTCTGATCCCTCAGTCGCGCATACACCAGGCACTGCATGTAAGTTTAGACATATATTTTCTTTTAATGATTTTCTGTTTATGTTTTAGACTTAAATAATTCTGTTGCAACAGCGTCGTCGACCAGCCGGCGAGGACGTGGACCCCACGCGTGGGTTACTTTTAGAGCGACTTACGCGTGAGGGTAGGGTGACGGTAGAGTTCCCACAGGACTGCATTAGACCTGTTGGGAATAATGTCATGTTTTTTACGTCAGAGGTCGGTATCTTATGCCGATCTCTGATTCCCCCCACCACCCCCCGTTGGAGAGACATGACAGATGATGTTCAGCAGCTCATCCATCAACGCCTTCAGGTAAATTTTAGTCAATTAAAATTTATTTTATAAGTGTTCATTTACGGTTAAGTTATTTTTTTAATGAGTTTATTGCCTTAATCTATTATTTACGAAACTGCAGGATAATTTTACTTTGATTTGAGTGTTCTGCACATATTTCATGCCTTCGACGACATGATGAAAGAGCGGTTCAAGGATTACCACACTAGGTTACACCGGCAATACAAGCGGTGCGTGAGCTACGAGGAGGTCGTACAGTCCGCACCGCTGCACGTGACCGATAGGGATTGACGGATACTTTGTGATAGGTTTTCGTCTGATTCTTTTCAGGTAATATTTACATATTTACGATATCTTAACGTAATAATTAAATTTACAATTCATAACAATGTATTATGAATAATGTGTTCCAGAAAAGGAGCAAAATAAATTCTGACAACAGAGGAAAATTAGAAGTGAACCATGTAGCTGGTTCAAAGTCATTCGTACGACTTCGTCATGACATGGTAAGAAAGAACTGGTAATTATTACGTTTATATATTCTTTTCATGCATTTATATTAACTCTATTGTTCTTTTGATTGCGCAGCGAGATTCCGTCACTGGCCAGGAGCCTGGACCAGTAGACTTCTACAAAGGGACTCACTGTCGGCAGACGACAGGATCTTGGGTACATCCTAGAGCCAGCGAGATTTGGGTAAAAATCCTCACATTGTAAAATTTAATTGCATTAAATTATAATAATGTCATTTATTATGAAAATTCATATGTTTTCATTACAGGAGGAGATGAACACCTTACGCAGTCAGCCCACTCCCGATGGTATTCAGCGGAGTGAGCCAGAGATCCTGAGTCAGGTGCTTGACACCCGTTCGGATATCCGCGTAGGTTTGGCCATGGTGCCAAGCTCATGGCACCCGCTAGAGTTGCCTCCAGCCGATCCATCGTCGTTGGCGACAGCGCCGTACGCCGAGCTGATACCGCAGAGAGAGAGGTTCAGCAGCTACGGGTCTTCGTCGATGACATCAAAGAGCAGCTGGACAAGCAGAGGGAGGAGCAGGAGAGGAAGATGATGGAGGAGCTGGGTAGGCAGAAGGAGGAGCAGGAGAGAAAGATGGAGGATCATCTGGCGAGGCAGAAGGAGGAGCAGGAGAGGAGGATGGAGGATCATCTGGCGAGGCAGAGGGAGGAGCAGGAGAGGAGGATGAAGGAGATGCTGGTGGAGCATGAGCGACGGATGATGCAGATGTTATAGGCTTTCGTTGCACGCTTACCCACCGATGCCCCACCACCTCCGCCTTCATCTTTGTGATTTTTTGTATATTTGTTTATTATCTTAAGTTTATATGTATTTATGCGTGAATGAATGTGATACGGATAAGATTGTTTGTGTTTGAATGAATGTTTGGGTTTAGCTTGATGTGAATGTGAATATGATGAAATATATTATATAACAGGTGTATATTAGGATGAATATGATGAAATATATTGTTAACAGGTATATATTAGGATGAATATGATGAAATATATTGTGAACAGGTGTATATCAGGAATTTTGTGCGGAATCTTGAGCTGTATATTTTTTTTTAAAAAAAAAAAAAGAGAGAGAGAGACTTTTAGCGACGAAATTTTTCGTCGCTAAAAGTGAACAATTTTTTAAGCAGCAAAAGTTTTCGCTACTAAAAATTCTTGGAAATTTTTTTGGCAGCGAAAATTTTCGCTACTAAAGTCATATAAATTTCTTGGCAGCGAAAATTTTCGCTGCTAAAATCTTGAAAATGTTTTTTTGCAGCAAAACTTTTCGCTGCTAAAGTCTTGGATATTTTTTGGCGGCGAAAATTTTCGCTGCTAAAAAGTCTTGGAAGTTTTTTGGCAGCGAAACTTTTCACTGCTAAAAGTCTTGTAATTTCTTCGCATCGAAAATTTTCGTAACTAAAAGTCTTGGAAAAAAATTTTTGCTGCAAATATTTTCGCTGCTAAAATCTTAAGTTTTACTGCTAAAAAGTCTTACAATTTTTAGGTATTTTTGGAAAATATTTTTGGCAGCGAACAGGGGCGGCTCAACATTTTTGGGGGCCTTAGGCAATTCATAAAAATGAGGCTTAGAATTTAATTTTTTGGGAAATTAATTAACAATAAAGTAGGTAGTTGTGTACGTACGTTTTAGGAGAAAAATTTATTGAGAATGATACAATTATTTTGAAAAAAGAGGATAGAGTTAGACTGTTATTATTGAGAGTGCTAGTTAAACTAATTTTTTGATGTTCCTATTTTGTAGGCCTTTCAAGTTTTATTTCAAAGCTTTTTTTTTCTTCTTCTTAATTTTAAATCTTCATAATTAAATTTATTTAATTTTACTATAATACTGAGCCTTCATAATTAGGGGGAAATGGATTGCGTACTCAGTACAATTAGTGTACGGAGTAAACTGTGTGGGTCCCACAGTTATTCATGCATTTTATCCACTTCGTCCATACATTTTAGCGGATAAATGTAGGTCGTTGGCCAAAAAATAAGCATATCCAAAGGTCAAATGGACCACACCACCGGAAAAAATGTGAATTAAACATCTATCATTGAAAATTTCGTGGGGGCCACATAAGTTTTAGATCAATCTGATATTTATTTTTTCACTCATTCATGTCTCCACTTCATCCATGTCTTTGTGATATTATGAAAAGGTTGGATGACAAATAAATATCACTGTTTTCCATAGAAAGGTTTCAACGATGGAAATCATTATTTCCATGGTTTCCTGCGGTATGGTCCACTTGAGCTTTAGATATACTTCAAATTTCGACTGAGGATGGATGGACGGAGTGGATAAGACAAATACATTCATGGTGGGCCCAAGTGAGTTTACTCAGTACCGTAAGAACGTACTGAGGAATCCGATTTCAATCAGGGGGCCTTAGGCGATTGCCTCTCCTGCCTACCACTTTGAGCCGCCCCTGGCAGCGAAAATATTCGCTGCTAAAAGTCTTGTAAATTTTTTTTGCAGCGAAACTTTTTGCTGCTAAAAAGTCCTGGATATTTTTTTTGCGGCGAAAATTTTCGCTGCTAAAAGTCTTGGCAGTTTTTTTGGCGGCGAAACTTTTCGCTGCTAAAAAGTCCTGGATATTTTTTTGGCGGCGAAAATTTTCACTTCTAAAAGTCTTGGTACTTTTTTTGGCGACGAAACTTTTCGCTGCCAAAAAGTCATGAAAATTTTTTTGGCAGCGGAAATTTTCACTGCTAAAGGTCTAGGAAAATTTTTTTAGCAACGAAAATTTTCATCGCTAAAAAACTTGCATTTAGCGACGATTTGAATTTTTCGCTGATAAAAGCCTTGTACATCGGTCTTTTAGCGACGAATGTAGCGACGAAAATTTTCGTTGCTAAAAGTTGTTAGCTGCGAAAATTTGACTTTTAGCGACGAAAATTTTCGTCGCTAAAAGTGGTGTTTCTTAACCCAATATGAATGTTGGAATCTCGTTAGGAACAATTGGACCTGACGTCACTGAAAGCGGATCACTTATTGGCGGGATTCTCAAAGCTATATGAGAAATTACAAGGCTTGTAGTGCATCAGGTAAGGCAAAATTAGGCATAAAATTAGGCCTAACTCACACCTATAACCTATGATGAAATGAGAATTTTTCTAGAAAGGTTCAAGAGACTGAGGTCACATGTTTTCACGGGCTAATCTAATTTGATTAAAGCAGAGAAGTGTAAGAAACAAATTGAGAAGATTCTTTTATCAATGAATTCTAATGAATACTAGAAGGCAGAGCTGGCCATTTATTATTAGAAGGGGAGACAGATCACTAGTGAGACTCAGTGGTTAGTGTCAACCTAGGAGTCGAAGCCTAAAATTAGACATTATTCTATGAGGAATTCGACAAGAAATATTTTCTGAATTCATGCAGGAGCAAAAGATTGAGGGATTGAAGAGTTTATGGACTTAGAACAGGGCAAGATGACAATAAGCCAATACGAGGCCAAATTCACAGAGTTGTCTTGATTCGCGACATTTATGGTGTTTGATGAAGCCCGTAAGGTATGCAATTTTAAGAGAGGCTTGAAGGCCCCTTATTCGTAGCAGACTGACTCCCTTCAAGCTAAAAACCTACATTGAAGTATGAGAGCATGCCATGGTGATAGAGAAAGATATTAATGAAAATTTGAGGAACCATGAGCAAAAGAGGGATGCAATGAACGGTGCAAGAACCAAGTTGACCATTTACATGCTAGAAGGAGAGGCAAATCACTAGTGGGACTCGGTGGTTAGGACTAACCTAGGACTCGAAGCTTAGAACTTGACATTATTTTTTGAGAAATTCGATGAGAAATATTTTTCTAAATTCGTGCAAGAGCAAAAGATTGAAGAGTTTATAAACTTGGAACATGGCGAGATGACAATAAGCTAGTACGAGGTCAAATTCACAGAGCTATCTCGATTCACGAAATTTATGGTGTCCGATGAACCCGTAAGGCACGAAGATTTGAGAAAGGCTTGAAGGCCCCTATTCGTAGTAAACTGTCTCCCTTCAATCTCGAAGCCTACACCGAAGTATTAGAGTGCGCAATGGTGACATAGAAAGATATTAATGAATTTTGGAGGAATCACAAGCAGAAAATAGACGTAAAGAGCGATTCTAGAGCCGCATATCGTACATTTTGTCAGCCTAACAGGATGCAGTCAAAAGATAGAGGATGATGTTAATGACCTGATAAGCTCCAGCACAACTGTCATTAAGATTTTTGAGAGTTTTCTATAAATATTATAGACTTGCGGATCACCCTAACCATAATTGCCCCCGACCAGGGACCACCACAATCGTCCTTCCAACCACCCCAATAGTACACACCATCACCTTCGTATCAACGACCCTAGCCATATCTTTCAGTGTCTCATATGTATCTAAGATCGCCTCAACCATACTCGCAGAAACTACCCCGACCACATCCGAGATCACCTTAGCAGGGACCACCACTATTATATCAGAGTTCACTTCAATAGCCACACCAATAATTTAGATTTCAGCAATATTAACAATTGAGATAGGGATGTCAGGTATATCGCTCACCAGCTCAGAGACGTGCTTTTGCTTTAGTGCGATCAAAGGACAACACAGTTCAACTGTATGATGACTCACGACAATAGAATGATGACTCTGTGCAGTGATATGATGGCTCGGCATAGCCATATGGCAATGCCACGTAGGCATATAATAATATAACACCCCCATGCGAGGATCCAACATTACCTGGGTGTTGGGGGCCTTGCACAAAACCTTAGGATCTAGCCTCCCTAAACAAATCAGAATTATGGAATAATAATGCAATGAACTGAATCAAAACGTAAACCACACCACACCAGGGATTTTTACGTGGAAAGCCCTCAAAGAGGTAAAAACCACGGGACCTCGTCCAGATCAACAATCCACTATAAAGCAGAACGTTACAACCGATCACAAGCACACACCGCTTGGATCAAACCTTCTTCACTCACGCAGGAGTGGATAAACAATAAGAGAAACAAGAGAAAACAGAGATATCTCACTGATCACGAGGACGTAGAAGCGCTGAGACGTGGACTGCGAAGTAGATCACCTCTATGAGCGGAATCTCCCTTCTACAAGTGTAATACCCGGTTCTTTTAAAACGGTGGGTTAACCGTTAACCCACTGTTACATATGATGTGGCCCACATGAGTTTTGGATGGCCCTCATTTTTGGGCTTAGACCCTAACTCTGATGGGCAAAATGAATGAGCGGTGTGGATCTATCACATGATGCCTGTGGGGCCCATTCTCAAAAAAAAAAAAAAAATCAAACCACAAAGTGACGTGCGTCACATGAAACAGACTCTCTCCACGATTCTCTCTCTCTCTCCACGACTCTCTCTCTCTCTCTCTCCCACTTCTCCACAACTGTTGCGGATGGGAACCCATTCACCATGATTTCCATCATCATGGTGGGACCTATTCCTCAATCTAAACCGTCCATTAGACTCAGAACCCATCCAATCACCTACCATTATTTTATACCCCATTTCTCATGCTACATATAGAAAATCAGAAAAAAAAAATCACAAAAGAAAGATTTTGAGAAGAAAGAGAGATCAGGAAAAGGGAGTACGTAAGGGTTCAACATCGAGTTCAAAGTGGATTAATCCAAGTTCGTGCACGTCGAAATCAGCATCTCTTCAGATTATTTCCTCCCATCACACTATTTTTTCATATCAGGTAGGTGATCATTCCTCCATTGAAAAATTCATATATACTGCTTTATATAATCTAGACATCGAAATATTCATAAATAATTTCCTATTGAAAGAAATTTTTTATTTGACTACTGTACAAATGCAATTATTATTATTATTATGTATTGCTTTATTATTTGCATTTGATATTATTTGTTAGTGATGATGAATATTTATTATGTATTACTATTATTATTATTATTATGTATTGCTTTATTTTTTGCATTTGATATTATTTGTTAGTGATGATGAATATTTATTATGTGAACTATTATTTTTAATTTTTACGGGTGCTATGCCCTAAAAGGATCACCGTATTATCTGTTATAGGCACTCTGATATTAATTGTTACAATGTTTCCTTGTAAGTTAGATGCATCGTATGTGAATAATTATTTTTTTTGTACGATGATTCTCACGGGTGCTCTGCCCAGGGTCATTCCCGAAATGATCAACACGACACGGGTGCTCTGCCCAGGGTCATTCCCAAAAGGATCAGCATGGGTGCTCTGCCCTGGGTGATTCCCTAAAAGGATCAGTACACACGGGTGCACTGCCCTGGGCTTTTCTCCCTAAAAGGTTATACCGGTGCTCTGCCGAGGGTCATACCCTGAAAGGATCAACACCGGTGCTCTGCCGTGAGTCATCCCCTAAAAGGATCAGCACACATGAGTGTTTTGTCCATTCCAAATCTTAGTATTTTTTATTTATGAAAGCTATATTAAATAATTCATTTATTTCATGTTCATGAATGTCAAATTATTAACTATGATTTTACATCCAATGTTCACTTTATTTTGATTAAAATGTCGAGATTAAATTTGGTAATATTTGTGAGTTTTTCAACTTGGGATTGATGTGATCCTATTGAGTTGTCAACTCATTATGTTTTAACCGTTTCATGTTACGAATATTTTGAAGATGCAGGATATTACTATTAGTAGTGGAGCATGGAATGTGGTTGGATGCACGTGGCATGTTATTCTACATTAAATAAATTTTATTTTATTTTAGAACTATGAATGTTGTAATGTTGGACTTGATTTTCTTACTTCAAGTTAAATTAAATAATTATGCACTGTGTAATAACAGATTTTGTAATTAATGATCTTAGCATGTGTTTGGATTTTAAATATTGGGCTATGGTGGAAGAAAATGAAATGCATATGAAATTGTCATTCTTTATCTTTTATTTTTATTTTTATTTATTTAGGTCACGGGTCTGGAATTCGGGTCCTGGACACCCTATTCGGGTACCCGAATTTTGGGGCGTGACAAAGTTGGTATCAGAGCCAAGTTTGATCTTAAACATTGGACCTAAAATAGAAATTTAGATCTAAGTCTTCATAAATAGCCTTAACTAGGAGATGAGAAATTTAGAATACATATGTAGGACATTTTAATTTATTGTAATATAATACTTAGATCCTATTTAGGATGTATATTAACATACAAAATCAAATCTGGACGTTAGGAAATTTCTGAGAATTTTTCTAACTATTTATTGAGTTGGACAGCAATAATCCATATAAAATGTCTGACTTTGAAAAATCATAACTATTTAAGTAAAACTCTGATTGAGTTGATTCAAAAACTCAATTGAAACTTGATAAGTATAATTTTATAAAAAAATATGTAAAAATTAAAATATACTAATATTTTAGGTGTGTATTTGATGTTAAAAAAATCTGTCCAGAAATCGTCCAAATTTGGACAGCATGTAGTCTCTGAATTCTTAAAAATTTTTCAAGCGTCGAAATATTATGAAACTTTACAGGGATATAGTAGACTTATAGATGTATCTATATAAAAATTTTCAAATTAAAATAATGTCTAAAAATATCAAAAATATCAAATAGAATAGCACCCTTATGACCAGAAATTTCCGCACATAGTTCTAAACTATATTTTAGTTCAACTTCTCTTAGATCTTCATGTATGCCTACATTGAACCGTCTAATTTCTTATAATCTTAAAATTATTCAGTAAAATTCATAATCCCCTTTATTTATCTTAGGCTATGACGGATGAAAGTATGAACCTCGGGGCCACATCGGAGACTTAAGTACCCGATGCAGCTAGGCAAGGAACAATTATTGACAAGATCCTCCAGGCGATGGAAGGATTTGCCTCATTTATGGGAACACAAGTGCTTATAAGTCAATCTCAGGAGTAGACTCAAGCGACGCATGTAGCCGCTGAAGGGACGGGATCCTTATTGGAAAAGTTTAAGAGGCAGAGACTGCCTACGTTTAAAGGTGGGCCTAACCCAAGTGAAGCTGAGGGTTGGAAAAGGCAGATGGAGAAAATTTTCACAGCTATGAGATGTAATGAGAAACAAAAGGCTGAATTAGCAATATATATGTTGGAAGGAGAAGTCGATCATTGGTGGGAATCTACGACTAAGGAGAACCCGAGCATAGAAAGGTGGACATGGGACCAATTCTGCACAAAATTTGAAAATAAATACTTTCCAGCCTATGTGCGTGCTCAAAAGGTTACAGAATTTATGAAATTAGAACAAGGAGATATGACGGTGCGTCAATATGATGCAAAGTTTACAGAGTTGGCACGATTTGCGACATTTCTCATACCGGATGAACTTCGTAAAGGGCAGAAGTTTGTTGAAGGACTGAAACCTTCTATCCGTACTCGACTGGCACCATTTCTTATTAAAACGTATGCAGAAGCAGTGGAACGCGCCAGCGCGATAGAAAAGGACTTTGATGAGCATTGGAAGAATCGCGAGCCGAGGAAGGACATGAGGAGTGGAGCCAGGACCACGCTCCATTCATCTCTCACACAACATGAAGCGACTAAGCGTCAGAAGATGATGCCAACATTAATACCCAGTCATGCCACTATGCAATTTTCAACGCAATTCACTGGGACTTGCCATAACTGCAGAAAGGTGGGCCATCCTGCCCGCCATTGTCTTCTACCACCTCGTCACCAATATCCAGGAAATCAAGGACCGCCACGATCGTTTTACAGGCCGCCTCTTCATTATGCACCGTCTACATCATATCAACGACCTCCGCCGCCGCCTCCTCAGATGATGCATCCAGCTGCGAGACCAGCACAACCTTATCCCCAGAGGCCTGCACAGCTATATCCACGATTCCAGCCACTTGGACCCCCTCAAGCTTATCCGAGACCACCTCAACAATTGCAACAACAGGTCAAGCCTCCTCAATATCAGCAACTGAGGCCAGAAAGTCAGGCGCCCCGACCTCAAGCTCAAGGACGTGTTTACGCTCTATCTTCATTCACAAATGATCTAGCCCAACTTCAAGAGTATGAGGATCCAAATCGAAGCTATGAAGATCCAACGCCACCTCAAGATGATACTGCACAAATGTATGAGACTACTGCTTCTGCTTATGGGGACCCAGCACAACCTGCAGATATCACTCCTCAACATGGTGTTGAAGCTACTAATGATGTGGTGGAAGGTACTATCTTGGCTTACACCTCTCTTGCCAGAGCATTATTCGATTCAGGAGCTACACATTCATTTATATCTTATTTCTTCGTATGCTCACTTGGTATATCACCCGTACGATTAGATAAGAAAATTATCGTAGCAACCCCTCTCAGTAAGTCCATGAATTTAGAGCAAATATGTGAAGAATGCCCCATCATAATTGAAAATGAAATACTGCCAGCAAATCTCATTATTATGCCTATGAAGGAATACGATGTCATCTTAGGAATGGATTGATTGTCCCAGTATCGTGCCAAGATAGATTGTTTCAGGAAGACGATTACGTTGAACATAGAAGGACGATCTCCACTGAAATTTTATGGGACACGAAGAAGGAAAGCGCCGATTGGTTTGTCGGCTATTGTGGGAATCGAGCAATCAGAAGAAGGGATTGAACAAATACCTGTGGTAAGGGAGTTTCTAGAAGTTTTTCAAGATATTCCAAGGTTACCTCCAAAGAAAGATGTGGACTTCGGTATCGATCTAATGCCCGGAACTGCACCTATCTCTAGAGCACCTTATCGCATGGCTCCGGTAGAATTAAAAGAATTAAAGGATCAGATCCAACAGTTGCTAGATCAGGGTTTCATTAGACCCAGCACGTCGCCATGGGGAGCACCGGTCTTATTTGTAAGGAAGAAGGATGTAACTATGAGATTATGTATCGATTATCGTCAGTTGAATAAAGTAACAATCAAGAACAAATATCCTCTTCCTAGGATTGAGGATTTATTTGATCAGCTTAAGGGAGCGAGGTTCTTTTCTAAAATAGATTTGAGGTCAGGTTACCATCAGTTGAGAATAAAGGATGAAGATGTGCACAAGACGGCTTTTAGGACTCGTTACGGGCACTACGAGTTCTTGGTAATGCCATTTGGATTGACAAATGCTCCAGCGGTATTTATGGATCTTATGATTCGAGTATTCAAACCTTATTTAGATCGATTCGTTATTGTATTCATCGATGATATTCTTATATACTCCAAGACTCATGAGGAGCATGAGGAACATCTCAGGACCGCTCTGCAGACGTTAAAAGATAATCAATTGTATGCCAAGTTATCAAAATGTGACTTCTGGAAGCATGAAGTAAAATTTTTCGGGCATGTGGTGTCAAAGAAAGGGATATCTGTGGACCCAGCTAAAATTGAAGCAATATTAGAATGGGAGCAGCCCTCGAATGTGTCTGAAGTGCGAAGTTTTCTCGGCCTTGCTGGTTACTGTCAAAAATTTATAGAAGGATTCTCTAATATATCAAGACCCCTAACTAATCTAACTAAGAAGAATACGAACTTTAAGTGGGATCAAGATTGTGAGCAGGCATTTACCGAACTGAAGAAGCGGTTGACATCAGCCCCAGTTCTGGCATTACCGACCGAAGGAGAAAGATTCGTCGTTTATACTGATGCGTCATATCAGGGATTAGGATGTGTTCTTATGCAAGGAGGCAAAGCTATCGCATTCGCATCACGACAGTTAAAGACTCACAAGAGAAATTACCCGACGCATGATCTGGAGTTAGCAGCAGTGGTTTTTGCTTTAAAAATTTGGAGGCACTACCTATATGAGGAACAATTCGACTTATATTCAGATCATAAGAGTTTAAAGTATCTCTTTAATCAGAATGAATTGAATATGCGTCAGAGAAGATGGATAGAATTTTTGAAGGACTACCATTTCGATATTTCATATCACCCAGGAAAAGCAAATGTTGTGGCCGATGCCCTAAGCAGAAAGACACGAAGACTTGTGGCCAGCCTAATGATCAAAGAGTGGGAGATGCTAAATGTTATCAAGGATTTCGATCTGCAACTCCAGCTTGAAGAACCTCAGGCGCATCTAAGTAACCTAGTAGCACAGCCTGCCCTGGTGTGTAATTTTATTTATTTATTTGATTATTTTCTTAATGTTTAATAGCTAAGTTTAACTTATTAACCTTTAGAATTGAGATTAGATCATGATAAAATTTTCTCTTAGATTCGGCGTATTCTAGAAGCTCAGAAGAAAGACGTTTGGCTACAAGAAAAAGGAGCGAAAGGAATGGGTAAGGAGAATGCAGAATGGCGAATTGGCACTGATGAAGGGATTAGGTTCCGTGGAAGGCTATGTGTTCCAAATGAACCTGATTTGAAGCAAGAGATTTTGGACGAGGCTCATAGATCAAGATTCACTATCCATCCAGGGGAGACTAAAATGTATCATGATGTTAAGCGCCAATACTGGTGGAACAACATGAAGCGGGAAATCGCCGAGTACGTATCTAAATGTGCGACATGTCAACAAGTGAAGGCAGACCATCGAAGACCACCAGGACTCTTACAGCCGTTACCGGTCCCCAAGTGGAAATGGGAGCATATATCCATGGATTTCGTAGTTGGATTTCCGAAGACAGGTCGACACCATGACACTGTATGGGTGATTGTGGACAGATTAACCAAATCTACACACTTCATCCCGATAAAGATTTCTACATCTGCAGTGGAGTTGAGTAAAATTTATATTAAAGAAATCGTCCGACTTCTTGGTACTCCAGTATCCATCGTCTCCGACCGAGATCCAGGTTTAAATCGCGGTTTTGGGCAAGTCTACAAGAAGCTTTGGAAACTACTCTCGATTGCAGCACAGCATTTCACCCGCAGACTGATAGACAAACAGAAAGGACGAACCAGATTTTAGAAGATATGTTACGTAGCTGCATTCTCAACTTCAAGGGCAATTGGGACGATCATCTGCCACTGGTGGAATTTGCATATAATAATAGCTACCAAGCCAGCATTGGTATGGCACCATTTGAAGCTTTATACGGAAGACCCTGCAGATCACCAAGCTGTTGGACCGAAGTAGGAGAAAGGACATTGTTGGGACCAGAACTTATTCAAGAGACCTCCAAGAAGATTGACATCATTCGGGAATGTATGCGCGCCGCTCAGAGTCGTCAAAAGAGCTATG
Organism: Magnolia officinalis; assembly: GCA_021015155.1. Lineage (NCBI taxonomy): Eukaryota > Viridiplantae > Streptophyta > Magnoliopsida > Magnoliales > Magnoliaceae > Magnolia > Magnolia officinalis. Next base: position 50,462,608 of record JAJHSJ010000015.1, read on the forward strand.
CAGATAATCGACGCAGAGACTTAGAGTTTTGTGTGGGAGATCATGTATTCATAAAAGTTTCCCCAATGAAAGGAGTTATGCATTTTGGAAAGAAAGGGAAGCTCGCGCCACGTTTTATCGGACCATTCGAGATCCTACAAAGAGTAGGAGTTGTAGCATACAAGCTGGCTCTACCACCTCAGTTATCCAATATCCACAATGTATTTCACGTTTCTATGCTTCGAAAGTACAAGCCGGACGATTCTCATGTCATCGAATGGGAGCCGCTAGAGATTCAAGAAAATGTCACATATGAAGAGCAACCTGTGCGCATTCTTGATCGTAAGGAACAAGTACTTCGGACGAAGATTATACCACTTGTGAAGGTACAGTGGAGTCATCACAGCGAGGAAGAAGCATCGTGGGAGCGAGAGCAAGAAATTCGAGAAAAGTATCCTAACCTCTTTTAGGTATGTAAATTTCGAGGACGAAATTTTGTTAAGGTGGGTAGAATGTAATACCCGGTTCTTTTAAAACGGTGGGTTAACCGTTAACCCACTGTTACATATGATGTGACCCACATGAGTTTTGGATGGCCCTCATTTTTGGGCTTAGACCCTAACTCTGATGGGCAAAATGAATGAGCGGTGTGGATCTATCACATGATTCCTGTGGGGCCCATTCTCAAAAAAAAAAAAAAAAAATCAACCACAAAGTGACGTGCTGACGCACGTCACCCCATGAAACATTGGGCTATGGTGGAAGAAAATGAAATGCATATGAAATTATCATTCTTTATCTTTTATTTTTATTTTTATTTATTTAGGTCACGGGTCTGGAATTCGGGTCCTGGACACCCTATTCGGGTACCCGAATTTTGGGGCGTGACAACAAGCTTCCTCTCTCTCTCTCTCTCTCTCTCTCTCTCTCTCTCTCTCTCTCTCTCTCTCACACACACACACCTTTTGATAGCCCTAAGCCCTCCTAGAAAACCTTTAGGAAACTTAGAATGCCCTGGAATCCACCCCAATCCCGGATACACCCTTTTATATAAGAATAGAAAGAGGTATAACCCAAATAGGAAACAAAATCCGCAAAATCTGTGTTTCCGCAATCGCATCTGCGGAACTCGCCGATCATATTGAAGGTCTCTCGATAACAGCTTCGATATCATCGACAGGTCTCTCGATGATATCGGAACAGGACCAAAACTGTCCAGCGACCAGGGGTGGAAATTCCAACAATTATCGATCATATCGACCCACTCTCGATGACAGCCTCGATATGATCTGAAAGTCTCTCGATCATATCGACAGGACAAAAAATAGTCCAACAACCAGCAGTAAAAAATTCTGCAATTATCGATGATATCGAAACCTGTTCGATTTTATTGATACCAACAATGAGGAGAAAAATTCCCATCACTGGGGACATTTCCACTTATGGAGGTTAGGTGGGATGCATAGTTTACTTTTACATTTGTGATATGCACATTGATCGAGGTCGGGTAGATGATCACCAATTGTGTGTAAGAAGCCACTTATGTAAGCTAGAAGGGATATATAGTTTACTTTTACATATATGTATATACTCTGGTTATTCATCAATTATATAGCATTCATGGCACTTTATCTTGTGAGCATGTTCATTCTGATTACATTAAATGTTTTATTGTAATATTTAGATGATTATTTTACAAACTTATGTGATATCATCTCACTGGCTTATTAGCTCATATGTACGGGATCATGTTTCAGGTTACGATTTGGAGTGTTACACTATAGAAGATTATTATTAGAATTTTTGTTTATTTTTTTCATCCATTATTTAAGGGTTACTTTATTTTTTATAAGATGATGTATTGGATCTTTACTATTAGTTAGTATTAAATGTGGAAGGTGCAGTTGGATTAAATTATGGTTATTTTATTTTAGCTTTCTTTTATTTAATTATAGTGTTGTTTTGTAGATTGAAATGTGTATAACATTGATAGGAATGAATGTATGAATGTTACATTTGGAACTTACACTTGGTTTCGGGACTCGAGTGATCGTATCCGCATGTCAAATTTTAGAGCATGACAAGTGCATCTTTTTAATAGATTGGATTTGTCTATGGAAAATATGTTGAGATACTCACATAATTTGAAAGGTTTTAAGGGTAGGTGTCCCCTAATTGTTCCCCTATTATGACTAAGGCAGTTGACAGATCAAGACAAGCTTGTGGTTGGCTTGAGCTCGAACTTTGAACTATTGGGGATAGTCCTGATTGGCCGGCTCTATTCAAAATTTTGATTTTGTTTGGCCTGAGCCTAACCCATTAACAACCTGAAGTATGACCCACCTATATCTTGAATCAACCTGAATTTTGGAACACGTGAAGGAAGCACTTCACAGACAAATTGAATATGAGTGACACAACATGGTGGAACAACGTTGTATGGTGACCTACCATTACTTTGAAGAATACAAAATACATCAGTTTCTCGAGGCTAGATTATCTATGAACCTTAATGGAATAATTTTTTTCTTCTAAAAGTCTTATTTATTATGTTAATATAATGGACATTTTGAAATTCTTGAGATATTTTCGTGAGATATAAACTAAACCATATTTGTGATAATATAATGACATTTTCAAAATATCGGTTGTTTTAGTTTTTGTGACTTTATTGCAAATTTATCTCAATATTAACATAAGAAAGATGATAAAATTCATTATATTAATTAGCATTTGAAAAAAAAAAAAAAGACATGGCTTATCAACTTATGAGTAAAGACTCATACAAGTTAACCCATGACTACGTTGAGTCTTATAAAATTTGACCAGGCTCAATATATTTTTTGTTAAAATTAAACAAAATGATATAATTAAAAATATATACATGTTATTAATGTATTCAAAATACTAATTAATAGTATATGTTATGATAAATTTCGAACTATATGAAATTAAGTCAAATTGTTCATTTTAATATCTTTTATATTTATTGGTACAAGCAAGTGCTCATCAAGCTTGTTTTAGGGAGAGAGGATTCCATGCATCACCCATCATTTTTAAAATCAAAAACTTCTTTTAAATGATGAATATCGTAAATAAGATAAAATGTAGTTATAGCTTGCTTTTGTACTTGTAAAATATTAATTTTGAAATCATAGATATTAGAATCTCATAAAACATATTAATTGACATGAAATTTTCCAGTAAAAAGTAATCTTTAGAAATTTTACTAAATAAAGCAACAAAAATCATGTACAAATTACTATTGAGCATTGATTACTTGATTTAGCGTTTTTCTACAATATTGGATCAACCGGGTTCAAGCTTTCATGCCTCGGTGGATTAATTGAGTCAATCCAAAACTCATGCTAGTCATAGAAATAAACTATATGTCCATATATACCACGGATTTTGGTCCACCTTTGTCAACTTGAGCAAGTCCCTAGCTGACCCATTGTGTTTTCAAACAATGACAAAAATTATTAATTTAAAAAAACTATTTAATTTAGAATACTCTATAAGGGTTGTAACTTCAGTTAGACCACAAGTCATTAAACTTTTTTTTTTTAATTACCTCTACTATGTTCTTTTGGGCTTCCCTTCTTCCTTTTAGAGCTTTCAACATGTACAAACTTATTCCTAACTAGCACAGTTATTATACTACATTGCACGTAGTCAAACTATTTAAGTCTTCTTTCTCCTGTGTAATTTATTGGTGCTATTCATAATTTCTCTTGATGAAACCATTTAAGTCTTCTTTCTCTCGTATAATTTATTGTTAAAAATTATACAAATTAATGTAATTTCTGTATAATATAGAAACCGAAAAATCACGATGATCAAAACCAAGGACAGGCTGAAGCACGTCTGAAAACACTGTCCTTAAAGCGTTATTTGCCCCTACTCAAGTGAATTGAGTAAGCTGATAGGTTACAGGCAAATTGCTTCTAGGATACGACGAGCCTGGTGTGGGTCTGCGTTCAGCAAACACGAAGGCCCACCTATTGGAACTCAATTACACAATTTCTGGCAGTATTACAATATAGAGAAAAATTCCAAAAGAAAGAAAAAGAAAAAGAAAAAAGATTCTTTTGATTAAGACCACTACACTGGTCAGTACTTCAGCCACTGGTTCAGTTGAACCGTTCTAGACTACACCGTTGTTCTATTCTTCTAGTAAAGGTTTAACCCTTACTGTCTTGCTGGAACTACTGGAGTATAGAAGAGGAGTAGTAGGTTGTCTCAGTTCGTATGAGTCTGCTGGAGTGGGTTTTGAGTTTTATTGGAAACCCATCCAGGTCCTCCTTTTATATGCTATGGTGGCTGGGGGTTATGGTCCAGGGAAATAAATCCCATGACCGTTTTCTAGCTGTTGGAGAAAACTAGCCGTTTTACGGCCGTTTTCTGACTGTTGTGCATGGTCCATTAAGCTGTTGCATGCTGACTGTTGTGAGACAGCAGCTAGCCGTTTTCTAGCTGTTAGGCTAGCCATGCAGCAGTTACAGCTGGACCCTGTACTAATGGCACAGCTGTTACAGATCTTCTGCAACAGCTCTATTTTCCAGCCTCTATATAATTAGAGGGACTCTCATTCAGTCCTCTAGATTTTCATCCAGCCAACCATCTGCCTTAGCCACTAGTCGCACCGCGACTCGCACACGTCTTGCTCCGGTTCGCGAAGGGAGCGACCCTCTGCGACACGATGCGCACATGCGAAGTGCAAAGTGCGCCACTAGCGCCTCTACAGCCACACTGCCTCACATGCCCACGCCCGAGCCCGAGCCCGTGCCCGAGCGCACGCGCGGGTGTTCCAGTGCGTACACCCAAGGTCCATAGTCCACAAATATTATAATACTCCACTATTATCATTTAAACCAAAGATTTTTCTTTTCCCTTTTAAAGTGCGCCACTAGCGCCTCTACAGCCACACTGCCTCACATGCCCACGCCCTCGCACCGAGCTCGAGACCGAGATCGAGCCCGAGCCCGTGCCCGAGCGCGCGCGCGGGTGTTCCAGTGCGCACTGGAACACGCAAGGTCCATAGTCCACGGACTAGGTAGGCAAATATTATAATACTCCACTATTATCATTTAAACCAAAGATTTTTCTTTTCCCTTTCCCATGTGGGACTATTCTCAAAAAACCCACAAACGGTATTTTATCAAACAAAATAATATATTATATATATTATTTTTATTATTTAAAATATATTTAAAAATCAATATTTTTTTCAACATTTATTGGTGCTACTCATAATTTCTCTTGAATGCACTCATTTTTAATTACATATTTCCTTATGTTACTTATCTATCTCAACGTCCTCATTTCAAATATATTCATCTTATTAACATGTTATTCCTTACTCATGGTTTACTGGTAGACTCACAAGAGTTTCAACACAAAGGTCATGGGTTCAAGAACCTACCGTGGCCTGTGTGGGTGCATGTGTAAAAAAATAAAATAAAATAAAAAATCTTATGGGCATGTTATTCCTTAATTGCCCAACATTTTATCCCATAAAACATAGCTAGTCTGATGGTCATTTTATTAAAATTCTTTTTAGTTTGATTAATACATGATGATCACATAAACTACAAGGGCACATTTCCATTTTTTCCATTTAACATGGATTTAAGGGACGGCATCCTTTTTTTTTAAAATTTATTTTTAATCTCTCTTCATATGAATATTAGACTCAAGATATTAAAAGTGGTTAATTTAAAATAAATATGATGAACCCCACAATCAAAGTTGTAGAATAAATTTATTTGCAGGACAGGCCTAGACAGACGGACTGAGGATGCAGATTAGCTCAAACCTGGATCCAGTCAGGCAGGTGCCCTTGGAGCCCACCTTGCATTGTATATCAACACTGTCCATCCATTTTGCCAGCTCATTTTCGGACCGTCACAAATTTAAAACAATTACAAACCTGGATCACACAAGCGCCCACCATTAAAAACTTCCCAAGGTCTACTGTAATGTTTATTTATTTTGGAAGAAGGTTGGATGGCAAGTAAACATTCGGGAGATCCCAAGAAGGTTTTTATGGTGGTTATTCAATCACTATTGTTTCCTATGGTGTGGTCCACCTGAGATTTGAATCTGCTTCATTTTTGAATCATGCCCTTAAAATGAGCTGTCAAAATGAACGGACGGCATAGATGTAATGTACATACATTACGGTAGGCCCCACAGTCAGGGGTCCACCGAAGCTGCGTCCGAGCACTATCTAAATTGTTTCCAAGCGTGCTGCCACAGAAAAGTTGAAAAGGATATATTGAAGACGGAAGATGCCACTCGTGCCAAAGCGTGTGTTAGATCCACGCCACTCGTTAGTTTGGGCCACCATGAGTTCTACCTCGCCCAAGAATAAGTAAATCCACTCATCAGATGGGTGACACATCTACATTAAATGGAATATATATATATATATATATATATATATATATATATATATATATATATATATATATATATATATATATATATATATATATATATATATCAGCTTGAACCAAAACTTATGAGGTTCGCATGAAGGTTTTAATGGTTAATCGCCACCTTTTCATGTGGTGTGGTCCACCTGAGATTTGGATCTGCTTCATTTTTGGGCCCATATCTTAAAATGATTCGTAAAAATCGATGGACAGCATGGATATACAATATATCATCAAGGTGGGCCCCACGGTCGAGACTGTACCAAAACCGCTCCAAAAATACCTGAATTATGCACAAGTGGGACACATGGATATACGTGCCATAAATCACTTCTTCAATCTCTTCTCGCCCAAAGAAATCCAAAAAGGAAACAGAATCAGATCCCATGTCACTGCAAGCTCACATGGACGGTGGTCAGAGTTCTTCACGCCATCTACATCACAAGTGGGCCTACTCTCTTAATCTTTCATTCCTTTTAAAATGGTGGTGACACATCCTTCTCACATGTTGCACAGATATTGAGTTATCCAAGCCATTCAAATTGCTGAGTCCCACTATGGATGTAGCATATGTCTAAAACTAGACTAACAAAGAAATCCTAGCCATACAGTTATTGGCTACCAAATGGATGGTTAGAAGCATAGTTTAAAAACCTAAAATAACTCCGTAAGTTCAAATCCTGGCGTCCTAGGAGAGCCGATTAGGTGCGACACTGGCCTCACCCAATATGGTGAGCAGTCCTTACTGTGGGGCCCATCTTGATGTATGTATTCTTTATCCACACCGTCCATCCGTTTTTACCAATCATTTTACAGCATTACTCCAAAAATGAATAAGATCTAAATATCAGGTGGACCATGCTCCTGGAAACAGTGGTGATTGAACACACTACCATTAAAAACTTCTCGGGGCGGATCTTAATGTTTTCCTAGTGTTTATTTATCATCCAATCGGTTAATAGGGTCACATAAGCCTGGATGATGGTTAAAAACAAAAACAAAACAAAATATCAGCCTGATCCAAAAATTTTGTGGCCCATTAATAGTCAATCACCACTGTTTCCTATGGTATGGTCCACCTGATAATTGGATCTGATTAATTTGATTGACCTAAAATGATCTATTAAAAAGGATGGACGGGGTAGATATAGAATACAGAAATCAATGTGGGCCCCACGGTAATGGCAGCCCCGTCTTAGGTGAGGCCGTGGTCTCACATAATCCGCCCCGTAGACCTAGTTCACGAGCCGAGGCTCGAAATTCGGTCGAACCGAGTTTACTCGCTCCGAGTCTCAAGTCAAGACAGTGAGTTTTGGAACTATAGCCAGAAGTAAAATAGGAAGACTTCAAATTCAAAGAGAAAAATCAGGTGATTGATATTATCTTCTTGATTTAATTTTTCAGTTATGCACCATTCACGGTTGGATCAGTAACTTGGACGGTCTAGATAGGCAAACAACTATACCAAATGTACGGCTCTAAGAGTTCAAAGGATATCAAAGTTACATGGCACCCACGATGATGTATTTATTATATTCATACCGTGCATTCATTTGGCAGGATCATTTTAGAGCATTAGACCATAAATGAGTCATATCCAAAGCTCAAGTGAACCACACCACAAATAAAAGTGGGACAAAGATTCTCACCATTAAAATATTCATAGGCCCACCATAACATTTATTTTACATCTAATATATTCATAAGTTCACGGAGACCTGGATTAAGAGTAACAACAAATATCATCACATTAATCCAAAACTTCTGTAACCTTAGAAGGGTTTCAATGGTAAATGTTCAATTCTCAACTGCTTTTTTAAATTTAGCCTAACAAATCTTTGGATCTGTCTTATTTTTCATATCAAGACTTTCAACGAGCTCTCCACATGGATGGACAGTTTGGATATAACACATACTTAGTGACGTCAACACACGCTGAGTCGGTGGTGTGTGGTACACCAGCCAATCCACTTTTATTTGATAATGACCCCTTGGTTCGTGTTCCATGGGGTCCACCATCATGCATGTGCTTTATCCACGCCATCGACCATTTGGCCCAGCTTCTTTTAGAGCATGAGCTCAAGAATGACACAGATCTAATTCTCAAGTAGGCCACCGCACATGAAATATTGATGATTGAATGCACACCGTTAAAATCCTCTTGGGGTCACAAAAGTTTTGGATCAAGTTAATATCTATGTTTTCTCCTCATCCAGGTCTATTTGACCTAAGCAACAAGTTGGGTGGCAAATACACACTACAGTGGGCTCTATAAAGTTTTTAACGGTGGGTGTTCAATCACCACTATTTCCCATTACATGAAATTCACTTGAGATTTGTATCTGACTCTTTTTTATCTCATGCCTTAGAATGAGCTGTTAAAATAGATGGACGGCATGGATACAACGCATGCATTATGATAGGCCCACGGAACACCGACCAGTACCAACCAACACAAACATCAGTGCTGTAGGGGTCACTATACCTCGGTGATGTTTTATTGACATCAAAACCGTTCATCGTGTGTTCCCCTTCCCATTCTCTTTGCTCCCAAAACTCAGATTGATCCAAAACTCAGGTGGGCCAAGCCATATAAAATCAGGTGTGGCTGCTATAGTTTTGGAATGACCTGATCATTTTTGGGTATCAATTCATCTCGGTGCCATGTATCTTCTAGATGAATTAATCCCAATATACAAAACACAGTGGCCTCACATTCAATCTGGAAGGTTTTCAATATTGGGAGTCCCATCCTAACTGTTCCTTGTAGTGTGGCCTGCACAAAGGATAGATTGATTGGATGCTATTAAAATATCATGGTGGGCCCCACACATCGATTTGAACGCATTGACTTCAATGGAGAAACATCTGTATTGGATCCAGCCACAGTGCGAACTTCAAAGTACATTTTAACCTATTCCTATAATGTAACCATAGCTATCACATCAACCCATTTCCTTCATAATAACATATTCAAATAATTCCACTAAAGGACAATATCTATACATGTGCTCCCAGAAACCCCAGACAAGGGTCAACCCTTCATCATCAAACCCAACATTTTTTTTTTTTTTTTTTGGGATCTTTTGATCTCATCCCTTTTATCTACATTTGTTAAATACATGAAGTTGATGAACTCTTATATGTGATTTCACCCTACGTTTTGTATACACGCACCCTTTTATATAATTATGGTATTGGAATAGGCTTGAAATGGACTATTCTGACACCAAGAATAAAAAGGATGGATGTGTAGAAAGGTAGGTCTGGATACTTTTATTTATGAGATACGATCACACACCAGTCTTTGATCATAGCCTCTTCTTTCATGCCAAAATGCCACATAAGTAGAATTTGCCATCCATAAGAAAGGTGGGCCACACTAGCTACGATGATCACTTGGTAGGAAAATCAGGTTAATCAACTTATTGGATAAGTCACACAAGCAACTATCTAATGATTTTGACCGGGTCCCTCTTGGAGGTGGACCCTCATGATTTTCATATCAGGCGATCATCTTGGTGTGGCCCACCTTTTCAAAGGTGGGATATTCTACACCTGCGACACGTTGGCGAGGAAGAAATGGATGAAATGAAAGTTTACATGTATGGCTTCGTAATGATAATTTCTCTATAACACATAGGTGCACATGTATTCCTTGTAAATTAACTATTTAATTTTTTTGAAGTATTCTTTGCCTTTATTTATTAGGACAACTGCGTTATCTTTCAACTATGCTTGAATTATTAACTTATAGAGGGGAGGGCATTTCAATACCCTTATCACCGTCTGAAGCTCCGTACCACTGATGGCCTCTCTTGAGTTTCGTCTTCTGGCAGTTTGACAGCTGAGTAGGCACCTGCCCCGCAGAGTGCGCCAAGAACAGGGGCTGTGAAGTAGACCCAAATGGCCTTGTAGTTGTTTGCAGCTATGGCTGGCCCCAGAGTCCTTACTGGGTTCATGGAAGCTCCAGTGCTTTCCCTATGCATCACAACACGAAGAGAAGCCATGAGATGATGGTTTTAATATTAGAATGATGAGGTTATTCTTCTAAAGGTTTTGCTAGAATACATCTATGCATAGGACGTAAGATATGTTTGGACTTTAGAGATTGGAATTTGATTTTTTGTCATTGACTCAAACCATTTTTGTTATAGGGCTCTCCTCCATGGGAATGCCAAAAAAAAAAAATCTATGTTGAGTATTTCAATCCTTTAATTAATCATACTAAGTTATGTTGGTTATTCTTCTTCAAAGCTTAAAATATACATTATCAAAAGCGTCGAGTGATCTGACTCAGGAGGTTTTATTTATATTAGCATCTACCTTGCAAAGTGAAACCCATCATATAAATGGTATGGACCTTGTAAATGACCCATATTCAAAGAATAAGTGTCCACCATGCAAAGTGAGACCCATTAATATAATGGTTTGGATCATTATAAGATAACTCATATTCAAAGGATAAGTACGACCTGTCATTTAAATGGTCCAGATCATTATAAGATGAGGCATATTCAAAGGATAAGTGTCCACCATGTAAAGTGAGACAAATGGTTTGAATCTTGTAAATGACCCATATTCAAAGTATGGATATGTCTTCGCCATGCAAAGTGAAACCCATCATATGATCACCAAGGAATTAGGATCCACCATGCAATGTGAGACCCATCATGTAAATGGTCATTGTAAGACAATCAGACAAGGCATATTTAACGGATAAGTGTCCACCATACAAAGTGAGACAAATATTCCAGATCTTATAAATGACTCATATTCAAGAGATAAGTGTTCATACAAAGTGAAACCCAGAGTACAAGAGGTACCTACGGAGATAAAAAGAAAACTCACCACTCATTGGTGACTGAGGATGGAGGAAGGTGGTCCTTTTGGGAATGTTCAGCCACACTGATGGGCATCATGGAGGAGATTGGGTAGGAATTTGGGGAAAGTGGATGAACAGGCTCTTATATCTGTCCACCATGCAATGTGAGACAAATGGTCTGAATCATTTAAAGAATAAGTGTCTACCATGCAAGGTGAGACAAATGGTTTGGATCTTATAAATGACCCATATTCAAAGAATAAGTATCCGCCATGCAAAGGTAGACCCATCATATAAATGTTCTGGATAATTGTAAAATAACTCATATTCAAATGATAAGTGTCCACCATGCAAAGTGAAACCCACCATATCAATGGTCTACGTCATTGTAAGATATAACCCATACTCAAAGGATAAGTCCCTACCATGCAAGGTGGGACAAATGGTTTGGATCTTGTAAATGACTCATATACAAAAGATAAGCGTACACCATGCAAAGTGATACCTATCATATACATGGTCTGTAAAATAACCTTATTCTAAGGATAAGTATCCACCATGCAAAGTCAGACAAATGGTCTTGGATCTTGTAAATGACCCATGTTTAAATGATAAGTGTCCACCATGCAAAGCGAAACCCACAATATAAATGGTCCAAATCATTGTAAGATGACCCATATTCAAAGGAAAAGCATATCCGCCACGTAACATAAGACCCATCATGTAAATAGTCTGTATCATTGTAAGATAATGTATACTCAAAGGATAAGTGTTCACCATGCAAAATGAGATCCGTCACATAAATGATCCAGATCATTGTAAAATGACTCATATTTAAAGGATAAAGCCCCGATGTATATGATATTACAATACATGTGATGTATTCTAGTAAGCTTAAGATTGACTCGGTTTCAACCCTGAGATCAAGGGATGCTTATATGGGTTAGATGGGTGTGTGTAAAAAATAATAATAATTCTTTTAAATAGGATTAATTAGTTAACACGAAGTGTAGGCCCCACGGTGACCTGTTAATACATCCAATTCAGGCATCATGTGAGCCCCGCATATTCTAGATGGACCATGATATAGGACCTGCCATTGATGATCCATACCGTAAGTTCTCATTTATTGGACAATCACAGCCCTTGGATTGGATGATGTCTTAGCAGAAAATGGACAATCAAAAGACCACTATTCGACCTTTTACGACCATCTATTTTATTTCCTCAAAAGTCCTTAATAGAATGATCAGGACCATCAAATCAGTCTGATTTTGAGGTAGACCCCATTCAATGTGGACCCTACCTGTTGATAGGTTTGGATTTATAATATGTTAGCCACGTGTAAGAAAATGCAAGCCCAAACGGTCCTATGAGTTCATACCACAGGGACTTAAGTATAATTTCTAATTTGGCCAAGGGGGAAAAAGGGAAATTCAATTCCATACCCGGCAATGAGTACGTTGAGCATTACAGTAGCCCCCACTGCAATCCCTGCCAGCTCACCTACCTGCATGGGCGAAGACATTGCAGCATGAATACATATAATTACCAAAAAGCCCTTATCTTTAGATCAATTACAATAATGCCACCCAAACATCTGACACGTGAAGCGACCGGTTCTTCTGCAACGTTTTAGAACAATCCAACTCTCGAAGCGGTGATGAGCCCACCATGATGTGAGCATGAAATCTAATCCGTTCATCATGCGAAAACCAGCATGTTCTAGTTAGGGATAAAATTCTGGCCAATTACAAAATCAGATGGACCATCGCATGTGTACAAATACAAGCTGTTCATTAGGCAGGGCCATCATGTAAAAAAATCAGGTCAATATGATAACCAGGTGGGCTGACCTTTAGTCAACATCTGAACCGTCCATTTCATTCGTACACGTGTGGACCACCTAATGAACAAATCAGCCTGAATTTTCGTACAACACACTTGTATAGGAGGAATTTCAGGCCATCAGCTTGGATCTCGCACGCGGGAGTCATGTTGCCACGTGCAAGAGTCTACTATATTTTTATAGAATTACAAAAGGCACACACTCACAGCTCTTGTGTCAGTGGCAACTGCAGTGACCACAAACATGAGATTGAAGGTGACGATGAACTCCAAAGCAAAGGCCTGGCCGTAGCTTCCTGTGGGGACAGTCACCCCTCCCCCCATGAACGGATGAAATATCCCCTTGAGTGCAAATGCAGCACAGATGGAAGCCACCACCTGTGCACCAATGTACATGGGCACCTGCAAAGTGGGCCCCACATGTTATTCTAGAATCTTCTAGAAGAACCCATATGAGCGAGAGACAGGTATAGTAGTTGTGTGTACCTGTTTCCATGGGAAGTGCCTGAGAGCTGCAAAGGCAATGGTCACTGATGGGTTGAGGTGGGCCCCAGAGATGTGGCCAGTTGAGAGTATGACTATCATCACAGCTAGGCCAGTAGAAGCAGCTAACCCAAGAAGTGTAACTGACCCTTGTGTCTTCTGATTCACAATGCCTGTTGCTGCCCCAGCAAAGATGAGTATGAGTGTGCCAATGAATTCTGCACCCACCTGATTTCACCATCACCCAACAACACAGAGAGACATATGGGTCATTTTTCATTTCAGAAAATTCATGACAACATGCTACATGTGTGAGAGACTGTGCCCATTCTTCAGGTAGGGCACACAATAAATATGCCCTAGCACAAAATTTTGGATGGTCAATAATCAGGTGGGCCACATGTGTACATTATTTTTTATCTTTACTTACCATCTTCTTTCCATATACTTGTGGCCAACTTGATGATCAGACAGACCTGAAATTTGGGATGAGGAATGTTCACCAATGGGCCGACCTGATCAATGGCCGGAATCCGGAGAGTCTCGCTCATGTTAGAAGATCTGATGAACCCAGTAGTGGGGGACTGCAGAAGCTCGGAATCGTTCGATGTCATCAAATGTTAAGTTTCGATGCCACCCAATACACTTCGATGTCATCGAAGGTTAAGTTTCGATGACACCCGGTAATTCAAGATTAAGGCACATATATAATGACAACTCTATAACATGAGTGGAAGATCTAAACCATTCATTTGTCATGGCCCCAAGAAGAAGCTGAATCAGTGGTGGGAGAATACGGTATACTAATATATAGATACACATGGCCCACTGATTTGAAATCACATAACATGTTTATATTAAGAAAAGCTATAAACAATTCTATGGTGCGAATGAAGGATCTAAGCCATCAGATCGTTCGGGAACGGAAATTTATTAGAGATAGACACTTAGAAAAATCGACCCAATTATGCTAATAGTGTTTAGAAACTTGTTTTAGATCGCTGAGTTCGACAACGGGCCACCCATGTTATAGAACTCTTTTGCACTCACCTTTCTTACAAGTGAGATCTGAGAGGGCGGCAATGCGCAGGCGGTGCTGAGGCTTCCTTCTTCCATTGCCCATGCATCACTAAAACACCTACAGCTTTTGAGAAGGGACCTTCTACCATTTACACTCCTCTCTGCCTTGAAACCACCAAAGAGTGGGGCCCCAGGAGTGCCTGGGGTCGCAGGAGTGGATGGTGCTGATGGAACATCCTCAGTGTCCACCATCACTTCAATTGGGATAAAGAGAGTGAGGAAGAACACCAAAAACAAGGTTGGGATTTTCTATAACTTGGGAACTCTTCTCCTCTGTTTTTTTTTTTGTTTAGAGGGAGATCTCTTTATATATACTTGTAATGTTTGAGGAGGTGAGTGTTTGACTTGAGGGGTAGAATACTAATTGCGTTTTTGGCCTATTCTTAGATAGTGCTGACTCATCTACCGTACACATAGATTAGTGTAAGTCAATCTAGACCACCCAAATTTTGGGCCTTATTCTAGATGGAACATAGACCAAAACTCAGAATTGGATTACCTTAACTATGTGTTATTGCCTGTTGATTTTCAACCATGGATATGATGGAAACCAAATGGAAGGTTTGGATTACCGGATCAGTGTAATTTCTGAACATGATCCATAGATGATTGAGACCCACGATTTGGACGGTTCGGATCGATGCACGGATGCACGGTTTATGTATAGTGTACAGTGAAAAGTTTGGGAAATGCACATGTAGTTCAGCCCCCTTGACTTGAAAGTTCAAAATTGGAAAGAGAATAGTAGTGGTGAGGATTGAAATTGTATGTGGAAAAAGGTGGAGGAGGAGGATTGAAGAGGGGGTGGAAGTGCTTGGTGGGGCTTTGTTTTTGGAAGCTTTTACATTTGGGAGTTTGAAATGGGGTTGTTTTTAGATTCAGACATGCTTTCCTGGGTGGACCACACTCAATGTTTGTCTTTCACCGTTGTAGATTAGCCCACTCTCTCTATGTTGCCCTTTTGGTCTCAAATTGTCAAAAGGGTTATGGTTGTTTCATGGAAAACTGATCATGGTTCTCTCTCTCTCTCTCTCTCTCTCTCTCTCATGGGTGAATCAAGGGTGATGTCATTTTTAAGTCAGCTGTTAATTACTTAATACTTAACAAGGACTAATCTTACAATTAAATTAATTATTTTTACTTCAGAAATGATCACATACAGCCCATGTATGTGAATTTTAACATGCACCCCTTTTCTCTCCTGCTAATGTGTCACTTGTGGGAAATCCTACCCGTCCAAAACGTGGGCACCACCATGAAGATCACTTGGCATGAAATCAGGTTTCTTCCATCATTGGGTGGGACCCACATATACATTGAGTCATGCCATTGGGTGTCCGTTGATTTCAATTTTGTGTCCCGCCTGATAAGTGGATTGGCCTGATTTCCGTATAAGGTGATCACTATTTTGTGGCCTAGCTTTTGCATGGTTTGGATATCCTTCATATATGATAGATTGGTTAGAGAGAGAGAGAAGGCTGTATGTGAACATTTCTCTTTTTAACATGGTTTGAGTCAAACTGAGTCCGAGTCGACTCAGAAGTAACCATGCTTGCAGGCCGCTGGGCGGGACTTGGGTCCTTAGCTCATAGACCGGCATGTTCACCCAAATGGTATTGTGGTGCGTACCATTTCTGCCCCTGCCAACATGCTATTTGGGTGGAACATCCATACCATGAAATCGATAGGTCCACGTTAAAGATCACCTGGCACAAAAATCAGACTGGTCGACACTTTAGAAATGATGGAAAACCGACGGTCCGCTAAACACACAGGTGTGGCCCACTTAGTGAGTGGACCAGCCTTGTTTTCGTAGAGGGTGATCTTGATGGCAGGTACTACTGTTTTCATGGTACAGATTCCCTGCACAAGTGGCATGTTTTCAAACCATAGATTTATTACCAGCAAAGATTGCCAAAGACACACACCAGTACTCCAGTGGAGTAAGATGGATGGTACACAAGCACTTCGAAATTACTTAGAACCTGCATACAATTTTAAACTATGGGTCCCATATATAATGAACCAAAGATTAATCCCATCTTGTCAACTGAATACGAGATTGGTGGACACTTATCGGACGGTTAAAAATGAAAATTATCCAGCGGTCCTTTTTCAATGAACATGCGTCCTCAAATAGGAGGTTATGATTGTCCAACCAATATGACATTCGGACTGTGATAGTGAACGGTGGTTCCTTTATTAATATATTCCACTTGTACAATTTCTAAGTAGATGTGTATCAAGCAACATACTCAACCAGAGTATCAAATAACTTCCCTGGTCCATTTATATGAAAGCGAGGGTGATTTGACTACATTCCAAGGTTCTTGTGGTACCTCTCCAAGCACTTGTGTAGTAGGGGTTCCAAGAAATTACATCGCCACCCACTTAGAATAAAATAAAAGGAGAGACCCACATTCCCTAACATGACCTTGATCGATGGAAGGATGTCCGGTCCCACTTATAAGGATGACTAAATTTTCATTCTCTCATGTCTCTACCATACATGTGGCACATCTATGTGATGATCTGAATTGTTCATTCATTGTAGAAATCCATAAATAGACCATGGGCCAAAAATCACGTGGATTGAACAATCCTGACTGTAGAAAAGTGTCATATGAATTCATTGATCACATCATGTTGATTTTGTAAAACAAGTTTTAGTGAATGGGATTGTTTGATCACTTTTATTTTCGGCCTATGAGCTATTGATGGTTGTCCCTGATGAATGAACGGCACAGATCATTGTACACACGCACCACGAGTGAGTGGAGTAGATTTAAGAAAGTTGGTATTGAGGGAACATTTAAAGTTGCATGGGTTCTCTTTCACATGTGAATCGGTGGATTCTCCACAGTTTGGGTTGGTGAAAGGCCTAGTTTTGGGGGTCAAATCAGGCTTCCTGTTTTTTTTTTAATGTTTTTTATTTGGATTTCTTTGTTATGTGTTTTTTTATTTAGATGGGTGATATGAGCATAAGCATGCTTTAATCATATGATATTATTCTACATGAGAAGCTTAATTCCTTTCACCATGCATGTTTTCTTCCTGTGAACACTTTTCCCCTTTATAAAAATGACCTTTAACAACACGGGTTGTTGTGCCTCGAAATATCCCAAGCATTAAAATTGAGCTCATCACAAAAATGACCTTTAACAACAGGAGTTGATGGGTTGTTGTGACCTTCCTTTAACGACTGTTAATGGGTACAGTTACACCCGACCCATTTAATAATAAGGCCTAGATTTCAACCACAGACTTGATCCCATAGAATATCTATTAGATTTAGGTTGAGTCTTAAGTCTAATTAAGTTGGGTGTAAGGGGATGTTTGATAAACTTATTTTAAGCACTTGTCACTGAAATTTTATATTTTTAATGATTTTCATAAATTTTATTTTTAACACTTATCATTGAAATTTGATATTTTGGTGAATTTCACTAATTCAGATTATTTTAAAAAATAATAATTTATTAAGTGTTTAAATTAATTTTCACTGAAAGTATGGGTATTTTTTGCGATTATGCTCCCTTTTACTTAATGTTGAAGGTTAAATGTTGAAAGTGGTAGTGCATTATAATTTTTTTCACTTTCTAACTAAAATTATTTCAAAATTATAATTTAGAAATTTAAATTTTAAGTTTTTAATTTTCGAAGCTTATTTTTTAGTTTATCAAACCGCACCTAATTCCAATATGTTAGACTTTGTGTATGTTGTGTGAATGCCTTGGATTCTGCTCAGTCCAGGAGGTACAACAAGGCTTTATTGGTCGGATAGACCTACAAAGTGTAAGATTTCTCAGTCAGAAGTTAGGAGCAGAACATGACTCTGTCGGTCCGAGTCGGTATGATTGAAGGTGAGTTCGATCCGACCGACGGCAAGTTTCGGTCTGACTGTCAGTCGCCGATTCTATTACACGGTTTTGCATAAGTCAGATTATTTAAGTGCCAATTCGATTAGGGCTTAGAGAGGATAAGTGTTTTTTTTTTTATCATAGGGTAAGGGTTTTATATTGAGAGAGAGTTTTCTACACTTGTAAGGGCTTGGGAATGAATTTTTCTCAAGGGCTAGGGGTTTTCCTAGGGTGTGCATTGCAAGGGAAGATCAAATAACTTTTGTAATAAGAGAATGTAAGTTATGTAACTCTAAGGTTTCTATTATATTGGAAATCTCTTTCGCTTTTTGCCATAGTTTTTTCCGAAAGGGTTTTTCACATAAAATTGTGTGTTTGTGATTGCTTAATAGGTAGATTCTAGTTTAATTGGTTGTTATATATTCATTAAACATGTTTTCGTAAAGCGCAAGATTGACAGTGGTATTAAATTCAAATTTTTAATATATAAGGTTAATTTGGGTTTGTTATGGGCTCAAAATTACAACAAAGTAGTATCAAAGCATTAGGTTAAGGACATTCGAAAATTTTAGCGAAAATGTGAAGGCTAAAGTTTGATATACAGAAATTCGATGGGAATAACAATTTCAATTTATGACAGTGAAATGTTAAGGATATTCTAGTGTCATAAAGGTTTAGTAAGGTGTTATTAGATACTAAACTGGAGAAGATGTATAAGGATGATTAGAGCGAACTCGGGGAGAAGGCTATGAGCAACATTCATTTGTGTCTATCAGATGAAGTAAGGTACAACGTTCTGAACAAGCAATGAGCCCTAGATATGTGGAAGAAACTAAAAGATCTTTAAAGAGCTTTGAAGAAGAGTGACTCGAGCATAGCGCGTCAAAGAGGCTCAAATTGACAAGTGTCATTTAACGAGTCTATACTCCCTTTTCCTTGTGTAAGATTAAGGTAAGAGTTTATGATACAAATTCAATAGGTTCGTATGTAGGATTTAGGTTCTTATGTATGGTCAAATTCACCGAACACAGGTGTGTATGTGTTAGTCTCCATGAGACCCTCTAGCGGGAGTAAACGTAAGTTCTTGGACTATAACTAAGGTTGTTGGTTAGCCTATAGAAACTAAAGTCTCATGTGGGAGCCTTCGGCGGGAGTGTACATTAGGTTCTTGTGTAGGACTGCGGTCCTTCTGTGAGGCTAGAAAGGTTAAAAGTAAATCTGATTTAAAAACTCCGATAGTGAAATCCGGTACATTCAGAGAAAGTGTCTCCTCCGGGAGTGGAGTAGGAAAATCGAATTAATATACATACTTATGTTTGAGATTTTCATTTAAGCATTTTTCTAACTATACTTATGTGATTGATTAGTGAATTATATGTATACGTTATTAGATAAATGTTAAGAATTAAATAGTTAGCACATCTACCACACATGTACACTATAATATATAAACTAGTTGCTTGATTGACATACCTATAGTAATCTATGTAATTGGACACTTTATTAGCTTGGAAGACTTAGAATTAATTATCTTGCTTAGTTTAATTAGCACATTAGTTTAAATAAGCAATTGTGTGTTAAAAAATAACTTTTATTTGGTCTTAATCATCTATCCTAAGACATAACCACCATTCTATAGCTTCACTAAGTTTCTGCATATAGTCATAGTACTATTCCATGCAATTTCGCCTCCTTACTTGCTTTAAAGAGTTTGTATGAATTAGTTGGATTTAGGGCTGGCAATGGGTGGGACCCTCTTCACATATGAGTGTCGTTAATGTAATCTCTCCCATGGTCACACCAAAGCTTGGTTAAAATAAAAAGGTTGGTACTGTCAATAACTTGCTTGGTTAAAATAAAAAGGTTGGTCTTGTCAATAACTTTCTATTAATATTTTATTAGTGCAATTCTAAAATTTCTTCCAAAAGTATTCTAAAGTATTATTGTCAATGAAAGTAATGCACAGCTACTCCTCCTAGAATGATTATATTTGATACAAGGGCTCCTATACATTACACAAGCCTGAGTGGTAGTAACCATATGAACGGTTTGGATAACACATAAACATCATGGTCCTCTCCAGAAAGGTTTCAACGGTGGATGATTCCGTTCCCACTGTATCATGTAGTATGGCCTACCTGAGTTTTGAATCTATCTAATTTGTAGATTCATGTCCTATCATTGTCTTGCAAAACTGATGGACTGAGTGGATTTGTAACGGGCATCTCTGTGGGCCCCACGCAGCTTCCAACCACGGGAACTCACTCTGCCCGGGGCACAGGCAATCCACCTCAAACAGAAATTGACCACCGTAAACGCCACCTTTTACCCAATGTCTTTAAATAGTCCTCCCAAACTTTACTTTCCCAAATTTTGTACTACAACGGAGAACATGGACTAAGTAGAACACCTTGCCTCCTCGTTCAATTCTTTCGAAGTAATTGGATCCTTTCCTCGTTCGAGAATCTCCTCCCTTCTTCCACTCCGTCCTGAAGAGTAACTAGGAACAATTCAGTCACGTTCTTTGAAGTCGGAGAAAGCTTTTTATTAACAAGTCGGGGTTCGCCTACCACTTTCTATCTGTCTAAGTAAGTCGAACGAAGTCGTTAAAAGGGTGTTTGGAGACGAAAATACACTTGATTTCACTACTTATGGGTACGGATATCTATGGCTACGGATTATAACCGTAGCAATAGGTATTTAGCACCATGAATGCAAGGGTATTTTCGTCCGGTAATAGTATGTCCGTACATAATGGCTTACTTTGGGAAAGTGAAGTTTGGGAGGGCTGTAATAAGACGCTGGGTAAAAGGTAGCGTTTACAGTGGTCAATTTCTCGGCCGCCTCAAATGAGATACTTCAATGAACCTGATTTTCTTCTCATGATCACCACCTTTTCAAGTTTCAAACCAACACAATCTGTTGCAAGATGAACGGTTCGATTGGTGGGCCCCAGAAACCCAATAAAAGAATCATAGCATCTCCCACTCATCTTATCCGTCCAAATGGGTGGGACCCACATATGCATGTCACCCACTTTCCACTATACCATGCTTAGATGGATGCAGAGAATATCGTCTGGAGAGGTCAGAACTTCTCCATTTTGTGTTTGCCACTTCCTATTATTCCTAGATCCGAGGACACACCAAGTGTACTTAGGTTTTCGTTTTTAGTAGTGGGGCCCATGATCCAATGATCCAGACCTCTTATCTATTCGGGGCTTTTCTATATTGAATGTGGACCGTAGCTGCATTCTCTCCTTAACCGTCTATTCTCGCAAAAAGAATAGTGAAAGGATAGGATTGTTTACCCATGAGTGTTTGGCGTCTGTCCATCCAAAAAGGGGCCCAACAGACCAACGCTCCAGATCGTTGAATCAAGAGCTACAGTTGTACAAACGGAAACCGATTGTACTGTGCTTGTACTGGGGTAGTCCTGGATGACGGACGCGATTTGGCTAGTGACGCTGCCACTAGCCAGGTGGCTAGTGGTCGGTGCTCTGTGGGCCCCACCATGATCTACGTGTTTTATCCACACCGTCCATCCATTTTTACACATCATTTTAATGGTTTTTCGTATAAATGAGGAAGATAAAAATCTCAGGTGGACCACACCATGGGAAACAGTAGTGATTGAATGTTTACCATTAAAAACCTCCTAAGGCCCACTGTAATGTTTATTATACATCCAACCTATAGATTAGGTCATACATACCTGTATGAAGGCCAAAAAAAACAAATATCAGCTTAATACAAAACTTTTGTAGCCCCATTAAGTTTTTAATGGTAAGAGTTCAATCAACACTAGGTGGCCCACTTGAGATTTTGATCTACCTCAGTTTTGGGTTCATAAAATAAAATTATCTGGGAAAATAGATGAACGGCATAGATAAGACATACATCATGTTGGGACCCACGGAGCACCGACCACTAGCCATTGGCTGGTTGCAGCTTTCCCTGGATGACATACATGCATGCCACGTGTACCAAGATGACTCGACACTATCTAAAGGGACGCGGGTTACATATTCTTTCTACAGCACTAAGCTCTGTGGGCCCACCACGATCTATATTATATGCAAGCCGTCCATTTTTCACCAGGGCATTAGCCCAAAATGAGACGGATCGAAAGCGTTGATCAGTGGATCACATGACATGATCAGATGACTATGACTCTCACGGTTGAAACCCTCACATGACATGATCAGATGAGTATGACTCTCACGGTTGAAACCCTCCCAGGGCACCACGATGTAATGTCACTTCAATCAACGCAAATTCCATATTCACACTGCACGCAGCAAGTTGGTACTAGTAAGTGCTCTGTAACTGTAAGAGCCGCCATGATGTATGTGTTTTATCTATTTGCTAAATCATTTTAAATCATGAATCAATAAATAAAATAGATAGAAATATCAAGTAAACCACCCCATAGGAAACGAATAGAAATATCAGGTGGACCGCATCAATGAAATAGTGGCGACTGAACACCCTTAAGGGTTATTTGATTTTCTAGTTACAGTGGTAGTTCATGGTATATAGGTAATGATTATTTACCTCAGCAGCATTTTCAAGGTAACGTTGATAGCAGCCTTCATTTATCACATCTCACGATCGAACAAATGTTACATTTGTGGGCTAATCATGTTATATGTGTCTTATCCACACCGTTCATCCCCTTTAGCTAGCTTATTTTAGAATGAAACGAAAAACGAAGCAGATATAAACTCAAGTGGACCACACCATAGGATATAATGCGAATTGAGGTCCTACCATTGAAAGCTTTTTTAGGACCTTAAAAGTTTTGGATCAAACTAATATTTTTGTTTTCCCTTTATCTATGACTCTGTTACCTTATGAAC
>JAJHSJ010000015.1:50486083-50554107 GCA_021015155.1 Magnolia officinalis
CCCTTGGTGCAGGCTACACCTTAATGTGTGCATTCGTCCGGGCTGTCCAGGCCTGGACATTAAATTTTAATATTATATATTTATATATATTATATACATATATTATGTATATATGTGGCACCCACCTACTTCATCCACACCGTCCATCTGGGGACCCACCCGTTTGATTGGTTGGGGTATCTCACCCCAGCTATATAACTGTTGTATTGACGCCACCAAGTTCTGTGGGTCCCATATGTTATATCTATGTCGTCCATCCCTATGGGATCCACAATGATGCATGTGTTGCATCCAAACCGTCCACCATTTGGCAAGCTTGTCTTAAGGCTTGAGGCTAAAAATAAGACAGATCTAGGATTAGGTGAACCACACTACGAATATCAGTGGGTTTGACCGACCACCATTAAAACCCCTTTCAGGTCATTGTGACCTTATGATCAAATTGGATGGGAAATAAATGTTATCATGGGCCTTGGGAATTTTAATAGTGGAAATCATTACCGCCACTTATCTTTAGGTATGGCCCATTTGATAAGCATGGGGCCCCAGTTGGTGTGGCCCATTCGATAGACATATGGCCCATGCGATGTGGCCCACTTGTCATATTTATGGCCGTCCATTGAGGCCCACCTTAGTATATGTATGAGGCCCACCTTGATGTACTTTGTGACCCATCCGCCAGGCCCACTTTGATATATTTTGTGGCCCAATCGAGAGGCCCACTTTGATATACAAGTGAACTCATCATGATGCATCTTTGACCCATGAGTGGGGCCCACCTGTTGTGTGTTCTAAGGCCTAGGTGCAGGGCCCACCTATTATGTATTTGATGCCCATGGTGATGTATTAGGGCCCATGGGTTGAGGCCCATTATGATGTATTTGGAGCCCATGGGTTGAGGCCCATTGTGATGTAATCAAGGTCCGTTATTTAAGACCCACCTTGACATGTATGAGGCCCGTTATTGAGGCCCACCGTGATGTGTATGAGGCCCGTTGTTGAGGCCCACCTTGACATATAGGAGGACCATATGATGAGGCCCATTTGATGTATTTGAGGCCCATGGGTCGAGGCCCAGTGGGGTGTATATAAGGCCCTTTGCAATATGTGATTCCACCCTGGGTATGTAATGACGTTTATGGCAGACCATATCTTGTGATCAATGTTGGTTTGACGTCCACATTGTAAGATTAATGTTGGTTAAGTGTCCGCATTGTCACTCTCCCTAGGGCCCATTGATAAGCCCAACTTGTTGTGTATGAGGCCCATGTGCAGGGCCCACCTGTGATATATATTAGGCACATGTGTAAGGCCCACCCATTGTGTATTAAGGCCCATGCGTTGTGACCCATTGTGATGTATTTCCGGCCTAGATGTCAAGGCCCGATGTTAGGTATAAGAGGCCCATGGATATGGTCTATTGTAATGTACACGCGGCCCGTATATGGGGACCATTATGATAATACATATGACCTTGTGTGAGGACTAATGTGATGCATGTGAGGCTTATGAGATGAGGCCCACTTTGATATACTGGAGGCCCATTAGTGCGGCCCATTGATGCAACACACTTGATGTGTATGAGGCCCATTCGTGTGGCCCATCCATGAGGCTCATTGGCGTGTTCCAATTTGATATACATAAAGTCCATTGGTGCGACCCATGTAATACAGCTCATGTGATGTTGCCCACTTGGCATGTGAGGCCCATTATGATGTATTCAAGGCCCAAGGGCAAGGCCCATTATGATATATTTGAGGCCCATGGGCGTGGCCAATGTAATGTATATGTGGCCCGTGAGTGAGGCTCATAGTGATGTATGTTAGGCCCTTGTGTAAGGCCATGGGTCCACTATACGTATGGCTCTATGTGGACTACTCCTTGGGGAGTGAGGTCGGTTAAATGTCCACATTAATGGGTAATGGTGGTTAAATGCCCACATCGTGACCTTTCCTTAAGCCGATTGTTCGGCCGATTCCGATTGACGTGACCGAATTGCGGATTCTGATTTTTGGTCCATTCCGATTGTCAAGGCTGAGTATCGAGGCCGATTCCAAGTGTCAATTTCGATTGTTGAGGCCGAGGCCGATTGTCGAGACCTATATGATGTATATGCGACTCGTAGTTGGAGCCCATTGTGATGAATTCGTGGCCTATGGGCAAGGCCCATTGTGATATGTATTAGGCCCATAATGCATGACCCATTTGATGTATTCAAGACCCATGTATAGGGCCCACCTGTCATGTATTTGAGGCCCATGAGCAGGGCCCACCTGTTGTATATATGTGGCCTTGAGTAAGGCCCATTGTGTTGTATTTTAGGCCGTTGTGTGAGGTCGGGAGCCCATTATATGTTTGGCTCTATGAGGGCCATTCCTTGGGGGCAATGTTGGTTAAATATCTACATTGTCGAGGCCGGCTGTTGATGTCGGTTATTGATACCGATTATGAGTATTTGACAGCATAGCATCATGATACATGCCCATACGCATCATCTGTATGTTTGTTATGAGATGTGGTTGATCATTGCATATGTCATTGAGCATATTGTTATGAGACTCCCTTATAGGCGGAGGTTATCTCACATGAGCGCACGGTATACGCATGATTGATACATTACTGGATTGCATGACTCATGCATCTTGCATTGTGTACTGTGATTACTGTACGCCCTAGCGACATCATGGCTGTGGCCTCCACAGGCATATCGTGGATGGCCAGATGGAACACTGAAAATCTGTTCTACATGGGGTGTTATAGATATCCCTGGGTAAAAGTCCCTAAACCCTCTTGGTTCCAGAGGTTGCTCCAACGTCTAGACCGAGTGGATGTATGAGCGCATGATGGCCATATACCGTTAGGCCGTGTCTCCCATTGTGTCATGGTCGGTTGGAATGGGGTGCGGCCTTACCTGCCCGAGAGGAGGGGGCAATGCTAGGCTGAGTTTGATCAGCTCGAGGAATGAGTCCGCTATCGATGAGCCGGGCCCGATATTGGCAGGCGGATAGTGAGGTCTCTTTCACCCACCTTGTTGTGCGCGATGGGGGGCGCAATTTGGTTTGGAGTGTAATAGACCCTGGTGATTTTTTCAGAGAGGACCGTACTGATATGTGGACTTATTGAGTAGGAGTTACATACTCATGCATTCATTTCATTCACTATCCACTCGGGCAGGTGGTGCGCAACTAATTGTTGTGTACCTTCGTATGGCCAGGATTTCGGTTGGGCGAGCGACTAACCTGAGATCAGGAGTTTACCACATTGGGTCTAACTATCCAAATTAGGTATGGGACTGGTTTGGATAGAAGTCCCTTGTGATGGACCCCATAGCCTACGATACTACGTACTATCATCCCGACTTCACTCCAGCATGGTCATTTCATTCGCACTGCATATTACATTGCATCCGCAGTATTAGCATTTTGGGTTGTCATGTTTTCTTTATTGACATGTCCGTTAGCATTCATGTCTTGCATCGCATAGCCTTTCTACGGCTGAAGGTACTCATAGACTTATTAGTATATTTCTGCTTATTGTGATATTGTATGATTTATGGCATTACATCCTCGGCATCTGATATTCGGCTTTCTTTGACTCCTCATTTGTATAGCTGAATTACATTGCATACCTTGACATTAATATGACTCACGGACTGTCAGTGTTTCCGCTTACTCTGATTACTCTGATTACTCTGATATTGCTTACTTGGCACTTACCTTGTGCATACACTTTCACCAGCCACTAAGCTTTCTATAAGCTTATGCACGATAGATGTGTGCAGGTGGCGTTAGGTTGCAGCAGCATTGAGCTTGGAGCGTGCAACGGACTTATGGAGTTTTAATTTTTTTTGTCATATGTATTTCCTTTTCAGTACTGTATTCAACAGTTTATATTAGTGGATATGTGATGATGATGTTGCCTTTATGATTGAGTATACTTGTGGTTATGCTTATTACGAGATAAATGTACACCAAAAAAAAATCCTCCTTGTAGGATCCCAGGATCGGATCTGGTGCATAGGCGCTGGAAACTGAGAATGGGGTACTACGGAGACTGTCGCACCAGATTCGGCGATCGGGGTTCTTGTGATTCCGATCTCTGGGTTTGGGGCATGACAGGCAGTGTCTCAAGATAAAAGCAGAGGTGGATGAGATGTAGAAGATACCTACGCATCAGCTGTAGGAAATTTGATGTATGCTATGGTGTGTACACGCCCAGACATAACATATGTGGTTGTGTTTGTTAGCCGGTATCTTGTCAATCCTGGCAAAGAGCATTGGGCAGCGGTGAAATGGATACTGCGGTATCAAAGAGGCTCATCCAGGTTGAGCCTATACTATGGTGATGGTAAACTTGTGTTAGAGGGCTACACAGATACAGATATGGCAGGTGACATAGACTCTAGGAAGTCTACATTGGGGTTCATGTTCACGTTTGCACAAGGAGCGGTTTCTTGGCAGAGCAAGCTACAGAAGGTCTTACCATTGTCGACGACAGAGGCCGAGTACATTGCAGTCACAGAGGCATGTAAAGATATGCTTTGGATGAAGAGGTTCGTACAGGAACTTGGCCTGAAGTAGGAGGAGCACGTGGTCTATTGCAATAGTCAAAGTGCTATACACTTGAGCAAGAATCCAAGTCAGCATTCCAAGTCGAAGCACATAGAGATTCAGTATCAATGGATCAGGGATACTTTGGAACAGAAGGTGTTACAGCTTGAGAAGGTCCACACGGACGATAATGGGTCAGACATGATGACCAAGGCTTTGCTCAAGGGCAAGATTGAGGTTTATAGAAACCTGGCTGACTTGAAGAAGGTGAATCCCCCCTTGGACAAAAAGGGAGAGATTTGATGGGATTTTTTGTCCCGTGCTCGACCAGTCATGAGCCTCACTCGACCGGTCGAGGGCTGGTCCACGATCAGTCGTAGAATCGAGTCGTGGCACAACTCAAAGTCCAGCGACTGTGGACTATTTTTCTCCGGGGTGATCGACCAGTCGAAGGAGGATCTCGACCGATCGTGGGTGGCGCTCTACCGGTCGTGGACTCGATACGACCAGTCGAGGTTACGCAGATTCGTTCCACGATTTTGTGCGGATTTCGTGTCGCAAGTCCTTTCATAACTGGAATGCGGAAAGGAGTTTTCTAAAACCTTAAATAGGAGGTAAATAGGACTTTCTAGGCAAGACAAGAGGGTTTCCTAAAGCTTTACAGGGGATTTACTAAAAGGTTTAGGGCTATCAAAGGTGAGAGAGAGGGGAAGCTTATAGAAGGGAGATTATGCTCGTGAAGCTTATTTACTGCGCATCTATATCTCAGCGCTTCTATGTCCTCGTAATCGGTGAGATCTCTCCGTTTTTTTTGTTTCTCTTATTGTTTATCCACTCCTGCGTGAGTGAAGAAGGTTGTAACGTTCTACTTCATAGTGGATTGCTGATCTGGACGAGGTCCCGTGGTTTTTACCTCTTTGAGGGTTTTCCACATAAAAATCTCTTGTGTGGTGTGTGGTTTATGCTTTGATTTATTTCATTGCTTTATTATCCATAATTCTGGTTTGTTTCAAGAGGCTAGATCATAAGGATTTGTGCAAGGCCCCCAACACACCCTTCTATATACTTATGGTATTAGAGTAGGCTTGAAATGGACTATTCTAACACCAAGAAGGATGGATGTAAAGAAAGGAGGGTCTGGATATCACTCCCTTTTATTTATGAGATATGATCACACACCAGTCTTTTGATCATAGCCTTTTCTTTGATGCCAATATGCCACATGTAGAATTTGCCATCCATAAGAAAGGTGGGCCGCACTAGCTATGATGATCACTTGGTACGAAAATCAGGTTAATCAACTTATTGGATAAGTCACACAAGCAACTGTCTAATGATTTTGACTGGGTCCCTCTTGGGGGTGAACCCTCCATGATTTTCATAACAGGTGATCATCCTCTTGTGGCCCACCTTTTCAAAGGTGGGATATTCTACACCTGCGACATGTTGGTGAGGAAGAAATGGATGAATTGAAAGTCTACATGTATGCATGGCTTCATATTAACAATTTCTCTATAACATATAAGGTGTACATGTAATCCTTGTAAACTATTTATTTTATTTTTTTTCTCAAGTATTCTTTGCCTTCGTTACCTAACGACTACTGC
Organism: Magnolia officinalis; assembly: GCA_021015155.1. Classification (NCBI taxonomy): domain Eukaryota; kingdom Viridiplantae; phylum Streptophyta; class Magnoliopsida; order Magnoliales; family Magnoliaceae; genus Magnolia; species Magnolia officinalis. The sequence continues at coordinate 50,492,241 of JAJHSJ010000015.1, forward strand.
GTCATCTTTCAGCCAAGCTTGGATTATTAACTTATAAAGGGGAGAGCATTTCAATGCCCTTGTCAAGTCTCAAGCTCAGTACCGCTGATGGTACCTTTCTTGGGTTTCGCCTTCTGGCAGTTTGACAGCTGTGCAGGCACCTGCCCCGCAGAGTGCGCCAAGAGCAGGGGCTGTGAAGTAGACCCAAATGGCCTCGTAGTTGTTTGCAGCTATGGCTGGCCCCAGAGTCCTTACTGGGTTCATGGAAGCTCCAGTGCTTTCCCAATGCATCACAACATGATCAAGAGAAGCCATGAGATGATGGTTTTAATATTAGAATGATGAGATTATTCTTCTAAAGGTTTTGCTAGAATACATCCATATATATTATGTTTGGACATTAGAGGTTGGAATTTGATTTTTTGTCATTGACTCAAACCATTTTTGTTATAGGGCTCTCCTTCATGGGAATGCCAAAAATAAAAAAATAAAAAATCTATGTTAAGTATTTCAATCCTTTAATTAATCATACTAAGTTATATGTTGGTTTTCATCTTCAAAGCTTAAAATATACATTATCAAAGCGTCAAGTGATCTGACTCAGGAGGTTTTATTTATATTAGCATCTACCTTGCAAAGCAAGACCCATCATATAAATGGTATGGACCTTGTAAATGACCCGTATTCGAAAAATAAGTGTCCACCATGCAAAGTGAGACGACTCATCATATAAATGGTTTGGATGATCATTATAAAATAACTCATATTCAAAGGATAAGTAAGACTTGTCATTTAAATGGTCTAGATCATTATAAGATGAGGCATGTTCAAAGGATAAGTGTCCACCATGCAAAGTGAGACAAATGGTCTAAATCTTGTAAATGACTCATATTCAAAGTATGGATATGTCTTCGCCATGCAAAGTGAAACCCATCATATGATCATTGTAAGATAACCCATATTCAAGGAATTAGTATCCACCATGCAACGTGAGACCCATCATGTAAATGGTCTGGATCATTGTAAGACAATCAGACAAGGCATATTTAGAAGGATAAGTGTCCACCATACAAAGTGAGACAAATAATCCAAATCTTGTAAATGACTCATATTCAAAAGATAAGTGTCCATACAAAGTGAAACCCAGAGTACAAGAGGTACCTACCGAGATAAAAAGAAAACTCACCACTCACTGGTGACAGAGGATGGAGGAATGTTCAGCCACTGATGGGCATCATGGAGGAGATTAGGTAGGAATTTGGAGAAAGTCGATGAACAGGCTCTTATCTATCCACCATGCAAAGTGAGACAAATGGTCTGAATCATTTAAAAGATAAGTGTCTACCATGCAAGGTGAGACAAATGGTTTAGATCTTATAAATGGCCCATATTCAAAGAATAAGTGTCCACCATGCAAAGTTAGACCCATCATATAAATGTTCTGGATAATTGTAAAATAACTCATATTCTTAAGGATAAGTATCGACCATGCAAAGTGAGATAAATGGTCGGGATCTTGTAAATGACTCATATTCAAATGTGTCCACCATGCAAAGTGAAACCCACCATATAAATTGTCTACGTCATTGTACGATATAACCCATATTCAAAGGATAAGTCCCTACCATGCAAGGTGAGACAAATGGTTTGGATCTTGTAAATGACTCATATACAAAGGATAAGCGTACACCATACAAAGTGACACCTATCATATAAATGGTCTGTAAAATAACCTTATTCTAAGGATAAGTATCCACCATGCAAAGTCAGACAAATGGGATATTGGATCTTGTAAATGACCCATATTCAAATGATAAGTGTCCACCATGCAAAGCGAAACCCAGAAAATAAATGGTCCAAATCATTGTAAGATAACCCATATTCAATGGAAAAGCATATCCGCCACGTAAAATAAGACCCATCATGTAAATAGTCTGGATCATGGTAAGATAATGCATACTCAAAGGATAAGTGTTCACCATGCAAAATGAGACCCGTCACATAAATGATCCAGATCATTGTAAAATGACTCATATTCAAAGGATAAAGCCCCGATGTATATGATATTACAAGACATGTGATGTGTTCTAGACACAGTGGCCGTACACACAATGGAAGGTTTTTAATGGTGGGCATCCACATCCCAACTGTTACCTATGGTCTGGTCCACTCAGATTTTTGGGTCGGCATGACTTTTGGAGCACCATGGAGAAGATGAGGGGACAGAAATGATTTTTTTTTTTTTTTTTTTTACACGCAATCTACTTCTTGGTTAAAAGGTCGTAGGGCGTGGGGACCACTACTAGGAACCCATGTGTGGACCACCAACCGACATAGCAAGTGTATCTCTGTAACTTGCCAATTGAAGACCTCCAATTGGATGGCTAGGATTATTCCATAGGGGAGAAAAAAATAAAGTGATTGAGAGAAATAAATGATTAGATATAGTTGTCCTTTTTTACCTGCGAGCATGTCACATGTGTAGAACATCCAATCCGTGATTTTTATTTTTATTTTTTTAAAAAAAAAAAAAAAAGGCCCACACCAATCACCACCTGATATGAAAATCAGATCGATCCACTCATTGGGTGGGACACACCAGCATGCTGAGTCATCCATTTCTGCCCATTGATTTTGAAAATCTCTCTCGACAAGTGAATCGGCCCTGATTTCGTATGTGTTTCATCCATTTGACATCTAATCTGTTGATTAGGTCATACAAACCCAGATGAAGGGAAAAAACAAATATCAGCTTGATCCAAACTTTTAGGGCCTCCTTCACTCAACACTGTTTCCTGTAATGTGGTCAAGTTGAGATTGGGATATACCCCATTTTTGGTATCATACCGTAAAACGATCTAGAAAAATAGATGGACAACATGGATGAAACACATGCATCATGATGGGGCCTATAGGGCACCGACCATTAGCCATTGGCTGGTGGCAGGGGAGTAGCCAATCCGTTTCCGGAAAAAATTGGCTCTCTTTCTCCAAAAGACATTCACATCCTTCAACTCAATCTACTTTAGGATTTTCCAAAAACGGGGGTACTTTAGTCCTTTAGAGAATCCTGCTTTTAGCAAACATGTATAATATCTAGATGGACCATGATATAGGACCTGCCATTGATGATCCATACCCTAAGTTCTCATTTATTGTACAATCACAGCCTTTGGATTGGATGATGTCTTAGCAGAAAATGGACAATCAAAAGACCAATATTCGACCTTTTATGACCATCTATTTTATTTCCTCAAAAGTCCTCAATAGAATGATCACGACCATCAAATCAGTCTGATTTTGAGGTAGACCCTACCTGTTGATAGGTTTGGATTTATTATATGTTAGCCACGTGTAAGAAAATGCAAGCCCAAACGGTCCTATGAGTTCAAACCACAAATCAGCCTGAACCGTCCATTTCATTCGTACACGTGTGGACCACCTAATGAACAAATCAGCCTGAATTTTCATACAACACACTTGTATAAGGAGGAATTTCAGGCCATCAGCTTGGATCTCGCACACGGGTGTCATGTTGCCACGTGCAAGAGTCTACTATATTTTTATAGAATTACAAAAGGCACACACTCACAGCTCTTGTGTCAGTGGCAACTGCAGTGACCACAAACATGAGATTGAAGGTGACGATGAACTCCAAAGCAAAGGCCTGGCCGTAGCTTCCTGTGGGGACAGTCACCCCTCCCCCCATGAACGGATGAAATATCCCCTTGAGTGCAAATGCAGCACAGATGGAAGCCACCACCTGTGCACCAATGTACATGGGCACCTGCAAAGTTGGCCCCACATGTTATTCTAGAATCTTCTAGAAGAACCCATATGAGAGAGAGACAGGTATAGTAGTTGTGTGTACCTGTTTCCATGGGAAGTGCCTGAGAGCTGCAAAGGCAATGGTCACTGATGGGTTGAGGTGGGCCCCAGAGATGTGGCCAGTTGAGAGTATGACTATCATCACAGCTAGGCCAGTAGAAGCAGCTAACCCAAGAAGTGTAACTGACCCTTGTGTCTTCTGATTCACAATGCCTGTTGCTGCCCCAGCAAAGATGAGTATGAGTGTGCCAATGAATTCTGCACCCACCTGATTTCACCATCACCCAACAACACAGAGAGACATATGGGTCAGTTTTCATTTCAGAAAATTCATGACAACATGTTACATGTGTGAGAGACTGTGCCCATTCTTCAGGTAGGGCACACAATAAATATGCCCTAGCACAAAATTTTGGATGGTCAATAATCAGGTGGGCCACATGTGTACATTATTTTTTATCTTTACTTACCATCTTCTTTCCATATACTTGTGGCCAACTTGATGATCAAACAGACCTGAAATTTGGGATGAGGAATGTTCACCAATGGGCCGACCTGATCAATGGCCGGGAATCCGAAGAGTCTCGCTCATGTTAGAAGATCTGATGAACCCAGTAGTGGGGGACTGCGGAAGCGTGGAATCGTTCGATGTCATCAAATGTTAAGTTTCGATGGCACCCAATACACTTCAAGGTCATCGAAAGGTTAAGTTTCGATGACACCCGGTAATTCAAGATTAAGGCACGTATATAATGACAACTCTATAACATGAGTAGAAGATCTAAACCATTCATTTGTCATGGCCCCAAGAAGAAGCTGAACCAGTGGTGGGAGAATACGGTATACTAATATATAGATACACATGGCCCACTGATTTGAAATCACATAACATGTTTATATTAAGAAAAGCTATAAACAATTCTATGGTGCAAATGAAGGATCTAAGCCATCAGATCGTTAGGGAATGGAAATTTATTAGAGATAGACACTTAGAAAAATGGACCCAATTATGCTAATAGTGTTTAGAAACTTGTTTTAGATCGCTGAGTTCGACTACGGGCCACCCATGTTGTAGAACTCTTTTGCACTCACCTTTCTTGCAAGTGAGATCTGAGAGGGCGGCAATGTGCAGGCAGTACCGAGGCTTCCTTCTTCCATTGCCCATGCATCACTAAAACACCTACAGCTTTTGAGAAGGGACCTTCTACCATTTACACTCCTCTCTGCCTTGAAACCACCAAAGAGTGGGGCCCCAGGAGTGCCTGAGGTTACAGGAGTGGATGGTGCTGATGGAACATCCTCAGTGTCCACCATCACTTCAATTGGGATGAAGAGAGTGAGGAAAACCAAAAAACAAGGTTGGGATTTTCTATAACTTGGGAACTCTTCTCCTCTGTTTGTTTTTGTTTGGAGGGAGATCTCTTCATGTATACTTGTAATGTGTGAGGAGGTGAGTGTTTAATTTGAGGGGTAGAATACTAATTGTGTTTTTGGCCTATTCTTAGATAGTGCTGACTCATCTACCGTACACATAGATTAGTGTAAGTCAATCAAGACCACCCAAAATTTGGGCCTTATTCTAGATGGAACATAGGCCAAAACTCAGAGTTGGATTACCTTAACTATGTGTTATTGTCTGTTGATTTTCAACCATGGATATGATGGAAACCAAAGGTTTGGATTACCGGATCAGTGTAATTTCTGAACATGATCCATGGATAATTAAGACCCACGATTTGGACGGTTCGGATCGATGCACGGTTTATGTATAGTGTACAGTGAAAAGTTGGGAAATGCACATGTAGTTCAGCCCCCTTGACTTGAAAGTTCCAAAATGGAAAGAGAGTAGTAGTGGTGAGGATTGAAATTGTGTGTATGTGGAAAAAGGTGGAGGAGGAGGATTGAAGAGGGGGTGGAAGTGCTTGGTGGGGCTTTGTTTTTGGAAGCTTTTACATTTGGGAGTTTGAAATGGGGTTGTTTTTAGATTCAGACATGCTTTCCTGGATGGGCCACACTCAATGTTTGTCTTTCACCGTTGTAGATTAGCCCACTCTCTCTATGTTGCCCATTTGGTCTCAAATTGTCAAAAGAAGGGTTATGGTTGTTTCATGGAAAACTGATCATGGTCCTCTCTCTCTCTCATGGGTGAATCAAGGGTGATGCCATTTTTAAGTCAGCTGTTAGTAATTACTTAACAATGACTAATCTTACAATTAAATTAATTATTTTTAATTGAGAAATGATCACGTACAGCCCATGTATGTGAATTTTAACATGCACCTAAACCTAAACCTAAACATGGAAACCCAAGCCTCAACCCGATCCCGAACCCGAACCCGATTTCCTAAACCTTAACCTATTCTCATTTTCCAAAGCTATAACCTAAACCTAAACCTAAACCTAACCGAAACCTATAACCTTAACATATAACCTTAATATAAACCAAAAACCTAAACCTTAACCAAACCCTAACCTTAACCTAACAAAAACCTTAACTCAACCTTAACCTAAACCTAAACCAAACAAAACCTTAACCTATAACTAAACCTATACCTAAAACTAAACCTAACCTAAACAAACCTATAACAAAAACCTAACCTAAACCTAACCTAACCTAAACCTAACAACCTATACCTAATCCTTAACCTACTCTCAAATCCCTAACCTAAACCTACACCAAATCCCAATCTCAACTCCTAACCTAAACCTAAATCTAAACTTGAAAACCCAAGCCTAAACCTGATCCTAAACCTGAACCCGATTTCCTAACTTAAACCTTAACCTTAACCTATTCTCAAATCCCTAAACCTAAACCTACACCAAATCTCAATCTCAACTCCCTAACCTAAACCTAAACCTAAACATGAAAACCCAAGCCTCAACCCGATCTCGAACCCGAACCCGATTTCCTAAACCTTAACCTATTCTCATTTCCCAAAGCTATAACCTATAACCTAAACCTAAACCTTAACCTAAAACTAAACCTAACCCATCCCACCCGAACCCGAACCTAAATCTCTAAACCTAAACCTATAACCTAAACCTAAAACCTAAACCTATAACCTAAACCCTAACCTAACCTTAAAACCCATAACCCATAACCTAAACTCAAATCCCTAAACCTTAACTTATAATCCAACCTAAACGTATACTTAAAACCTAAAATTATTCTCAAATCCCAAAACCTATAACCTAAACCTAACCTTTCCCTAAACCTATAACCTACACTTATAACCTAAACATATACCTTAATCTTAACCTATAACCCATACTTACAACCTTAACCTAAACTTATAACGTAAACCTAAACCTATAACCTAAAGTTATAACCTAAACTATACCTATTATCAAATCCTAAACATATAATATAACCTAAACCTATAACCTAGTACAATCTTAAAGCTATTTCCATAAACTGACTTTAGTCTTTTCATTGTAGACATGAATAAGAGTTGGATGCAAGCTAAGAACATGTTTGGCCCAGAGTATAACAAAGGGGTTGAAGAGTTCATGGAATTTGCGCGAAATCGAGCAGATTCAAGGAATAGGATTAGGTGTCCATGTCAAAAATGCAAGAACATGATATTTAAGATTTTAGACAAAGTAGAGGACGATTTGTTCATAATTGTGATTGACCAGGGTTACACTTGGTGGATCTATCATGGTGAAGATATGACCCATAGAGTTGAGCCCACTGAAGTCATTGCTGATCGAATTGTGCCGGATGACGAGGATGAAGACGTTGACGAAATGCAAGATATCATAGGGGATGTGTTTAGGGGAACAGCTGCGGATACTGATTTTGCAGCGACAAGCAGTAGTCAAGATATTCCTCCAATGGGTGATGTCGAATCAGAAAAGTTTAGTAGGTTGTTGAGGGATGCGCAATGTCCACTTTATCCGGGGTGTAAGAACTTCTCTAAGTTGAATTTTCTTACAAAGTTACTTCATTTGAAGACAATAAATCGCTGGAGTAACAAATCGTTCGTCATGTTGCTAGATTTGTTGAAAGAAGTATTGTCGGACGGTGAGACATTGCCAAAGTCCCATTACGAGGCAAAATCCATAATGCGAGACTTGGGCCTTGGTTATGAACTCATACATGCATGATAATAAATGATTGTTTATTATATTGGAAAGAGCATAAGGATGCTGGACAGTGTCAAGAATGTGGAGAGTTTAGGTGGAAGTATGGCAAAGCCAGGGATAAGAAAATTCCCCGCGAAAGGGTGTTAAAGTACTTTCCATTGAAACCCAGATTGCAAAGATTGTTTATATCTCGTAAGATGGCTGAAGATATGAGGTGGCATAAGAAGAAACGCGTTCATGATGATAGTACACTGAGGCACCCTGCAGACTCTGAAGCCTAGCAAAATTTTGACAAGCAACATGACTGGTTTACAGAAGATTCTCGCAATGTTCGACTAGGCCTTGCAAGTGATGGTTTTAATCCATTTGGTAATATGAGTAGATCGTACAGTATGTGGCCAGTGGTACTTATGCCCTACAATTTACCTCCTTGGTTGTGTATGAAGGAGTCATTTTTCATGATGTCATTGCTTATTCCTGGACCCAGGTCACCTGGGAATGACATTGATGTGTACTTGCGACCGTTAGTAAATGAGTTAAACGAGTTGTGGAGTCAAGGTGTACACACGTATGGCACATTTGCAGGACAAACATTTCGATTGCATGCAGCGGTCTTGTGGACAATAAATGACTTTCTCGCGTATGGAAATTTGTCTGGGTGGATCACGAAGGGCAAGTTGGCTTGTCGTACATGTGTATTGAGACTTATTCATTGTCATTGAAGCATGGTTGAAAAACGTGTTATATGGGTCATCGTCGCTTCCTTCCAAGCAATCATAGTTGGCATAGGAAGACGATGATCTTTGATGACAAACAAGATCATAGGCTACCCCCGAAAGACCTATCTGGAGAAGATGTGATGCAACAACTGAGTAACATTGGAGAAGTTAGATTTGGTAAGGCATCGCACTTGAAAGAGAGGAAACGTACAGTATTAGACTATAACTGGAGGAAGAAGAGTATCTTTTTTGAGTTGTCCTATTGGAGTGATCTGAAATTGCGACACAACTTGGATGTCATGCATATTGAGAAAAATATATGTGACAATGTCTTCAGAACATTGATGAACATAGAGAAGAAAACAAAAGACAGTTTGAAGGCTCGATTGGATTTACAAGAAATGAGTTTAAGGAAAGAGTTGCACTTGCAACCACATGAAAATTCGTATACTATACCAACAGCCTGCTACACGTTGACCAAACTAGAGAGAAAGCATTTACGTGAATAGTTAGATCGGTTAAGTTTCCCGATGGGTATGCGTCAAACATATCTCGGCGAGTAAACGTTACGGATTGTAAGGTAACAGGAATGAAAAGTCATGATTATCACGTCCTTCTGCAACGCCTACTGCCGGTTGCGATTCATGGATTCCTGAGCAAGGATATCAGTGCGACGCTGATTAAATTGGGGATATTCTTTAAGGATTTGTGTTCGAAATCGTTGAATGTGGATGTTATTAAACGACTGGAAAGGGACATTGCCATAATCCTTTGCAAACTTGAAAGAATATTTTCACCTGCATTTTTCGATGTCATGGTACACCTAGCGATTCACTTACAGCACGAGGCGAAGCTTGCAGGCCCAGTACAATATCGTTGGATGTATCCAATCGAAACGTGGTAGAATCTATTAAAATTTGTATTCATTCCATAAACTACATATATCCATGTTTTCATACGTATAACACAGTGGTTTTGTGTACAGATATCTTCACACACTCAAACAATTTGTGAGAAATAAGGCACGACCGGAGGGGTCGATAGCTGAAGCGTACATTGATAATAAGTGCCTTACATTTTGCTCCATGTATCTTCGTGGCATAGAGACTAGATTCAACCGAGAAGATCGGAATGCCGATGAAGGGCAGGAGCATGAACAAGGACGCATATCTATATTTGCACATAACGTTCATCCTTTATGATCCCCGACGTTTCAGGATATGGACCTTGGGGATCTAGCAAAGGCGCAGTGGTATGTGTTGCACAATTGTGAAGAAATAGAGTCGTACTTGAAGTAAGTCTTCCCTCGATTATTGTAATTTCTACATACGATGATCTTAATGTTTCTTGCTGACGACGTGCCATTTATGTGTAGTGAACACATAGACGAGATGAAGTCCAAATTTCCCACAAATTATGATCGAATGCATCAGGATCAGTTTCCAGAATGGTTCTCCAAACGTGTAAGATTTCACATTGTATCTCACCACACTTAGAATTTTCGTTGTATTACACATTATTTCAACCTAAGAAAATCACTAAACAATTATATTTTGTACATGATAATAGATAAAGACGTTGCGTACAAGCAACTCTGCGGATGCGTCTGATGCACTATACTCACTGGTGTGTGGCCCTGATAGACGTGTATCTAGATATACAGATTGTATTGTAAATAGGATTCGGTTCCACGCTGAAGAACGTGAGAAGTACAGGACCATGTAAAATAGTGGGGTAGTTGTGAAAGGAACAAATGAGGAGGATGAAATTGACTTTTATGGCATTTTGACTGATATTATTGAGCTGAGTTATTATACGAGAAAGTGGGTGTACTTATTTAGATGTGATGGTGGGACATTGGAAATAAGAAGTTGGGAATACAGACTGACAACTACTTTACGAGCGTAGATTATCTCGGAAGTGGTTTAAGGACGACCCATTTGTCCTCGCCAGTCAGGCTGAACAAGTATTTACCTCGCTGACACTAAGTTAGGCGGCTCTTGGCACGTGGTGCAGAAAATAAATCTCAGGAACGTATTTAACGTTCCCGTACCAGAAGTTGAAGATAATGAGGACGGGGGAAATGACAAGTTTAGGGTTGAACAAGCATATCAAGAAGACATGTCATCTAGGGATACAAGGACTGATTCAAGTGTTGATATTGATGTGGTGCAATTAGACAGAGATGATGTGCCACCTGATCATGTTGATGCCTCATTAATACAAGACATTGTTAGAGATGATACAGGTTTCATTGATTGCAAACTATGAGGAGGAAATACTAATCAGCGATAGTGATGGTGAAGAAGAAATAGCCCTAAGCAATAGTGATATAGACAACGATTATTAAATGTACACATGATTTACATGTCATTTTTCAATTCAAATAATTTATGTATTCCATGTATACATGAAAATTACAAGTCATGATTAATTCCTTTTATCGACTTGTTTATAATCCACATTTACAGTTGAGACAATTTCTGATCATGTCATCCTCAAACCGGAGCATAGCAGAAGCACGCAATATACTCATCAGCTGTTACAGATGGACGTTTCGGTCCTATCTTCTTCTGGTAGGGCCATAGAGATACCCGGTCTGGTCGATGAGTGTAGAGTGGAATATATCGACAACGACTCAGACAAAAGATTATATGAAATTTCGGAGCTGATGGAGATATATAACCGTGGGAAACGAGATATGGAAGATGCGACTCTATCACTTGTACATCTAAATGGAGTCTCGAGAGATCAGATTTCTCCTATTGTGACTGTCATGTTGGCTATAAAAATGTTCAATGCTTCACACAAGATGACATACACTTCTGAAGCATACAATAACTTATGCAGGGAGTACTTCGGATAGTTTACCTCAAAGTTGTTTCGTATTACAATAAATATTTGTATTTAATATACAATGACAATATGTGATGGAATTTTCAATGGTTATAGATTAAAGTTTACAGTTTTATTATATTATGCTTGTATTATAGTGTAATGGTCTAATCATATTTTATTCATCTCTCTGAGCATAAGCACAAATGCATTGTACCGTCAACACAACTTGTATAATGTTTTAGTATATTCCACTTGTATTGACATTGTTTAAATTTATAAATTCGTAGTTCGCACATATTCAGTGATGGCACCAGGTGGGAGAGTACGTCGTTCACGCACTGGATTTACCCCTTCTACCCGTGATACGACAGAGCCAGTATCGCCGTCGCATATTGCATCGCAGGCGTCTGACCCCTCAGTCACGCATACATCAGGCACTACATGTAAGTTTAGACATATATTTCTTTTAATGATTCTGTTTATGTTTAGACTTAAATAATTCTGTTGCAATAGTGTCGTCGACCAGCCGGCGAGGACGTGGACCCACGCGTGGGTTACTTTTAGAGCGACTTACGCGTGAGGGTAGGGTGACGGTAGAGTTCTCACAGGACTGTATTAGACCTGTTGGGAATAATGTCATGTTGTTTACGTCAGAGGTCGGTGTCTTATGCCGATCTCTGATTCCCCCCACCACCCCCCGTTGGAGAGACGTGACAGATGATGTTCAGCAGCTCATCCGTCAGCACCTTCAGGTAAATTTTAGTCAATTAAAATTTATTTTATAAATGTTCATTTACGGTTAAGTTATTTTCTTAATGAGTTTATTGCCTTAATCTATTATTTATGATTGATTTGAGTGTTCTGCACATCTCCTATGCCTTCGACGACATGATGAAGGAGCGGTTCAAGGATTACCGCACTAGGTTACACCGGCAGTACAAGTTGTGCGTGAGCTACGAGGAGGCCGTACAGTCCGCACCGCTGCACGTGACTGATGGGGACTAACGGATACTTTGTGATAGGTTTTCGTCTGATTCTTTTCAGGTAATATTTACATATTTACGATATCTTAACGTAATAATTAAATTTACAATTCATAACAATGTATTATGAATAATGTGTTCCAGAAAAGTAGCAAAATAAATTCTGACAACAGAGGAAAATTAGAAGTGAACCATGTAGCTGGTTCAAAGTCATCGTACGACTTCGTCACGACATGGTAAGAAAGAACTAGTAATTATTACGTTTATATATTCTTTCCATGCATTTATATTAACTCTATTGTTCTTTCGATTGCGCAGCGAGATTCCATCACTGGCCAGGAGCCCGGACCAGTAGACTTCTACAAAGGGACTCACTATCAGCAGACGACGGGATCTTGGGTACATCCTAGAGCCAGCAAGATTTGGGTAAAAATCCTCACATTGTAAAATTTAATTGCATTAAATTATAATAATGTCATTTATTATGAAAATTCATATGTTTTCATTACAGGAGGAGATGAACACCTTACGCAGTCAGCCCACTCCCGATGGTATTCAGCGGAGTGAGCCAGAGATCCTGAGTCAGGTGCTTGGCACCCGTTCTGGATATGCGCGTGGGTTTGGCGATGGTGCCAAGCTCATGACACCCGCTAGAGTTGCCTCCAGCCGATCCATCGTCATTGGCGACAGCGCCGTACGCCGAGCTGATACCGCAGAGAGAGAGGTTCAGCAGCTACGGGTCGTCGTCGATGACATCAAAGAGCAGCTGGACAATCAGACAGAGGAACAGGAGAGGAAGATGATGGAGGAGCTGGCGAGGCAGAAGGAGGAGCAGGAGAGGAAGATGGAGGATCATCTGAAGAGGCAGAGGGAGGAGCAGGAGAGGAGGATGGAGGATCATCTGGTGAGGCAGAGGGAGGAGCAGGAGAGGAGGATGAAGGAGATGCCGGTGGAGCATGAGCGACGGATGATGCAGATGTTACAAGCTTTCACTGCACGCTTACCCACCGATGCCCCACCACCTCCGCCTTCATCTTTGTGATTTTTTGTATATTTGTTTATTATGTTAAGTTTATATGTATTTATGTGTGAATAAATGTGATGCGGATAAGATTGTTTGTGTTTGAATGAATGTAGTTTATGTTTGGCTTTGGGTTTGGGTTTAGCTGGATGTGAATGTGAATATGATGAAATATATTATATAACAGGTGTATATTAGGATGAATATGATGAAATATATTGTTAACAGGTGTATATTAGGATGAATATGATGAAATATATTGTTAACAGGTGTATATCAGGAATTTTGTGCGGAATTTTGAGCTGTATATTTAAAAAAAAAAAAAAAAAACAGAGAGAGACTTTTAGCGACGAAATTTTTCGTCGTTAAAAGTGGAACGATTTTTTTAGCAGCAAAAGTTTTCGCTACTAAAAATTCTTGGAAATTTTTTGGCAGCGAAAATTTTCGCTACTAAAAGTCATATAAATTTCTTGGCAGCGAAAATTTTCGCTACTAAAATCTTGGAAATGTTTTTTTGCAGCGAAACTTTTCGCTGCTAAAGTCTTAGATATTTTTTGGTGGCGAAAATTTTTGTTGCTAAAAAGTCTTGGAAGTTTTTTGGCAGCGAAAATTTTCGCTGCTAAAAGTCATGTAATTTCTTCGCAACGAAAATTTCGCAACTAAAAGTCTTGGAAAATTTTTTTAGCTGCAAATATTTTCGCTGCTAAAATCTTAAGTTTTGCTGCTAAAAAGTCTTGCAATTATTTGGGTATTTTTGGAAAATATTTTTGGCAGCGAAAATATTCGCTGCTAAAAAGCTTGTAAATTTTTTTTGCAGCGAAACTTTTCACTGCTAAAAAGTCCTGGATATTTTTTCGGCGGCGAAAATTTTCGCTGCTAAAAGTCTTGGCAGTTTTTTTGGCGGCGAAACTTTTCGCTGCTATAAAGTCCTGGATATTTTTTTGGCAGCGAAAATTTCGCTTCTAAAAGTCTTGGTAGTTTTTTTAGCGACGAAACTTTTCGCTGCAAAAAGTCTTGAAATTTTTTTTGGCAGCGAAAATTTTCGCTGCTAAAGGTCTAGAAAAAAATTTTTAGCAACGAAAATTTTCGTCGCTAAAAAACTTGCATTTAGCAACGATTTGAATTTTTCGCTGATAAAAGCCTTGTACATCGGTCTTTTAGTGACGAATGTAGCGACGAAAATTTTCGTTGCTAAAAGTTGTTAGCTGCGAAAATTTGACTTTTAGCGACGAAAATTTTCGTCGCTAAAAGTGGTGTTTCTTGTAGTGTCATGGCGGAACCCAATATGAATGATGGATTCTCGTTAGGAACAATTGGACCTGACGTCACTGAAAGTGGACCACTTATTGGCAGGATTCTCAAAGCTATATGAGAAATTACAAAGCATGTAGTGCTTCAGGTAAGGCAAAATTAGGCATAAAATTAGGCCTAACTCACACCTATAACCTATGATGAAATGAGAATTTTACTAGAAAGGTTCAAGAGACTGAGGTCACATGTCTTCACAGGCTAATCTAATTTGATTAAAGCAGAGAGGTGTAAGAAACAAATTGAGAAAATTCTTTTATCAATGAATTCTAATGAATACTAGAAGGCAGAGCTGGCCATTTACTATTAGAAGGGGAGACAGATCACTAGTGGGACTCAGTGGTTAGGGTCAACCTAGGAGTCGAAGCCTGAAATTAGACATTATTCTATGAGGAATTCGACAAGAAATATTTTCTGAATTCATGCAGGAGCAAAAGATTGAGGGACTGAAGAGTTTATGGACTTAGAACAGGGCAAGATGACAATAAGCCAATACGAGGCCAAATTCACAGAGTTGTCTTGATTCGCGACATTTATGGTGTTTGATGAAGCCCATAAGGTTTGTAATTTTAAGAGAGGCTTAAAGACCCCTTATTCGTAGCAGACTGACTCCCTTCAAGCTAAAAACCCACATTGAAGTATGAGAGCATGCCATGGTGATAGAGAAAGATATTAATGAAAATTTGAGGAACCATAATAAAAAGAGGGATGCAATGAACGGTGCAAGAACCAAGTTGACCATTTACATGTTAGAAGGAGAGGCAAATCACTAGTGGGACTCGGTGGTTAGGACTAACCTAGGACTCGAAGCTTAGAACTTGACATTATTTTTTGAGAAATTCGATGAGAAATATTTTTCTAAATTCATGCAAGAGCAAAAGATTGAAGAGTTTATAAACTTAGAATATGACGAGATGACAATAAGCTAGTACGAGGTCAAATTCATAGATCTATCTCGATTCGCGAAATTTATGGTGTCCAATGAAACCCGTAAGACACGAAGATTTGAGAAAGGCTTGAAGGCCCCTATTCGTAGCAAACTGTCTCCCTTCAATCTCGAAGCCTACACCGAAGTATTAGAGTGCACAATGGTGACATAGAAAGATATTAATGAATTTTGAAGGAATCACAAGCAGAAAATGGACGTAAAGAGCGATTCTAGAACCGCATATCATACATTTTGTCAGCCTAACAGGATGCAGTCAAAAGATAGAGGATGATGTTGATGACCAGATAAGCTCCAACACAACTGCCATTAAGATTTTTGAGAGTTTTCTATAATTGTAGACTTGCGGATCACCCTAACCATAATTGCCCCCGACCAGGGACCACCACAATCGTCCTTCCAACCACCCCAATAGTACACACCATTACCTTCGTATCAACGACCCTAGCCATATCTTTCAGTGTCTCATCTGTATCTAAGATCGCCTCAACCATACTCACAGAAACTACCCCGACCACATCCGAGATCACCTTAGCAGGGACCACCACTATTATATCAGAGTTCACTTCAATAGCCACACCAACAATTTAGATTTCAACAATATTAACAATTGAGATAGGGATGGCAGGTATATCGCTCACCAGCTCAGAGACGTGCTTTCGCCTTAGTGCGATCAAAGGACAACACAGTTCAACTGTATGATGACTCACGACAATAGTATGATGACTCTGTGCAGTGATATGATGGCTCGGCATAGCCATATGGCACGCCACGTAGGCATATAATAATAAAAACCCCCATGCGAGGATCCAACATTACCTGGGTGTTGGGGGCCTTGCACAAAACCTTAGGATCTAGCCTCCCGAAACAAATCAGAATTATGGAATAATAATGCAATGAACTAAATCAAAACATAAACCACACCACACCAGGGATTTTTACGTGGAAAACCCTCAAAGAAGTAAAAACCACGGGACCTCGTCCAGATCAACAATCCACTATAAAGCAGAACGTTACAACCGATCACAAGCACACACCGCTTAGATCAAACCTTCTTCACTCACGCAGGAGTGGATAAACAATAAGAGAAACAAGAGAAAACAGAGAGATCTCACCGATCACGAAGACGTAGAAGCGCTGAGACGTGGACTGCGAAATAGATCACCTCTACGAGCGGAATCTCCCTTCTACAAGCTTCTCTCTCTCTCTCTCTCTCTCCTCTCTCTCTCTCTCTCTCTCTCTCTCTCTCTCTCTCTCTCTCACGCCTTTTGATAGCCCTAAGCCCTCCTAGAAAACTTTTAGGAAACATAGAATGTCCTGGAATCCACCCCAATCCCGGATACACCATTTTATATAAGAATAGAAAGAGGTATAACCCAAATAGGAAATAAAATCCACAAAATCTGTGTTTCCGCAATCGCATCTGCGGAACTCGTCGATCATATTGAAGGTCTCTCGATAACAGCTTCGATATCATCGACAAGTCTCTCGATGATATCGGAACAGGACCAAAGCTGTCCAGCGACCAGGGGTGGAAATTCCAACAATTATCGATCATATCGACCCACTCTTGATGACAGCCTCGATATGATCTAAAAGTCTCTCGATCATATCGACAGGACAAAAAATAGTCCAACAACCAGCAGTAAAAAATTCTGCAATTATCGATGATATCGAAACCTGTTTGATTTTATTGATACCAACAATGAGGAGAAAAATTCCCATCACTGGGGACATTACCACTTATGGAGGTTGGGTGGGATGCATAGTTTACTTTTACATTTGTGATATGCACATTGATCGAGGTCGGGTAGATGATCACCAATTGTGTGTAAGAAGCCACTTATGTAAGCTAGAAGGGATATATAGTTTACTTTTACATATATGTGTATACTCTGGTTATTCATCAATTATATAGCATTCATGGCACTTTATCTTGTGAGCATGTTCATTCTGATTATATTAAATATTTTATTGTAATATTTGGATGATTATTTTACAAACTTATGTGATATCATCTCACTGGCTTATTAGCTCATATGTACGGGATCATGTTTCAGGTTACGATTTGGAGTGTTACACTATAGAAGATTATTATTAGAATTTTTGTTTATTTTTTTCATCCATTATTTAAGGGTTACTTTATTTTTTATAAGATGATATATTGGATCTTTACTATTAGTTAGTATTAAATGTGGAAGGTGCAGTTGGATTAAATTATGGTTATTTTATTTTAGCTTTCTTTTATTTAATTATAGTGTTGTTTTGTATATTGAAATGTGTATAACATTGATATGAATGAATGTATGAATGTTACATTTGGAACTTACACTTGGTTTCGGGACTCGAGTGATCGTATCCGCATGTCAAATTTCAGAGCATGACAAGTGCATCTTTTTAATAGATTGGATTTGTCTATGAAAAATATGTTGAGATACTCACATAATTTGAAAGGTTTTAAGGGTAGGTGTCCCCTAATTGTTCCCCTATTATGACTAGGGCAGTTGACAGATCAAGTCAAGCTTGTGGTTGGCTTGAGCTCGAACTTTGAACTATTGGGGATGGTCCTAATTGGCCGGCTCTATTCAAAATTTTGATTTTGTTTGGCCTGAGCCTAACCCATTAACAACCTGAAGTATGACCCACCTATATCTTGAATCAACCTGAATTTTGGAACACGTGAAGGAAGCACTTCACAGGCAAATTGAATATGAGTGACACAACATAGCGGAACAAGGTTGTATGGTGACCTACCATTACTTTGAAGAATGCAAAATACATCAGTTTCTCGAGGCTAGATTATCTATGAACCTTAATGGAATAAGTTTTTTCTTCTAAAAGTCTTATTTATTACGATAATATAATGGACATTTTGAAATTCTTGAGATATTTTCATGAGAAATAAACTAAACCATATTTGTGATAATATAATGACATTTTCAAAATATCGGCAGTTTTAGTTTTTGTGACTTTATTGCAAATTTATCTCAATATTAACATGAGAAAGATGATATTAACAAATTCATTATATTAATTAGTATTTGAAAAAAAAAAAAAAAAAAAAAAAGACTTGGCTTATCAACTTATGAGTAAAGACTCATATGAGTTAACCCATGACTCAGTTGAGTCTTATAAAATTTGACCAGGCTCAATATATTTTTTGTTAAAATTAAACAAAATGATATAATTAAAAATATATACATGTTATTAATGTATTCAAAATACTAATTAATAGTATATGTTATGATAAATTTCGAACTATATGAAATTAAGTCAAATTGTTCATTTTAATATCTTTTATATTTATTGGTACAAGCAAGTGCTCATCAAGCTTGTTTTTTTCAAATGACGTATCTCGAATTTTACTGTTATAGGGAGAGAGGATTCCATGCATCACCCATCATTTTTAAAATCAAAAACTTCTTTTAAATGATGAATATCGTAAATAAGATAAAATTTAGTTATAGCTTGCTTTTGTACTTGTAAAATATTAATTTTGAAATTATAGATATTAGAATCTAATAAAGCATATTAATTGACATGAAATTTTCCAGTAAAAAGTAATCTTTAGAAATTTTACTAAATAAAGCAACGAAAATCATTTACAAATTACTATTGAGTATTGATTACTTGATTTAGCATTTTTCTACAATGGATCAACTGGGTTCAAGCTTTCATGCATGCCTCGGTAGATTAATTGAGTCAATCCAAAACTCGTGCTAGTCATAGAAATAAACTATATGTCCATACCATGGATTTTGGTCCACCTTAGTCAACTTGAGCAAGTCCCTAGCTGACCCATTGTGTTTTCAAACAATGACAAAAATTATTAATTTAAAAAAACTATTTAATTTAGAATACTATATAAGGGTTGTAACTTCAGTTAGACCACAAGTCATTAAACTTTTTTTTTTAATTACCTCTACTATGTTCTTTTGGGCTTCCCTTCTTCCTTTTAGACATGTACAAACTTATTCCTAACTAGCACAGTTATTATACTACATTGCACGTAGTCAAACTATTTAAGTCTTCTTTCTCCCGTGTAATTTATTGGTGCTATTCATAATTTCTCTTGATCAAACCATTTAAGTCTTCTTTCTCTCGTATAATTTATTGTTAAAAATATACAGATTAATGTAATTTCTGTATAATATAGAAACCGAAAAATCACGATGATCAAAACCAAGGACAGGCTGAAGCACGTCTGAAAACACTGTCCTTAAAGCGTTATTTGCCCCTACTCAAGTGAATTGAGTAAGCTGATAGGTTACAGGCAAATTGCTTCTAGGATACGACGAGCCTGGTGTGGGTCTGCGTTCAGCAAACACGAAGGCCCACCTATTGGAACTCAATTACACAACTTCTGGCAGTATTACAATATAGAAAAAAAATCCCAAAAGAAAGAAAAAGAAAAAGAAAAAAGATTCTTTTGATTAAGACCACTGCACTGGTCAGTACTTCAGCCACTGGTTCAGTTGAACCGTTCTAGACCACATCGTTGGTCTGTTCTTCTAGTAAAGGTTTAACCCTTACTGTCTTGCTGGAACTACTGGAGTAAAGAAGAGGAGTAGTAGGCTGTCTCAGTTCGTATAAGTCTGCTGGAGTGGGTTTTGAGTTTTATTGGAAACCCATCCAGGTCCTCCTTTTATAGGCTATGGTGGCTGGGGGTTATGGTCCAGGGAAATAAATCCCATGACCGTTTTCTAGCTGTTGGAGAAAACTAGCCGTTTTATGGCCGTTTTCTGACTGTTGTGCATGGTCCATTAAGCTGCTGCATGCTGACTGTTGTGAGACAGCAGCTAGCCGTTTTCTAGCTATTAGGCTAGTCATGCAGCAGTTACAACTGGACCCTGTACTAATGGCACAGCTGTTACAGATCTTCTGCAACAGCTCTATTTTCCAGCCTCTATATAATTAGAGGGACTCTCATTCAGTCCTCTAGATTTTCGTCCAGCCAACCATCTACCTTAGCCACTAGTCGCACCACGACTCGCACACGTCTCGCTCCGGTTCGCGAAGGGAGCGACCTTCTGCGACACGATGCGTACGTGCGAAGTGCGAAGTGCAAAGTGCAAAGTGCGCTACTAGCGCCTCTACAGTCGCACTGCCTCACATGCCCACGCCCTCGCACCGAGCCCGAGCCCAAGACCGAGACCGAGACCGTGCCCGAGCGCGAGCACGCCCGCGGGTGTTCCAGTGCTACGCACTGGAACACGCAAGGTCCATAGTCCACGAACTAGGTAGGCAAATATTATAATACTCCACTATTATCATTTAAACCAAAGATTTTTCTTTTCCCTTTCAAAGTGCGCCACTAGCGCCTCTACAGCTACACTGCCTCACATGCCCACGCCCTCGCACCGAGCCGGAGACCAAGACCGAGACCGAGACCGTGCCCGAGCGCGAGCGAGCGCGCGGGTGTTCCAGTGCGCACTGGAACACGCAAGGTCCATGTCCACGGACTAGGTAGGCAAATATTATAATACTCCACTATTATCATTTAAACCAGAGATTTTTTTTTTCCCTTTCCCATGTGGGACTATTCTCAAAAAACCCACAAACGGTATTTTATCAAACAAAATAATATATTATATATATTATTTTTATTATTTAAAATATATTTAAAAATCAATATTTTTTCAACATTTATTGGTGCTACTCATAATTTCTCTTGAATACACTCATTTTTAATTACATATTTCCTTATGTTACTTATTTATCTCAACGTCCTCATTTCAAATATATTCATCTTATTAACATGTTATTCCTTACTCATGGTTTACTGGTAGACTCACAAGAGTTTCAACACAAAGGTCATGGGTTCAAGAACCTACCGTGGCCTCTGTGGGTGCATGTGTAAAAATAAAAAAAAAAATCTTATGGGCATGTTATTCCTTAATTGCCCAACATTTTATCCCATAAAACATAGCTAGTCTGATGGTCATTTTATTAAAATTCTTTTTAGTTTGATTAATACATGATGATCACATAAACTATAAGGGCACATCTCCATTTTTTACATTTAACATGGATTTAAGGGACAGCATCTTTTTTTAAAAAAATTTATTTTTAATCTCTCTTCATATGAATATTCGACTCAAGATATTAAAAGTGGTTAATTTAAAATAAATATGATGAACCCCACAATCAAAGTTGTATGAATAAATTTATTTGCAGGACGGGCCTAGACAGACGGCCTGGGGATGCATATTAGCTCAGACCTGGATCCAGTCAGGCAGGTGCCCTTAGAGCCCACCTTGCATTGTATATCAACACCGTCCATCCATTTTGCCAGCTCATTTTAGGACAGTCACAAATTTAAAACAAATACAAACCTGGATCACACAAGCGCCCACCATTAAAAACTTCCCGAGGTCTACTGTAATGTTTATTTATTTTGGAAGAAAGGGAAATATTTGTTGTCGATGAAGGGAAAACACAGATTTCAGTTCGATCAAAAACTTTCCTAGCCCGTAAGAAGATTTTAATAGTGGGAATTCGGCCCCTACTGTGTGGTCCACCTGAGATTATATATACTTCATTTTTGGTACCATGCCCTAAAATAAGCTGGAAAAATGGATGAACGGCGAGGATATAGGACGCACATATCAACGTGGGCACGATCAGTTCTTACCTGCCTGGCTGGATCCTGGTCACAGCTAATCCCGTCCGGAACCCTGCCCATTGACATCTGATAACCTTGAGTAGTATAGAAGCAGATATAAATCTTATAGTGGGCCAAAAAAGTTTTGGATCAAGCTGATATTTACGTGGTCCCCTCATCTAGGTCTCTGGGACCTTATCAAGAGGTTGGATGGCAAGTAAACATTCGGGAGATCCCAAGAAGGTTTTTATGGTGGGTATTCAATCACCATTGTTTCCTGTCGTGTGGTCCACCTGAGATTTGAATCTGCGTCATTTTTGAATATTGAATCATAGTCAAAATGAACGGACGGCATAGATGTAATGCACATACATTACGGTAGGCCTCACAGTCAGGGGTCCACCGAAGCTGCGGCCGAGCACTAGCTAAATTGTTTCCAAGCGTGCTGCCACAGAAAAGTTGAAAAGGATATATTGAAGACGGAAGATGCCACTCGTGCCAAAGCGTGTGTTAGATCCACGCCACTCGTTAGTTTGGGCCACCATGAGTTCTACCTCGCCCAAGAATAAGTAAATCCACTCATCAGATGGGTGACACATCTACATTAAATGGAATATATATATATATATATATATATATATATATATATATATATATATATATATATATATCAGCTTGAACCAAAACTTATGAGGTTCGCATGAAGGTTTTAATGGTTAATCGCTACTTTTTCATGTGGTGTGATCTACCTGAGATTTGGATCTACTTCATTTTTGGGCCCATATCTTAAAATGATTTGGAAAAATCGATGGACAGCATGGATATACAATATATCATCAAGGTGGGGCCCACGGTCGAGACTATACCTAATCCGCTCCAAAAATACCTGGATTATGCACAAGTGGGATACATGGATATACGTGCCATAAATCACTTCTTCAATCTCTTCTCGCCCAAAGAAATCCAAAAAGGAAACAGAATCAGATCCCATGCCACTGCAAACTCACATGGACGGTGGTTAGAGTTCTTCATGGCACCTACATCACAAGTGGGCCTAGTCTCTTAATCTTTCATTCCTTTTAAAATGGTGGTGACACATCCTTCTCACATGTTGCACAGATATTGAGTTATCCAAGCCATCCAAATTGCTGAGTCCCACTATGGATGTAGCTTATGTCTAAAACTAGACTAACCAAGAAATCCTAGCCATTCGGTTATTGGCTACCAAATGGATGGTTAGAAGCATAGTTTAAAAACCTAAAATAACTCCGTAAGTTCAAATCCTGGCGTCGTAGGGGAGCCGATTAGGTGCGACACTGGCCTCACCCAATATGGTGAGCAGCCCTTACCGTGGGGCCCATCTTGATGCACCGTCCATCCATTTTTACAGATCATTTTATAGCATTATTCCAAAAATGAAGAAGATCTAAATATCAGGTGGACCATGCTCCTGGAAACAGTGGTGATTGAACACACTACCATTAAAAACTTCTCAGGGCGGATCTTAATGTTTTCCTAGTGTTTATTTACCATCCAATCGGTTAATAGGGTCACATAAGCCTGGATGATGGTTAAAAACAAAAACAAAACAAAATATCAGCCTGATCCAAAAAATTTGTGGCCCATTAATAGTCAATCACCACTGTTTCCTATGGTATGGTCCACCTGATAATTGGATCTGATTAATTTGATTGAACTAAAATGATCTATTAAAAAGGATGGACGGGGTGGATATAGAATACAGACATCAATGTGGGCCCCACGGTAAGGGCAGCCCCATCTTGGGTGAGGCCGTGGTCTCACATAATCCACTCTCGCGTAGACCAAGTTCACGAGCCGAGGCTCGAAATTCGGTCGAACCGAGTTTACTCGCTCCGAGTCTCAAGTCAAGACAGTGAGTTTTGGAACTATAGCCAGAAGTAAAATAGGAAGACTTCAAATTCAAAGAGAAAAATCAGGTGATTGATAATATCTTCTTGATTTAATTTTTCAGTTATGCACCATTCACAGTTGGATATCAGTAACTTGGACGGTCTAGATAGGCAAACAACTATACCAAATATACGGTTGAAGAGTCACGGCTCTAAGAGTTCAAAGGATATCAAAGTTACATGGGACCCACAATGATGTATTTATTATATTCATACCGTGCATTCATTTGGCAGGATCATTTTAGAGCATTAGACCATAAATGAGTCATATCCAAAGCTCAAGTGAACCACACCACAAATAAAAGTGGGACAAAGATTCTCACCATTAAAATATTCATAGGCCCACCATAACATTTATTTTACATCTAATATATTCATAAGTTCACGGAGACCTGGATTAAGAGTAACAACAAATATCATCACATTAATCCAAAACTTCTGTGACCTTAGAAGGGTTTCAATGGTAGATGTTCAATTCTCAACTGCTTTTTTAAATCTAGCCTAACTAATCTTTGGATCTGTCTTATTTTTCATATCAAGACTTTCAACGAGCTCTCCACATGGATGGACAGTTTGGATATAACACATACTTCATGGTTGGGAACCAAATAACTTAGTGACGTCAACACACGCTGAGTCGGTGGTGTGTGGTACACCAGCCAATCCACTTTTATTTGATAATGACCCCTTGGTCCGTGTTCCATGGGGTCCACCATCATGCATGTGCTTTATCCACGCCATCGACCATTTGGCCCAGCTTCTTTTAGAGCATGAGCCCAAGAATGACACAGATCTAATTCTCAAGTAGGCCACCGCACATGAAATATCGATGGTTGAATGCACACCGTTAAAATCTTCTTGGGGTCACAAAAGTTATGGATCAAGTTAATATCTATGTTTTCTCCTCATCCAGGTCTATTTGACCTAAGCAACAAGTTGGGTGGCAAATACACACTACAGTGGGCTCTATAAAGTTTTTAACAGTGGGTGTTCAATCACCACTATTTCCCATTACATGAAATTCACTTGAGATTTGTATCTGACTCTTTTTTATCTCATGCCTTAGAATGAGCTGTTAAAATAGATGGACGGCATGGATACAACACATGCATTATGATAGGCCCACGGAACACCGACCAGTACCAACCAACACAAACATCAGTGCTGTAGGGGTCACTATACCTCGGTGATGTTTTATTGACATCAAAACCGTTCATCGTGTGTTCCCCTTCCCATTCTCTTTGCTCCCAAAACTCAGGTGGGCCAAGCCATATAAAATCAGGTGTGGCTGCTATAGTTTTGGAATGACCTGATCATTTTTGGGTATCAATTCATCTTGGTGCCATGTATCTTCTAGATGAATTAATCCCAATATACAAAACACAGTGGCCCCACATTCAATCTGGAAGGTTTTCAATATTGGGAGTCCCATCCTAACTGTTCCTTGTAGTGTGGCCTGCACAAAGGATAGATTGATTGGATGCTATTAAAATATCATGGTGAGCCCCACACATCGATTTAAACGCATTGACTTCAATGGAGAAACATCTGTATTGGATCCAGCCACAGTGCGAACTTCAAAGTACATTTTAACCTATTCCTATAATGTAACCATAGCTATCACATCAACCCATTTCCTTCATAATAACATATTCAAATAATTCCACTAAAGGACAATATCTATACATGTGCTCCCAGAAACCCCAGACAAGGGTCAACCCTTCATCATCAAACCCAACATTTTTTTTTTTTTTTTTTTGGGATCTTTTGATCTCATCCCTTTTATCTACATTTGTTAAATACATGAAGTTGATGAACTCTTATATGTGATTTCACCCTACGTTTTGTATACACGCACCCTTTTATATAATTATGGTATTGGAATAGGCTTGAAATGGACTATTCTGACACCAAGAATAAAAAGGATGGATGTGTAGAAAGGTAGGTCTGGATACTTTTATTTATGAGATACGATCACACACCAGTCTTTGATCATAGCCTCTTCTTTCATGCCAAAATGCCACATAAGTAGAATTTGCCATCCATAAGAAAGGTGGGCCACACTAGCTACGATGATCACTTGGTAGGAAAATCAGGTTAATCAACTTATTGGATAAGTCACACAAGCAACTATCTAATGATTTTGACCGGGTCCCTCTTGGAGGTGGACCCTCATGATTTTCATATCAGGCGATCATCTTGGTGTGGCCCACCTTTTCAAAGGTGGGATATTCTACACCTGCGACACGTTGGCGAGGAAGAAATGGATGAAATGAAAGTTTACATGTATGGCTTCGTAATGATAATTTCTCTATAACACATAGGTGCACATGTATTCCTTGTAAATTAACTATTTAATTTTTTTAAAGTATTCTTTGCCTTTATTTATTAGGACAACTGCGTTATCTTTCAACTATGCTTGAATTATTAACTTATAGAGGGGAGGGCATTTCAATACCCTTATCACCGTCTGAAGCTCCGTACCACTGATGGCCTCTCTTGAGTTTCGTCTTCTGGCAGTTTGACAGCTGAGTAGGCACCTGCCCCGCAGAGTGCGCCAAGAACAGGGGCTGTGAAGTAGACCCAAATGGCCTTGTAGTTGTTTGCAGCTATGGCTGGCCCCAGAGTCCTTACTGGGTTCATGGAAGCTCCAGTGCTTTCCCTATGCATCACAACACGAAGAGAAGCCATGAGATGATGGTTTTAATATTAGAATGATGAGGTTATTCTTCTAAAGGTTTTGCTAGAATACATCTATGCATAGGACGTAAGATATGTTTGGACTTTAGAGATTGGAATTTGATTTTTTGTCATTGACTCAAACCATTTTTGTTATAGGGCTCTCCTCCATGGGAATGCCAAAAAAAAAAAATCTATGTTGAGTATTTCAATCCTTTAATTAATCATACTAAGTTATGTTGGTTATTCTTCTTCAAAGCTTAAAATATACATTATCAAAGCGTCGAGTGATCTGACTCAGGAGGTTTTATTTATATTAGCATCTACCTTGCAAAGTGAAACCCATCATATAAATGGTATGGACCTTGTAAATGACCCATATTCAAACAATAAGTGTCCACCATGCAAAGTGAGACCCATTAATATAATGGTTTGGATCATTATAAGATAACTCATATTCAAAGGATAAGTACGACCTGTCATTTAAATGGTCCAGATCATTATAAGATGAGGCATATTCAAAGGATAAGTGTCCACCATGCAAAGTGAGACAAATGGTTTGAATCTTGTAAATGACCCATATTCAAAGTATGGATATGTCTTCGCCATGCAAAGTGAAACCCATCATATGATCACCAAGGAATTAGGATCCACCATGCAATGTGAGACCCATCATGTAAATGGTCATTGTAAGACAATCAGACAAGGCATATTTAACAGATAAGTGTCCACCATACAAAGTGAGACAAATATTCCAGATCTTATAAATGACTCATATTCAAGAGATAAGTGTCCATACAAATTTGAACCCAGAATACAAGAGGTACCTACCAAGAGAAAAAGAAAACTCACCACTCACTGGTGACCGAGGATGGAGGAAGGTGGTCCTTTTGGGAATGTTCAGCCATTGATGGCCATCACGGAGGAGATTGGGTAGGAATTTGGGGAAAGTGGATGAACAGGCTCTTATCTATCCACCATGCAAAGTGAGACAAATGGTCTGAATCATTTAAGGATAAGTGTCTACCATGCAAGGTGAGACAAATGGTTTGGATCTTATAAATGACCCATATTCAAAGAATAAGTATCCGCCATGCAAAGGTAGACCCATCATATAAATGTTCTGGATAATTGTAAAATAACTCATATTCTTAAGGATAAGTATCCACCCTGCAAAGTGAGATAAATGGTCTGGATCTTGTAAATAACTCATATTCAAATGATAAGTGTCCACCATGCAAAGTGAAACCCACCATATCAATGGTCTACGTCATTGTAAGATATAACCCATACTCAAAGGATAAGTCCCTACCATGCAAGGTGGGACAAATGGTTTGGATCTTGTAAATGACTCATATACAAAAGATAAGCGTACACCATGCAAAGTGATACCTATCATATACATGGTCTGTAAAATAACCTTATTCTAAGGATAAGTATCCACCATGCAAAGTCAGACAAATGGTCTTGGATCTTGTAAATGACCCATGTTTAAATGATAAGTGTCCACCATGCAAAGCGAAACCCACAATATAAATGGTCCAAATCATTGTAAGATGACCCATATTCAAAGGAAAAGCATATCCGCCACGTAACATAAGACCCATCATGTAAATAGTCTGTATCATTGTAAGATAATGTATACTCAAAGGATAAGTGTTCACCATGCAAAATGAGATCCGTCACATAAATGATCCAGATCATTGTAAAATGACTCATATTTAAAGGATAAAGCCCCGATGTATATGATATTACAATACATGTGATGTATTCTAGTAAGCTTAAGATTGACTCGGTTTCAACCCTGAGATCAAGGGATGCTTATATGGGTTAGATGGGTGTGTGTAAAAAATAATAATAATTCTTTTAAATAGGATTAATTAGTTAACACGAAGTGTAGGCCCCACGGTGACCTGTTAATACATCCAATTCAGGCATCATGTGAGCCCCGCATATTCTAGATGGACCATGATATAGGACCTGCCATTGATGATCCATACCGTAAGTTCTCATTTATTGGACAATCACAGCCCTTGGATTGGATGATGTCTTAGCAGAAAATGGACAATCAAAAGACCACTATTCGACCTTTTACGACCATCTATTTTATTTCCTCAAAAGTCCTTAATAGAATGATCAGGACCATCAAATCAGTCTGATTTTGAGGTAGACCCCATTCAATGTGGACCCTACCTGTTGATAGGTTTGGATTTATAATATGTTAGCCACGTGTAAGAAAATGCAAGCCCAAACGGTCCTATGAGTTCATACCACAGCGACTTAAGTGTAATTTCTAATTTGGCCAAGGGGGAGAAGGGAAATTCAATTCCATACCCGGCAATGAGTACGTTGAGCATTACAGTAGCCCCCACTGCAATCCCTGCCAGCTCACCTACCTGCATGGGCGAAGACATTACAGCATGAATACATATAATTACCAAAAAGCCCTTATCTTTAGATCAATTACAATAATGCCACCCAAACATCTGACACATGTGAAGCGACCGGTTCTTCTGCAACGTTTTAGAACAATCCAACTCTCGAAGCGGTGAAGAGCCCACCATGATGTGAGCATGAAATCTAATCCGTTCATCATGCGAAAACCCGCATGTTCTATTTAGGGATAAAATTCTGGCCAATTACAAAATCAGATGGACCATCGCATGTGTACAAATACAAGCTGTTCATTAGGCAGGGCCATCATGTAAAAAAATCAGGTCAATATGATAACCAGGTGGGCTGACCTTTAGTCAACATCTGAACCGTCCATTTCATTCGTACACGTGTGGACCACCTAATGAACAAATCAGCCTGAATTTTCGTACAACACACTTGTATAGGAGGAATTTCAGGCCATCAGCTTGGATCTCGCACGCGGGAGTCATGTTGCCACGTGCAAGAGTCTACTATATTTTTATAGAATTACAAAAGGCACACACTCACAGCTCTTGTGTCAGTGGCAACTGCAGTGACCACAAACATGAGATTGAAGGTGACGATGAACTCCAAAGCAAAGGCCTGGCCGTAGCTTCCTGTGGGGACAGTCACCCCTCCCCCCATGAACGGATGAAATATCCCCTTGAGTGCAAATGCAGCACAGATGGAAGCCACCACCTGTGCACCAATGTACATGGGCACCTGCAAAGTGGGCCCCACATGTTATTCTAGAATCTTCTAGAAGAACCCATATGAGAGAGAGACAGGTATAGTAGTTGTGTGTACCTGTTTCCATGGGAAGTGCCTGAGAGCTGCAAAGGCAATGGTCACTGATGGGTTGAGGTGGGCCCCAGAGATGTGGCCAGTTGAGAGTATGACTATCATCACAGCTAGGCCAGTAGAAGCAGCTAACCCAAGAAGTGTAACTGACCCTTGTGTCTTCTGATTCACAATGCCTGTTGCTGCCCCAGCAAAGATGAGTATGAGTGTGCCAATGAATTCTGCACCCACCTGATTTCACCATCACCCAACAACACAGAGAGACATATGGGTCATTTTTCATTTCAGAAAATTCATGACAACATGCTACATGTGTGAGAGACTGTGCCCATTCTTCAGGTAGGGCACACAATAAATATGCCCTAGCACAAAATTTTGGATGGTCAATAATCAGGTGGGCCACATGTGTACATTATTTTTTATCTTTACTTACCATCTTCTTTCCATATACTTGTGGCCAACTTGATGATCAGACAGACCTGAAATTTGGGATGAGGAATGTTCACCAATGGGCCGACCTGATCAATGGCCGGAATCCGGAGAGTCTCGCTCATGTTAGAAGATCTGATGAACCCAGTAGTGGGGGACTGCAGAAGCTCGGAATCGTTCGATGTCATCAAATGTTAAGTTTCGATGCCACCCAATACACTTCGATGTCATCGAAGGTTAAGTTTCGATGACACCCGGTAATTCAAGATTAAGGCACATATATAATGACAACTCTATAACATGAGTGGAAGATCTAAACCATTCATTTGTCATGGCCCCAAGAAGAAGCTGAATCAGTGGTGGGAGAATACGGTATACTAATATATAGATACACATGGCCCACTGATTTGAAATCACATAACATGTTTATATTAAGAAAAGCTATAAACAATTCTATGGTGCGAATGAAGGATCTAAGCCATCAGATCGTTCGGGAACGGAAATTTATTAGAGATAGACACTTAGAAAAATCGACCCAATTATGCTAATAGTGTTTAGAAACTTGTTTTAGATCGCTGAGTTCGACAACGGGCCACCCATGTTATAGAACTCTTTTGCACTCACCTTTCTTACAAGTGAGATCTGAGAGGGCGGCAATGCGCAGGCGGTGCTGAGGCTTCCTTCTTCCATTGCCCATGCATCACTAAAACACCTACAGCTTTTGAGAAGGGACCTTCTACCATTTACACTCCTCTCTGCCTTGAAACCACCAAAGAGTGGGGCCCCAGGAGTGCCTGGGGTCGCAGGAGTGGATGGTGCTGATGGAACATCCTCAGTGTCCACCATCACTTCAATTGGGATAAAGAGAGTGAGGAAGAACACCAAAAACAAGGTTGGGATTTTCTATAACTTGGGAACTCTTCTCCTCTGTTTTTTTTTGTTTAGAGGGAGATCTCTTTATATATACTTGTAATGTGTGAGGAGGTGAGTGTTTGACTTGAGGGGTAGAATACTAATTGCGTTTTTGGCTTATTCTTAGATAGTGCTGACTCATCTACCGTACACGTAGATTAGTGTAAGTCAATCTAGACCACCCAAATTTTGGGCCTTATTCTAGATGGAACATAGACCAAAACTCAGAATTGGATTAACTTAACTATGTGTTATTGTCTGTTGATTTTCAACCATGGATATGATGGAAACCAAATGGAAGGTTTGGATTACCGGATCAGTGTAATTTCTGAACATGATCCATAGATGATTGAGACCCACGATTTGGACGGTTCGGATCGATGCACGGATGCACGGTTTATGTATAGTGTACAGTGAAAAGTTTGGGAAATGCACATGTAGTTCAGCCCCCTTGACTTGAAAGTTCGAAAATGGAAAGAGAATAGTAGTGGTGAGGATTGAAATTGTATGTGGAAAAAGGTGGAGGAGGAGGATTGAAGAGGGGGGTGGAAGTGCTTGGTGGGGCTTGGTTTTTGGAAGCTTTTACATTTGGGTGTTTGAAATGGGGTTGTTTTTAGATTCAGACATGCTTTCCTGGGTGGACCACACTCAATATTTGTCTTTCACCGTTGTAGATTAGCCCACTCTCTCTATGTTGCCCTTTTGGTCTCAAATTGTCAAAAGGGTTATGGTTGTTTCATGGAAAACTGATCATGGTCCTCCCTCTCTCTCTCTCTCTCTCTCTCTCATGGGTGAATCAAGGGTGATGTCATTTTTAAGTCAGCTGTTAATTACTTAATACTTAACAAGGACTAATCTTACAATTAAATTAATTATTTTTACTTGAGAAATGATCACATACAGCCCATGTATGTGAATTTTAACATGCACCCCTTT
The DNA here is from genome assembly GCA_021015155.1 of Magnolia officinalis. Taxonomy (NCBI): domain Eukaryota; kingdom Viridiplantae; phylum Streptophyta; class Magnoliopsida; order Magnoliales; family Magnoliaceae; genus Magnolia; species Magnolia officinalis. Next base: position 50,524,659 of record JAJHSJ010000015.1, read on the forward strand.
TCTCTCCTGCTAATGTGTCACTTGTGGGAAATCCTACCCGTCCAAAACGTGGGCACCACCATGAAGATCACTTGGCATGAAATCAGGTTTCTTCCATCATTGGGTGGGACCCACATATACATTGAGTCATGCCATTGGCTGTCCGTTGATTTCAATTTTGTGTCCCGCCTGATAAGTGGATCGGCCTGATTTCCGTATAAGGTGATCACTATTTTGTGGCCTAGCTTTTGCATGGTTTGGATATCCTTCATATATGATAGATTGGTTAGAGAGAGAGAGAAGGCTGTATGTGAACATTTCTCTTTTTAACATGGTTTGAGTCAAACTGAGTCCGAGTCGACTCAGAAGTAACCATGCTTGCAGGCCGCTGGGCGGGACTTGGGTCCTTAGCTCATAGACCGGCATGTTCACCCAAATGGTATTGTGGTGCGTACCATTTCTGCACCTGCCAACATGCTATTTGGGTGGAACATCCATACCATGAAATCGATAGGTCCACGTTAAAGATCACCTGGCACAAAAATCAGACTGGTCGACACTTTAGAAATGATGGAAAACCGACGGTCCGCTAAACACACAGGTGTGGCCCACTTAGTGAATGGACCAGGCTTATTTTCGTAGAGGGTGATCTTGATGGCAGGTACTACTGTTTTCATGGTACAGATTCCCTGCACAAGTGGCATGTTTTCAAACCATAGATTTATTACCAGCAAAGATTGCCAAAGACACACACCAGTACTCCAGTGGAGTAAGATGGATGGTACACAAGCACTTCGAAATTACTTAGAACCTGCATACAATTTTAAACTATGGGTCCCATATATAATGAACCAAAGATTAATCCCATCTTGTCAACTGAATACGGGATTGGTGGACACTTATCGGACGGTTAAGAATGAAAATTATCCAACGATCCTTTTTCAATGAACATGCGTCCTCAAATAGGAGGTTATGATTGTCCAAGCAATATGACATTCGGACTGTGATAGTGAACGGTGGTTCCTTTATTAATATATTCTACTTGTACAATTTCTAAGTAGATGTGTATCAAGCAACATACTCAGCCAGAGTATCAAATAACTTCCCTGGTCCATTTATATGAAAGCGAGGGTGATTTGACTACATTCCAAGGTTCTTGTGGTACCTCTCCATAGCACTTGTGTAGTAGGGGTTCCAAGAAATTACATCGCCACCCACTTAGAATAAAATAAAAGGAGAGACCCACATTCCCTAACATGACCATGATCGATGGAAGGATGTCCGGTCCCACTTATAAGGATGACTAAATTTTCATTCTCTCATGTCTCTACCATACATGTGGCACATCTATGTGATGATCTGAATTGTTCATTCATTGTAGAAATGCATAAATAGACCATGGGCCAAAAATCACGTGGATTGAACAATCCTGACTGTAGAAAAGTGTCATATGAATTCATTGATCACATCATGTTGATTTTGTAAAACAAGTTTTAGTGAATGGGATTGTTTGATCACTTTTATTTTCGGCCTATGAGCTATTGATGGTTGTCCCTGATGAATGAACGGCACAGATCATTGTACACACGCACCACGAGTGAGTGGAGTAGATTTAAGAAAGTTGTTATTGAGGGAACATTTAAAGTTGCATGGGTTCTCTTTCACATGTGAATCGGTGGATTCTCCACAGTTTGGGTTGGTGAAAGGCCTAGTTTTGGGGGTCAAATCAGGCTTCCTGTGTTTTTTTTTAATGTTTTTTATTTGGCTTTCTTTGTTATGTGTTTTTTAATTTAGATGGGTGATATGAGCATAAGCATGCTTTAATCATATGATATTATTCTTCATGAGAAGCTTAATTCCTTTCACCATGCATGTTTTCTTCCTGTGAACACTTTTCCCCTTTATAAAAATGACCTTTAACAACACGAGCTAATGGGTTGTTGTGCCTCGAAAAATCCCAAGCATTAAAATTGAGCTCATCACAAAAATGACCTTTAACAACAGGAGTTGATGGGTTGTTGTGACCTTCCTTTAACGACTGTTAATGGGTACAGTTACACCCGACCCATTTAATAATAAGGCCTAGATTTCAACCACAGACTTGATCCCATAGAATATCTATTAGATTTAGGCTGAGTCTTAAGTCTAATTAAGTTGGGTGTAAGGGGATGTTTGATAAACTTATTTTAAGCACTTGTCACTGAAATTTTATATTTTTAATGATTTTCATAAATTTTATTTTTAACACTTATCATTGAAATTTGATATTTTGGTGAATTTCACTAATTCAGATTATTTTAAAAAATAATAATTTATTAAGTGTTTAAATTAATTTTCACTGAAAGTATGGGTATTTTTTGCGATTCTGCTCCCTTTTACTTAATGTTGAAGGTTAAATGTTGAAAGTGGTGGTGCATTATAATTTTTTTCACTTTCTAACTAAAATTATTTCAAAATTATAATTTAGAAATTTAAATTTTAAGTTTTTAATTTTCGAAGCTTATTTTTTAGTTTATCAAACCGTACCTAATTCCAATATGTTAGACTTTGTGTATGTCGTGTGAATGCCTTGGATTCTGCTTAGTCCAGGAGGTACAACAAGGCTTTATTGGTCGGATAGACCTACAAAGTGTAAGATTTCTCAGTCAGAAGTTAGGAGCAGAACATGACTCTATCGGTCCGAGTCAGTATGATTGAAGGTGAGTTCGATCCGACCGACGGCAAGTTTCGGTCTGACTATCAGTCGCCGATTCTGTTACACGGTTTTGCATAAGTCAGATTATTTAAGTGCCAATTCGATTAGGGCTTAAAGAGGATAAGTGTTTTTTTTTTTATCATAGGGTAAGGGTTTTATATTGAGAGAGAGTTTTCTACACTTGTAAGGGCTTGGGAATGAATTTTTCTCAAGGGCTAGGGGTTTTCCTAAGGATGTGCATTGCAAGGGAAGATCAAATAACTTTTGTAATAAGAGAATGTAAGTTATGTAACTCTAAGGTTTCTATTATATTGGAAATCTCTTTCACTTTTTGCCATGGTTTTTTCCGAAAGGGTTTTTCACATAAAATTGTGTGTTTGTGATTGCTTGATAGGTAGATTCTAGTTTAATTGGTTGTTATATATTCATTAAACATGCTTTCGTAAAGTGCAAGATTGACAGTGGTATTAAATTCAAATTTTTAATATATAAGATTAATTTGGGTTTGTTGTGGGCTCAAAATTACAACAAAGTAATATCAAAGCATTAGGTTAAGGACATTCGAAAATTTTAGCGAAAATGTGAAGGCTAAAGTTTGATATACAGAAATTCGATGGGAATAACAATTTCAATTTATGACAGTGAAATGTTAAGGATATTCTTGTGTCATAAAGGTTTAGTAAGGTGTTATTAGATACTAAACTGGAGAAGATGTATAAGGATGATTAGAGCGAACTCGGGGAGAAGGCTATGAGCAACATTCATTTGTGTCTATCAGATGAAGTAAGGTACAACGTTCTGAACGAGCAATGAGCCCTAGATATGTGGAAGAAACTAAAAGATCTTTAAAGAGCTTTGAAGAAGAGTGACTCGAGCATAGCGCGTCAAAGAGGCTCAAATTGACAAGTGTCATTTAACGAGTCTATACTCCCTTTTCCTTGTGTAAGATTAAGGTAAGAGTTTATGATACAAATTCAATAGGTTCGTATGTAGGATTTAGGTTCTTATGTATGGTCAAATTCACCGAACACAGGTGTGTACGTGTTAGTCTCCGTGAGACCCTCTAGCAGGAGTAAACGTAGGTTCTTGGACTATAACTAAGGTTGTTGGTTAGCCTATAAAAACCAAAGTCTCATGTGGGAGCCTTCGGCGGGAGTGTACATTAGGTTCTTGTGTAGGACTGCGGTCCTTCTGTGGGGCTGGAAAGGTTAAAAGTAAATCTGATTTAAAAACTCCGATAGTGAAATCCGGTACATTCAGAGAAAGTGCCTCCTCCGGGAGTGGAGTAGGAAAATCGAATTAATATACATACTTATGTTTGAGATTTTCATTTAAGCATTTTTCTAACTATACTTATGTGATTGATTAGTGAATTATATGTATACATGATTAGATAAATGTTAAGAATTGAATAGTTAGCACATCTACCACACATGTACACTATAATTTATAAACTAGTTGCTTGATTGACATATCTATAGTAATCTATGTAATTGGACACTTTATTAGCTTGGAAGACTTAGAATTAATTATCTTGCTTAGTTTAATTAGCACATTAGTTTAAATAAGCAATTGTGTGTTAAAAAATAACTTTTATTTGGTCTTAATCATCTATCCTAAGACATAGCCACCATTATATAGCTTCACTAAGTTTCTGCATATAGTCATAGTACTATTCCATGCAATTTCGCCTCCTTACTTGCTTTAAAGAGTTTGTATGAATTAGTTGGGTTTAGGGCTGGCAATGGGTGGGACCCTCTTCACATATGAGTGTCGTTAATGTAATCTCTCCCATGGTCACACCAAAGCTTGGTTAAAATAAAAAGGTTAGTACTGTCAATAACTTGCTTGGTTAAAATAAAAAGGTTGGTCTTGTCAATAACTTTCTATTAATATTTTATTAGTGCAATTCTAAAATTTCTTCCAAAAGTATTCTAAAGTATTATTGTCAATGAAAGTAATGCACAGCTACTCCTCCCAGCATGATTATATTTGATACAAGGGCTCCTATACATTACACAAGCCTGAGTGGTAGTAACCATATGAACGGCTTGGATAACACATAAACATCATGGTCCTCTCCAGAAAGGTTTCAACGGTGGATGATTCCGTTCCCACTGTATCATGTAGTATGGCCTACCTGAGTTTTAAGTCTATCTAATTTTTAGATTCATGTCCTATCATTGTCTTGCAAAACTGATGGACTGAGTGGATTTGTAACAGGCATCTCTGTGGGCCCCACGCAGCTTCCAACCACGGGAACTCACTCTGCCCGGAGCACAGGCAATCTGCCTCAAACAGAAATTGACCACCGTAAACGCCACCTTTTACCTAATGTCTTTAAATAGTCCTCCCAAACTTTACTTTCCCAAATTTTGTACTACGACGGAGAACATGGACTAAGGAGAACACCTTGCCTCCTCGTTCAATTCTTTCGAAGTAATTGGATCCTTTCCTCGTTCGAGAATCTCCTCCCTTCTTCCACTCCGTCCTGAAGAGTAACTAGGAACAATTCAGTCACGTTCTTTGAAGTCGGAGAAAGCTTTTTGTTAACAAGTCGGGGTTCGCCTGCCACTTTCTATCTGTCTAAGTAAGTCGAACGAAGTCGTTAAAAGGGTGTTTGGAGACGAAAATACACTTGATTTCACTACTTATGGCTACGGATACCTATGGCCACGGATTATAACCGTAGCAATAGGTAATTAGCACCATGAATGCAAGGGTATTTTCATCCGGTAATAGTATGTCCGTACATAATGGCTTACTTTGGGAAAGTGAACTTCGGGAGGGCGTAATAAGACGCTGGGTAAAAGGTAGCGTTTACAGTGGTCAATTTCTCGGCCGCCTCAAATGAGATACTTCAATGAACCTGATTTTCTTCTCATGATCACCACCTTTTCAAGTTTCAAACCAACACAATCTGTTGCAAGATGAACGGTTCGATTGGTGGGCCCCAGAAACCCAATAAAAGAATCATAGCATCTCCCACTCATCTTATCCGTCCAAATGGGTGGGACCCACATATGCATGTCACCCACTTCCCACTATACCATGCTTAGATGGATGCAGAGAATATCGTCTGGAGAGGTCAGAACTTCTCCATTTTGTGTTTGCCACTTCCTATTATTCCTAGATCCGAGGACACACCACGTGTACTTAGGTTTTCGTTTTTAGTAGTGGGGCCCATGATCCAATGATCCAGACCTCTTATCTATTCGGGGCTTTTCTATATTGAATGTGGACCGTAGCTGCATTCTCTCCTTAACCGTCTATTCTCGCAAAAAGAATAGTGAAAGGATAGGATTGTTTACCCATGAGTGTTTGGCGTCTGTCCATCCAAAAAGGGGCCCAACAGACCAACGCTCCAGATCGTTGAATCAAGAGCTACAGTTGTACAAACGGAAACCGGTTGTACTGTGCATGTACTGTGGTAGTCCTGGATGACGGACGCGATTTGGCTAGTGACGCTGCCACTAGCCAGGTGGCTAGTGGTCGGTGCTCTGTGGGCCCCACCATGATCTACGTGTTTTATCCACACCGTCCATCCATTTTTACACATCATTTTAATGGTTTTTCACATAAATGAAGAAGATAAAAAGCTCAGGTGGACCACACCATGGGAAACAGTAGTGATTGAATGTTTACCATTAAAAACCTCCTAGGGCCCACTGTAATGTTTATTATACATCCAACCTATAGATTAGGTCATACATACCTGGATGAAGGCCAAAAAAAAAATTATATCAGCTTAATACAAAACTTTTGTAGCCCCATTAAGTTTTTAATGGTAAGAGTTCAATCAACACTAGGTGGCCCACTTGAGATTTTGATCTACCTCAGTTTTGGGTTCATAAGATAAAATTATCTGGGAAAATAGATGAACGGCATGGATAAGACATACATCATGTTGGGGCTCACAGAGCACCGACCACTAGCCATTGGCTGGTTGCAGCTTGAGTAGCCAATCCGTTTCCCTGGATGACATACATGCATGCCACGTGTACCAAGATGACTCGAGACTATCTAAAGGGACGCGGGTTACATATTCTTTCTACAGCACTAAGCTCTGTGGGCCCACCACGATCTATGTATTATCTGCAAGCCGTCCATTTTTTCACCAGGGCATTAGCCCAAAAATGAGACGGATCGAAAGCGTTGATCAGTGGATCACATGACATGATCAGATGACTATGACTCTCACGGTTGAAACCCTCCCAGGGCACCACGATGTAATGTCACTTCAATCAACGCAAATTCCATATTCACACTGCACGCAGCAAGTTGGTACTAGTACGAGCCGCCATGATGTATGTGTTTTATCTATTTGCTAAATCATTTTAAATCATGAATCAATAAATAAAATAGATAGAAATATCAAGTAAACCACCCCATAGGAAACGAATAGAAATATCAGGTGGACCGCATCAATGAAACAGTGGTGATTGAACACCCTTAAGGGTTATTTGATTTTCTAGTTACAGTGGTAGTTCATGGTATATAGGTAATAATTATTTACCTCAACAGCATTTTCAAGGTAACGTTGATAGCAGCCTTCATTTATAACATCTGACGATCGAATAAATGTTACATTTGTGGGCTAATCATGTTATATGTGTCTTATCCACACCGTTCATCCCTTTAGCTAGCTTATTTTAGGTATGAAATGAAAAACGAAGCAGATATAAAACTCAAGTGGACCACACCATAGGATATAATGCGAATTGAGCTCCTACCATTGAAAGCTTTTTTAGGGCCTTAAAAGTTTTGGATCAAACTAATATTTTTGTTTTCCCTTTATCTATGACTCTGTTACCTTATGAACAGGTTGGATGACAAATAAACATTCATGTGGACCCTAGGGAGAAAATAACTCCATCTCTACAATTATTGTTTCTTAAGGTGTGGCCCACTTGACTTTGGAATTTGCCTTATTTTTGGACTCATACCCTAAAATGTGCCGTTAAAAAGGTTGAATGGTGTGGATAATTCACAAACATTATGATGGGGCTCACGAGTTTAAATCAGAAAAACCTTGATTTTTTTTAGACGGATTTTCTAGATGTAATTCCTTACCGATTTCACATGGGCGAAGTTAGTCATAGTTACTTAAAAATCAAACGGCCCCTTAAATTTTGATTGAGAGCAACGAAAGTTTTGGATCAAGTAAATATTTGAGTTCTCCCTATATCTGGTCCGTATGACCTAATTAACATGTTGGATATGTCAAAATAAATGTTACAATGAAACTTAGAAAGTTTTTAATGATGCGTGTTTGATCACCACTATTTTCCCATGATGTATTCAACCTGAGACTTGGATCTGCCTCATTTTTGGGCTCAGCCTTGAAATGATAAGGAAAAATGGATGAATGGTGTAGATAAAACACACATAATGGTGGGACATGCCGAGCGCACGTCCTAACCACATGACTACTTGCAGTATGCAATCATGTCCTGTTTGAACACCTGATGAAGGGAAAACAATATCCAAAAACAGTAAAGATGCCCATTGTCCCACGGTGATGTTAAAGGGAAAAGACTACATGAATCAGTTGAAAACTCATGCTTGAAATCTTTCTAGGACCCACTTGATATTTATATGCCATATAACCTGTTGGTAAGAATAATTTGACTTTTTCTTTATTATGATGGTAGGGTATTTTTATTTTTTTTTAAAGACTAAACTAATCTATATGAACGTACGCAACGTGGCAGGATTTGATTGGCTCACAGGCATGGCCCCACTCAAAGCACATAAAACGGTAGGTGACTAGGTGCAGCTTTGGCCTCACACAAGACAGTGCAACCCTAGTAAGGGGCCAACCTTAATATATGTATTACCATCTGTTTTGCAAAATCATTTCAGGGCATGAGCCCAAAAATAAAGCAGATCCAATTCTTAAGTGGACCATACCATAGGAAACAGTTGTGATTGAATGACTTACTGTTAACAACTTCTTAAGGTCCACCATAATGTTTTGGTAACAATTATTTGGATACGGAGAAAAAATAAATATCAACTTGATTCAAAATTTTGTCAATCAGCACTCTTTCTTATATATGGTCCACCTAAGAATTGCATCTGTTTCATTTTCGAGATCATGTCCTAAAATGATTTGGTAAAACGGATTAACATCATCCATAAAGAATACATACATTAAGGTAGGCTCTACAGTAAGGGCTGCACCATTTCGGGTGAGGGCTCACCTACTCCCCTCCCGGTAGAAAGCAGTTCACTTGGTACTTGGCAGTGACCCTCCAGCACCAGGATGGTATTGTTTAGTAATGTGGGCCCCACCATGATGTATGTGTTTTATCTATGCCATCCATCCATTTTTCCAGTTCATTTTAGGACATAAGCCAAAAAAATAAGACAGATCCAAATACCAATGGACCACATCACAGGAAACACCTGTAATTGAATGCTTAAATTAAAAACTTCCTAAGGTCCATTGTAATCTTTATTTGTCATCCAAACCGCCAGTGAAGTCACATAGAACTGGATGAAGGGATAACATAAATATCAGGTTGATTAAAAAATTTTGCAACCCTAAGAGATTTTTTTATGGTGGGTGTTCAATCAATCACCATTATTTCCATTGGTGTGATCCACTAAGCTTGGTTTAGTAAAAACACATATATTATGGTGGGTCCACATACCACCGGTGAGTGCTGCCAACCTTAGTAGCGAAATGGTCACGGTGGAATTGACCTACTGACCAATCAAATCCTGCCACGTCACTAACCTTGCATGCATTACAGAGATCATCATTTTGGCCACTTCATGTCAGAGATGGGCCCATCTCCTAAAAATGAAGCAGATCCAAAACTAAGTTGGTCCTAAACAGGAAAAAGTGACTAAAGAAATCCCTGCCGTTGAAACCCCCCTGGGTCCACCTTGTTATTTATATGCCATCATACCGTTCATAAGTTCATTTCTGTTGGGATGAATCACAAAAATATTAGCCTCATCCAAACTTCCGTGGCCTCATGAATTTTTCAATGGTAGATGTTCAATCCTCACTGTTTTCAATTGTGTGGGGTCCACTTGAGTTTTGGTTCTGTTTCATTTTTAGGCCTGCGTCCTAACATGATCTTAAAAAAACAGATGTACGGGCTGGATTTTTTAAAAGCATCACGGTGGGCCCCACCTCACTTTAAGTTTGGTGCAATTCCCAGTTCTGCAGCATTTAAGGGCCTGTTTGGCTGGGGGGATTAAGAGGGATTAGGATGGATTAATCTAAAATCGCGGGATATGCCAAACGAGCCAAACAGGCCGGTGAACTTGTCCCGGGATATAGCAAACCCATGTCATCATTAACTTAAATTTGATCCCATCCCTCCTAATCCCATCCAATCGTGCCTAGAGCATGTTTGGTTGGATTGATTGGAAGGGATTGGAAGGTAAAATCTCAAGATATGCCGGGCATACCCCCCCTACGCACGCACACCCTCACACACTCACATTAGTGGAATTTCACCACCTATGGATACTCGAGCCGTTGACGGGTCCCCAGAGTCTACCACCCCAGCAAGAGTATGGATCCAAATCCATCCCATCCCTCCTAATCCCATTGGATCCGTCCGGCCAAACAGGCCCTAAGCGTGACTGTGATTCCATCGTATAAGTTGTCTGGAATTTCCAACTGCCGAAATCGCCGACCAACTGTGGATGGAGAATGCCAACAAATTGCACTGAGAAATACTAACCGTCAGATTTTTTTCCTTTCGAATTTGGACCACTCACTACTGTACTTTTAACCATCCATTGGATAGATGGTTAGGATTTCTATATCAGTGTGATTTTAGAGATATGCTCTATCTACTGTGTAAACTACCAATTTGGATGGTATGGATAGCTACGACTCAGAGCCACATGCGACGATGGTGAGTCACCATCATTTTTTTAATGGGCCACAACGAACACTGGAGTCTCACTAATATCATTGCAACAACGATATTAGTGAGATAAATCTGAGATATTAGTGAGATTGATCTGACTTAAACAATAAAAGCAATAAACATTAAAACTCACGTGCATGCCACACATGTGCCAGCATGGCACGATAGATCCGAGATCCAGTCCATCCATCAGATCCACCGCCATATTGATTTCCATATCTCGAGAATCAGGTTTGATACACTGGTCAGGTCGGCCACAGTTTGGAAAACAAATGTACGGCTCTGAAAAGCTTGGGTGAAGTTTTTTAACCATCCATCTCTTTCCAATATTGGAGCCCACATGTTTAGTGGACCATATTTATTTTGTAGAAAACATGTAAGGTCGGATCTCTCACCTATGTACAATGCTGGCACATGTGTGGCATCCACACAAGCTTTACTGCACACGCGTGTGGACCTAGCAGTGTGTAAATATCAGGTGATGTTGACTTGTACACGTTGGGCCGTCGACAAGGTGGCTGGCGGTCGGTGCTCTGTGGGACCCACCATGATGTATGTGTTTCATCCACGCTGTTCATCCATTTTTACAGATTATTTTAGGGCTTGGTACGGAAAATGAGAGGGATGTAAATCTCAGCTGGACCACACCACAGGAAAACAATAGTGATTGGATATCCATCATTAAAATCCTCCTAAGGCCCACTGTACTATTTATTTGAAATCCAATCTGTTGATTAGGTCATACAGACCTAGATGAAGAGAAATAACAAAGATTATCTTGATCCAAAACTGTTATGTGCCCCAAAAAGTTTTTAATGGTCGACGATTCAACACTGTTTCATGTAATGTGGTCCACTTGAGATTGGGAGATATCTCATTTTTGCTCTAATACCCAAAAATGATCTAGAGAATTAGATGGACGGCATGGATGAAACACATACATCATGGTGGGGCCCACAGAGCACCGACCATCAGCCATTGGCTGGTGGGAGGGGCAGTAGCCAATCCGTTTCCATGCAAGAGATGACTTTGTATTCGGTGGGGTCCACAGTAAGAACATAGTGCCTGAGATGTTCTTTAAGTAGATATCACACGTGGAAACATATAACAAGTTTGCTAGATCCGAGCCTCCCAAAAGACGGGCCCCACCAGCTAGATGCCCTGACTCGAAAACTAATCTGATCCAACCATCAGATGGGCCACATGTGTATGTCGAACTAGTCATCTTTTTCCACACCCATTTATTCCGTAGAGTGGGCTACCTAACGATCAGACAGGCTTTACTCCTTTAGACAAGAGATCAACACCCAAAAGGCCAGTTTTTCTGGTCTCTTTCCTTTAACAGCACTTTCTTTTATTATTAATATTCATAGAATGTGATCATTTTTTTGAACGGTGGATGTGAGACTGTTGGGTTACTGTGCAATGGCCAAGGACCCAAGTCCTTTACTACTGGTACCTAAGGTGGCAAACGGGCTTGTTTTGGTGAAGCATGTCCAAGTTTCAGCCCATGAGCTAAGGACCTGAGTCTAGCCCATCCTGACCTTGGTCTAAGATTTTGGGCTTGGGCCTTGTGGGTCTGACCACCCAAGCAAGTTGGGCTTGGTCAGGTTGTCAAGAATGGGCTTTAATAGAGATGGCCCAAACATGGCCCACATTGAACTAGACTTCAATGTAGCATGGCCACAAACTCCCTTATGGGCAATTTCACCATAGATTTTCAAATTTTGAGTTTTTTCTTGGGATATTATTGGGAAAATCTAGTTGAAAATACAGATTGTTTAAAATATTTATGTAAATTAATAAACATATTTTAAATTTTAAATATATGTTTATATCACAAATTCTTGAAGCATTAGTATTTTGGACGATAACATCATTATAAAAAATGTCATATTTTAAAAAATATGCCTATATTTTGAAGATCAGGTGATAATATTTTTTAGTGTCTTGTGTCTTTCTCATGATATCACGGTAAGATTTTTATAAAGTTATATTTACATGTATTGTGTATTTATAGTTATTTACATATATTGCTTTTTATATTTCTTGCTAGCGTGATGGCATATAGGCTTGATAATTGTGAACTTCATGCCCATTTGGATTTGAATGATTCCAGAGTAAAGCAATCTAAAGGCATAATTATTACAATTTCATTTATATATCACATGAACTGGGTGTAATAATTACTAGTTACTTTGTTTGTCTCCTCATTTGAAATTACAGAATGCTACAATAAGTCAAATTATGTTACTTAGATTGTATTTAACATTAGGGATTAAGGTGAATTGTGCTCATGTCCTAACATGAGTTGGCAAACACAAATGAAGGGGGTAGATTTGTCATAAATATTATGGTGGACCTATTGAAAACCGTGGAAACACCCAAAGACGCATTAAGCGAAGTACACACAATCACACAATCAAGTCCAAACAATAATAATCCGAATTTTACATGGAAAAACCTTGCGGAAAAAACCACGGCACAAAGCGACGAGTAGTGTTGTAACAACTCACACCTTAACCCAAGTACTTGAATAGAAATTTTAAAATAACAAAACTCCCCATACACCATTAAAATTAAGATCAGCCACCTAATATTGCAAAACTAACGGCCAAAATTTATTTAAACAGCTCTCTAAGAAGAATCGATGGTTCAGATCAATTACAGGTAATCGAAAACAACTATAAACCATCACTTACCAACCTACAAACCTTTGAGGGGCAGGGAAACCATCATTGGCACCTACCAACCCTTAAGTCATAGATACTAGGAGAACCACCAAGATCGATGATCAGCATGGATCGAGTCGGATCAGAACGTGAACCACACATTTGTTCCGAGCGTGTACGCGAATAGCGTTCATGTGCTATGCATAGGATCGAGTCATCGGGTCAGAGAAGCTTTGACTCAATGAATTCCGCATTTGTGTAGGAAATTCAAGATTTTCTTCCCGCCATGCCTCGTTTCAACAGGGCCGACTGTTCGACGGTGCGAACGAACAATTCCCGAACACGTTAACCAAATCCACACCGTCCACCTGATTTGTAGGGTCCCACCGATCCTAACCACGCCTAGATTTGTGATTGAAAGTTCCCTACGCAAGCACGAACTATGACTGGTCGGACGTTGGTGGACACCTTGGGTGAGACAAGACGTGGGTTCTTGTGGAGGAGCGGTATTACTTGCCACAATTGGTACGTGACATGGGTAAAACAATGCAGCGTTGTCATATTTGTTAGACCTTCAAGGGGCAATATCAGAATACGGGCCTCTACACCTCAATACCTGTGCCTGACGGCCATTGAGAGGATTTATTTATGGACTTCGTGCTTGATTTTCCACGAACACAACGCGGCATGAATTCGGTGTTAGTGGTGGTAAATCGTTTCTCAAGTATGGGGCACTTTATCCCATGTAAGAAGACTATCGACGCAACACATATGGTGAACCTATTCTTTAAAAAGGTGCTGCTACACGAGGTTCCCATGACCATCATTTCTGACTGTGACACGAAGTTCATTAGCCACTTTTGGCGGACTTTGTGGAGTCGGTTTGATACACGACTTCAGTTCAACAACGCCTACCACCCACAGATCGATGGGCATACTAAAGTTGTGAATCGCACGTTGGGAAACCTCATTCGATGTATTTCGGGTGACAAACCGAAGTAGTGAGATTTGACCTTGTCTCAAGCGAAATTTACATTCAATAACATGGTGAACCACTCGACAGGAAAGTCTCCATTCCAGATTGTTTATGGTCCAGTGTCTCGCCACACGCTTGACTCGGTCCCTTTGCCCAAGCTCCCACGTATGAGTATTACAGCATAACATATGGTGGACTAAATTGTTGGCATTCATGCGGATGTACAAAGCCAAGTTACATGCCTCAAACGACAAGTACAATGAGCAAGCCGACAAACATTGGCGATAAAAGGTGTTCGAGGTGGGCGACCATGTTATAGTTCATCTATGCAATAAGAGATTTTCGACCGGAACCTACAACAAGTTGAAGAATAAGAATATTAGACCGGTACCGATCCTCTAAAAGATTAATGATAATCATTTGGATGACAAGGAGATCTCACGTACTTTCAACGTCGCAAACCTGACCAAGTATCATGAATCGAAGCAGGACATGTTCTTTTCAAGTAGAGGGGACTGATGTAGAGTGGACCGTGGACACTTTCATGTCCACGATGGACCGAAAAAGGCTCGATCGCTGGCAGAAGTGATCAGGACCGTCAGAACCCTAAAACAAGCATATCTTGCAAACCGAAATGGGTTATTTAACGTAACATATATGATTTTGGCGTAGGAGAAGCTACTTTAGCCAACCAAACCACTATTCCAGGTTTCCCAAGCCGAATTTGGGAGATTCCATTAAATCGACAATCAAAAATTTATTGTATTTCTATTTTTACTATTTATAATAAGTTTTGATTCGATCATAACTTTTGATATGTTGAGTTTTAGGAGTCATGCCCAACATGAAAAGGGCTTAGAAAAATCACGAGAATAACGTGGTTAAGCCAAATTGGATACTTACTATTTTTGGCCGAAGACCATAAAGTCTAGTAGAAATCATGACTGACTATAAATAGTAAGTTTATTAGTTATAGTAACTCACGATTTTAGAGAGTTTGAGTTGAAGTTTGATTCTGAAACTTCTTCCCAAGTTTGGTATCATTATTTAAAGGGTTAAAAATTCATTGTTATCAACAATCAAGTTAATTTTGAATTTATTAGAATTTCTTATTATTATTTTTCTCTTGTGGATTCAAGGAATCTCTGTGAGGAATTCAAAGATGCTTCGTAGATTCAGAGTAGTTATCCCTGAGGAAGATGGTCATCGACCTCATCATGTACATCCTTGCGTCGGATCTAAACCCTAAAATGATATGGAAAAATGGATGGATGGAGTGGATATATAAAACACTTATATCATGGTGGGACCCACTTAGCACCGACCACTAGCCACGGTGTCACTAACTAAATGGCATCCTACACATTCTGGATCCATGTCTGTTTGTTAGACACAATGGGAACACAACAACAATGTTTTAAATATCGACAATATCGGCCGATATATCCCATGATATATCTTGTATCTCAACTGTGTGATACGAAACACGTAGGTAGTGTCGATATATCCCACATGTTCGATCTAGTGAGCATTTTCAGTTTTCAATCCTTTTTTTTTTTTTGAAATTATGTTAAATGAGTGTCAAATGGTTGTAAATCCACTAGTTCTTCATGTTTTGCATGAAAATTTATAGAGTTGGGGCTTTGATTTCGATATCCATTGGTTCTTCATGTTGTCCTTTTTTTCAATATTTTCCTTCAACCAGTTGCCAATTGAGACTAATTTCGAAGTATTTAGGAGTATTTGATGAAATGATCATCGCATACATTCTAATTTCAAAATTTGAGTGTAAGTGGTTCGATTTGGGAATCAAAATTTCTCCAATCTCCCAAATTGCTTGTAATGTTGCACCACAAACATGAAATCAAGCATGTATGAGGGTTGATCTACTAATTTGTTAAGTCATTGTCAATTTTCAGAAAATAAAAATCATTTTTTATTAAAAAATTATTAAATTTTTTTTTTCAAAATTTCCCTTCAACCTGCTATTGTCAATTAAGACTAATTTCGAAGTATTTAGGAGTAGTTGATGAAATGATCATCACATGCACTCTAAATGTCATGAATACAATTGAGAAATTTGCGACTATACGACCCATTTATAGCCCATTTGCGAGACGAAGCCCACCTCATTTTACCTTGCGAGAATAAGCCCCAGCTGTACGGACGCCTTCCCAAAGGTCGAAAATGCCCCTGCTTTTTCCTCCAAGCGGATCGGCTGGTGCTCGAAGACCAGCATTGACACTCCTCGAACTCTTACGAACAGTTCAAAAGAGATCAACAGTTACGTATTTATTATAGCCACAACGTTCATCCATATTTTGAGATCATTTTGGAGCATTATACAAAAAAAAAATAATAAATAATAAAAAATCATATCCAGAGATCAACTGGACCACACCACAAAGAGCAGCAGAAAATTGATTTTCACCGTTGAAACTTTTATAGGGCCCACCATAACATTTATATTCAATCCAATCTATTCATAAGCTCACAAAAACCTGGATGAAGAAGAAAAACAAATTTCGTAATGATCCAAAACTTCTGTAACCCCTAAAAGGGTTTCAATGGTAGACGTTCAATTCCCCAGTGCCTTTATAAAGTGTGGTCCATTTGATAGTTAGATCTATCTTATTTTCCGTCTCAAGTTGTAATAAGAGTTCGCCAAAAAGATGGACGGTTTAGATATAACACATACCTACCCACAAAAAGCGGTGGGATTACAACAAAAAAAATAAAATAATAATACATAAAAAACCAGGAACTTGTGGTTACAGGGCTGTTTATGGCAACGGATAATAACCGTAGCCATAGCCCTCGCCCCTGCCATTTCGATATGTCCTTTTACATGTATCGAAGGTCTTTCGATATGTACTTCGATATATCGAATGTCTTTCGATTAATCGAAAAAGGTCCACAACTGACCAGTGAGTTTGCCTCAAAAATCCTGCAATTTTCGATTAATCGAATTTCTTTCGATTAATCGAAAAAGGTATTTTATCTTTAGCTACGGATTATAACCGTAGCCATAACTGTAGTCTGTACCAATCTATGAAATTTTTTATTTTTTTATTTTATTTTTTACATAGAGAACTTTATTCTACCTACAATTTTCTCAAATACATATTTATATAAATATGTATATATAAGCATATAAAAAAAATTTCTCTCTTTTTTTCATTTCTTTCTTTATTCATTTAAAAAGAATATCATCTAAACCAAACTTAGTTACTTGATGTACCCTATATGATTTTGGGGTAGGAGAAGCTACTTTAGCCAACTAACCTAGTTATTTGCCAAGATTCCATCAGGTCGATGGTCGAAAATCCATTTCATTCACTTTGCGGTCAATTTCATTCATGGAAATTCACGGCCATTTCCGTGCATTTCACTTCACGGTCATTTTCGTGCATTTCACGGTCCAATCGCTTCACTTCATCCCCATTTCCATCCATATCACGGTTATTCCCGCATATTCCGTGTTGATTCACGGTCATTTCGACGCATTTCGTGGTCCCGCGTCTTCACTTCACGGTCACTTCCGTGCATTTCGCGGTCCAATCGCTTCACTTCACCCCCATTTCCATGCATATCACGGTCATTCCAGCATATTTCGTGTTGATTCACGGTCATTTCGACGCATTTCGCGGTCCCTCGTCTTCAGTTCATAGTCATTTTCGTACATTTCGCGGTCCAATTGCTTCACTTCACCCCCATTTCCATGCATATCATGGTCATTCCCACATATTCTGTGTTGATTCACAGTCGTTTCGATGCATTTCGCGGTCCCGCGCCTTCACTTCATCGTCACTTCCGTGCATTTCGTGTCCAATCGCTTCACTTTACCCCCATTTCCATGCATATCACGGTCATTCCTGCATATTTCGTGTTGATTCACAGTCATTTCGACGCATTTTGCGGTCCCGCGTTTTCACTTCCCGGTCATTTTCGTGCATTTCACAGTCCAATCGCTTCACTTCACCCCCATTTCCATGCATATCATGGTCATTCCCACATATTCCATTTTAATTCACGGTCATTTCGACGCATTTTGCAGTCCTGCGTCTTCACTTCACGGTTACTTCCACGCATTTCGCGGTCTAATCGCTTCACTTCACCCACATTTCAATGCATATCACGGTCATTCCCGCACATTCTGTGTTGATTCAAGGTCATTTCGACGCATTTCGCGGTCCCGCATCTTCACTTCATGGTCATTTTCGTGCATTTTGCGATCCAATCGTTTCACTTCACCTCCATTTCCATGCTTATCACGGTCATTCCCGCATATTCCGTGTTAATTCACGGTCATTTCGACGTATTTCGTAGTCCCTCGTCTTTCCTTCACGGTCACTTCCGTGCATTTCGCGGTCCAATCGCTTCACTTCACCTCATTTCCATGCATTACACGATCATTCCCGCATATTCCGTGTTGATTCACGGTCATTTCGACGCATTTCACGGTCCCGCGTCTTCACTTCACGGTCACTTCCGCGCATTTCGCGGTCCAATCGCTTCACTTCACCCCATTTCTATGCATATCACGGTCATTTCTGCGCATTTCACGGTCAATTCACTTCACTTCACGGTCATTTCCATGCATTTCACGGTCTTTCCCGCCTATTCCGTGTTGGTTCACGGTCATTTCGATGCATTTCATGGTGAAGTGTAGCGATTGGACCGTGAAATGCGTGAAAATGACCGTGAAGTGAAGGGGCATGACCATGAAATGCGTCGAAATGACCGTAAAGTGAAGCGAATTGACCGTGAAATGCATGGAAATGACCGTGAAGTGAAGGGAATTGACCGTGAAATGCATGGGAATGACCGTGAAATGCATGGAAATGACCGTGAAGTGAAGCGAATTAACCGTGAAATGCATAGAAATGACCGTGAAATGAAGGGAATTGACCGTGAAATGCACCGAAATGACCGTGAATCAACATAGAATAGGCAGGAATGACCGTGATATGCATGGAAATCACGATCATTCCCGTTTATTTCGTGTTGATTCACAGTCATTTCGGCGCATTTCACGGTCAATTCCCTTCACTTCACGGTCATTTCCATGCATTTCACGGTCAATTCGCTTCACTTCACGGTCATTTCCACGCATTTCACGGTCATTCCCGCCTATTCCGTGTTGATTCATGGTCATTTCGACGCATTTCACAGTCATGCCCCTTCACTTCACGGTCATTTCTGCGCATTTCACGGTCCAATCGCTACACTTCACCGTGAAATGTGTCAAAATGACCGTGAACCAACACGGAATAGGCGGGAATGACTATGAAATGCATGAAAATGACCGTGAAATGCGTCGAAATGACCGTGAATCAATACGGAATAGTCGGGAATGACCATGAAATGCATGGAAATGACTGTGAAGTGAAACGAATTGACCGTAAAATGCATGGAAATGACTGTGAAGTGAAGGGAATTGACCGTGAAATGCACCGAAATGACCGTGAATCAACACGAAATAGGCAGGAATGACCATGATTTTCATGCATATCACGGTCATTCCCGCCTATTACGTGTTGATTCACGGTCATTTCGGCGCATTTCACGATCAATTCCCTTCATTTCACGGTCATTTTCATGCATTTCACGGTCAATTCGCTTCACTTCAGGGTCATTTCCATGCATTTCAAGGTCATTCCCGCCTATTCCATGTTGATTCACGGTCATTTCGGCGCATTTCACGGTCAATTCCCTTCATTTCACGGTCATTTCCATGCATTTCACGGTCAATTCGCTTCACTTCAGGGTCATTTCCATGCATTTCACGGTCGTTCCCGCCTATTCCGTATTGATTCATAGTCATTTCGACGCATTTCACGGTGAAGTGTAGCGATTGGACCGTGAAATGCGCGGAAATGACCGTGAAGTGAAGGGGCATGACCGTGAAATGCGTCGAAATGACCGTGAATCAACACGGAATAGGCAGGAATGACCGTGATATGCATGGAAATGACCGTGAAGTAAGGCGAATGGACCGTAAAGTGCGCGGAAATGACCGTGAAGTGAAGGGGCATTACTGTGAAATGCGTCGAAATGACCGTGAATCAACACGGAATAGGCGGGAATGACCGTGAAATGCGTAGAAATGACCGTGAAGTGAAGCGAATTGACCGTGAAATGCATGGAAATGAAGGAAATTGACCGTGAAATGCACCGAAATGACCGTGAATCAACACAGAATAGGCGGGAATGACCGTGATATGCATGGAAATGACCGTAAAGTGCAACGATTGGACCATGAAATGAATGAAATTGACCGCAAACTGATTGAAATTGTCCGCGAAGTGAATGAAATGGATTTTCGACCATCGACCTGATGGAATCTTGGAAAATAACAAGGTTAGTTGGCTAAAGTAGCTTCTCCTACCCCAAAATCATATATGGTACGTCAAGTAACTAATTTTGGTTGAGAAGATATTCTTGTTAAATGAATAAAGAAATAAATGAAAAAAAAGGGGAAATTTTTTTTATATGCTTATATATACATATTTATATAAATATGTATTAGAGAAAATTGTAGGTAGAATAAATTTCTCCATGTAAAAAATAAAAAATAAATAAAAAAAAAATTTGCATAGACTTTCACGGGCTACAGTTATGGCTACGGTTATAATCCGTAGCTGTAGCTTCGATACATATCGAATACACTTCGATATATATCGAAAATTCCAAGATTTTTTAAGCAAACTCGCTGGACTGTTCTGGACCTTTTTTGATTAATCGAAAGACCTTCGATACATATAAAAGGACATATCGAAATGGCGGGAGCTACGGATATGGCTACGGTTATAATCCGTAGCTATAAGTTCCTGGTTTTTTTTTTTTTTTTTTTTTTTTTTTTTTTTAAAAAAATTTTGCTGTTGTAATCTCCACCGCTTTTTGTGGGTCCTATTGTGAGGTATGTGTTATATCCAAACCGTCCATCTATTTGGCAAACTCGTATTAAGGCTTGAGACGAAAAATAAGACAGATTTAGCTATCAAGTGGACCACACCGTAAAAGGCTTTGGAGGATTGAACGTCTACCGTTGAAACCCTTTCAGGGGTCACGGAAGTTTTGGATCATTATGAAATTTGTTTTTCTTGTTCATCCAGGTCTTTTTGACCCTATGAATATATTGGATGGAAAATAAATGTTATGGTGGGCCCTACAAAAGTTTCTACGTTGAAAATCAATTTTTTGTTATTCTTTGTGGTGTGGTCTAATTGATCTTTGGATATGATTTTTTTTTTTTTTTTGGATAATGCTCCGAAATGATCTCGAAATATGGATGAACGTTGTGGATATAATAAATACATAACTGTGGGGCCCATGTAACTTTGATATCTTTTGAATCGTTCGTACAACTCGGAGTTCGAGGAGCGTCAGCGCTCGTTTTCCCGCTTGAAGGAAAAAGCAGGGGCATTTTCGACCTTTGGGAAGGCGTCCGTGCAGCCGGGGCTTATTTTTGCAAGGTAAAATGAGGTGGCCTTCGTCTCGCAAATGGGCCATAAATGGGTCGTACAGTCGCAAATTTCTCAATACAATTTGAATATAGTTACATTAGTTCAGTCAGATAAAGTATAACTTGAGACACTATACAAAGGAAATATATTATATACACCTTTTTTTAAAAGATGTTATGATTTAAAAGTGTATATTATGGTATTTTCTAATAATCCCCGAAGTATTATTGAAAAATTCAACTATTTTTCTAATGTTTTCTCATGTTTTTCGAAAAATGTAATAAGTTATTTCATACAAACAATATATCCAGTGCCATAACTGATACATGTCAGTATCCCAAGGTTGCGATGTGTAACGCGTTGTCAATATGAGGAACACGGCATGATGGAGGACGGGATTAGATGCTCACAGGTTGAGTAGCGAGTCAGCTACTAAAGTTATATATGTCACCAAGTTCTGTGGGCCCCACTATAATGTATGTGTTATATCTACACTGTCCATCCATTTTGAGATATTATTTTAGGGCATGAGCCAGACAACGACGCAAATAAAAAAACTGTAGTGGACTCCACCACATAAAACAGTGGGGAGAGTGATCCCACCGTTAAAACTATCCTAAGGCCCATCATAATGTTTATTTGAAATCCAACCGGTTCAAAAGTTAAAAAAGACATGAAATAAGGGAAAACACAAATATCAGCTTGATATAAAACTTTTGTGGCCTTTAGAAGTTTTTAACGGTGGGTGTCACTGTCCCCACTGTTTTATGTGCTGGGGTCCACTGGTGCTTCGGATTTAACTCATTCTTTTGGATATTGACTTAAAATGATCTCTCCAAATGGATGGAAGGTGTGGATGCAAAACATACATCATGGTGGGGGACACGGAACTAGGTGACGTCACTTCAGTAGCGAGTCTCGCTATAGCTAATCCGAACCCGATTGTATCCGGGTTCCACGTGTCAAACATGGTACCCGACGTGCCGGTACGCTGCACCCAACCCGAATCCGAACCCGAAACGTTGACGGCCCTTGTCGGGTAATCGGACCATACGATTCCTGGAGTTTAAAAGCAACTCTTCCTGCTGGATCTTTGAGAGAGGGAGAGAGAGAGAGGTATGATAGGAGTGGGGAAGATGAAGCAATACACGAATGTCCTCGACAAACCTCTCAGCAAAGGCAAGCAAGAGGTATTATTTCATTTCTTTCATTCCCATTTTGCCCCTCAGTTCATGATCCAAAATCTGGGGTTTTTGAAATTCTCCGTTCCAATTCCATTGCCCTTTTACTTCTTGATCAATTCATCACTGTATTATTCTCTATTGCGCTTCATTTTATCTATTTTTTCTTTTAGTTTTGTGCCTGTTTGGATGCACTATCGAATCGAATTGCAAATTACTAGTCTGATGAGAGATCCAGCCTCTCTGAGTGCTGTAAGTTACAGTGATGTGAATTGACGGTCCAATTCGTCCAGACTGCTCTTCTGAGCTACCGAGCAAAATTCACACTGATCAGACAATTCCAACCATCCGATAATCAGTAACCTATAAAATGGATGGTCGGAAATTTTAAATTTTTTTATTTATTTATGAGAAATAGGTCCAATCAGTAATTGGGAACCATCCATTTCACGGGGTCCATCTTGAATTGTTCATGATTCTCAGGAGTTGCTCTTTGATTAGAGAGTCTTAGCCATTTCATGGCTTGTAAAATGGATGACTCACTTATAGAAAAGAAGTCCAACTTCCACATGAATAGGATCATCTTATGGGTGTATTTTTTTGTTGGTGGCCACAAAGTGTTGCTGCTGGACTAATGGAGAGTCTGGATCACTTCCCCCTGATAAAGTGGAAATGACCAAGTTGTGATTTACCTTTCTCTCTGTATTCGGATTGAGTGTCAGAATGCATTTATGCCCGGGTCTGTTTGGATGCTCAATTGAATGGAATTGTTGATTTTCAATTCAATAAGGTGGAAATGACCAAAGTGGGGTTAGCCCCAACTCTACTCAGAATGAGGGAAATTGGGGGGTTGGTTATCCTTATGAATTAAGAAATCCTCACCAACTCCATTTTTCCCATTTCGTTTGTGTTGATTTGATTTTTTGCAACGTAATTGAATTGGGCGTCCAAATTCCAAATGCAAACCCACATACTTTCAAGTTGAAGTGGAAATAACCTAACTTCAATTTGAGGGCTTCTTCCTTATCATGAACACCAAAGAACATCGATAAGTTGTCATTTGCTCCTTATTAAACTAAATGTTTGGAATTCCATTCACTTGTCCATCCAAAAATATCCATAAAGTATTGCATCAATGTGACGGGTTGTTTTTCAGTCACTGTTGCGTTGATGGGTCTTGAGCTACCTTTTTCTAATTCCTATTTGGGGATGGTTCCAGAATGGCATAAGCTTTTTGTTTTTCATCTTGCGTAGAGTCATCATTGTTGTTATGATCATAGCATTGTCCTCCCAGCTAATTGCATTGGCTTTATGCATGTGCTGCCGCTAATCATTCCCATATGAGGCCTTATACTTGGAAAAGTCTAGAACCCTTCATATCCCTTCTCAGCACCTCAATGTCCTTATAGATCTTCCCTCAATCCTACTTCCAGGCCCTTGAACCCTAATCAACTTTCCCTTCCTTACTAGGGCCATGCTTGGCTGAACATCACAATGTGCTCCCCTTCATTTTCTCTCCCGATTGAGGCTACTCTTTTATTTTTATTTATTTAATTTTTTTATGGGTAAGACTGAAAATTTTATTAGAGGAAACTTAAGCCCTCAAGAAACAGAAAGAGATACAACAGGCAAGAACACCCTTACAAGAAGAAAACACCAAAAAAAAAAAATAATAAATAAAAGGAAAAGAACAAAGAACCTCCCTCCTAACAGCCCCATTCTTTGCAAGAATATCAACCTTGGAGTTGGCCTGTATGGGGACAAGCATGAAAGAGATTGTTTTACCAACGCACAGTTCCTGCACTTGTTCTACAAGCTCTGCAACTCTCCTAGCCTATTATATCGTGTTACTAGAGTCGCCTTAAATAGAAAAGAAGTTGTGATCCACGACCATCTTGATAGCTTGGAATTGAGCCACAACTTCAACGTAGTTTAGAGCATGAGATGCCGATGGGGCCGGAAAATTCCAAGAGAAATTCCTTGGCATTGTCATGAAACAAACCCTCAACCCCTACAATTTGGTGTTGCAATTAAAACTATGAGCAAGTTGTGCAAAAAAAAAAAAAAAAAAAGGTTCTTTTTTCTGGTTCCACAACTTGGTCGTGCTGGTCAACTTGGTCGCGGTCTTCGTGATTGGCGGTCGTTGGTTCAAAATCCAGGTTATGGGAGGCTTGGAACTGGTTTTTTCGGTATCTTGCGACATCATCTATATATCCCACGATATATCAGTTATCCTAGCTGGGCGATACGAAACCTAGCTTTAATATTCATTTTACATGGTATCATGCAATATATTGCACGATATCGCGATATCATGCAATATATCCACACTCCCCCTTTATAAATTCTTAATTTATTATGTGATATATTGATACCGAGTGCAATCTCGAAAGAGATAAAAGCAAAACTAACACTATTCTGTCTGGAAAATCCTAAAAATTGGTTGTTCTTTCTTCCTTCGGCAGGCCATCAGTGAGTGATAGAACACAGGGAAAGTAGTATAAGGACGAGGCTGACTCTGCCCCACAAAAATTGATTTTTTTTTTTTTAATTTTTTAATTTTTTAACTTCTTCTCATTACAAAAATTGATCCTTACTCTTGCTCGGGTGGTAGACTCTCAGGAGTTTTGACACCCTGTCAAGGGTTCGAGTATCATAGGTGGTGAAATTCCACTAGCGTGAGTGTGTGGGGTGTGTGTGCGTGTGTAAAAAAATAAAAATATAAAAAAGGTAATTTCAACTAGTCCACTCTAATTTGTTAGAAGAAAATCTTTGAAATTTCTCCAAAATCTTGATCGAAAGCTTCTTGGGGACGGATTTTAAAAGTTATGTATTTTTTATTTTTTATTTTAGTTATTATTATTATTATTATTATTATTATTATTATTTTTTATATGTTGTGAATAGTGTCGAATGGTAAGAAATCCATGATTCTTCATGTTTTGCATGAAAAATTATGAATTTAGAGCTTCGATTTCGAGATTTGGGAGATATGGACCGAGTTACGGAAAATTGGGGAAAAATCAAAATTTTCCCAAATGTTCCCCAAATCGGTTGCAATCTTAGTGCCCACAAAGGAAATCAAACATGTATATAACTTGATCTACATATTCTTGGCAATTCGGTGAGCTTTTTGAAAAAAAAAAAAAAATTTAATTAAAATTTTTTTCTTCGAAATCCACAGGTATATTTCTAGTTTTCTACTTCTTCTGTTGCTTTTGAATGTAACACTTGTTCTTTCCATACATGTCTTCTTACATTTATAAATTTTATGAATTGCCTTTGAATATAGTTGCATCAGTTCAGTTAGACAACGCATAGGTTAGGACCCTATACAAAGGAAACCTATTATGTGCACTTTTTTGTAAATTTTTTTTTTTTAATTTCTAAGTTTTTATTTGTATCTTTTTTAACAATCCCTAAAGTTTCATTAAAAATTTCGACCAATTTCCCAATGTTTCCTCATGTGTACCAACAACTGCAATAAATTACACGATACAACATATATCTCATGCGATAACCAATTTGCATATGTATCCCAAGGGTGTGATACATTACATGATAACAATACAGAAAACATTGCTTGGATCTTCTCTTGGGTTCCTTTGGATGCTTTGTCCTCGACTTCAGCTTTCCTAGTCTTCCCACACATCTAACTTGAGTCTCAACATCCTCGTCCTTTGCACATGTTACCTTCTAGTTGCTAACACTGTCCCATATGGTATAGATGATTGAGTAACAATTTTATAAAAAGTTCCAATTGCATAGAATTCTATATGCTAGAGGCACATCTCTACTTCATCCACCAAACTCTAATTCGATTGGAAATGTTCCTGTTGATCTCTCCATCCTCATTCAATGCTTATTTATAATTTTAGTAATCATTTAATTTCCTGCTGTAAGTTCACACAAACAGGATTATGAATCACACAACGTAATTGCTTTCTCATATTCTGAAATGTCGTGTTCTTTGTAATCTTTAGACAAGAGGGAGGGAGGCCTCTCTCTTTTCCTTTATTTATAATGGGGATTTACAGGAGAGAAGTTGCAATTGAGATGGGAGGTGAGAGAAGGAAAGTGATAAAAGGATAAGAGACAAGGCTTGCATGTGGTGTCCTGCAGGAGCACTGAACTGTTTGTTCCATCAGATAGTAAATTACACTGCAGGAGATAAATTGCACTCTACAGTCTACACACTGATACACTTCTAATAAATATCAAAAGCTTAAATCTCATCTCTTTATCATTTCATAAATTGAATTAGACAATTGGTGTGTTTTCACAATTTCAATCATGCTTTTGACTTGCATGATTTTTGACAGTCTTGTGTACAATTGATTCTGTTGCAGGTTAGTCTGAGCGCCTTTGCATTCTTGTTTTCAGAGCTTGTCCAGTACAATCAGACTCAGGTTGACAATATTGCAGAGTTAGAGCGAAGGTGATGTCTTTTGACAATATTACTCATAATTTCATTAGAACGCCTACCCCCAAATCAGCCTTTCTTTATAATGATAAAATCTCCATATTGTTTAGAGTACGGCATTCTTTAATATGGTTTTCAGATGTCCAAGCCTCAATTTATTGCTTGTTTAGATATTCTGAAGTTTGCAACAGTCCTAGATTGCATCTTGCTTTTAACAACTAATAATAGAGATCTGTGATCTTCTATGCTTGGAATCTGGAGAGGTTAACATGCTTTGGGTTTGTGTGCCTCTTAGAAATAAAGGTCTTTAGGTCATTTTCAAGTAATCTTATTTAAAAAGATACATTTTGGATGTGATAGGACACCTAGATATTGCATGCATACTTTGGTTATATGGGTCTCTTATTTTATGGGTAGTTGGGAAAAGATACGTGTATTCAAGTCTGTTAATCCTAGAATTATGGTGTTCCTCACCTTCACATGAACGAACTTGATTCTGATATCAAGAATCAATTATATATCGGCCTTATTGCTATAAGAAATGAACATGACAAGTTAGTTTGGAGGCTTGCTTCTAGTGGAAGGTTTACAATTTCTTCACCTTGGGATGCCTTGAGGCATGGACAGCTGGTGGTAGAGTTTTCCAGATGGATATGGAACAATTGCATCCCTAAGAAAATATCAATTTTTGTTTGGAGGGTGTTGAAGGGAGATGTAGTGGTGGGGGTGGTGAAGAAGGGAAGTCACTTAGCATCGAAGTGTTATTGCTTATCGATTATCTGCAAGCAGAGAGTTTGGATCATCTTTTCTATTTGAGTGTGATGGGTAGGCAAGTATATAATCTTTTTTGTGAGGTGTTAAACATCATAAATAGCAGTATCCAATTGATCACTGAGCATTTGAAAGCATTGGTTTTCTATAGCTAAGTTCTCCAATCAGATGCAGCTTATCATTGGTTTGGCTCCTTTGTTATTTGGGAGTTGAGTAAAGAGAGAAATTCCCCTAGGGACGACTGTTTGGATTGGTGCAATCCTCTGGAAGACTGAAAATGAAATTGATTTCCACAATTGTGACGTTTTTCCAGCTTGTGAAAATCATTTATCTGTGGACATCGTTTTCTATTTCCATGGGTTTTCCTCAAAAACGGCAATTTCCATTTCTTCAAAAAAAAACAAACTGTTAACTGTAGATTTCCACATATTAACATGTTAAAGGGGAATACCCTTCATCTTTGGAAGTTTTGATATTAGTGGATGATGCAGGACAATTAACCACTTGCTCTAAAAGCTCGAACTTTAGAGTATGGCGAATTAATCCCTTTATCTCATAGCCCAGGCCCCACATCTCATGGGTTAGGACCTCAGCCGAACCCCCTTCGTGGGCCCCAAATCACATGGCCGCCCACCCCGAGTGTGTCCCGCATCTCACAGCTACTCCACTCGAGCCCGGTGTGAAATGCGCATTAATCACCCCTGGTAAGGAGTCGCGAACACGAGACCTCCCCCGTGGACCCCAAATCGCATGGGTCACCCACCCCAAGTGTGCCCCTGCATCCAACAGGCGACCCCACTCGAGCCCAGTGTGAAAATGCTCCTGCATTAATCACCCCCGGTGAGGAGTCTCGAACATGAGACCTCCCGCTCTGATACCAATTTGTTGCAGGACATTAACCACTTGCTCTAAAAGCTCGAACTGTTAGAGTATGGCGAATTAATCCCTTTATCTCATAGCCCAGGCCCCACATCTCATGGTTAGGACCTCAGCCGAACCCCCTTCGTGGGCCCAAATCACATGGGCCGCCCACCCCGAGTGTGTCCCCGATCTCACGAGCTACTCCACTCGAGCCCGGTGTGAAATGCGCATTAATCACCCCTGGTAGGAGTCTCGAACACGAGACCTCCCCCGTGGACCCCAATCGCATGGGTCACCCACCCCAAGTGTGCCCCTGCATCCAACAGGCGACCCCACTCGAGCCCATGTTGAAAATGCTCCTGCATTAGTGGATGGAACTAAAGCATTGTTTGGAGTTATTGGTCTTTTTCATTCATGTTCTTCATCAAAGAAATAAAGTTGCTGTGGCATTAGCAGTTAGGGGTTGGGGCTGTGATTAAGAGAGGAACTGTATCGAGAAATATTCTTCTCTCCCTTAGAAG
>JAJHSJ010000015.1:50554207-50638251 GCA_021015155.1 Magnolia officinalis
GAGAGAGAGAGAGAGAGATTTTGTCATGTTGGATACATACGACTTAACTGACACAGTGTTGGGATATTCACATTATTACCTGTTATTGGCATGGTCAATAACTTATCGTCATTCTATTTCATCATTTGTTAGCTTAAAGAAATTCTTGGTTTAGGAAAGTTTCTTACTACACAAGGCCGATATGTTTCCTAGCAGCCAAGGTTTAAGTTAGATCTGTTAGGTTCTTCAATTTGTTTGGAAATAAAGGATTAACAAGAAAATAGGTTTGATTCCTATTTAAACAAACAGTCACAAACAGTCCAGGATCAAATTTTGGATAATTTCTTGGTGAACATGATCTGCCATAATCCCTTTATGTGCTAGACTTATTCATTACATTTTTAGTACTTGCCGCTTGGCCAAAACTATGTTTCTTGTTTGTCTTAGTTACTTTATTTGAATTTCTATAGAACCATGATAATGTACCTTTTGCAGTAATGATAATATAACTTTCTTGGAGATTGAGCAGGCTAGAGGATGCTGGCTATGCTGTTGGTGCAAGAGTTCTAGAACTGCTGTGCCATAGAGATAAGGTATAAAACTTTTTTTTTATGCAAATGGGTTCTACTATTGATAATTTCTTCGAAGGTAGGCTGATGTTAAAAATATTAATAAATTGCCAAATTGAAATTCTAAACAGTATATATCAGCAATGTGTTGGTCAGATCATTTGGTGAAGTACTAAGGCTGTGCTTATATGCACTATCGAAGTGAATTGCCATAATTAGTTAAATACAGTGGAAATGACCAAATTGTAATTTCCTTAGTATTCAAATTCAAGGATTGGACTCCAAATTGCAATCACATTACTTTAAAGTGGGCCTTGAAAGGAATGTAACTGCAAGTTGAGGATGCTTCAAATGCCGTTACCATCCATCATTTCCTCTTGATTGGAACTGAATATTTGCAATTCATTTCAGTTTTGCATCCGGATGCAGCCTACAGGATTGAATTGGAGTCCCTTGAAGCCAACTTCCTGCAACCCTCGAACAAAATAACGGAAGAATTGTAACATCCTATCTTAAGAAAACTCAAGACAATAATCTTAAAGACAAGTTAACCTGAGATCTGATGGTACAAAGTATTATGGCAAACATGCAAGACAGAGTTTTATTTTGATATTAAAAAATGAGGAAATATCTTCTCTCTTACTATGCATATGTTCAGATAAATGTGTGGTTCTAGGCTTCCACTATTTATTATCCAAAACAGAAGGTTTAATTGACTCTGGTCTCTGAGACTTGTACTTAGGCATTATCTGTTACAGGATGGACTATTGCAGGTCAATAGAGCATGAGTAAAAGTGTAAAACAGAAAAACATTCTCAATATAACTTGTTTAGAATTTATCGTCATTATAAAAACTTGTTTTATGTTTTTGCCAGCTGCACAACACATGCCTAGTTTGCTTTTGTATAATCTTCTCCGACTGAATTTCCTCTTTGTGCCAAAAAGGAATAAGAAACACACGAATGAACAGGATTAGACATATATTGCAGATGGTATGTATTTTATGCATATCAGGTTTTTGGGGAAACCAACACAATGCATTTTTTGTAGCCGATATGTGACTATAAGAACTCTGCCTAGAAATAATGCGGCAGCTGGTCCCAAGGCTGGGTAGCGTAGGTTTGCTCTGCTTGGGGCATGTGAGGTCTCTCTAGGGGGTTGCTAAGGTGAATGTTTGATTTACCAGAAGCAGAGGAGGAATTAGTTGCGGGTTATCAAACTGAATATTTAGGTATCAAATCTGTCTAATTTTACGTTGCTTCTGCGTCCCAAGCCGAAATATCACAAGTATTGTCTCGTTCAGGACCGTCGCAAGGAAAACTATAGCCGAAATCTTTTGTATCCGGCATCTCTTTCTTGGGCCATATTATATAAGCAACTTAACAGGGTCTGGGGGAAGGATAAGCGGAACAAGTGGAAAGAGGTTTTTCTCAAGGTATTCAAAATCGGTTACGTAATGGCCGTTACATTACGGTAACGGTCATAACCGTTACGCGTTAGGGGGTCGAAATGGCCGTAACGGCCGTTACAGAAAAAACAGGCCGTAACAGTCCCATAATGACCTGTAACGGCCCTGTAATGGTCCTGTAACAGTTTTTCTAAAAAATAAAAAACGGCCGTATCATAACGGTAACGGTGGTAGCCGTTACAGCCACCGTTACCGTTTTGGAACACCTTGGTTTTTCTTTGGGAATGTGTCAAGTGTGAGGCTTCCACTACTCTAGTCGCATCTCTCTTCCCGGTGAAGGGTGGAAGTTCTTTATTGGCGGCATTTTTTAGGGATCCCAAAAGTTTGGCTTTGGGGTAATGATTCGGGACAAAGGGGTCAACTAAAGTGTTTCGTTTGGAGGGAACGATTTGGGAGGCAAGGGCTCGGAATCTTCTCCTCATCCTTTTTCAGCCCTCTTTTGGTGATATGCAATTCTCTAGATGGATGGAGTGGGTTGGAAAGAAGCTGTTGGAGCCATTGAGATTTGTCCTTTATATGAGATTGTGGATTTCACTTTGAGGTTAAACACTTTGTTATCTGCCAACTTTAAGGAGGCCAAGAATCTCGCATTGAAACTTGAAAGAACTATACACCTATCTATTTTCGTTAGGGGCTTATCCTCAGATTTGTAATTCTTTTTTATAATTTTTTGTTATTCTTAAAAAATGTATATCGGGTCAGTGTTTTTTGCGCTCTAAAATCCAAAAACATTGTAATTTGCAGGTCATAATTCTTTGGCCTGAAGTTACCCTTTCATGGAATTTTTAAATGATGGCATATAACCAATCTGTAGAGTTTTACACATACCTTCTGACATGCCCACATGCGGAAGATATATGAGCATTCTTAAGGTGGGTTCAACCATGTAGATGACCTGATCTGAGGTTAGCTTGCCAACTCATCAGATGGGCTACACATGTACGCCGAATGTGAACAATCAGCAATGATTTTTAAGCTTTAACTTGTTTCCTTGAGCGTTTCTCACAAGATGAGTTGACCTTGATTTTCAGCCAGGTCATCAAAACACTGAACCCATCTCATTCCCTGATCTGGTGTTCACTAATGTCGGGTTGGCACTTGTGGCCACATGTAGAGGTGTGTGGTGAGAGGCATGTGGGCTTAACAAAGTTCTCATTCCATAGTGAATCTTACCTGTCACACCATATTAATTTCTGAGTACATAGCTATGAGCTTGAGTAATTAAGTGTAACAATGGAGGCCGGTGTAGGTAAGACAGTCACATTGTCAAAGGAATGTGGTAATGTCATCTTTTACCCAGGAACCTCTAGGAGGCACTTGGCATGATGATTTCGACCTGACAAGACGCACCTACAGGAGATGTCCTTTTGACCAAAATACACCCACTAATAGATATCTAGTCTATCTATACAACTATTGACTGCCTTCTCTTTGCTTCATAGTTGAATGATACAATGATATCAGACCACTTATTTTAAATATTGCTGGAAATGTGTGGAACAATCTGAATTATGGTACTGTTTAGTCCAAGGGTAATTTATGCAAATTCATTCCTATGCTGCTGGATATTTCTGATGTTTCAATTGAACAAATATTGTGTAAGAAAATTGGTCGTTATGGTTGACTTCATTATCATGTTGTTATGTTCCAATCTGATGCCCAGGGAAACAGAAGGGAGACACGATTATTGGGGATTTTGTCCTTCGTACACAGTACAGTATGGAAGGTCCTGTTTGGAAAGGTAAGCAGCCTTTGACCCTTCTCATGTTGGACTTTAAAATTTATATCCTTTGAGGTTTATCATTTTTCTCACTAAGAAATTTGTAGATGTACTGTTGTCATTGTTTTGTTTCAGTTATGAGTTTGCCATTATTTTGGCACAGAAAATACTACGATTATAGATGTACACTGATTGGGTTTCTTTCTGCATAGCTTGCATTAAATTATAACCAGCTTTCTGAAAGATGATGACCTACGGGCTAACCGAAGGTCTGGCCCATGATAGAGTGGAATGGCAGAATAGGATTCATGTAGCCAACCCCAATTAATAGGGATAACGCTTAGACGATGATGAAGAGTTTTCTGAAAGATGAAAGCCTATTTTTTGGAAGTTTTGGCATGTCAACCTCTGAAACCTTCAGTTACACTATTTTTTTTTTTTTTAATTAACTTATTTTTTATTTAACTTTGGAAGGTCTTGCTGTTGGTACCTTAGTCCCATGTCTTCTTGATTTAAATTTTCCAGGAACCTGGGTATCTTCCTCTTGGAGTCCTTAATGTTATTTTAAGAATTCAGCTGTGGTGCCTTCGGTTGGACACACTTGTTCATTTTGAACTATTGCATTCACACCATGTATATTGTTTATATTAAAAAAAAAAAAAAAAAAACTAGATGCCATGTGCAGAAAATCATTTTATGTGGTTTTTTTTCTTGATAATACTGTTAGGTGGCTGACTCACTTGAGAAAGGCACTGAACATGAAGATGAATACATGATCAGTGAGAAGGAACTCCTAGTGAATAGGTACTATTTTCACCTATTGTATTTGGATCTGTTTTAAAGTAAACTAACAGCAGTTGTTTCTGAAAGTTAACCAGATTTATTTCCAACCTTTTTCTTTTGTTTGAAGATTTATTTCCATACCAAAAGACATGGGGACATTCAATTGTGGGGCATTTGTTGCTGGAATTGTAAGGGTGAGCATACAATAGTATAGGAGTCTCTCTCTCCTCTCTGGCTTTGGTTCAACATATAATCTGGCGTTTGAAGATAGAACTAAAAGAAACTGTTTATTTCTGTGAAGGGTGTCCTAGATTGTGCGGGATTTCCAGCTGTAGTAACAGCTCATTTTGTACCCATGGAGGGCCAGCAACGACCGCGAACCACCATCTTGATAAAGTTCGCTGAAGAGGTATGTTCTATATTATCATCTCCTAGTATTTTCATTAGCCCTTGAGGCTGAGATTAGATAGGATCAACATGCTTGCAGTCGGGTCAAACGTGAACATGTACATAACTTCCAAACCATTTTGAAGTTAAATCATCCGCCATTGGGAAGATATAACCATCTTTAAAACCAGACTAGAGGCCCGGCCAGTGCAGTGGTATTTCAATCTCCACTCCAAACAGGTTCGATCACTGTTTCAAATGGTCTTGAGAAGTGGCATCATCATGATGTTATATGTTGAGTGTTAAAACATTCCTGTCACAGTTGAACAGTTCATAGCAATTTGTACTGGATCAACCCACGTGGACAGTGTTTAGTTATTCAGGTTGTTGACTAGCTGCCTGAATCTTTTGCAAACTACTGCGAAAGTGGGAGTCCACTATGAACTAAAACTAACTCTTCAAGATATAATATGTGGACAGCTATGCAAGTAAATTCTCTTACATTAGCATACATTGCAGGCCTAAGAAACATGGGCTGCATAAAGATCATATCCAGTGATGCTGCACCGAGGGCTGTGTATATGTATGGATGATGGATCAAAGATGTAGGGACAGTTTGGAGAATGTATGTTGGCATAAGCTATTGACTATTTAAATGGCACCACCTTTTTGTTTTAGATAGATAGGCTTTGCTTGGAAATCATAGACACCTGCACAACAGGGAAATTCTGTCAAACCAACTTGAAATGGCAAGTAGCCTCATGTTAGAAGTGGCCAACTTGAACTCAACGACCCTCTTGAAATGGCAAGTAGCTTCTGTCAAATGATGATAAATCCATTAGGGAAATCAGTTCTATCTCAGTTGTTATATATCTTCCAGGAATATGGATGAGTTTGGCATACATTTCTCATCAGCCGGAGGTATCATTTGATTGTTGTCTCCTTGCTTAAAGAGATTCATATGGTCATACATTGTCGTTTGTTGTAATCATTGGTGTTGGATGAACTATGGATATGACATAGATGACCTCATTTTTATGCTTGCCATCTC
Organism: Magnolia officinalis; assembly: GCA_021015155.1. Lineage (NCBI taxonomy): Eukaryota > Viridiplantae > Streptophyta > Magnoliopsida > Magnoliales > Magnoliaceae > Magnolia > Magnolia officinalis. The sequence continues at coordinate 50,560,165 of JAJHSJ010000015.1, forward strand.
AGTGGTAGCCTAGAGTCAACTGCAGTGTGATGAATTTCTCTCTTGTCTGCATGTTACTTAAATTTTTGTGGTTGCTTGAAATGTCAGGCATAGTTGATTGACGATATATTTGTTATCTGAAACATTGAGGTCCAGCTGCCACATAAACCAAGTGTTGGTATTGCATATATGGAATGGACAAGGTGTAGAAAGAACATAACACAAGTCAAAAGATTGATATCTTGCCCAAAGGCAAAACAGAGAAAGCGAGTCAAGCTGCTTTTCACTCCATATAACAAAGGAGAAATGCATGAGATGACATATAGAAAGCCAATGACTGCTTTATGTAGGAAAGGCCAAATCCTTCTATGAGGTCTTCATCATTTTTATTTACATCCCGGTCCTTTCATTTATCATGTGCTTTCTCTTTCTTTCTAATTTTCCCTTATTAACTGCGTAACCTTCAACTCCTTTTACACTTTTCTTTAAATCCCATGAGATAAGCATAATGTCCCATTTATGCTTCAGCCCACACCCACCCAATTAATCCTTGACAGGTTAAAATTGTGAGCGTACTATTTAAACCCAAAAGTCCTATTTGGATGGGTTGTGAAGGACATCAACACATTCCCCTCATTATCTCTCACGATATCACCTATCATTTAAGCCCTAGGGTTCCTAGAGAACACCAACCAAAATTAAGGTTTAGACAAATGTGTATAGGTGATGCCCATATCTCCCTCAGATCTTATTTTACTTAATGCTTGGGGTACTTGCCATTCAGTCCAAGACGATATCCAACTGAGAACAGCCCAGGCACTTGGGTCTGGTAAGAGATAAGCAATGATCATAGAAGTGATTCTTCTTAATCATATCAACCAGGGTGACTTTGTTCTTGAAGATTCTCTTCTCCTTCTAAAAGCCCCAAATGATTCTGAAAGGTGACATCATCCACCGAAGATGCTCTCTAGACATAAACAGGGCAGGTAATCACTCCCCTGATCAACTCAGTGAGAGACCCCTTGAGAGTCCAGTTCACCTAGAAAGGGCCGAAGTGCCCCTAAATGCCTCTGGCCACACATAGGCAGTTGCAATGATCTGGGTTTGTGCTGGGCCAGGCTATGCCAAGGCCCGGCACAACACTTAAGGTCCAAGGTCTGAGCTTGACCCAAGCCAGAGCTTTAAAAATTTTGGCCAGGCCCCCACCTGGCCCAACCCAACACGGCACGGCCCGAAAATTGATAAAATCCCTATTTCCCACTTGAATGTTTCTAGTGTATCCATTGATCAAGTACGCCACACATGCACTACGAAATAGACACCTAGAGGAACGAAATCAATGATTCAATGGTCTACACTCAAGATGCATGGGTTGCCTAATCAAGGATTAGAATGGCCTAGTTGTAAGATTTAAGACGTACATATCAAGTTGGGTTGATGCTTGTTTGGCTAAAATGACTTGAGCCCAAGCCCGACCTTGAAATTGATTAGGCCATGCATGACAGGCCCAAGCCCATGGGCCAAGATAATAGGTCCAAGCCCAGTCTGAAGCCGGGTCATGCTCATTGGACCGAGCAAACCACCCTTAGCCCCACAAAACAAGTGATCCACATTATCTTCTTCTTGGCACAGAAAACACATTTTTAGGGAGGATCATCTGCTGCTTTGTCAGATTGTCTACTGTGGTCCGTAAGAACTTGTTAGGCCTTAGTTGCCAAGCAAACGCTTGAAGTCTATGCAGAACAGGGGCAATGCTAAACTTCAGTGCATGTTGAAGGATCTCCCCCTCTGGAGGTACTAATCCTAGCAAAGTATTTCATCGAAATTTTCTGTTTGACGACCACATCCAGATTTTCATGTTGTTCGTGGATGTATCAATGCCAACCTCGCAAAGCATACTTTTGAATTAGGGTTGGTTTTGAATCAATCCATTGCTTTTGATATGGTTGCTAATTTTCCTAAGCCTTCCTAAAAATCTACCTTGCCATACTTTGGACCAGCCCCTCCGGCAGCTCATAAGCATTAGGATTGGTTTTGAATCAATGCATTCCTTTTGAATTTGACTCACTATATTTCAGCATTGCCATTCTTAGCCCACGATCAATGTGTTCACTTGCTACAAGAATGCCATCAAGAATTTCTCCCCTTGACAGAATTTCCTTGGTACTGGGAAATTACAAAAGCTCATAGACTCCCTTAGCTTGATTGAGAGAACCTTTATGGAAATTTTATAGATACTTCTAACCAAACTTTTAGGGTCTAAAACCCTTGATCTCTGTTGTCTCGCTGGTTTTTGGTATGAGCATAATGGAAGTCACAGTAAGGGCCTTCACTCACCATCAACCTCTCATGAAACTCACTTATGCAGCTCATGATATTATGCTTGAGAGAGTCCCGATATCTAAAAGGGCCCTAATGCTTTATCGTGTCCACATCCCACAAAACATTTGTGATTTATCTTCTCCAATTCTTCTTTCAAGCCACTTCACCATCTCTGAAGGAAGATGCTTGAAGCAAAAGACTATCAAGATTTGGTCTCAAGATCAGTTCTTCGGAATATAGCTTGGTACAGAGATCTATTATTCTGCTTCTGACTTGGCCTGGGTCCTCCACAAGTGTCTTCAATGCACAATTTGTGTATGTAATTTGATCTGAGCCTCCCATTCACCATCTTTTGAAGGAATGCCGTGGTTTTGTGCCTTTGAGCCACGTTATCATAGATTTTTCCTCCTGGCAACTTCTCCTATTCCCAACAAGCGAGATTTAAAAGAAAAAAGAAAATAAAATAAAAATTTTGGGCACTTTCCTTTCCCCAAGCGTGTCTCAAACTTGCTCAGCATCCTTTTTCCTTGTCAATGCACTCAATACTGTTCACATTTTCTTCTTTGCTCTCTATCCCAAAATTTATTTTACTCCATTCTTTTATCTTGAACTTAAGCATGTGAAGCCTCTTCAAAAGCCTCAAACCAACACATCCCTCCATTAGACATCCCCAACCAAGTGGGAATCATTTGAACATGTCCATGTTCCTTCAAATACCAATTCTCTAATTTGAAGGTGGATGGCCCAGAAGCAATGCTGGAAGATTCTAAACAAATGGATGCGAGTTCCCAACCTGGCCTAGGATGAACATATTACACCACCCTGACTGGGCTAGCGATCCTTTTGATCGGCGTTTGTCCACTGGGTTCTGTATTTTTTAAGAGATTCTCTTGATCAGGGTATATGGCTCATCCAAGAAGTACCATGTTATCATTCAAAAAACAGTTGAGATTGTTTGGCTTCGCTGCTTACTTGCAGAGATTAGCATTCATGTGAGGATCTAACTTGACTCTTTTGTGAAAATACAAGTCATCCAAATATAGCAATGCAATGTTTGGTGAAAGAACGGAATACATTGAGGTAGATTTTCATGTCGTTAGACAAAAATATCTTAATGGGGCTATCTCCTTGCCATATGTTTCATCATCATTGCAGCTCACAGACTCTTGGGCTAGTGTTAGACATAATTTTCTTCTAAGCAAAATTTTGATGGTTTCACTTGATTTATCATCATCTTGATGGGTGGGGGTGTTAGATATGTGTATTCTTAGTGGTTACTTCAGTTGTATATAATTGAAGGCAGTCGTTTCCTTTTTTTGGGTACTTGTACATGTTTTCTAGTTAATATAAATTTTGTGCATTTCCTATTCTACTCTGGGTTTCCCTAAATTTATAGGCTTTATTAATCTTGCTTCGCTAAAAATTCCTATTTAAGGCTGTACATTCTGTAAGTAAAGAAAGCCTTCATATCCTTTGTCACGACCTCTATCTAAGTTCTTTTAGGCCTTCTACCCTGTTATCTTAGCATGTGACCTTACCATCTTAAATGGCTCTCATCATCCTATCTCCAATTGGGACCTCACCCAAGTTGCTTCAAATGACCCCATTTGTAGTTATTTCCTTCTTACCTTCCTACACATCCATCTCAACATCTTAGCATTTTGTCGCTAAGACTCTTAAGAGAGAAATTTCTCCCGTTGTCTGGATTTTTCTTTTCGTTTCTTTACATGCCCACACAACACCCTCGTGCATGCATGGGGAGGGAGGCTCAATACCACTTGCACATACCACCAAGAGTGTTCCAAACTCCCCGAACTTCAGGAAGGCTCCAAGGTTCTTCAATGGTATCTAACCACCCTCTACAAGGGAAGGGAGGGAGGGTCGATACCACTTGCACATACCACCAGGAGTGTGTTAGGAACCACCTGAACTTCAGCGAGGCACCTAGATTCTTCAGTGGTCTCTAACCACCCTCTATTGAGAGTGTCTCCGACTCTCTGGGTCCCCACAAATTCCTTACAAGCGAAGACTCGAGATATTATCCATGCACAATCATTTTCAGTCACCTTGGCCACATTCTCTGATTATTTTTTTATGGTGCAATTATTCCTTTCCTTGGAAGAGAATCTCCATAGAAACTTTAGGAAGGTGCCCAGATTCTTAAGTGGTCCAACCACCCTCTATTGAGAGTTTCTCTGGGGAAAGTTTGTCTTGCTCTCGTGCAAATCCCGCAAGCATGTTCTTCCACGAACAGTGTCAGTCACCTATGCCACATTCTCTGATTTTTGTATGGAGGTCCTAATTATTCCTTTCCTTGGAAGGGAATTTCCATTAACTTTTGCCTCCTGGATATTGTTCCTCCATGAACATTTTCAGTCACCTAGGCCACATTCTCAGATTTGTTTATGAAGGCCCCAATTATTCTTTCCTTGGCAGTGACAACTTCAATAGATTTTTGCCTCCTGGATTGCCCCTTGAGCTCCTGTCAAAGTTTAGCTTCCACATACCACTGGGAAGGTTCCAAACCACTTGAACTTTAGGAAGGCACCCAGATTGTTCAATGGTCTCCAGCCACCCTCTATTGAGAGTTTCTTTGGGGACTCCCACAAATTCCTCGCTAGCTAAGATCCAATATATTATTCTTTGACGAACATTTTCAGTTACATAGGCCACGTTCTCTGATTTGTTTATGAAGTCCCCAATCATTCCTTTCCTTGGAAGAGGCAATTTCCATAGAATTTCTGTCCTGGATTGTCCCTTGAGATCCCATCAAGTTAGCTTCCACATACCACTAGTTGGGATAAGGCCGTGATCAACGATGATGATGATGATGATGCCACTAGGATGATTCCAAACCACCCCAACTTTAGAAAGGAGCTTAGATTCTCCAGTGGTCTTCAACCACCCTCTTTTTAGAGTGCCTGGGAACTTCTGCAAATTACTTTCAAGCTAAGGTGCAAGACATTACAAACTTTTCCAGCCACCTAGGACACATTCTTTGATTTGTTTCTGAAGGCCCCAATTATTCCTTTCATTAGAAGAAGACAATTTCCATAGAATGCTGCCTCCTTGTGATTAGTGACCAAAGTTCTACAATTCTAGAAGTGTGTCTACAAAAGGGTGCATTTACCAAACAACCTTACAAAGATTGAGAATATACCACCCAATCCGCTGGGCAAATTGGCGGTAGATAAGAAGTTGGCTGACGGTCTCATCAGCTTTTGAGCACAAGTAACCCCCGTTCACAATAATTCTTTGCCTATTCCGGAGGTGATGGGTCATGTAAGGATTTTATCTAATCCCACCATCTTATAGAAACATGTGACCATAGGTGGGATTCTGTTCTTCCAAAGCAAATTTATTGGTGTGTTTGCTTCACTTTCTCTGATGATCGCCAACTCCTGTTTGTATTACTAATTCAGGTTTTGATGAGTGAAAGTAAAAATTTGCAAGTGACTGGGCAAGGGGTATATGTTGAAACAGATGTGAGAGAATTTGGATAAATCATGAGATTTGTACAAGTTCATTCTGCGCATTCAAGTTGTCAGATAAAATATTTTGCAGCTCAGATGTCTATTTGTGGTTTATTTTGTGTAGCAGATTTTGTGCTCTATATTTTGTGGATTGGTTGAACCTTAATGATTGATTGAAAGAAAAAAGGAAGAAAGCCAATCACCTCACTAATCTGTACTCTCTTGTTATATTTCAGGTACTTCGAAGGGAAGCACGTTTAGGCTGACGTGTTTGTATCCGTCTTGTGTGGCTGAATGGCGAGTGTCACCTCTTGAACATGTATCAGGGTGAGAAAGACTGGTGAAATTTTAACTGATTTTTATTAATTTGAGATGAACAACCAAACAAGAAGAGGAAAAAGAAACCCCTTATTCGATATGAACTTTGTACAGATATTGTAGCCCATTTGGATGTACCTGTAGTCAAGATTTGTTTCATGCTTTTGGCCGAACCCATCTGCTTTGTGTAGGGGGGCTGCTCCCTCAGCCCAAATCTCACTGGATTTGGGTGGAGCATATCCCAGAACACCAAAATGTACCCTTACTAGTCTCATTCATAGCATCATTCCAGACGTATTTTCCAATCAGAGTTCCTCCTTCATGCCAACTGACAAATACCCTTGCAGGTCAGAACTCCTGATTCTGTTTCACCACGTTGCCAAGTAAGCTGACTTGTGGGTTTCATCTTCATCTCCTTTTGAACCCACATTAATTTAATGGAATTAGTTATTGGTCTGATTGCAATATTCCTAGTTCTCTTTAGGACTTCTCATATGTGGGGAGCATAGAACGACATCTGTGTGAACTTCATTTGGTTTTATCCGTGCTTTCACTCACTGCACTAGAAAGATGTGCGTTAGGACTTTCAGAAAAAAAGTTGAGGAAATTTCAAAATTTTTTAATCTTAAGCCAGCCCATATAAATGGAGATGTTGTCATTGAGGCATCCCCCCCCCCCCCCCCCCCCCCCCAACACTCTCCACTGTGTGTGCCTCAGAATTCAACAAATGCTTAACAATGTTAGAATTGTTTTCAATTTCAAGGTGATAACCATATAATCTCAATAATCTCTCAGTAGTGAAGGCCATAAAAAATAGTGCTTGTGTTACCTTTACAAAAAAAAAGAAAAGAAAAAAGATAAAGCTTTCTTGGCGTTCCTTGCAACACCCATCCCTAGGTTACCTCTAAATGCCCCTTTGACACCGCTCGAGGATAAAGCTGCGTTGCCCTGTAATTTCACACCTTTGGCTAAAATGTATTGTCTATGCTGCATGCCACTAGTCCAATGACTAAGATCCATTGCCTATCTATAAAGCAGTAGACTACATTAACAGTTCCATTCATTTCATATATCATCCACATTATGGTAGAGATGCTGGAAATGGGTGAAGTCAGATTGTTTTAGCAAATTTCATGTTTCGAAATGATCACATGTTGTCTAGACTTGGCAAATTTGGAGAAAAAACAGGTAAGCCTTCCGTCATCAACCTTTAATGGCCTTGGACTCCTTTGGAGAGAGATCATAGTCTCTCAACTATCCTCTTCTTCAGGAAATATTAGTTATCAACTATCCTCTTCTCCAGGAAATATTAGTTATTACAGTCGACCATGCTGATGGCATCATCTCCCAGGTTGGCGACAATGCAAACTTGTAAGGTTTCCGGCACTCATCCAAGTGTTGTAGTTGGTGTGGCCAGTTGAGCTTATTGAATTGCTTTGATTTCATGAGTCCCATTTGCATGGTGGGGTTAACCTGCTGGACAGGTTTGATGCTACACTCACACCATGGTGGGCCCCACATGCTGCTCTCCAGAAGCGGCCTGTTTAGCTGCTTTCACAAGCCATACGAGCAAAATCAAGAATGGCATGGTCCAACAGAGACAAAAAGGGCACATTTGAATCTGCCCTGATTGCAAGAGGTGGAGTGATGGATCGTTATCCTTCCATTCTTCTTTGCGTTTGATGCAGCAACGGTGCAAGGACATCATGTGGAATCCTGTTTCTCACTTCTTTTTTCTGGTCCCAGCTCTCCAATACCTGGGCTCTCACCTTCTTCTTTTGGATCTCTTGGAAAGATGAAAGGGATACTCGACTGGCTTAAATATGGCATTATCGAAGGACATGTAAAGAGTTTTGGGCAATCATGTTATTTACAAGGTACATCTATTAGGTGCAAGAGAGAAGAAAAAAAAAAAAAAAAAATCTTTTATAGTTCTGTAGATTATGGGGTTTATACTTCCGTGTACCAGTGGGAATTCAAGTTAAACTATACAAGTCGTGGACCTTTATTTAATTGCCTATCAGACCAAAAGTAACATTGATTTGATTTCCCAATTGGCTTATTGGTGGGTCTTTAATGGACGGCCAAAGAGGCTAGAATAGTTAAACAAATATGGATTTTGGATGATAATATAAGTGGGTCAAACGCATCGGAGAATCTGATTGAGTTAATGTTTGCCATGTGCCATGTGCAACTTCAAAGTGCCTGAATATCAACCATCACACTCTACTAAAGTATCAAATCACTACCCACAAACAAGAAAAAATTCTACCATTTCCCAACCTCTCTATGATGTCTTCGAAACCACTTCCATTCCCAGTATCTCCACCCTTGTCAAGCTCACATGCAAGTGCAACAAAGCTCATGCACACATGACACATGCGCCAGCATTGCATGATGTATGAAACCCAATCCTATCGAGCATCACCACTAAACTGATGCCGTGACCCAATAATCAGGTTGATCCACAGTCAAGTGGGCCACAGTTTGCAAAACAAATGTACAGCTCAGAAAAACTTGGGTGAAGTTTTCCAACCCATCCACTTGTTTTCAATATTTGGGCTCATATGCTGAGTGGCCATATTTATTCTTGGAAAAACATGTACAAGGGTCAGACCAACCTGATGCATGGATTGGATCTCACACCTACGGGACGTTGCGGGCACATCTGTGGCATGTACATGAGTTTTATTGCCAACATGTGCGCTTAGCAAAACTCTAAATGAATGGAGTTAGCCTGACTTCTTGACCGGTCGGGAGTAGAAGAGGCTATCTTCCTGGATGTGGTTGATTTGAGTAAGCTGTCTGCTCTCCTTGTTTCAGTTCCTTGCTTTGATCCTGCCATGCTCATCACTTGATGTTAACCTGGCCATCCAATCACATCACTCATGGTGCAACATTAGTTTTGAAAGAGGATAGATCAGCACAACTCGAAGTGTTGGCTTGGAGATGAAATTGGTTCTTTCAAGCCCCTGCTGCACATCCCTCGCCCTGTTTCTCTTGTTACCACACTGTCCTTGTGCCATGCGGCCATCCGTTGAGTCCTTTGCCTGCCTAAAAAGAGTCCTTTGCTAAGCAGATCCTTTCAAATGTCCAACACAGGTTAGATACACGTGTGCATGTGTGAAGGTGCCAAAACACATACCAAGTGCACTAATTCAACAGCATGACACCCTGATCCATAGCTCAAGTGGTAGACAGAGTGAAAGATACCTAGTTTCAACACTAAGTTCTTGGTATCGATCCCTTAGTTTCAACACTAAGTTCTTGGTATCGATCCCTAGTGGGGTGGCTAACAGTGAAGTGTGAACTGACAGTAGGGTGTACTAACAAGCTAACTGTAACGCCCTGGATTTCGTAACCCGAGTTTAGTACTCATTTTCCGAAATCTCGAGTATTAACTTTGAAGGATAGCCCACATTTCACAGTAAATTTTTTTTTTTTTTTTTTGTATTATAAGTGAGCAATCACAACGGAAGCAAACAAACCACACATGAAGGAAGTGTCTCAAATATATCTCAACTTATACAAATGATTGCCCATACCGCTTATACAAACTAATGAATCAAATATAAAAAAATGAAATAAAATAATAATGAAAGAAAACTACGATCTGGAGTCGTAAGATCATTCAGCTCTCCATGCCCCACACCAATGTCGATCGGTGCATCATCTACATAACCTACATCAACTGAATACGGTTTGGTAGCATTAATGGCTATCCCAGTGAGGTATACTCTCCAAGATTACCAAGCATCACAATAGTCAAAAGTAGAATTCAAATAACTCAGGAGAATACAATATCCAACGTAAACTTCATAAGTAAAATATGAAAATGAACAATTTATGTTTCACAAGTGACATATAGGAAGACACCACATGTAATTCAGAAGAAGATACAACTCACGTTTTCAAGTAACAATTTAAGAAAATATAATATCTAAATTACAATCACCACTCACAAGTACAACACCAACTACATATCCATCTAGAATTCAAAGTATAACATGAAGAGATACAATCCATTCTCCATAAATATAAAACAAATGGTTATAACATCCAAACTACAATTTAATGTATAATATAAGAAGATACAATCCACTTCACACACAATATTCAATCGTCAACTTAATCTTGACTAATGAATGAATGCATGAATGCAATTAGCCTGGGGATGCACATCCAGCTGAACAAATGAATGGACCTTTCAAACAGTCAGCCCATTCCTACAAGATATCAGGTCTTTCAAACAGTCAACCCATTCAAAATGTAAAAAGGGTCGTTCGAACAGTACACTGGTCTTCCAAACAGTTGACCAAGTACCCGATAACGCCCAAGTGTCATGTATGCATGATTAATCCAACCGTTATTAGTCCAATTTCCAAACAGAATATCAGAGAAGCTCAAAGGTCACTATGGGGGGCGCGTGCAACCCAACATAAGCCGACAGCTCAGACATAGTGTCTCATTCCATCATCCCCGGCTCATGAGACTTGGACAAATAAGATTCTAACACACTCAAATTATTATAAGTAGTGATAGTAAAATAAAGAATCCAAGACATTCCATTTACAAGAATCTCTATAACTAGTGGCCACTCATGATTCGACACGTAGAAATTACCATCACCAGTCTAGATATACTTCCAACAACAAGAGTCCTTCCAATAAGCCACATTAGCACCAAGTCCTTCAAGGACATCACCAAATATTACAATCCACAAACCACATGAACACAAATAATCCAGGAAATGGTAAGTCTACAACCACATAACATTTAATTTATTCACGACCGGCCACTAGCTCGAGAAAACTCCAATATACATATTCACTAACATATAACATTAAATTTCAATTACAACTTAACACAATCAATTGTTAAACCAAACTACAATCAATTCAATATGCATCATCAAGTGTTAAACTAAACTACAATCAATTCAATATACATTATCAAACAATACATATAAGTACACATACTAGAGTCCACATTCAAATAAATCATAACCCTATAGATTTAGAAAATAATGTCCACATTCAAAGTAAATCATAACCCTATAGGATTTAGATCATTAATTTCTACAAATCAATAAATGTACTTATTTTGGTTCCTAATTATAAGGGAATGTGCACATATAATTGCCGATCATTTTAAAGTGAAGATCAACAATTCATAACTCAACTAATCATTCAATTATACATGTAAACTAGTCATAAACATTATTATAAAAATAAATCAACAGAAAACTAAATTAACTATCATAACGAAGGAAAGCTTGAAGGGTGAATCCTCACTTATCAAGAGAGGTTCCCTTGAATCGAATGAACTCTTAAGTGTGGAAATATAGGAAGAAATGAAGTCCTCAAGATAGATAAAACTTGATCGATACGTACCTGACATTAATTAGGGCGAATAACATGAAATTGGATAAAGCCTAATTAAGAAAAATCTATCCCTACGTCACTAATCAAATGTGTATTTAATGACCCTTGAATAGTCATGAACTTTACTCTAATTAACAACCTAAATTGACATTTAGATTTTAGCTTACCTCAAATCCGAGTCAACTTGGATCCAACCTAATCAACTCAATCTAATCAGGCAATCCAAAGATGACATTTGAAAACTTATAATTCTTACATAACAAATGAAGACTAACATCAAATTATATTACTTCAAAATAGGTTTAAAATATGCAAATTCTTGCAATTAAGCTTACCTTGCACCGCTGAGTTAACTCGACTCGGTTTCTACCCAACCTCAACTCGATCAACAAGCCAAAACATCACACCCACTACACCTGGGCCTAAGCCTAAACTCCATAGCTGGAATTCTCGCCCAGCACCTAGTTCTGGACCAAGCCTATCCCAACTCAATCAAACTCAGCGATCACTGAGTCAACATGGCTAAACTCCAATCTGACTCGGTAGCACTCTATGTACATTGCCTTCTTCTTATTCTTCTTCTTGGTTCTTCACTTTCTTCTTTCCTTCTCTGCTAAAGTGTCTAGCCATGGATTTGAACTAAAACAGGTCCCAAAACTTGCTTGACTCAGCGAGTTAAGGCAGCCCGATGACTTGGCTCGATCGCAACTAAGCTTGACTCAATACGACAGCCCCCGATCAGATCTCCCTCTCTCTCATTCCCTCGCTTCTTCCAACTTCTCTTTTCTTCCTTTCTCCTGCAACGACTAGCAGGGCCTGCAACCCAACCCAGACCGAACTCGATCCGAGTCAAGATGGTGCGGCAGCAAGAGGATGACGCTCCACCCATCTCTCCTCCATCTTCTTCTTCCTCCTCTTCCCTTCCTACTTCTCTTCTTCTCTTTTTCGGTTAGAAAAACTAATGAGATGCTGGACTCAGCCCGATTTACAGCAACTCGAGCTGAGTCGACTCAACTGAGTGCAATGCTAGAAGAGGCGCCTAGTGGTGTGCAAAATGGGTCCGATTCGGCGGATCCGATCCGATCCGCCCCGATTCGAACAGGACCGGTAGGTTGGATTGGTTAGGTTCGGGTACAAAGGGGCAGATCCAAATGCAGTTCGGATCGAATTCGGATAAGCATCAAAACCGCCCAACCCGAACCGAAATCCGATCCGACCGGGTGTAATGACAAGTTTGCCCCTCCCCTATATATCCTTTTTACCCCTGTTTTTTTTTTTTTTTTTAAACCCTACCTACCCGTCGCTCTCTACCCGCACCCGAGCCCTAAAATCCCTTAAACCCTTCTCCTCAGTCGTCCCCTAAAATAATCTAAGAAAGAGAGGAAAGAGAAGGAGATAGAGACATCTAACCTTTTGCTCTCAGCCTTCATCATTTGAAGGGTTTGGCGCTAGAGACACCATTTCTCCATTTTCCCAACATCAAAGAAAAGAAGCAACAGCGGTAGCTGATTCACAAACACAAATCCCCTCTCCCTCAGGTATTCCTCTCCTTCCCTTCCATTCCTCATTACCCTCTTCCACGCTCTCTCTCTCTCTCTCTCTCTCTCTCTCTCTCTCTCTCTCTCTCTCTCTCTCTCTCGTTTCAAATAGAAAAGAGAAGAAAAGAAAATGGGGTTTGCCCGAGTCAGCTATTTAACTCGCCTGACTCATGATTCAAGTCTTGTACTTCACAAATTTGTAGATTTTAGGAAAACCCCACCAAGAAAGGACGTTCTTCCTTCAATTTAAAAATCCTTCATATGTTTTTTGAAAATTTTAAAAATTAAATCTGGACCAAATCCGAGACTCGGATCGGATCATTCAATGTACAGTTAGGATCGGATTGGGTCAGGTGACTCGGATCCGGTCTTGGATCGGATCGGATCGGATGGATCCTAATCCGATCCGACTCGGACCGATGCCCAGCTCTAGCAGCGCCCCTTCCTCTTTCTAATTTTCTTTCCGTTTTGGAAAGGGTTGCCCTAACAGGTAGGGTTTTATATGCCCTTCTAATCCCATTCTAGAATTTTCGGATGTTAACTAATCACTTGATTAGTTAGCCGAGTCGGTTACAAACCTATATGCAACATGGTGTCATTTGAATGATTTGGATTAAAAAGAGCTTGCATGGCCGTGATCGGACCATATGGACGGACTTTTATGACCCTGGCCCACCTAACAGGAGGTTCTGATCAGCAAATGGGCCCCATCAGTAGGTGGTGGGTTTTCAAATAAATGGGGAAGATGATGGGTCTGATCATGGTGATTTCTGATCCATGAACCCATCCTCTGATCCATAGCATTTGAATGGATCGGATGGGTCCCTTGATCACTGTGAGACCCACCAAAGAGACTGTTATTAGCGTTTTCCTAATGGGTTCGAGCGCAACATGCGGCGGCAGATGGGAAACTCGAACCACAACTAAAGAAGCCCTAAAATGGGTGGCTGGGATTGTAAGGCAGAGATCCGCTGAGGTGGAGGGCTAGGATACAAGGGGAGGGTGCATGTGAATGCCAGCTAAGAAAGAAGAAACGAAATCTTTTTCCGTCTTCGAAATGTACCACATGCACGCACGATTTCTCCCGCATTCGTGCATGCACATGTGTGTAGAAATGGTGGAAAAGACCAAGGGTTTAGTCAGGCCCACCTTCTGAGTTAGATGGATGGTTCAGATCATTCCAATGGTCCTTGATGGTGGGCCACGAACAAAAACAATGGATGCAGTCCGTTTAAATCTTGTTTAAGCGGGAATAAAAGAAAGAGAGAAAACCTCTCTATTTTTAGAAAATCACGGGCCAGCACCCGTTTGATTGAATTAACGGTCCAATACACTGCATGTGCACACAAGTTGTGTACATTCACAATTCAATGGTAGGGTCCACATTGATGTTTGAAAAGATCCACTCCGTCTATTTAATTTCATGGTCACAGTAACACCCAAGTACAAAAGATACGGGGTGTTACAATCTACCCCCCTTAAAGAGAATTTCATCCCTGAAATTCAACACTTCTACCATTAATGGGAACAAAGAAAAATCTAATAAACGGTGTCTCTAAGCGCGTTCACTATTATTATTTTTTTTTCTAGAAATACACATGTATGTACGAGTGTATACGATTGACTATCAAACTGGGGCTATTATAATCTATCCCCCTTAAAGAAAATCTCACCCGCGAGATTTGGTAATGTACATCTTAACCATTAGCATTACAAGTAGTAAAATTATCCTACTAGTCTATCCTTCTTCTTTTTTTTTTCTTTTTTTCATTTTTTTATTAGTCTATGTATGTAATCATTACCCAAATTTTTAACATGTTATATATAAATTTATCATAATCCATGCATTTTTTTTTTAACTAAGAGTCTAAAAGAATCATGACACCCACTAATATCACAATTTCCTACAATATCACAACAAATATATAAAGAAGAATCTTTATCACTAATATTATATCTTTTTTTTTTCTTTTTAATAGTTTCCAACTTTCTTGAGTAAAAATTATTGTTTTCAATATTTGCGGTAACACGAAATGACATTTGTAGTGGGTCTGAGCCTGATACACTAATCCTCTGCCTGCAGAGCAGTGGATTCATTGATATCATTTCCTAATCCTGGTGAATACCGGTCTTCTGCTTGATTAGATCATTGAGTCCTTTGATAATTATCAGGATTTAGAATTGAATCAAACCGCGTACACTTCGCTATAACAATATTTTGTTAATTCGTGGTCCCAATTATTTTAAACACTTGGGAAATATCATCTAAATTTCCATTTCATTTTTTTTTTTTAATTATCGAAATGTCTTCTTGGTGGGACTACTACAAAAACTTTTGGACTTAAACTCCCACATTTGATTATGGTCTTCCCATGATTAAACCATGGTTTCGATCATGTGACCTATGGGTTATGGGCCCACTCTAATAGTAATCATTTGCTAAATGTTGTGACAATGTTATTTCTAACTAAAGAAAATTTTATAGAAAGTTAAATTCTAGATTTCAAAAATCATTCTTTGTAAGTCAAAGTCAAAGATTGTTCTTGTTTGATCTTATGTATATCATGGTGGGAATCTGTTCTCCCAAGGTATCTAAGTTCAGTTTCTATGTTCAACGGCTATCCAAAAAATTTTCAGGGAACTTAAAATTTGGGTCTTTAGATTCACAAACACCCTAATTTTAAGGGAAATCCACCTAAGTTCAAATCTCTAATTTTCATCAACATAAATTTGAGTCATTTGAGTTCCTACAAGTCCATTTCCCCAAGGCCTGGTTTATCTAAACTCGCTTTGATACCATTTTGTAACGCCCCAGATTTCGTAACCCGAGTTTAGTACTCGTTTTCCGAAATCCCGAGTGTTAACTTTGAAGGATAGCCCACATTTCACAGTAACACCCAAGTACGGGAGCTACGGGGTGTTACAAAAAAAAAAAAAAAAACAAAAAAAACAAAACAAAACAAAAACAAAAACAGCATGGGTCCTATACATGCCCCATTAGCTTGTGTGCAAAAGTAGCCATCCATTGGCCTCAATTGTCAATTAAAAATCACACTAATCAGACTCTTAACCATTCAACGGCACTGACCCTTGACTTTGACAGAATTAGCAATCATTTGATGGCCGTGTAATTATCATTTTTTGACATATGCTCCTTAATCCCAAGACCACAGTGTGATGGAGTGGACACCATGGGGCACACGTATCCGATCTTATGTGTCGGCCAAATTTCTAGGGGTAGTTTCATAATATAAAGTATTGAAAAATCATATTACTGAAAAAAATGGAGAAATTCCAAAACTTTTTTTTGCCTTTCTTAGCATTGTAAATAAGGGATCCGAGGCAGTGCGCA
This sequence comes from Magnolia officinalis, assembly GCA_021015155.1. NCBI lineage: Eukaryota > Viridiplantae > Streptophyta > Magnoliopsida > Magnoliales > Magnoliaceae > Magnolia > Magnolia officinalis. Next base: position 50,576,531 of record JAJHSJ010000015.1, read on the forward strand.
GTATAATGAAGTTTTCATCAATTCTAAAAAGTGGGACCCATGATTCAGTAATCGGCCCAAAAAACTTCCTTGAGAGGACAATCCACGAGTTCAAATTCAACTGAGTTCCAAATATCAGTGGTCAGAATCTTTCAGTTGAGGAGAGTTTTGGATCATGGTGCATCCAAGGTGGGGTGTAACAGAACAATCATTGGGATTACTGAAGAATGGGCCTCACTTGTGTGAAATGGAAGCCCACATATACTAGGCAAACCCTCGGTCGTGTGGCCCATAATATCCTTCTTGATTATGTACATCTCCAGAGAGACTCCCCTGGGTGGTGTCCCCCGTAATATCCTTCTTGACTGTGCGCATCTCCAGGGTGACTTCTCTGTTTCTCTAAAAATGAGGAATTTATTTTACAGTGCTCAGATCAAATTAGTGGCAGTTTTACATTTGAGCCAGCATTATGGGAGGGGAGCCCACCTCCAGTGATCCAGACTCTGTCTAGTGGCCCCACCATGAACTGACGATGGACCAACACTGGCAGCTGCCTGGAGATCCAACTTCACCCTCCCTTGCAACCTAAAAATCAAAGAGCCAGGATTGTCTGGAGTTCTCCATGCAGCATCTGCCATCTGCGGTGGAGCCAACTGGAGAATGGTCTCAAAACCTGAAAAGTTGAAGTTGGCCACACAGAAAAAGCTGGCCCAAAAGGAAAAGTCCAGTAATTTGAGCTATGCAATGTGTACTTTTCACACACACACACACAAAGCATAAATGAGTTCCTGAATGCAACCGACAATACCTCATGCTGGAGACAAAGGAAACGCAAATCCAGGATTGAAGCAGCCAAATCAAGCCATCAAGTAGGACCTGAGCAAAGCAAAATGTGGTAGTCCATTACCAAAGTACATAAGAAGCACAGGTACAGTGGACCCAATTTACCAGACCTGCACCACATGTCATTAAAAAAAAAAAAAAAAAAAACAAAACAAAAGGAGATGGGCATCTCTAGATGCACAATTAGTTCTATATGAAAGGAGTGTGCCACTAGCTGCATGTGGGGCTCCATCTTGGTGTGTGTATGGCTGGAACCCGTCCAGCACAGTCACCCCACCACAAAATCAGGATGCCCAAAATTCAGGCTGATCCAATCATCAGATGGGCACACAATAGAAAAAAATAATAATCAAAGACCTCCAAATTCACATGGTGGCCAACCGGGTAGTTGAATTGGCCTGATTTTTGGGGTGTCCCATTTTTGTGGTGGGAAACCATGCTGGACAGATTGGACCACACGCACACCAGAGTAGACACGACACTGCTAGGTGCATGATTATCGCATCTATAATGAGTTGCATATGACGTTCTCAGAAAAAAGAAGAGGAAGAAGAAGAAAATGGTTCAACAGACGGTAGCAGGTAGAGTAGATGAAGAAAAAAAATACAAAATAAAAAAACTAAAAAAGAAAAAAAAAAAATGGATTCATCCAAGCTTCCAAACATAAAGCTAAAGCATACCAGTCAAAAAGGAAGAGTTATCTGCGCAAAAAAACCGTGCATTCTCTAGCAAACATCAGTTAGATGAATGCACATGCAGCTCACATGGCGGAAGTTCAACAAAGCTCACTTTGCACGTGAACAAAATATTCCAAAGGCAGAAGAATCTGTTGATCGCCCATTTGTAGGGTGCAGACTGACGACGGGTATATGGGGGCTTGTTTTAGCCCTTCTAAGGTTTGATGGTTCATAATGAGGGCCGTTTGTTGAAATAGGAAATTTGCCATGTGTTAATGCTACTTGGTGCCATCTTGTGGCCATTTGGAAAGAAAGGAATAGGCAAATATTCATAGATTAGGTGTTGCCGGTGGAAAAGGCTGTCGTGAAAGTTAAAGAGTTATTTTGTCTGGTTTCCTTCAGATCTCATCTGATTGGAAAGCTGATCTATCTTCTAAGGCTCCAGATAAAGTGAACATGCAATGGGAGTTTGTTTTCCCCCCAAGTCAGATGGAAGTTGAAGTTCAACGTCAAAAGATTTGTTGCCCCTCTATGGAGGGATGCTGCAAATGTTGGTGCAGAACATGTGAGCCTGGGCTTATATTCAACCTACTTCATAAGCTAAGACTGCACGAATTTTAAGTTGATGCAAGAGATATGACAGGTTACTTCAGAGGCCCCAACATTTCCTTTTCATGGATTTGGAAAATGCAGTGGTGTGTATTGAAAGGCAACGATTTTATTAAAGGGCAAAAGCCTGTAGAAAAACAGCCAAACAAAAAGAGGACTAAGGACAGTGAGACAGCGACCCGGTTACACCACTAAAAAATCCACATTACATCCCTTTGTTTTGGGGTTGGACACTCCGCCCATTCGGAAATCAGCAACCTGATTTTGAAAGCAACACTTTCCACTGCCCTTTTTGAGTTATCGAGGCACCTAGTGTTTATTTCCTCCCGCACTGCCCTCCAAAAGGCAAACAAAGATACTCCAATGGTCCCTCCTGAGGCTTGGAAGATTAACTCCGTGCCACGCGAGCAAGCAAGAGTCCACCGAACCTGGCATGGAACACCTAATCTGGAAGCGAGTCAAGATATCCACCCAAATCGGCTTCAAGAACGAGCAATGCAAAAATAAGCGATCAACCGACTCCTCGTCTAACATACACAAAACAAATATTTGGGATCACCATGGCCCTTTTTTTCTCAGATTGTCTATCGTGAGGACTCTCTTCCTCCCCATTAACCACCCAAAAGCGGCTATCTTTGGGGGGATGGGATAGGACCAAAGAAATTTAGAGCAACAATCCTCTCCCGGATTCCTGGGCCTGGTCAAGAGAGAAAAGAAAGACTTAACCGAGAACCGACTGGAGGGATCTACTTTCCACATTCTCTTGTCCACATCGTCTTCAAGAGGGGGACAAAGGGAAAAACGCTCCAAAAGGCCAACATAAGTGTCAACTTCTTCACCCCTGAGATTATGTCTACAAGGGGGGACCGGCACCACCATCCCACCCATTCGAGAATAGCAATCAGCCACGAAGATGGAAGGATCCGGCACCAAGTTGAAGATAGAAGGGAATTCCCTCTTTAATGCGTTAGAGCCTACCCATTCATCCTCCCAAAATCTGATTTTTTTTTTTTCACCATTGCCTAGAGAGAACCCAACTCCTTGCCAAACAGCTTCTTTGGTAGCCGAAACGCCTTTCCATAAGGCGGAAGCCCTATATAAAGTTGAATCTCTTGTCCACCAACCCTCCCTAGAAATGCCATATATGCACCCCAGACACCCTGGACAAACCAAATGTTTAGCCATAAAGACAGGGTGTAAATTTCCTCAAAAACATTAGAGATGGAATTTGCGATGGTCCCTTCCCAATTGGCCCATTTCAGCAGCATCAAATTGGCCACTTTGACTTTGATCTTTAGGAGCTGAAGATGGGCGAAAACAAGCCTTAGAGATTCTCTAAGTGCTAGCACTAAGGCCTAGGTCTAGCAAGAGGCCATGGCCAGACACACACACACACAAAAAAAAAAAAAAAAAAAAAAAAACCTTGATACTTCCCTTGGGGTCAAGAAGAATCCCCCTAATACCCCACTTGCCACCCTTTTTATTCCAACAACTAGAAACCTTGAATGTCTACCGGGGTATTCAATAACAGTAATGGTGACTGTAACGACCATCACCATTACCATTACGATACGGCCGTAATGGCCGTCATGGCTTCTTTCTTCTTTCTTTCTTTGTTTTTATTTTTGTTGGAAAAAAAAAAAAAAAGAATCTGTATCAGCCATGTAATGGTTATTACAAGCCTTTTTTTCCATAACAGTCATTACAGCCCCGTAACACGTAATGATTCCCACCGTTTTTTTTTTTTTGGTTAGCTTGTTAGTACACCCCACAGTCAGTTCACACTTCACTGTTCGCCACCCCCACTAGGGAATCGATACCAAGACCTCGGTGTTGAAACGAGGTATCCTTCACTCAGTCTACCACTTGAGCTATGGATCAGGGTGTAATGATTCCCACCGTTACCATTACGTGATGGTTACATAACCGCTTTTGAATACCTTGATGTCCACGAGTCAAAAGACCGTGGGCACGAGTCCCTTAAGCTGCCCTAGTGAGAGTGGATAAGATCATCCCAATTTTCATTCAATGAGTCAATTGTTACCATTTGTCAATGAGAGCCCAAAGGACTAGTGTTCTTTGACTTTCATTGCAATAGATTGGGTTGATTTTTCCTGATCTACGAAGATGAGTCTATTTTTTTCGACCCACAGCTCCCATATAAACACAAGAGGCAAGAGGGACCATAGCACTTTGCCCAAAGATTTGAAAGGACCATTGCCCCAGCCATCCAGAACCTCATAAATCTTCTCATTTAAAACCCAGGCAGCATGTAAGTCCTGGAGATCCTCATTCCACACAACTTGAGGAAAGGGGCAATGAATAATCAAGTGGTGGGTTCTCCTCAGCACATTTGCACGACACACCTGTTTGGAAAGTGGAAACCTCTTTTCTGAAGCTCGTCTACCTTAGGATCTTCTCCTTGGTTGTTGTCAACATTAATGCAGAGTTTCTGCTGGATTCCAGACAATTGTGGGAAAGGTTTGACATGAAGTAGCGGATCAGACAATGTTGTTAAATGGCATATGCAATCCCGTGAAACTCAAGTGGGCTGTCACTTACGCGATGGCACAACCCTCCAAACAAATTTAAATAAATAAATAAAGAAAAATGAAAAAATATATGAAAATTTGTGTAAAAGACAAGTGTAGGGAATTGGTTGTATTAGACTCTAAAAGTCAACTAACAACTACTCAAACAAATGCATACATACTAAAAAATGCATATATATATATATATATATATATATATATATATATATATATATATTTCATTGATGTCTCATTTTCTTGAAATGACATCAATGAAATTTATATGTTGTTTTTTTTTTTTTTTTTTTTTTTTGAGAATTGATAATTTTATTGAAAAAGGGCAGTAGCCACGAGATTACAAGAAGACAAAAACAAAAGTAACAACAAAACCCCCCATCAATCCTGACAACAAGAAAGGATAGAAGCTGAATGCGCCCATTCCACCACAGAAATTTTGCTCTAATAAAGACTTCCTTAGCCTGCCTATTTCGATTCCTAAAACAATGATTGTTCTTGTCAAGCCAAAGAGCCCAAAGAACTACCAAAAGAGAAAGATGCCAAATCTTCCTCCCAGTCTTCCCTATACCCCGCTCCATGCCAACTCATAAGAAATAAATTCATAGATCACAGCGAGACCCAATCGACGCCAAATAACTTGAGAAAGCTATCCCACAACTCCCTTGCAAACAAGCATTGGATAAACAAATGATCCACCAATTCCTTGGCTTGAAGACATAAAAGACAAACATTCAACAAAATCATGTTCCTTCTTCGAAGATTATCCACAGTAAGCACTTTCTTTCTTCCCACTAACCAATCAAACACTGCCACCTTTAAGCGAGCATGATATCTCCAAACGAAAGATGTCGAACAAAACTCCCTCGAAGCAGTCTCACCGTTAATAGACAAATAAAGGGATTTCACCGAGAATAAACTAGAGTTACCTTTCAACCAAATCTGTGAATCCGGTTCCAAAATAGTCGGCAACACCTTGGAAAGCTTATCTAACAAACTGATCAACTCTGAGAATTCCTCATCTGATAAATTCCTTCTACAAGGAGCCCAAACTATTTCCTTACCCAACAAAGAAGAAAATTTTCACTTTGAGATTCTCCCCACAAGAAATATCCGCCAACCTAGGAAAAAGATCCCTCAGCGTGTTCCCCGCGACCCATATATCATCCCAAAATCTGATGTTCTTTCCATTTCCTGGCCTAAAGCCAATATTTCCCCATACTTTATGCTTAACTGACACCACCGACTTCAAAAGAGAAGACGCTCTGTACAACGAAGACGGCCTAATCCACCATCCCCTATCTTCCTCCCCATATCTCCTACGAATCACCTCTCCATAGGGAATGAACTTCTACCCCAAACCTCCAAACCCACTTCCCTAGCAACGCTACATTTATGTGCTCCAACTTCCTAAAACCCGCTCCCCCTTGATTTGTAGGCTTACACACTTCTTCCCATTTCATAAGATGAAATTTGTGATCATTTTTCGCTCCTTTCCACAAGAAATCCCTCCTCAATTTTTTCAACTTATCTATGACTGATTTCGGGCATTTAAAAAGCAACATGTAATACACTAGAGGATTCTACAAAACCGACTTGATCAATGTTACTTTACCACCCAAAGATAACCTTCGAGTTAGACAATGAGACAATCTACTTTCGAATCTTTCGATAACTTTGTCCCAAAGTTGTTTCACTAGCTTACCAATGCACAACGAGAGGCCAAGATACAACGTAGGAAAGGCACCCTCCCTACACCCAAACTTGGAAGCGAAAAATTACATTTCCTCCTTCGGAATCCCCACCCCCATAATTTTGCTCTTGTTAAGATTATAACTTTTAAACCTGAAAAGGCCTGGAAAGTAACTATGATTGCTCGCAGATAATCCACAAAATGAGTATTTTCTTTGCAAAATAACAATGTATCATCCGCGTATTGTAAATGAGTAATCTGGAAATCAGAATTATCCACTTTAGAACCTTTTACTAACCCCATCTCTGCCCCTTTGCCTAGGAGTCCGTTGAAAGCTTCCATAATCACCACGAACAAATGGGGAGATAGAGGATCCTCTTGACGAAGATATCTCGATGCTCGAAAGAAGCCCTTTTAGGGGCCATTCACCAAGACCGAAAATTTTGCTAACTTAACACATTCTTGCATCCATGCCCGCCATTTAACCCCACATCCCGACCTAGCTAGCATGTAATGCAAAAAAGTCCCAATTGATGTGATCATAAGCTTATTCTATATCCAACTTGCAAACCAAACCTTTTGACCCTTTTTTTGTTGTACACATCTATGCATTCACTTGCCACTAGAAAACTGTCGACAATTTGTCAACCTTTGACAAAGGCTCCTTGCGATTCTGAAATTGCTTCTCCCAACACCGCTCAAAATCCAGAGGCGAACAACTTTGCTAGGATCTTGTACAGACAATAAGCTTATGGGTCTGAAATCTTTAAGGCACTAGGCTCCTTTTTTAGGAATTAACACTATGAACGTGACCCCCCATCTCTGAAGCTATATAACCGTTCTAAAAAACTTCATTTAAGAAAGCAAACACATCTCTCTTAATCAACCAACAAAACTTCCAGAAGAACGATATTGGAAAACCATCCGGCCCTGGCACTTTATCACTACCCAAATCCTCCACCGCTTGCTTAAATTATTCCTCGGAAAAAGCCTTTTTCCAACGATTTTGCCGCTAATGATGGAATAGGATCAAAAGTGAGATTATCCAAAACCAACCTATTTCGACGATCACGAGAAGGCAACTTATTATAGAATTCAACTATTGAAGCACAAACCTTTTCTTTACCCTTTATTCTTTCCCCGTTGACTGTGATGGAAATAATTTTGTTAGCCCTGCCCTTGCACTTGCCATCAAATGAAAGAATTTGGTGTTTCGATCGCCCCTCTTTCAACCAGAGAGCTCGTAAATGTTGCTGCCATTTAATTTCCTACTCACGCAACCTAGCATTGTACTAGGCCCGAAAAACTTCTCGTCAAGCTTTCTCCTCTCATGGTAGAACTTCTATCTCTTCTTTAATGTCAAGCTTTTGAATATCTTCCAAAAATTGTGTGGTTTCCTCATATGAACTTTTAGGACCTCCACCTTTCATTTCCATAGACTAGAGAACTTGAGAGATAAGAGCATTAGAGAGAGAGAGTATGAAAATAGAAGGGTGGGAGTGCCCATTTATAGGCAAAAAGTGAAAGAAAATGAAGCAAAAAATAAGTCTTAATAGTAAGAAATCTAACCATTGGGAGGTTATGCCATTGCATACTGTGTATGTGATGGCATAACTACGGCTTATGCAGTCATATCCATCTTACTCTGTACAACTGAGTAAGCCCCAATGGCACAATAACCACATGTGTCCACTGGTCCAAAATGGCATATGTGATGGCATAAGCACTTATGCAATTGCATATGCCAACATTGGAACAGGCTCGGAAGGATGACTTAGCTGAGTAGACCCTTGTTTTGGTCATGTTCCAAGTCTTCTAGTCTCTTTCTCTACCTATGACCGACTTCGTTTGAAGAATGGAGAGAAGCTTAGCATATCTTGAGATTTCTTCATCTATGAGGTTCCTTCTGAACCGAACGGACTAGACAAGCTACCCTCCTCCGATCACCCGCAAGAAGGTCCCGAAGAAATGCATATTTGCAATTCAACGCACTAAACAGGCCTAGAAATCTCTTAGCCAGCATTTGGTCACCAATTCACTTGTCTTTCAGTAAGCGGATTCTATCCCCTACTCCCCTTTGATAATTTTAAGGTTAGTTCCCTCTTACATGATCCTACCCCATTGGTTCTCACTCTCCCCAAGCTTTGCTAATATTCCTGTAGACTTTTGATTTTGTTGCTCTGTTGGCCCCATTATGCTCCCAAACCCCTTTGCTCATGGCATATTTATCTGATACAGTTTTCCTCCACACCACTTCTTCAAACCAAAATCTCCACCGACAATTCCAAAGCAAGCTCCAATTCCTTTCTTTAAGCATCCCCAAGCCCATCCCCCTTTGTGGTGCAACCCGATTATCAAGTCAATTAGATCCCAACATCCAAATCACAAAGAAATGGATAAAAGAGTACACCCATAAGAATATTCGAGTAGTGAGGGAGAGAACTTGATTGATACAAACTTCTTCTCTTACAATACTTTAACCTTTAAAAAAATGGAATGCCTACCTCTTACACCACCACCACCCCTTTTTATAGACCTAAAAAAATAATGAAAATCCTTTAACTTAGAATGCTTTCAAACCAATCTTACAAATCCATTTGATCTACCTAAGATGGCAACAAGCCTTATAACGACAAAAGCAAATCTAGAAAATAATCTTAAAAATTTTCAATCACATCTTTGAATCCCCCCAAGAAGGGGGAAAAAACTTCTCTTACAATACTAAATAAAAAATAAAAAATGGAATGCCTACCTCCTACACCACCACCCATTTTTATAGACCCTAAAAACAATAATGAAAATCCCCTAACTATTAGAATGATTTCAAATCAATTTCAAACCAATCTTAATTGATTTCAAATCCATCTTATATTACCTAAGATGGCAACAAGCCTTATAACGGTAAAAGCAAATCTAGAAAATTATTTTAAAATCTTCCCTTCACAAATAGTAAGTTGTAGTTCCCGAGACCTACGTCCTAAATCTAGCAACAAACGGTTCAAAATCAGCACATGTTTTGCCGTTTGGCATTTTAATAATATTTCTACAATCTTAAAATTAAAAAATTAAAAATTAAAAAAAAAATACAGCACCTCGGGTTGGAAAGAACTCAACTCCAGTGAGTTAGACGCTTCATACAGGTAGTAGAGGGTCCAAATTCAATCTTTTTCAATTTCTAACCCGTGATCCATATGCATTCACAACGGGACTTGTTCTTCCATCTCACCAAGTATTGTTTGCATTGGCCTCATCTCGCCGAGTGACGATGGTCTTCATCCACAACACTTGTTCAATTTTCTTTCTGTTTCTTGGGAGTTGTTTGTCCATATCAGTAATAACTTCGTCTTGTTGCACATCAAGCACCTTGCCATGATACTTTTAAAAAAAATATATCCACCATATTGAAAGTTGGCAAGATATCCAAATTATTTAGCAACTCAATCCCACCCAACTTTCTCTTGACTCGACATGGTGCAATCTTCTTAAACTTGAGATTGTTTTAAGTTCTACTCAAAATCCTTTCTTTACAAAGGTAAACCATAACCAAGTCCAATTCTTTGTATATCTTCTCATTGCGATGTTCATTTGCAATTTCTCGATACTTGGCTCTACTCACTTTAACATCCTTCTTTCGCTTCTTTTTCTTCTTTCCCTTTCTTCTTTTGAATTTCTTCATGTTCGACCATTCAATCGGCAAGAGCATGGCTTGTCTGGCTGGACCCATTTGGTAAAGTGCAAGATTGGGCACGTTTGAACATAGCACCAAATCAATATGATGTTGAATGTTCCTCATAGGAGGAAATTCAGCCGGAAGTTCCTTGGGCACCAAGTGTTGATATTCACGAAGGAGCTTCTACATGAGAGGTGGAACATCCAACTCTTTTTCTTCTTCTTTAGCAACTAAGACTCTTTATTAGATTTGGGTGTTCGAAGATGTTCCATTAGGTACAACGTGATATTAACACTATCATTAACGAATGAATAAGTGGTAGCCTAAGTAAATTGCACCATATCTCTGTCCCGCAGCCACAATCTTTCCAAAAAATGTGGCATGCATCCATGGCAACCACATCACAACTCACGCCGCACCTCATCCTTGTACTTGGATCCAATAAAGAAGGAGAATAAAACTTCTCTACCTTTTTTTAACCAACAATTCTAGTATGAGTGTGGATGCTCATGTTCTTTAGGTTTAATTTATCCACCATTTCTTGTGAAATAATGTTCTCATTCTTTCCCCCATTTTCTAAAGTCAAGCATATCTTCCCGCTAGGAAGATATCGTGTCACAACCATCGCCCTTCATCAATCACTCGAGGCGTCGATAGCATAGTTCATTGGATGACCAACAACTCGCCCTTATCACCAAACATATCTGCTACATCTTCCCAAACATACACCCATCCTCACATGCATATTCTTCATATTCTATGTCATCTCTAGCTTTCATTTGCATGCAGTCAAGAGTGTCTTCAACATATTCTCCATCCTCAACTAAATTAACTTTAATGTGGACCAATATGTTTTGGACGGTAAAAAGAACGATGTCCATGTTGCCTACACTTAAAAGCGCATGAAAGGAGTGTTGCTTTGCCCTGTCTTGGGCACACTCAATGTTTCAAATAGCAAATAGAGTGTAGCATAACGTTCATCACTCTAAAGCGCAACTTACATAGTAATAAGGATTGCGCTTGGTTGCACCAATTTCATGATATTTTGCACCAAATAAGATTGGTTAATAATGAAATTTAACAAAATTTCTTAATATTTGGTGCAACCAAATGCAACCTAAAGCAATAGGAAAGGTTTTTCTTTTCTGATCTTTTTTTAGAGGTAACAGGAAAGGGTAATGATTGAGTATAAGGGGTCATTTGGCACCATGGATTTGGGGGGGTGTTTGGGGGGATTTCAAATCCCCTAGTATGTTTGGCACCATAAAGTAACTGGGGGTTTCAAATCCCCTCAAAGAGGGGGCTTGAAATCCAAGGTGAAAGCTTGGATTACATCTGAAATCCTTCCAAGAGTTGCATACTTGCATGTGTAACATGTGCGTCACTAGGCTATTAATCTATTGGGCACATGGCCCACTAATGATATCTCAAAACAATCAGATTATCAATTGCATCATTATAATTACTTTAATACGATGATCTGCGTCGTTCAAACATTGTCCATGTAAATCATTGGTTAAAAATCGTTGGTTAGTCACTTGGATGTGATCTTGTGTTTGTGGCCTATCCGAGACTAGGAATTTCATCATTTTCGGGCAAAGCATATATTTCAATGGGCTTATTACAACCATTGTGTCGAACATTACGCACTTACACTAATTAGAGATATTAAAGTTCATTTAGTAATCAAATTCAAACCCCTGTAAATATACTATGCATAGCTACTTTTGGATTAGAGGGGATTATGAATCCAGGGTGCCAAACACAACAATAGGATTTCAAATCCAGGGGGTTCTAAATCCACTCTACCAAACAGGGCCTAAAAGTGAAGAAAGAGCAACAAAACTAATTTAATATTGCTTCTCATATTATTTTACTAAACCCATTTAGAAGATTAACTAATTTTCATTGAAATAGAAAAATGTAACAAATCATTGAAAATGTAATTGATTTAATGTTGTAGTGAAAAGTAACTTGTAATGTGAGATATGTAGCATGTAGCATATGCAAATTAATCATGCAACATAGGCTAATGCGACTTGAGATATTTTCATGAGGTATGTAGCATAAGCTACACGCTACATAGCGTAGTTATTTAAACATAGCTATCCTCTGTCACATTCCAACAACTGAAGCATTCATTCATTAGTGTCTTCACAAACCAAGGCCGCCCGCTGTTGGATAGGAACTTGGTGGATACATTCCCCTATGTGTCCATGTGCTCCAACTTTGGTCTCTAGATTCCCTCCACGCTGGAGCTCTCCCACTTAATTAGTGAGATTGTTTATAATATGCATGAGCTTACCTGCTCGCTCTGTGAGTGCGCAGATCAATTGGGTTACTTGCGCAAACTCTTCCTATGTAACCCCCTTCAAAGCCATTAAGAGATGATATAGAGCCGAAAATTTCCAAAGATGACCCACTCTAAAAAAAATGATGCAATCCGATTATCGAGTCAATGAGATCTCGACACCAGAATTGCAAAGAAATTGACAAGATGACACCCCACAAGAATATTTGAGTAGCGGGGTGGGATTTTATTGATATAAAACTTCTTCTCTTACAATACTAGAGAAAACTCACTAATAAGAAATTTTGGATGCCTACCTCCTATACCACCATCCCTTTTATAGAACCTAAATCCCTATGAATCTTTAATAAAATCCCCCAACTATTAGATTGATTTCAAAACAATCTTAATCAATTTCAAAACAATCTTAATCAATTTCAAAACAATCTCAATTGATTTCAAATCGATCTAATCTATCTACGACAGCAACAAGCCTAATAATAGTAAAAGCAAATCTAGTAAATAATCCCCAAAATCTTCAATCACATTTTAAAATCAGCCCTCATCTTCCACAAATCGTACATTGCAATTTTTGAGATTCAGGCCCTAACTCTAGCAACAAATAGTCCAAAATCAGTAAATGTTCGGCCCTATGGTGGGCTGTGGGCCTACATCACTTTGGACCTCTTCCCAATTCACCGAATGGATTCTTTTGGAATTACCTTTCCCATCCCACAAGAAATGACATCGTAGTTTTTCCAATCGCTTCATTACTACAATCAACACTTTGAACAGTAACATGAAATACACTAGGAGGTTGGCGAGAACAACTTTAATGAGGGTAATGCATCCTTCTTTTTTTAAAAGAGAGAAGGACACTTTAGTAAAAAGCCAGCCAAAGGCGAGAAAAAGGTACAACCCAACTCTACATTTTAAAAAAGGAAAAAGATCGACAGAATTACTATCATAAGAAGCCCAACCCAAAACACTAAGGGCTTGTTTGATTTTTTAATTCCTAGTAAATACCCTGTAAATGGGTAATAATTACTTCCTCAGGTACTTACATCATTTTCCCCAATGCTTGATTTGACCGTCTACTTTTTAGATGCAAAAATCGAGAAAGCTGCAAAATATTTGTGGGTCCCACCATGATGCATGTCGCTTATCCAAACCATTCATCCATTATGCGAGTTGAATTTATGGCATGAGCCAAAAAATGAGGCAAATCCAAAGCTCAAGTGGACCACGCCACAGGAAAAAGGGAATCGAACACTTACCGTTAAAAACTTATTGGGGCCACTGTTTCTTTTGGTGTGGGCCACTTGAGTGTTGGATCTACCTCATTTTTCGGCTCATGCCTTAAAATGTTGTGGAAAAACGGATGGATGAAACGGATGTATCATATACATCACCATGGAGTCCAAATTTTAAACTAACTCGATTTTCAAACAGGTGAAAGGGTAATAATTACCCATTCACAAGGTATTTACACTGGCTTTGAAAAATCAAACAGACCCTAAGCTTAACCCTGCGAATACTTTCTTCAACCAAGGAATCCCTATTATGAAAGCAAAGGCCATTTAGCCAAGACTATCATTCTCCACAGCACTTCCTCCACCTTCCCCACCCCTTCCCCAAGCCAAGCCCACAAAAGATCAACCACAATCCTCAGCATCACCCAATCTATATGAAGCAAAGCGAAAAAATGCTCCCCTACCCACCCACATAAGGGCAATGAATGGACAAATGATCAATCGACTCTACGTCCCCCATACGCATCAAACGGATGTTCGGAAGGATAGGAGCTCTCCTTTGCAAGCTGTCCACCGTTTATACTCTCTTTCTTCCCACTAACCAGACAAAAGCCACAACTCAAAGGGAAGTAGCATATGACCACGAACGGAAAGGGAAATGAACCGAATGTGCACGAGATGGCTCAGAAATCAAAGAATAGAAGGATCGAACCGAAAAATGACTTGAGTTGTGAACAGACCACACCAACAAATCCTCATTAAGCACAAGAACAACACATTTCAACTGATCTAGTAAACTCGCAAATTCCACAATCTCGATGGCCTTCAGATTCCTACGACAAGGAGCCCGCACCACCCGATCACTGCTAATAAATTAGCGATCCACAATGATACATCAGTCCACCGTGAGGCAAGCCATCTTGGGGAAATCTTCTTGGAGCGACCTATCTCCACACCAAACATCCACTTAAAACCAAATGCGATTCCCGGACCCGAGAGAAAAAGAATACCCTCTATGAATCAAATGCTCAATTGAAGCAACCACTTTCCAAATACTAGAAGCTCAATAGAGAGGAACTCATTTCCCAACCTCCCAATTGAGAACCATACTTTCTTTCAATCATCATCACCCTCCATAATTTGCCTTCTTCAAACCCAAATCTCCACAACCATTTGCAAAGAAGGACCAACCCCCCACGTAAACTAGTACAGACCCCCTAATGCAGGGGCATTTTCACACTGGGCTGAAGTGGGGTCACCTGTTGGATGCAGGGGCACACTCGGGGTGGGTGACCCATGCGATTTGGGGCCCAAAGGGGAGGTCTCGTGTTCGAGACTCCTTACCAGGGGCGATTAATGCGCATTTCACACCGAGCTCGAGTGGGGTAGCTCGTGGGATGCGGGGACACACTCGGGATGGGCGACCGATGTGATTTGGGGCCCATGAAGGGGGTTCAACCGAGGTCCTAACCCATGAGATGTAGGGCCTGGGCTATGAGATAAAGGAATTAATTCGCCATACTCTAATAGTTCAAGCTTTTAGAGCAAGTGGTTAATTGTCCTGCATCAAATTGGTATCGGAGAATGAGGTCTCGCGTTTGAGACTCCTCACCGGGGGTGATTAATGTAGGGGCATTTTCACACTGGGCTGGAGTGGGGTCGCCTGTTGGATGCAGAGGCACACTCGGGGTGGGTGACCCATGCGATTTAGGGCCCACGGGGGAAGTCTCGTGTTCGAGACTCCTTAGCAGGGGTGATTAATGCGCATTTCACACCAGGCTCGAGTGGGGTAGCCCGTGGGATGCGAAGACACACTCGGGGTGGGCGACCCATGTGATTTGGGGCCCACGAAGGGGGTTCGGCCGAGGTCCTGACCCATGATATGTGGGGCCTGGGCTATGAGATAAAGGGATTAATTCGTCATACTTTAACAGTTCGAGCTTTTAGAGCAAGTGGTTAATTGTCCTGCATCACCCCCTTCCAACTAAAGAGATGAAACTTTCTCCTTTCCTCCATCCCATTCCATAGAAAGTCTCTTCGCAACTTTTCCAACTCATCTAGCACTGATTTAGGACATTTGAACAAGAACATAATGTAAACCAGCATATTAGAAAAAACAGGTTTTAAGAGAGTGAGGCGACCCCCAAAAGTCAAAAATCAATGTTTCTAACTAGACAACTTCCTTTCGACTCTCTCAATAACTTTATCCCATAAAAATTTCACTGATCTCCAAATACATAAAGGCATTTTGAGATATGTCAAAGGAAAAGACCCCTCTTTGTATCCAAATCCCAAAGCTAGATGCACCAACTCCCTAAAGCTAGATACATCGACTCTCTCAACTCTTGCAACCGTCAAACAAGAGATGTCTCTTCTTCCATGAGGCAAGCCTTCTTTTAACCCTTACTAAGGACTGGCTCCCAGATAGATTTCTTAACCCTATATCCCCTTCTATATCCCAGAATACAAGCAAGACCCCAAACCTCTTGATCTTGGATCCCCACTCCAACCATGACGCTTTTTATTAAGATTGACCCTAAGCCCAAACACACCATCAAGGGGATTCCAGTATGTAAGCATCTTCCACGCCGATGTGATTGAATTCTAAATTTATCCAGCCTTGCCATTAGAATGCGGTCCTTGGCGAATAGCTTATGGTAGAAGCCCACAAATTCCGATCATATTGTCCGTGGTTCTCCACCGCTGCTCCAGTAATAATCAACATCTAAATCATGTTTACCCTTTTATATCCATACCATGATGAAAAAATCAAGTGTTCCTATCTCCCTCCTTTGACCATAGAGCCTTGTAATTCCAATCACATCATCCATGGTTCTCCACCTTTGTTCCGGTAATAATCAACATATGATGAAAAAATCAAGTGTTCCTATCTCCCTCTAACCATAGAGCCCTGGCCCTTTGCCTCCGCATAATCTCTACTTGAAGAGCCTACTTTAATTTTACCTATAGATGGGCCTTTCTATCTCCACATCCGAAACTATACCCTGCTCAATGATGCTATTAATGGATTGATCTCCTTTAGAATTGTGGCCATCACCTCTTCCACTTTACCAAACTTTTCTCTGTTCCATCCCTTAATCTTTAGTTTGGATGCTACATCTCGAAGTTGATTCTTCCACCTGCATCTCCTAAGCCTATAACAAATCGCACCACTCCCTTATTTTATGAACAAACTTTACTTCGCGAAGCCACATCAACTCAAATTCAAATGGAAACAAACCCCGCACGTCATTAGGGCATGTTTGGATAATGGACTACCACGATAATGTGATGTAAAACTCACATCATTACTCCTTGTCTTTGATTGGATATTGCAGACTATCAAATCACAGTAATCCTTCTGAATCACAACACCATATAGATTGGAGGATGTGTGTTGACGTGACATAGTTTCATAGGCTACACCATAATGTATGGGTCATATCCACACCATTCATCCCCCTTACATATGATCATTTAATGGAATGAAACAAAAAAATGAGGTAGAAACAAAGCGGAAATGGACCACACCACAGCTAGCATGGGTACTAAACACTTGCCATTGAAAACTTATTGGGGTCTACAAAAGTGTTGGATCAAGCACATTTTTGGGGACACCCCCTAAAAAATATTGCAAAATGGATTAACAATGTGGATTTAACACATATTGACATAATTACATCAAAGTATATCCACCCAACTAAAGTACTTTACATGCCCGAAGTGGGATTGCAAGGGGAGTAATGTATACAACCACTGCTTTATTTTACTTTTGACTACGGTAGTAATGATAATCATTACTTTTTTACCATAGATTATAGCACATTACTACTATTTCCGTGAATCCAAACACGCCCTTACACTTCTGTAGAAAATGTCCACACATCTCAACTAGTAAAACTGCCATATGCATCACATGAAATGCACGTGGAGAGAGAGGAAGCAATTTGCAAATTAGAAGTGGTTCGTCTTATAGTTGCATGAAGCATGAAGCGAAGCAGCAACAAATTCAAGTGCAGGAGTGGGGAAGCACCCCTTTCATAATGTAAACAAGTACAAATAAGTAGGAAGTAGAAGCGTAAACGAGATTCTGATGTGGGAACTGGAGAAAGATTCCAAATTAGGGATTTGAAGCAGGAGCGGCGCCTAGTTAGAAGGATCCTGCAACTAAGGTTTGTCATATAAGTACACAAAGTGTGAAGTGAAGCAGCAAAAAACTCGGAGTGCGAAAGTAGGAAAACATCTCTTTAAAAATGTAAACAAGTGTAAATAGGTAGGAGACGGGAGTTGGAGTGGGAGCAAGAGTCCATAGCAAGGATTCAAAGAGGGAGCAGTGCCTAGTTTGTAGGATCGCTACAACAAATGTTTCATCCTACTCTACGATAAAGAATTGTCAAAATAGCATTCTTTTTTAATGTTTTTGTTGAATACATTGCTTCAAACCCAATTACAAATATGCCCTTAGAACTACCTAGAATGACATGTTAAACCAAGGTTACTTGAATCCAGGGTTGCTTTCGTATGCAATGTTTTCAGTATCGATGATATTAGCAAATATATCCCACGATATTCTTGTATCCCACCTGTGTGATACGAAACGCACTGGTAGTGCCGGTATGTCTTGCCTGTTTGATTCAGTGAGCATTTTCAATTTTCGATCCATTTTTTGTACATCATGTTAAATCATTGTCAAATGGTTACAAATCCATGATTCTTCATATTTTGCATGAAAAATCGTGGATTTGTAGCTTCGATTTCGAAATTTGGGGGAGATGGGCTGAGTAGTGGAAAATTAGGTAAAATCAAAAATTTTCAATTTCTCGCAAATCGGTTGCAATCTGTGTTCAAACACAAAATCAAACATGTAACCTAATCTAGTGATTCTTCTTTTGCTTTTGAATGTATTGCTTGTATTTCCATATATGTCTTCTAACATTTATAAATTATATGAATAGACTTTTAATATGATTGCATCAGTTCAGTTAGACAGCTCACAGATTAGAACCCCACACAAAGGAAACCTACTATGTGGACTTGTTTTTTGAATGTTTTGATTTCTAAATGTGTATTGATGTCTTTTTTAACAATCCTTGTAGTTTCATTGAAAAATTCGACCAAGTTCTCAGTGTTTCATAATGGTCCCCATGTTTGCCAACAACAGCGATCCATTATGCGATACAATCGATATGCATCCACATCCCAAGGGTGCCATCCATTACACGATAACAATACGGAAAACATTGTTGTTATGTGAAGCAGGAACAAGTACACTGCTTGCACTGGGGGAAGGATTGTGTGCGTCTCTCCATTGCATACGCTAAGTAATGCAATCCAATTTCATGTACAATGTGGTATTATAATTTATAATTTATATTTGAAATAATCCCGCAAGCTTCTTTTTTCTGAATGGCAATCCTGCACGCATAATAATCTATTATATGCAGGCTATTGCACAAATCAAAGTATAAATTTCTGCATTCAACATATAAATTTACTTTACAACTTAGAATTGTAATTTTGGATCAGTAAAAATGGTGAGTGGCACCAGAAATGGAAGAGATGGCAGAATTCAGGATGGAAAAATATAGGGAGGTTGTCAATTAGGTAACATTAAAACCCCTTGTGAGGTTGGCACTATAGGTTATATGATGTTAAACCCTCATGATCTCCAAACCACAATAACAATATGGTATGTCTAGCAATAAGAGGAGGCTGGATTAAACCCCCTTGTGCTTTAAACCACAATAACAACATGGAATGTCTAACAATAAGGAGAGATTTGCAGTATAAATTTCTATATTCTACATATAAATTAACATTACAACTTACAACTGTAGTTTTGGATCAGTAAAAATAGTGACCCCAATTGTAGAATTCAGGATGGAAAATATAGGGGGGTGGGCAAGTTAGGTAACATTATGTTAAACCCTGGCAAAGCAGGATTCCAAGAAGTGAGTAATTACTGGGGTAGCAAGGATCCAATGACTATCTCTTCATTTCACTCAAAAGCAGCTGTCCCAATAACGGTAGAATCAAAAGTTGATATGAAAAATTAGGTTTGTTTAAATAAGTCTGGTTGAGAGGGAGAAAAAAAAAAAAAAAAAGGAAACATATGGAGAAGCACTGTTGATCCTAATCAGTTGGGATAAGGCTTAGATGATGATGATATGAAGAAGCACTAAACATCAAGTGACATGATAAAAGACTACAGTGGATGTTCTAATACCTGAAGCAAATATATCAACATCCCATGATCTCATAACCTGCCATAGACAGCAATTTCATAAATAGAGGATGAAGAATTAATTAAGAAGACACGCCAGCATAACATCTCAGATGTTTTCAAGCATTCAATAGGATAAAAACCACAAAGTGATATCAGATCATGGAAATTACAAATCACAGATGATTACAAAGAAACTTCACGAAATTCAAATATGAAAGATGAAACTCATTTTCACATACCTTGCCAGATTCGTTGATATGCATGCTCCATGACCAAACCAGCCCCAGCTTTATGCACCAGTCTCCCAGCTTCTAATGTATGCAGTAAGTGATACTCAGCTACGAGAAAGAAAAGCTAAAAATTTGATGCCCCACATTCTAATACGCCCTAGTGATGTTTACATTCAATAGCTGCCACAATGCTCAATATCGCAAAGGTACAAAACAGATCCAGAAAATGTAATATTCAAACATTTTTCTAATATAGTATAAATATTTCGTTAAGAAAGACCCTGGTTAAGAAATTTTGCTGAGCTTGGATGTTCAACTGAATGGAATTGCAGAAACTCAATTCACTAAAGCAGATGACCAAACTCACTCATGATGTGGGACTGGCCCCAAGATTGCAATAATTGCCGTTTCAAGGGCAGCTTGAAACACAGAACTGCAGTCAGGGGTTTAGCGGCCATGATCAACAAAGACAATGCTACTTCCCACTTGTAATTTTTTGGATAATGAATTGAATGAATTCCAATTCAGTTCAATTGAGCATCCAAACACACCATTGAACTCCAAAGAACACACCAGCAGCTCTCTCAAATCACAAACCTCACATTCTGCACAATAATTAAAGTGAAAAAAAGTAGAAAAGAAATTTCATAACTGAGGCAGCAATTTTGTTGCTAAAAGGTGTACATAGAGACAGATAACGTGGGGAGCGTCACACCCACATGTAGTAGTCAAACAAACACTCTTCATTGTTTTCTCCTTCTTTCTAATGACTATTCTGCCCGTTCTCAACACCCAGACCGTACAACACGCCTGCATATCTTTCCGTCGACCCATTGAAGAACGACTCCTTCAATTTCCTGAATGTGCACGACGTGAGCAGGCTGTCGGACCCTGCCTGATGGCAGATCCCAACCCGCTCGACATCGAGCAGCTCCGCGAGCTTGTTCAACCCACCGTGCAAGCTGTTGCAGAACTTCATGAGGTGCTTGATGTCGTAGACGGTAGGGAAGTACATCTTGATGAGGTTGAAGAACCCGGTCTGTGTGTCAGGGAGGTTCTGGCAAGTGAGGAGCTTAAGCAAGTACCCAAAGTCATACCCACTGTGGAAAGTGACCCAGTGAACGGCGTCATTGAGGACGATTCCGGACGACATGAGGAGCTCACCAAATCGGGAAGCGTCAACGCCCCTCTCGCTGTTCTTCTTGAAGTCGATACCGCTCTGGCGGAGAAGCTCGATGGAGTCGTTAGCAAAGACATCATCAGCGGGGTTGAACTCACGGAAGTTGAACTGCCAGATGCAGAACTTATCGGTGCCGCACGTGGGGAGGTTGCCGTCCTCATCAGAGAAGGTCAAGCCAAGCTGGATCAGCTTGAGGAGGTCAACGTTCGCCTTCAAGGTCTGGTAGTGGTAGTCGGCGGTCGACTTGAACGATCCGACAGGCCGTAAAACGATGCCAGGGAACTCAGTGTCCATCGCAATGTACGGGTAGTCGTCGACGATGTCACGGATGAGGGCGAATTCGGCGTCAAGGTTATCATTCCAGACCTCGCGGATGTGGATCGAGTCGGTCTTTGGCAGGATCGACATTTCTAGGGTTTCAGAGGGGGCTGATTTCCAAGAACAAAACAACCTACGCCGGATCTGAGATCTAGCAGCAGATGAAGACGACCATATGAAACCCTAGGGCGAATCTTGGATCGGGGGAGGGTGAGATCGTGGCCGAGGAGTTCTCGGGGATCTGAGATATGATGAACGGGATCTGGGAATTTTCTGGGGTTGGTGGTTTGAAGAAAGAGAGAAAGAGAGAGAAATGGAAAGAAGGGATTTTATAGGGTTACGGGATTTTTTTCTTTTTCTTTTTTCTTTTTTTAGGCGACGGAGAGAGATAGAGAGGAGGGATTGGAATTCGAGAAGAATCGCAGAAGAAATCCTGCGAGAGAGAGAGAGAGAGAGAGAGAGAGGGAGGCGATGGGATTTTTTTATGCCCTTCCCTATTATTTCCTCCTATCGCAATAAGAAAAGGAAGAAATGTCGAGAAAAGAGAGAGAAAGAGATATTATGGTAGTTTGCAGGATTATTGGAAATGGTAGTTCCTTATTTGAGGAATTAGGGTATGCTAGACGCAGTTTGTCTAGACGCGGTTTGCCCACTGACAGTGTCAGTAGCTGGATGGTGATCTGTGTACCCCACAATGATTTATTTTTTTTATCCACACAATCTAACATTTTTTTCATATTAGTTTTAGGCATGAATCGAAAAATGACGATGATCAAAATCTCAGGTGGAGCACACCCTAGGAAACGGTGGTGATTTAATACCCACCGTTAAAAAGTTCTCGGAAGCCACGAAAGTTTTCAATCAAGCTGAAATTTGTTTTCTCCCTTCACCAAGGTTTTTGTGACCTATTCAACGGGTTGGATGGCTAATAAACCTTTTAATGAGTGCTGGAAAGTTTTCGACGGTGAGCGTTCAGTCACAATTTTGAGACCACGCTCTTGAATAATAATCCAAAATGAATAAACATAGTTGATAAAACATATACTTCACGTTGTCTTAAGTAATAGCCAAACCAGACGAACTATATTAATACTATGTCTACTACATGGTTGTCCGTGGCCCCACAAGGATATACACGTATCTATCCATTTTTTCAATCTTATCTTAGGGCATGAGCTCAAAATTGTAGATTTAAATCACAAGTGGACCACACCATGGGAACGTAGCATTGATTGAATGTCCACTGTTAAACTTTTAATAGGACTCGTTATAATGTTTATTCGCCATCTAATACAAATTTGGAATAAAAGAAAATATAAATATCAGCTTGATGCAAGATGTATATGACATTTGAGAAGTTTTCACCGATGAACTTTTAGTTTCCATTACTTCTTGTGGTGTGGTCCACTTAAAATTTAGATTTGACTCATTTTTTTTGCTCATTTTCTAAAATGAATGGGAAATATGGATAGACGGCATGGATTAAATACATACATCATCATTAGTAGAGCCACAAAGCTTTAGTTTTGTGTGGTTCAAGAAATAACTGGGACCTGTGCTTCTCACATGTGGCATCATGTTCATAATCTAGACCATCCATTTTGACGGTTCCATTATATTGGTGGCTGGATTATATTGTGTGTCTATAAAATCAGGTGATCAAGTAATTCTAGCCATCCAATTAATGGATATTAAATAGGTGGTCAAAGTTCACATAAGTGATCCAAATTTGAAGTGAAAAATCAGACGGTTAGTATTGTCTTCTCAGTGCATCTATGCTCAATCAACAGCTTGGCCGACTAATTGGACGGTCTGGATTTCAGTAGAACTTGTCCACGTGTACGATCGAAGGGTCACGTGATCCAAATTAGAATGAAAAAATCAAATGATTGGTGTCATTTTCGTGCATAGTTTTGGTTGTGGCCCATCAACAGCTACATCGGCTATTTGGACGGTCTGGATTTCAGTAAAACCTTGGCATGTGTACGATAGAAGAGTCGTCACCACCATTTTCTCGATGGTGCAAAACCAACGCAGCAGTAGCTGGCTACGGTCTAGACTCCCCGGTTAGTTTAACTTCTTTAGCACTACTTAAAATGGTGGTGACTCATGATATTTAGGCGCTGACGTAAAGCTATCCGGACCATCCAAATTCCTGTCCCCGGCTAGTTTAACTTCTTTAGTACGACTTAAAATGGTGGTGACTTATGATATTTAGGCGCTGACGTAGAGCTATCTGGACCAGACAAATTCCTGTCAATAAATGTCCGTGGACGAGCATACTGTATCTTTAATATCACACTAATAAGCAATCCTAACCATCCAGTTAATGCTGATTAAATGAATGGTCAAAAGTGGCATAGTCAGTGGTCCAAATTTGAAGAGAAAATTGGATGGTTTGATATTAGTTTTTGAGTACATATGTTATGTCATGCTCCAACGGTAGGATCAGCTATTTGGACGGTCTATCTTTCCTTAATGCTCACGAACATGTATATCACGTGAGACTCACCGCTGTTAAAATTAGGAGATGCATGGCTATGGGACTAGTACCCCTAAGCTTACAATGGTAAAGAGTAGAACTGGTGTGCACGTGATGCTTATGTATCATCCACACCGTCCATCAGATGAATCACCTCAAAAAATATCTAGAATAAAAAAGAAACGGAACAAAAAACTTACGTGAACCATATAATAGGAAACAAGTTTATATGGAACGCTCACCATTGATTTTTATAGGGGCCAACCTTAGATGAGAAAATTTCTTATTTTTGGCCTAACCCTTCATCCGGACCAGAATAAAGGTCTGAATGTCATCGATTTTATATAAAAAGTACAGTGGGCCCTCAACCAAATCAACAATACGCATCTCATCTCTTATTGTTCTCGCTGTTATGTGGCTCACCTGAGTTTTGGATTGAGCCTTGTTAAGCCCACTGAAGTTTATTGAGGTGAATAATCTGATAAACGGTTTGGATTGTATTGATACATCAAGTGGGATCCACATCTAACTGTTGAGCTTGCCCCTCAAATTAGACGGTTTAAATCGAGCAGTATATCCGAAGAATCGTAATGCCGTGCGACCAGACTTAATATGTTTAGCACATTTTTTAAAATGGTGGTGACTCATACCCTTCCCATGTGGCACCGATGTACAGTCATCTGGACCATCCAAATCGTGGGTCCCGATATGGATAGAGCATCTGGCTAGAATCACACCGATCAAGAAGCTTTAACCGTCCAGCAAGTGCTCCATCTTCAAAGGGAAACAGAAAATCAGATGGTTGATATCATCTTCTCAGTCATGCCCCATCCACAGTAGCATCAGCAATTTGAACGGTCCCGATTTCCGTAAGGCTATGCCATGTGTACGGTTGAAGAGCCACCACCATTCTTTAAATGGTGTAAAACTAACATACGAGTCCCTTCAGTCCTCATCCATCAGAACTCAGTACACTTCTGACAGTATCCATATCGTACAGGTGTGGCCATGTCTGTTGATCCATACTGTTAATCAAGATTGGAAGATTCTTCACGGTTAAGATTTCATCTTTTTGTATAGTTCCTGTATTTTTCTCTTAAACCGTCCATTTTGTGGGACCCAGATCCAAGGGATAGGAAACTCTAATCTGGAAGATATTTTAAAGAATCTTTTATCCACAGTGGGCCATAAGATCAACGGTCAGCAGCAAACCATGGGCGTCATTTGTACAGACTCGTGCAGTGGATGCTGACGTGTAATAAGAAAATTATAAGTGATCTCGGCAATTTTCTGGGCGTGTTTTGGCGGTGGGATTAGAAGGGATTAGGTGAGATGGGATTCAAAAAAAACATAATTATTACCCAGATTGTCCCTGTTGCCGTGGGTACAAGATTAATGCCATGTTGTGTTGGTAATATGGTGGTACATTGAAGGGATAAAACCATCATTATTTGAAATAATTGAGAATAACACACATGTTTATATCTAAATGGTTCATTTGTTTTGTAACATCATTTTATGGCATGGGCCTAAATACGAGGTAGATCTAAAACTTATGTGGTCCCAAAGAAGTTTTTAACGGTAAGCATTCAATCCCTGTTGCTTTCTGTGGTGGGGTCTACTTGAGCTTTAGATTTACCTATTTTCTAGTCATGCTTCAAAAAAATCTAAAAAAATGGGTGGACAGTAGGGATATAGCGCACACATCATGGTGAGAACTACAACATTGAGTAAAATTGGCACGGACCAAATGCAATTACATCTAATCTAACTCCGAGCTATTCCATTTTTCCCAAACATGGAGTGGAATTGGACAGGACCACCAGTTGAATCCCATCCCATCTAATCCCCTGTAATCCCACTGCCCAAACACATTATAAGGAAAGAGTCACAAGTGAGAATGTTTTATCGATGCATGGGAACTTAGGCACGTGTTTGCAAGTATGGGGTGTTCATGAGGTGGGCCACACTTGGTGAAATGCTCGGGATGGAAATTGGGGTGGATTGTTTTCGGGTGGGCCACCTGATGATTGGATCGGTGCCATTGGTGGGTACGTGCTTAGGCTGAGGGGACAGATAATGAACGGCCTGTATGTCTAATGGACATTTCTGTTTGCATGGATGTGAGAGTAAGATTGTCCGGTAGACAGAACCATCTCACCCTGCTTCAGCAACTCGCGGGTGTAGAATTTCGAATCCATTGTCTCTGGATGGGACGCGGATTGCGTCCTGCCCCGCCTAATCCATCCGGGCAGGGCTCTGTGGGCCCACCTTGATGTAAGTATTTTATCCACACTGTTCATCGATTTTCACATGTCATTTTAAGCTATTATATAAAAAATGAGGCAGATACACAGCTCCAGTGGACCACATCAAAGGAAGCTGCGGTGATAATGACATCCACCATTGAAACCTTTCTAAGAGACGATGTTTTTTAACCACCCAACTTATTAATAAGGTCATTCAGACTTGGATGAAGTGAAAACACAAATTTCAGCTTCATCTGACACTTCTCCAGCTTTCAAGAAGTTTTTAATGGTGGACGTTCAATCCCCCACTTTGCGGTCAACTTAAGCTCTTAAACTTCCTCAATGTTTAGCACTTACTTTAAAATAATCATATAAAAACAATTACCGGTGTGGATAAAATACCTACATCACGGTGGGCTCCACAGATCTCTGCCCGGACGAATTACCGTCCGGGCGTGGTAGGACGCAATCGGCGTCCACATGGATGTGCCTGAAGCCGATAGGCTATTGTACCTCACACCAGCGAGGTAGCTGTTGTATTGACCTCAGCAAGTTTTTTGAGTCTAATCATGAGGTATGTGTTATATCCAAACCTTCCATCCATTTGACGGGCTCGTCTTAAGGCTTCAAACGAAAAATAAGATATATCTAACTATCAAGTGGACCACATTTCAAAAAGCAGTGGGGGATCGAACATCTACCATTGAAACCCTTTTTGGTACAGCAACCCATCCGCTTCCAGATGTGTCATTCCCGTACGTTGGGCCACCAAAGTTTTGGATGAATATCGTACGTGTTTTCTCTTTATCCAGATGGACACTAATTGGGTACTACCTCCGTAGAGACAAGTGTAGATTAGGTACTACCCCCACCTGTTCCGAGTTCGGCACAGGCAAAGGCCCATAGGCCACTGAGGGACCACTATGATGTATCACTTCTATCCACACCGTCCATCCATTTTTCCATATCATTTTATAATTTTGTACCAAAAATAAAGTATATTCAAGTTTTAAACGAACCACACGGTAGAAAATACCGTTGAAAAATTCTCAGGGATGACAGAAGTTATGAATCATAATGATATTATATATTTTTTTTTAACTTCATCCAGATATATATGACCGTATCAATAGGTTGAATTGAAAATAAATGACACGGTGGACCGTAAGAAGGCTTCAATGGTGGGTGTCCTTAGCACTGCTACTTTCTGTGGTGTGGTCTACTTGAGCATTTTATCAGCCTTATTTTTGGTCTATTATTTTAAAATGATATGGAAAAATAAATGGACGGTGTAGATAGAAATGATACATCATGATGGCCCCTCAATGGCCCTTGGGGCGTTCGCCTGTCCCATTCTCGGAACAGGCCGGGGTAGTACCTAATCCGCGCCCGGTAGAGACGGAAGCGGATTGGCTGGTGTACCACACACCAGCTATATAGCTGGTGTATTGACATCAGCAAGTTCTGTGGTCCCATCATAAGGTATTTGTAATATCCAAACCGTTCATCTATTTTGGGAGCTCATAGTAAGGCTTGAGACGAAAAATAAGACATATCTAACAATCAACTGGATCACACTTCAAAAAGTAGTGGGGATTGAACGTATTGAAAGTCTACCATTGAAACCCTTTGGGGGTCATAGGAGTTTTGGATCAATACGAAATTTGTTTTTCCATGTCATCTAGGTCTCTGAGACCTTATGAACATATTGGATGGAAAATAAACGGTACGATGGGCCCTATGAAATTTTTAATGGTGAAAATCATTATCCCGCTGCTATTTTTGGTGTGGTCCAGTTTCTCGAAAAATGTATGAACGGTGTGGGATATAATAAATACATCATTGTGGAGCCCATATCAGGTCCTATCATGAAATTTATGAGATCGACTATGATATATATGTTTTATTCAAGCTCTTATCCATTTTAAAATATCAATTTAAGTTAAGTCATGACCTTAAAATGAAGGCAGATTGAAAGCTCGGGTGGAACATATGGCAAGGAAAACAGTGGAGATTAGGTCATTGTCACCGCTACTTTTTTACAATGTGGTCCACTCATGCATTTGTTCTACCTTGTTTTTTGGGCTCATGCTCTAAAATGACCTTTTAAAATGAATGAACATTTTGGATAAAACACATGTGACAATGAACTCCATGGAGTTGTTAATAGGACCGTCAGTCTCTAGCTAAGTCTTGGTGAGAGTATTACCCAATTTGTGCTCATGTTGGATGTCAAATAAATATTATAGTGGGCCTTATGAAGTTTTTAATGGTGGGCATTCAATCACCACCGTTTCCTATGTTTGTGGTCCACTTGATATTTGGATCTATTTCATTTTAGACTCATACCCTAAAATAAATTAGAAAAATGAATGGATAGCATAGATGAGACAAATACATCATAGTGGGCCCACAACATCGACAAGGACCTCAACATGGAAGGGTCTTTGTTGAATCTAAGTCTTGAACCTCCAACCCAGCTTTGCCAGGATTATGCCATGCTGAAAAAGCTCTATATGCTCCACCATGATGTATGTATTTTATCTCCAAGGTCCATTCATTTTTCTAGCTCCATTTAGGGCGTGAACTTAAACTTGAGAGAGATCCGATCTCAGGTAAATTATCTCAAGAGAAACAACAATTGTTGTTAAAACTTTTTGGAGGTAAGAAAAGTTTTCAATTAAGCTAATATTTGTGTTTTCCTACTCCATGTAACTTGATCAACATGTTGGATGACAAATAAACATTATAGTGGGTCATAGGAAGTTTTTTAATGGTGGCCGTTTGTAGACACCCTACCTCGAGCTAATAAGCTAATTGAGTTTGAATCGATTGATGGTCAACCAAACCCCAATCCTAAACTCCAAGTATAGATGCCTAAACCCTAGGAACCCTAATCCTAAACTGTAAACTCAACTCAACCAACCCAGTCAACTTAGTCGACTTAATCCTGAACCCTAGAACCTTGACTCAACTTGACGAGTTAACTCACCCGGTCAACACGTTGATTCAACTTATCCGGTCAGTCTATCCAGTCCAACAACCTAGTTAACTTACCTAGTTAAGCCCAAAACCAAACCTGAACCAAAGCCTGAAAGCAAGCCCAATCGGAATACTATGCAAAACTTCAACGCAACAATCTTCATAGTAGAGCCTTCGCACAAGTGAGGAAGGCTGCCTGCCAAAGCAAGTAATCCAAGTGAGTATTGGTAATAGGCAGCTTGTTGTCGGCCATGTGCCACTCCCCCTCTTTCGGGTGCATCCCTCGAGCATATGGGATCTCCCTTTTCCATATCCTAAGTGTGTAGTTGATGTGTATTTACTCTGATGTCCATCTCCTTACCCAAAATTACCATTTTACCATCTCATCTAATTTATAAGATAATGCCATGTGAAAATCTCAAATCTCAATCCTTCAACCACCTTTTGTCCCTAAACTTCGCAGGAATTATAAGAAAATCGAACTTGGTGGCTATAAATAGACTCATCCCCTTCTCATTTCAAGCATTGAGACAGCATCCACTCCATCCAAAGTAATCAAAGAGGATTAGGCATCCCTCCTCGTCCCTTATGCCCTTAGCTATCTAGCCATCCCTTTACCAAGGAGAGTGAGAATGAGGGTGAGAGTGAGAGTGAGCCTAGCCCTGGTCTAACATAGCCTAGGCAAAATCTAAAACTCATGAGCCACCTAAGTTCAAATTTGAGTTACTCGATCTAACATTTGTGATATTACCATTCAAGCTTCAACCAATTTCATCGAGTATTGTGCAACCCTCATTCTCTTCTCAATCTATGGTTTCAAATATATAATCACGACACTATATTTCATCGTTTTCTTGTATCTAACTGGGGGGCATATGATTTGTGGCTTGCTGATATAATTAGAACTAGCCCACCACAAACTTAGCCAATTAGCTATCGTTTTGTCATAAACATTAGCATTATATTAAATTTCATTGTTTTCTCGCATCTAACTGGTGGGCGTATGCTCTATAGCTTGCCGATATGATAATAGTTTGCCCACTAGAAATCTAGTCAGTTAGTCGTCGTTTTGGCATAAGCATTAACATAGCATCAAGCATCCTATGCATCATACTTTACACCTTTCATTCGGTCGGTTTGAACGTATGCTGTACAACTTGCCAATATAATCAGATCATACCCATAAAAAATTCAGATCGATTAGTTATCATCATCAATGCATTACATTATATTTTTTTGTGTGTAAGAACTAATCATATTCCTCATAAATTAGTCAGATCTTATGAAATAAAGACCTTATATCTTAACCGATTATATGATCGAAACAATTGGTTAGTGACGACTCTGATCAAATATAACACCCTCTTACTACCAACAAAAGCCCTTGAGTGAGATAACCCATGGAAAAATGAACCAATCCCCCCATTCAAGATCTTTAGCGTCCATAACATTTAATCACCACTGTTTGCTATGGTGTAATCCACCTAAGATTTAGATTTACCTCATTTTTGGGCTTATGCCTTAAAATGAGTTGGAAAATGGACAGAGAACATGGATAAAACACATATATCATGGTAAGCCCAACTACCGGCTAGGACCTTAGTACCAAAGGGTTCATGATTGAATCCAAGTCCATGATGAAGGATCATTGGGCTAAAAATTGTAGACATGGAATCGGTGGTGACCCCTCCACTATGGACATTGGTGCCACTCAGTGCTGTAAAAAGCTTTGCGGGCCCCACCATGATGTATGTATTTTATCCACATCATCCACCTATATTTCTCTTTTGTTTTAGATCATGAGCTCAAAAATGAGATAGATCCAACCTCAGGTGGACCACAACATGAGAAACAATGGTGATTGAACGCCTACCATTAAAAACTTCCAAAGAGCCATAAAAATTTTGGATTAAGCTTATATTTATGTTTTACCTTCATCGAAGTCATCTAATCAATAAATTGAATGGCAAATAAACATTACAGTGGACCCTACAAAGTTTTCAATTGTGGGTGTTCAATCACCACTATATCCTGTGATGTGGTCCGCCCAAGATTTGGATCTACTTCAATTTTTGGGCTTATGCCCTAAAATGAACAGTAAAATGGATGGATGGTGTGGATAAAACACATACATCATGGTGGGGCCCACATAATCTGAGTCCACATAATTGGCCATGCAAGTGAACATCCATCCAGTGACCCCACCATTAATTGGCCATGTTTCTCAAGTTCCTCACTGCTTGATAGGCGGGAAAAAAAAAAAAAAAAAAAAGGTTCAAAATAAATTATATTCTTTAGAATTAGCTGTCCAATGGGTCTTCCAAATCTACGGTCAAATCATGCACATATCTAATGCGTGTATATGATAGTATGGTCCAAAGGAGCTGTATCATCATTTCTATTCATAACACTTACTTGGATTTGAATTTGAATTTGATTGCTTTTAAGTTAGGCCCTGTGAAAGTCATCGATGTTGCTTTTTTGGTTTCATCTCTTTGGGTGGCTCTAGAAATGGGAACTTTTAGTGGACATATATAACACGTTTCCTAATTTATTTTGAAGTGTGTCTGGCTAACATGAAAATTACAATTTAACCATTATTTTCTAGTATTCTTCATTTAAAATGTAGTTATTTACTCTTTGTGAAAAAAATAATAATTTCCCTTACAAAATAAAAAACAAGAGAATTAAAAAAAAAATAAAATTATAATTATAATTATAATTTATATAATATTTATTCTCTCTCTTCACACCATTGGTCAAAGTTATATTTTGAAAGGAACAGGTGGGCTTTTTAAATTTTTTTTTTTTAATTTTATTTTAAAATTTTTATAATACACGCACACATACCCCCAACACACTCACGCTAGTGGAATTTCACCACTTATGGATACTTGAACCCTTGACTGGGTGTTGAAACTCCTGAGAGTCTACCACCCGGGCAAGAGTAAGGATCCAAGGAACAGGTGGGCTTGAGGTTGACCCATATACTCCTCTTCAAATCAGTTATTAGACCTTCTCTATTGTAATTAATATTGACTATTATTTTCCTATATCCATTAATTAAACGGTTGTAATTATCTGATCAAAGTAATTTTTAAGAGTGAGTACTATATAATGGACACTCCGTATCAATGATCGAACCTCTATTATAATTAATGGGAGCAGTCCATTAATTGGATAGCTACAATAATTCAATCAAAGTGATCTTCAACTAGAGATGGGCCTAGATGGTCTAAATCAATGATGGGATCTTTTATATTATAATCAATATGTACATTCGCTTATTTCACCTATGGATCATTTAATCAAAGTGACTTTTAAGAGAGCATGCAATCAAAGGTAGACCCACATGATGGATAATCCAAACCAGGGAATGGACCTTATCTTACAATCAATATGGACCATCCTTTCTTATCATTGATCAAATGGCCAGATCATTCGGCCAATGTGACTCATTGAGCGACAAGCAATAATCAAAGGTGAGCCACATCACATAGTTAATATCATCCAATCAATCTCTTGAGAGGAATGGTCAATACATAAAGGAGGCCCAAATAAACAATCATACCTTCTCTATAACAATCAATATCAACCATCTTCCATCCTAACCATTGATTTTTTTTGCTAGGATCATCCAATCAAGTGACTTCTAAGAGGAATGAATCAAAGGTGCGGCCTGCAGAATGGATGACCCAAATCAATGAATGGACCATCTCTATTTTAATCAATATGTAGCTTCCAGCTTCCAAGCCAATGATCAGAAAATTATAATCATCCGACGTTGATTTTAGGATGGACATGCAATCGAAGGTGCGGCCCATATTAATGGACAATCCAAATCAATGATCAAACCTTCTCTCCGAAAATACTGTACACTGCCAAACTGTCTGGCTTTAGTAAGTAGTCTTCACATGAGTCAAACCCTTCCCACTTCCCTCGGTCCGTCCATTCAAAATAGGTGCTGACCATAACTGAATTGTTGTGCTTGGAACCTTTATCACAATGGAACTTTAACACCTTGATAGCTAGAATGTTTTATTTAGTGGGACACATCATATGGTCACATATAAAGTTGCTCTAGTTAGACAAACGGTCTAATTAATGGACTGTAGCTCATTTAATGGGAATAGACCACCTTTTTTAGATCACTAATCTAGTGGTTGTGGTGGGTTTATCATAGGGTCTTTGAATTTCATGAATACATTATTAGTAGAGTTGTACACGAGTTGAACCGAGTCGAGCTTGGCACAACCCGGCTCGGCTCGGCCAGTAGCTAACCCCGGCTCGAACTCGGCTCAGCCCTCAAGTTTGTCTTGCTAGCTCGGCTCGATTTAGTCAGTAACTTGGGCCAGTTCGAGTTTGTTCGGCATTTTCTCAAATAGGTAGAATGCATCTTCAATTTCTAATAAAATATAAAACAGTAACAATATTTTACGGGTATTTCATCAAACACCTAGAGAATGACATCAAAATCAAACAGCGGAGTAGAGCAAAATCAAAATAAAACAGCTGACGTATTCATTCCTTCATCGCCAACACTTCGTTGAGTCATTTCATCAAACACTCGGCGAGCAACATTCATATCAAAATAACCGAGTCACGGAGCTGATTCGATCCAAGTCAGTTCGAGTTGAGGTTCGATCTGAGACGAGTTGAGCTTGGGCAAGCTCGAACTCGGCTTGAAATTTTTTCAAGCTCCAAAAACCAACTCGACATGGTTCGAATCCAATTTCTGATGGGTTATTTTGACCCATCTTCGACTGGTCGAAGGCTGGTGGTCGACCGGTCGAAGGTTCGAGTCGAAACTTCGACTCAAAGTCCAGCGAGTAATTTTGCTGTTTTTTACTGTAGCTACGACTGGTCGAAGGAACCTTCGACTGGTCGAAGGGGGCCTACGACTGGTCGAAGGGATGTCTCGACTAGTTGAAGGTTACGCAGTTTGTTCCGCGATTTTGCGCGAAACTGCGAATTTGAGTCCTTTCGCAACTGGGATGCGGAAAGGAGTTTCCCAAAACTATAAAAGGGGTTGCCTAGGGTTTTTTCTATGCATCACAAAATAACAAGAGGGTTTCCTAAAACATTGCAAGGGATTTGCTAAAGGGTTTAGGGCTATCAAAGGTGTGAGAGAAAGGGAAAGAGAGAGAGGAAGCTTATAGAAGGGAGGTTCTGCTCGTGAAGGCTATCTACTGCGCAATCTATATCTCAGCGCTTCTATGTCCTCGTAATCGGTTAGATCTCTCCGTTTTCTTTGTTTCTCTTATTGTTTATCCACTCCTGCGTGAGTGAAGAAGATTGTAACGTTCTACTTCATAGTGGATTGTTAATCTGGACGAGGTCCCGTGGTTTTTACCTCTTTGAGGGTTTTCCACGTAAGAATCTCTTGTGTGGTGTGTGATTGATGCTTTGATTTATTTCATTGCTTTATTATCCATAATTCTGGTTTGTTTCGGGAGGCTAGATCCTAAGGTTTGTGCAAGGCATCCCAACAAAGTAGTATCAGAGACAAGTTCATTGAACGGGTAGGATCGGTTTTGAATTATGGAAGGTGGCTTAAGGATGATCAACCTCAATGGTTCTAACTGGACCATATGGAAGGCTAAGATGGAGGACTTGATTTATTGCAAGGACCTATATTCTCCAATCTCAGGCATATCAGCAAAATCCAAGGATATGACTGATGATGGTTGGAAGAAGATGGACCGAAAGGCGGTGGGGTTTATTAGACAATGGTTGAATGATTCTGTGTTCCACCATGTGTCTACGGAAACCTCAGCCGAAAGCCTATGGCTAAAATTACAAGGGCTGTATGAGAGGAAGACAGCCAGTAATAAGATATTTCTGATAAGGCGACTTGTGAATCTCAAGTTCAAGGATGGTGGTTCTGTGGCCGAGCACATGAATGAGGTCAACAATATAGTGAACCAACTCACCTCTATGAAGATGGTCCTGGATGATGAATTGCAGGCTTTACTATTGTTTAGTTCATTGCCTGACAGTTGGGAGACATTGGTGGTGTCTCTAAGTAACTCCGCGCCAGACGGAAAGATATCCATGGAACAGGTAACTAGCTGTCTCTTAATGAAGAGACAAGGAGGAAGTCTCAGGGGTCTACTCAGCAAGAGGCTCTTGTGACACAGGAACAGGGGAGAGGAAAGAACAGGAAGGGCGGGAAGGCCCGAGATAAATCAAGAGGCAAGTCGAGTAACAAAAAAGATGTTGAATGCTGGAATTGTGGCAAGAAGGGCCACTATAAGCATGAATGTCGTAAGAACGACAAGAAAGGAAAAGGGAAGGAAGATGAATCAGATTCCACTGCGGTCGCTTCAGATGGCGACGTTGTTATTATTCTTTCAGCAGATCATGATGTGTGTCTCACAGATACGAGTCAGGACACCGATTGGGTGATTGACTCGGGAGCTTCTTTTCATGCGACTCCGCACAGGGACTTCTTCACAAGCTACAAGTCAGGCGACTTAGGGACCGTGAGGATGGGAAATTCTGGCGTATCAAAAATTGTGGGAGTCGGTGATATTTGTGTGAAAACTGATGTGGGCTGCACATTGGTTCTCAGGGATGTGAGGCATATCCCAGACCTTCGCCTCAACTTGATGTCGACGGGAAGGCTGGATGATGATGGCTATGAAAGTCGGTTCGCTGGTGGGCGCTGGAAGCTCATCAAGGGTTCGTTGATCGCAGCCAGAGGAAAGAAGTGTTGCACCCTGTACAAGGCAAGTGTCAGTGTATGCAAGGGTGGGTTGAACGCAACGGAAGATTCAGCTATTGACATGTGGCACAGGCGTCTAGGCCACATGAGTGAAAAAGGGCTTCAGGTACTAGCAAAGAAGCAGCTCCTTCCAGACGTGACAGGTATGCCTCTTAAAACTTGTCTTGATTGTTTATCAGGGAAACAACATAGAGTTTCATTCGTTAAAACTGCTTCTCATGTTAATAAAGTGCATGCATTAGATTTGGTTTATTCTGATGTTTGTGGTCCTATGAGGACAAAAACCTTGGGTGGGGCATTGTATTTTGTTACTTTTATAGATGATGCATCTAGGAGGGTTTGGGTTTATGCTTTGAAATCCAAGGACGAGGTCTTTGGTGTGTTTAAAGTGTTTCATGCTATGGTCGAGAGAGAGACAAGCAGATCATTGAAGTGCATCCGCACTGACAATGGTGGTGAATACATTAGCGACTTTCATGAGTACTGCAAGTCCCTGGGTATACGGCATAAACAGACAGTTCCCAAGACCCCCCAGCATAATGGTGTAGCTGAGTGAATGAATCGCACCATTGTTGAGAGAATCAGATGCATGTTATCCCATGCGAAGTTGCCCAAGACGTTCTTGGGAGAAGCAATGCGCACGGCGGTGTATTTGATAAACAGGTCTCCATCAGCCCCGTTGAATGGAGAAGTGCCTGAGAAGGTGTGGACTGGACAGGATCCATCTACAGTCATCTTAGGGTATTTGGATGCAAGGCATCCGTTCACGTACCAAAGGACGAGAGGTCCAAGCTCGATACGAAGATCAGACAATGTGTGTTCTTAGGGTACGGTGATGAAAAATTCGGTTACAGGTTATGGGATCCGACCGAGAAGAAGCTCGTCAGGAGCAGAGATGTGTTTTTCTTTGAAGATCAGTGTATCGAAGACATTGGTAAGCCAGAGAAGAACCAGCCTAGTTCAGGTGAGCTAGAGGACATGGATCCGATTACTCCTCCCTTGGTGCCTGATGACAGGGGAGTACAACAAGGTGCAGAGGACGAGGGAGTTCCTTCAGAAGATGGACCAGGGGAGCAGCCCCCACTTGATCCACCTGTTGAGCCACAGGTGAGGAGGTCATCTAGGGACAGACAGCCGTCCAAGAGGTACTTGCCGCATGAGTACATTATGCTAACCGATGGGGGAGAGCCAGAAGATTATTCTGAGGTCCTAGCCGACGAGCATAAGGAGGAGTGGTTGAAAGCTATGCAAGAGGAGATGAAATCCTTGCATAAGAACCACACCTATGACATGGTGAAATTGCCTAAGGGCAAGAAAGCTTTGAGCAACAAGTGGGTGTTCAGAAAGAAGGTTGAGCAGAAGAATTCACAGACGAGGTTTAAGGCCAGACTTGTGGTGAAAGGGTTTGGTCAGAGGAAAGGCATAGACTTCGAGGAGATATTCTCACCAGTGGTGAAGATAACATCCATACGGGTGTTGCTTGGGTTGGCGACTAGCATGGATCTGGAGATAGAGCAGTTAGATGTTAAAACTGTCTTTCTCCATGGTGACCTGGAAGAAGAGATCTACATGCACCAACAAGAGGGATTCGAAGTCAAGGGCAAGGAGCATATGGTGTGTAGGCTGAAGAAGAGCTTGTATGGGCTGAAACAAGCTCCACGGCAATGGTACAAGAAGTTCGATTCGTTCATGTTACAGCATGAGTATGATAGAACGGAGTCGGACCACTGTGTGTTCACGCGTAAGTTCTCAGACGGTGATTTCTTAGTTCTGCTGTTATATGTTGATGACATGCTCATCATGGGAAAAGACATCAAGAAGATTGACAGGCTGAAACAGGAGTTGGACAAGTCTTTTGCGATGAAAGACTTGGGCCCGGCTAGACAGATCCTAGGAATGGAGATAACCCGTGACAGAAGCAGCAGGAAGCTTTGGCTGTTACAAGAGCGGTATATTGAGAAAGTCCTAGAGCGGTTCAATATGAATGCAGCGAAGCCGGTCAGTACTCCACTGGATGGTCACTTCAGATTGAGCGACAGGCAGTGTCCTAAAACGAAGGAAGAGGTGGAAGAGATGCAGAAAATACCCTACACGTCAGCAGTATGAAGTTTGATGTATGCTATGGTGTGTACACGCCCAGACATAGCATATGCGGTTGGTGTTGTCAGCCGGTACCTTGTCAATCCTGGCAAAGAGCATTGGGCAGCGGTGAAATGGATACTACGGTATCTAAGAGGCTCATCCAGGTTGAGCCTATGCTATGGTGACGGAAAACCTGTGTTAGAGGGCTACACAGATGCAGATATGGCAGGTGACATAGACTCCAGGAAGTCTACATCGGGGTTCATGTTCACGTTTGCAGGGGGAGCGGTTTCTTGGCAGAGCAAGCTACAGAAGGTTGTAACATTGTCGACGACAGAGGCCGAATACATTGCAGTCACAGAAGCATGTAAAGAGATGCTTTGGATGAAAAGGTTCCACAGGAACTTAGCCTAAAGCAGGAGGAGCACGTGGTCTATTGCGATAGTCAGAGTGCTATACACTTGAGCAAGAATCCAAGTCAGCATTCCAAGTCGAAGCACATAGAGATTCGGTATCACTGGATCAGGGATACTTTGGAACAGAAGGTGTTACAGCTTGAGAAAGTCCACATGGACGTAATGGGTCAGACATGATGACCAAGGCTTTGCTCAAGGGCAAGTTCGAGGTTTGTAGAAACCTGGCTGGCTTGAAGAAGGTGGATCCCTCCTGGGTCAAAAAGGGGGAGATTTAATGGGTTATTTTGACCCATCTTCGACTGGTCGAGAGCCCTGCTCGACTGGTCGAAGGCTGGTGGTCGACCGGTCGAAGGTTCGAGTCGAAACTTCGACTCAAAGTCCAGCGAGTAATTTTGCTGTTTTTTACTGTAGCTACGACTGATCGAAGGAACCTTCGACTGGTCGAATGGGGCCTACGACTAGTCGAAGGGATGTCTCAACTAGTCGAAGGTTACGCAGTTTGTTCTGCGATTTTGCGCGAAACTGCGGATTTGAGTCCTTTCGCAACTGGGATGCAGAAAGGAGTTTCCCAAAACTATAAAAGGGGTTGCCTAGGGTTTTTTCTATGCATCACAAAATAGCAAGAGGGTTTCCTAAAGCATTGCAAGGGATTTGCTAAAGGGTTTAGGGCTATTAAAGGTGTGAGAGAAAGGGAAAGAGAGAGAGGAAGCTTATAGAAGGGAGGTTCTGCTCGTGGAGGCTATCTACTGTGCAATCTATATCTCAGCGCTTCTATGTCCTTGTAATCGGTTAGATCTCTCCGTTTTCTTTGTTTCTCTTATTGTTTATCCACTCTTGCGTGAGTGAAGAAGATTGTAACGTTCTACTTCATAGTGGATTGTTAATCTGGACGAGGTCCCGTGGTTTTTACCTCTTTGAGGGTTTTCCACGTAAAAATCTCTTGTGTGGTGTGTGATTGATGCTTTGATTTATTTCATTGCTTTATTATCCATAATTCTGGTTTGTTTCGAGAGGCTAGATCCTAAGGTTTGTGCAAGGCATCCCAACAATTTCAAGCCAAGGCGAGTCGAGCTTTTCCGAGTCGAATCTAGCGAGCCGGCCGAGCTAATTCGATTGGTGCACATCTTTAATAATTAGGCCGGTCACAGTGCCTTGTGTAGTACGGAGGTCTGTTAAATTATTATGCACTTTTATTTTATTATAAGATATTTCTATTAATGACATGTAAGGTCTTGATGCATCAAACATATAGTGTTTTTATTTCAATGGTCAGGGGCTTTTATAGAATTGATCAAATGGACTTCATCATTGATGAGATGCCGCGAAATTTGAACACTAGAAGATCCTCACCTTTAGATTAATAGCACAAAAATGGCTAAGGAAAAACATATATATAGCAATAGTCTTGGCGAATGAGATCAATGGTTCGGATCATACGATTATACTTCCTGGTATATGGATTGGGCGCATCACATCTTAGTGTACATTCATCTCTAGTCTACTACATATGTGAGTAGTCAGGAGTAAAAAGTGCACGCAATTAGTTTTATTTATTTATTTATTATTTTAAGACTAGAGCTTTGCATTAATCCAAATATAGGAAAGGTTTTAGTCCAAAAGGGTATATATCTAATTTAATGTGTAGCATCTTATTTGGCTAATTTTTATGATTAAAACTTGCATTATATGAGGACGTAATAAGTTTTTTTTTAAAAAAAAATATAAATCAAAGGACATTTATATAATTTAATAATAAATTTATATGTACTTTTAATAATCTATAATTCAGATTTTATTTATTACTGATAAATAATAAAATGGACGTCATGAAAATATTAATAATGACTCACATGGACATAATAAGATATGGAGGGAGCAACTTATGTGCGTGAGAACGGCCTTTTCATTTGCCATACTAACTCTAGGTGGACCTTGAGCCTAAAGGTCAAGCTAGGCCACACATGAGGAATAGGTGGTTAGGGACATCGGCCATTAAAACCTTTCAAATTGTGGGGTCCACCATGGTATGAATATGCCATCCAATCCATTCACCTGGCAGGCACCACCAGGACGGTGCAAATTCAATTAGTCATGGACGTGAGCGAGCTTCTTAATGTTAGGAATATGGACCCACTTGATGTATGTGTGGTATATCCACGCAGTCCATTTTTCCAGCCCTAAAATGAAGAGTATCCAAATCTTAGGTTGATCACACGGGATGGAAAGCCTTTCATGGGAAGTTCCAGTGGTGGGAAGCTAGGTGGGGCCCACTATGATGTTTATGATAAATCCACCATGTCCATCCATTCTGCAACTTATTTTAGGACACATGACCAAAAAAGAAAAAAAAGAAGAGGCGGACTAAAAACTCAAGGAGGCCACTCGAGAGGGGGAAAGAAATGCCTACCATTGAAACATTTTTGTCCACCTTAATGTTTATATGTCATCCAAGCCATTTATAAGGCCATTCCCACTGGAATGAACTGAAAACACAATAAAGCTTAGCCCGGTACAAAAGTTCTATGGGCATATGAATGGTTTAACAAAAGTCATTCAATCCCCACCATTTCCTCTTGTATGGTCCACTTGAGTTTTGGATCCACATCATTTTTTGTCTCATGTCCTAAAATGATATGAAAAAAATGGACGGACGGGGTGAATTTCTCACAAATTAACATAGCGGAAGGCCACACCTAGCTTCCAATGCATGAACTCATGCAAGAAATCAACGCCAACCACACCACATGAAACAATGGTGATGGACCATTAAAACTTTGTGGGACAAAAGTTTTGGATGAAGCTAATATTTGCATTCTTTCTCTATCAGGGTATGTGTAACTTTATCAACAAGTTAGGATGACAAATAAATATTACAAATGACCTAGGAAGTTTTTAATAGTGGGTGTTCAATTATTACTATTTCCTATAATGCAATCCACCTTCGATTTGGATCTGATTCATTTTGATGGCCCAAACAAGCCAGCAAAATAGATGGACTCTACGGAAGCAAATTGGCTAGTGTACCACACACCAGGCACCACCAACTTGGCTAGTGTGTTGCCATCACCATGTTTTGTGAGTCCCACCATGAGGTATGTGTCATATCCAAACCAACCGTCCCTTTGGCAAGCTTGTTGTAACGCTTGAGCCTAAAAATAAGACAAATCTAAAGATCAAGTGGACCATACTGTAAACAGCAACGGGTGATTAAACTTCTACCATTAAAACCCTTTTGGGTCACAGAAGTTTTGGATCAATATGATATTTGGTTTTCCTCTTCATCCAAGTTTGCATGACCTTATAAATGGTTAGAATCATTATCCCCACTACTATTATGGTGTGGACTACTTGAGCTTTAAATATAACTCAATTTTAATCTCATGCTTAGAGTTGTACACGAGTTGAGTTAGCTCGGTCAGCTTGCTCGACTCGCCTCGGCTCGAAATTGGATTCGAACTGAGTTGAGTCGGTTTTCAGAGCTTTAAAAAATTTCGAGCCGAGTTTAAGCTTGCTCAAGTTCAAACAGAGTACTTGATTAAATGACTTAACGGAGTAGTGTAATGCTGCTCACCAAGTATTTGATGAAATGACTCAACGGAGTGTCGTAATGGTGGTCACCAAGTGTCTGATGAAATGCCGTAGAGTTGGCTGGTGGCAAGGAAGGAATGGATATGAAACATATCACTATATAAAAAAAACTTTACATCATAAGACTACCTTCATATCTTTTTCTTCTTTTTTTTTCTTCTTCTTTTAATGTTGCTTATGAAATACCTATAAAGTGTTGTTACCGTTATGAGTTCAGTGAGAAATTGAATATGCATTGTATATGTTTGAGAAAATGTCGCACAAGCTTAAATTGGACTCGAGCTAGCTCGAGCTGCTAACTGAACCAAGCTGAGCTGAGTTTGAACTAGGGTTAGCTGCTGCCAAGTTGAGCCAAGTTGTGCCAAGCTCGGTTCGGTTCAACCCGTGTACAGTTCTACTCATGCTCTAAAATGACATGGCCAAATGGACAAAATAGTTTATATAATAAATACATCATTGTGGGACCATGTAACTTTAATCTCCTTTGAACCATTCGTACAACCCATTTGTCTTCACACGACACATACAAGCACTAGCCACGTCGGCTGTGTGGTACACTAGCCCATCTGCTTCTGGACTCCGTGGCTATACAACACATATATTAAGGTGGGGCCGCGGTCACAACGTGACAAAATTCGGCGAGGCCTCGACCTGACTGACGCTGCCCCAGCCCGTCTCCAATTCTGAAACATGCATGGGTGCATTGCATGAGGGAGAAGTATCAACTTTGTTTTTTTTTTTTTTGTTTTTCTTTTTTTCACACACGCACACACACCCCCGCACACTCATACTAGTGGAATTTCACCAACTATAGATACACGAACCCTTGACCGGGTGTTGAAACTCCTGAGAGTCACAAACGTGAGTGATACGGCTTCTATGATTCTTCCTCACTTTCTAAACGTGGCTGACGAAATGTACCGAACAAGTATCACCGTAGCCCCTCCCGAGTCATGACATGTACGGTGTTCCAAGGCACCCAAGGCCAGTAGTTTGGGCCATGGTCCAGTAATCCAGACCGCTGGTCTGATTAATGTCAGATACCCCAAAAATCTTATTGGTGGGAAGATCCTAATCCTTCATTGGTGGATGAAAAATAGACGGTTTGGATGAAGATGGAAGGGTAGTCCACATTGAATGGAAAATAATGCTTTGGAACGTGAGTTTAGTTGGGCCATCAGATCAATGGTGCGGATAATCAAGCCATGGCATCTCAGTGGTGCATGACCATAAAAATGATGTGTGGATGAGATGATGCTTAACAACTCACTTTGTGATCAAAGGCCAAGAGAATGATGTGTGGCTGAGATCTCCGTTAGAGATTTGTGATGCGGAATCACACACATACGGATCTAGGATAGCAATCCAATGGTGCTAAGTAATCACAAGAAGCACAAAGATTTAATGTGGAAAACCTTTGCGGGAAAAAACCACTGCACAAAGCGACACAAATTCACTATGAAAACATAAATTACAAAGAGAAATGACTTACCTGATTCGAACAACCTCGAATTTCACCCTTGCTACACTATT
Organism: Magnolia officinalis; assembly: GCA_021015155.1. Classification (NCBI taxonomy): domain Eukaryota; kingdom Viridiplantae; phylum Streptophyta; class Magnoliopsida; order Magnoliales; family Magnoliaceae; genus Magnolia; species Magnolia officinalis. Next base: position 50,620,104 of record JAJHSJ010000015.1, read on the forward strand.
TGCAAATCTTAAAATCCTTTTAGGAACCCTTAGAACCTCTTTAGAAAGCCTTAAGGCATGTTTGATTTTCCAATTCACTGGGAAATACCCCCGTAAATGGTAATAATTATTTCCCTCCGTAATTGCCGCACTCTTCCCCATAATTGATTTGATGGCCTACTTTTTCGACGGCAAATACTGTAAAATATTTGTGGGTCCCACCATAATGCATATCATATATCCACACCGTTCATCCATTATGTCAGGTAAATTTATGATATAAGCCAAAAAATGAGGCATATCCAACGCTCAAGTGGACCACGCCATAGAAAAATGTGAATCAAATACTTACTGTTAAAAACTTCCTGAGGCCACTGTTTCTTTGGTATGCGCCAGTTGAGTGTTGGATCTACCTCATTTTTTTTTATCTCATATCTCAAAATATTGCGGTAAAATGGATGGACGGAACAGATATGTCATATACATAAAGATGGGGTCCAAAAATTTAAACTACTTCTTTTGAACTAGTTTCCGAAATTCCCACGAATATTCAAATAGATGAAATGGTAATAATCATCCATTTCCAAGGTATTTACCGTTTCAAGGTGAAACGGTAAAAATCAAACAGGCCCTTAACATTCTTTAGAATGGCCCTAGAAACTCCTATTTATAGTTTAGGAAACCTCCCTTTCACACCGACTTTGGAATAGTCCGGAAACTGCCTCAAATTTAGGCAATCTGTGTGCTGTCTGCGTAACCTTCGACTAGTCGAACCTGTCCTTCGACTGGTCGAAGACCTCAGGAATTTCTTATTGGACTTCGAGTCAAACTTTACCTAGACTAGTCGTACTTTACAGATTTAAGACATGTTAACAACGATCTCTTCGTTAACAAGTGTGGCACTTTTAGGTCTACCAGATTTATAGTTGGAAGTGGTTCTTTTGGAATTTGTGGCCTGAGCATGAAGAAGCCAATGAGGTCGAGTAGGTTGAAACGACATATGGTATAGCCTTTATTCACAGTATATGTGGCAATCTGGACCGTCCATCTAGTTGAACCCATTATGGGTGGCCTCTATGTAAGAATCATATAATCAGACAATCCTAGTCATCACTTTTCTTCACTTGATGAATTTCTCCTAATTTTCTATGGTTGCTTTAACAGGCACTGATTAGATGGCTTGGAGTATCTAATCTCTTGTGTGCTGAACCATTTTCTATGAATGGAAGAGGCAGCGAGATGGACGGTCCCAAGTGATAAGTTACAGTGCCACGTGTCACATGTAAGGTTGAAACGTGGCTCTATTCTATCATATTCAAGGGTGCGGATTGGGTACTACCCTCATCAAGACCTAACTAAAGATAGACGGTCATGTCAGGGCTAAGTAGGGCACATCAAGATCTGTATATTTTATCCACTCCATCTATTTTGAGAGATCATTTTAAGTCATGAACCCAAAAAAAATAAGGTAAATCAAACGATCAAGCGAATCAAATCATTTGAATAAATGAGAATTGAGCTCTTACTTTTGAAAGCTTCTATATGAAAGGAAAATATAAATATCATCTAAAACATTTTATTGCCTTAAAAAAGTTTTCATGTGGTGGGGCCTACATAAGCTTTTTGTGCTCATGCCCTGTAATGATAGAAAGATAACATGGATAAAATATATAGATCACAGTAGGTCTTATAGAGCTCTTGGCATGACCATCGGTCTCTAGCTAGGTTCTAGAGGGGTTAGTACCTGGTGACTCTGTCCTACAATGGAGCTCCGTGGTGGTAGGATTTTATGGGGCCACCTTAATATATTTGTTTAATCGATACTGTCCATCTATTTTTGCTCACTCATTTTCTGCGGGAGCACAAAATTAAAAGCAAACCGAAGGCTTAAATGGATCACACCAAGAAAAGCTGGATCACACCACACAAAATAGTGGACCACAATAATATTTATTTGCTATCTAACCTCTTTATAAGGTCACACAGATGTAAACCTAACCCAACCACCACCAACCTCCATGCATAATGGGTTCGAGTCCTTGCCTCAGTGGTAGACTCCGAGGAGTTGCAACATGAGGTCTTGGGTTCGATACCCATAGGTGGTGAAATTCTACTACCGTGTGTAAGGGTGCACATCCAACTGGTAGAACTGTGGATCCAGACTGGAGCCGACCAAACGGTTTGGTTTGGTCCAGTTCTAGAGTGCACCGGTTCTCATTCCAAAAATCAAATAACCGATTACATTGGTTCAGTTCTCGGTTTGAGGATATGTAGAACCAAACCGATCCATAGAATCAAACCGTAGATCCGAACTGCGGACCCGAACCAAGAATTGAACTAGGAACCAAACTATTTAAAACAAAAAAAAACCTAATACCCCAAATCCCTGCAGCGGCTGCCCATCTTTCGCTGGTCCTCTCTCTCTCTCTCAATTGGGCTGGATTATAAAAAGCCCAAAATCGTGGAACTGATCCAGAATCGAACCGATTTTAACAGTCCGGTTTCGGTTTCGGTTCGGTTCTAGGGTGCTAACGGTCCGGTTCTGGTTTCGAAAATTCTAAAACCTTTAAGAACAATTCGGTTCCAATTTCACCCTATAACTGGACCGAAACGACCCGTGTGCACCCCTAACTGTTTGTGCTTCGGGTGCTTATCTTAAAAACAAAAAAAAAAAAAAAAAAAAAAAACAACCTCCCACCTTAGAAGTAAAGCATATCCAAAGCTCAGGTTGACCACAAAGAAGCTGTGGGGAAAATGGGGACGCGGCTTCGTGAATCCAGGACCACTTACTCGGTGGTTATGGGATTGTGGAGCCCACCTTGATGTATGCCTTTCACATCCACATTGTCCATCCATTTTTCCAGATCATTTTAGATCATTTGACAAAAAATAAAGCCGATCGAAATCTCAGGTGATCACCCCACAGGAATCATTGCTGATTGAATGCCCACTATTAAAAACTCCACAGGGCATACCGTATTTTTTTATTTGCCATCTAACCGGTTCTTAAGATCACGTTGACTTGGATGAATGGAAAACACAAGTATCAGCTTGATCCAAACGTTTTGTAGCCCGCAAGGTGTTTACGGTGGGTGTTCAATCACCACAGTTTCTGTTGAATGGTCCACCTGAGATTTGAAATGCTTTGTTTTTTTTTTTAAAAAAAAAAAAATTATTTATCATGCCAAAAATGAGCTGGAAAAACGGATGGACGGTGTGGATATAAAACATATTCATCACGGTGTCCTCCATTATACCCGAACCACCTATCTCGGTGGTTTCGGATCCACCGAAGCCGCGTCCACCGTCCGTTGAAACCTTCGTAGGCCGCAGAGAGAGAGAGTTTTGACAGTTTGACTTTATGGGTTAGCTAATCCCACACGCGTGTACAGCTTTGTACAGTTGTACTCTCAAAAAGCCCATCCATCCCATCACGTGAAGTAAAGATCCAAGCCGTCCATCAGGTGGACCCCTCGGTACAGATGCTCCGGCCCCTATATCAGAGTGGTCCACCATCGGGTGAGCTGGAGCGTAGAAACCTAACGATGGTCCATTTTATTTCGCACACTATCAGCGTGATTCTTGGGCAGGGCATCTACAAGTGGTCCACCCAACAGACGGTTCAGATTTCACGCACGTTTTCCAGCGTGTGGAGCGGCTGAGTTACACCGACGTGCGGGGTTAGCAAGCCTCTTTTGACTTGTAAAAAAAGTTCCAATCAAAGTCAAGGATGATTCAGTCTCCGCCACCCGGTGGTTGTGTGATGTTAAACATTGAAAATAACATGTGAGGCCCACCTAAGACCAGGTAGACTGCGTGTGCATCATGCGATTGTGATGGTCGGCGACTCTAAATCTAGGCCGGTGTCATAGTCTCTTGATGGATGGATGCAGCTGTCAATGGCCCGGATTTTTGGGGCTTGTCTAATCTAGGCCATTCATTAGGTGGGCCTAAAATTAGGCCCAGATCCAGATTTCAGGGCCAACACATTGACATAATAGGGCCCAAATTGGGCCTGAGGTGGGCCTCATTAAAATTCACGATGCTGTCCTAACCTGAGGTGGGCCCAATAACGTGATGGGCATGTGGCCCACCACCATATCTATTCCTGGTTGGTAATCTACTTGGGAGTGTAAATTGATGAACTAATCCAGCTACTCTTGATGTCAACTGGTGGGCCTTCCATAGTGAAATTATATCAGTGGTATTTATTATTGAAGCCCTTAGAAAACAACAATGTAGCCTATGGTGCCTGATAGAGGCACATAAGGGGGGCGTACCTACTGCTGAGATGGGGGATCACTTTATATAAGGGCTTGTTTGGTAGGTTATATTTTATATAAATTGAAATTTAAATCAAAATTATTATGAAATTGATGTAAATTGGCATCTTCAAGTGTGTTTGGAGCCTATAATTGAAATGCATTAAAAAAAATAAAATTGTGTTTGACAGCATGTTAGGAATCATTTGATAGCACGGAGTCCGTGATATTAAATGGTAATGGAAAAAAATAGTCGCGTTTGGTGCGGTGCGTGGAGATGGTAATTCATCTGTTTTAATATCTTCGGGAGGATGCCTGATTTAAAGCTGATTACTAATGGTTATCGCACATGAAAATATTTGAATTTAACTTTAAGAATTAGTGGCCCTATCATGACATTTTTAATTGAAATCCACCCTGATAACTAGATGTCACCCCATTTTAGTTATAGGGCCCAAAAATTAGCCAAACTGAAAATAGTTGGGAGAGAGATTCCAACCTTTGATATTTTTAGCCCACCATGATGATTATATGAAATCCACTCTAATTGTTAGATGACATGTTAAAATTTAGCCTTGGGACAAAAAAATAGGCCTATTCAAGGTTCAAGTGGGCCAAACAAAAGAAAACAGTTTGGAGGGCCAGCATTGCCCATATACTGTTTCAAATCATATGACCCACTTGAATAGATACTAGGCTAATTTTGACCCCTATAGCTAAAATGGGGTGACACACATGGTGGTCAGGGTAGATTTCACTTAAACATCATGATGGGCCACATCGATAATTTTTAAATTTGTGCACGTAGTTCATGGACTCCTATATTATGAGCCCTGTTCACAACCCCAAGTGTAGGGTTGCGATGTAGTAATAATCTCGGTGAGATCGAGGTCGAATCCACATGGACTAATCTTATATGTTTTTGAAAGTAATTAGAACTAAAACTAGAAGAAGATCTAAATCTAAACCTGAAATAATAGAGAGAGTAATTGTGAATATTGTAATTGAAGCTTTTGAATTTAAAGGTAGGAACCAGGTGCCAAGGATCCACTTGTAACTATTGGGATGTTACCTTACTTGATTTAAGAGATCCAATTGGAATCAGAGTCCTATCTTATCTAATTAGAAAGAGAGATGATCAAATCTCTGAACTTCTTATTGAACTATCCTAAATGGAAGAGGATTGTGAAGATTTAGAAAGGATTTCGTCACCAAACCATGCCCAGGAGACAATGGCAAACAACAAGATTTACTGATCCCACAATCTCAAATAAGAAAACAAGATACTCAAAGCTATTGCAACGTCTACTGTAATTTGAGTCACAATAAACCATTGAAAACTGAAAATATTTCTTAAAATCAACTAGAAATCAATGAAGTTCAAATAAACATGAATCAAAGCAAAGTAAAATCCCGATCACGCTACAAGCTTCATCTCTTAGCCCTAGTCAAGAGATTTAGCCAACTATAGACATGATTGAACTAAGAACTCTTAAATAAAACATAAAAACAAATAAGGAAGAAGAAGAAAGACTCTTGGCGGCGACTCTCCACCCTTTTGCTTCACTCCTTAAACCCTAGAAGATACATAGAATGTTCTAGAGACTCCTATTTATAGTTGTGAAGCCCAATCTTCTCAACTCCATGGAATTTTCGGAAACCGTCTTGAATTTCCGCACTTTGCATAAGTCCTGCGCTACACTCTGGTCAGACTGAATTAATATTGAAAATCGCACTTTCTTGTTGGACAATTCCGCGCGATTTCAGTCGAACTGAAGTTGATGCCGAAAATTCTTGTGCAAAAAATCTGTCAAATTTAGGTCGGACCGACTCTAACTGAAGTCTCCAACCGAAGTACTTCGGTCGGACTGAAGTTGGCTCAGGTCGGACCGAATTATCCTGATTTCTTGCTGGACAGTTTTCTGCGATTTCGGTTGGACCGAAGTTGGCTCAGGTCAGACCGAAATGTCCTGTTTTCTGCTGTAGATTCTGCATTCTTTCAAGTCATTTCTTCATCCTTTGCACTTGGTTTCCTTGGATCTTTTACATGTGAATTTTTCATTCTTGGTCTCCTAAGATCCATCTTTTGCCTTGGTAATTCTTGAGCATTAAATCCATGCTTTTAACATTCTTTTCAATCCAAGCTCTCAGATTCACTTTGCAACACAAGCATGTATAAAATATACAATTAAACATTATCATATTCCTAAAACCAAGATATAATTAGGGGAAAATATACAATATTTGACATTCAACAAGCCCCGTCATGATGTTTACCCTAATCACCAGCCGCGCCACTCCATTTTAGTTATAGGGCCCTAAAAATCAGCCGGTCCATGATTCAAGTAAGCCATGCGGAGGAAAATAATTGGAGAGGGATGCCTCTTTAAGTTTTTTTTTTTCAAGGCCAACCATGATGATTATATGAAATCCCTTTTACCTTTAAATGCTAAGAAAAAGTTTAGATCTCGAGAGAAAAAATTAAGCCGATGTGTGATTTAGGTGGGCCATACTAAGGGAAATAGTTTGGAACGTGACTGTTGCCCTGTATATTGTTTACAATCGTATGGCCCACCTAAATCACAGACTAGGCCGATTTTTGGGCCCCATGGCTAAAATTTGGTGATGCACTTGTAGTCAGGGTAGGTTTCATATAAATATCACTATGGGCCAAGTGTGAGAATTCGTAGAATCGTCCCATTCATGTAAGAGAAAATGATGTGGTTTCACTCCACCTGCCAAATGCAAACTTTTGATTTACATTGATTTCATCCATATAATGACAAATGCAACTAAGGGCGTGTTTGATTTTCCAGGGAAGTGGTAAATGCCATGTAAAAAAGTAATAATATTTCCCATACATTTAGAACATACCTGATTTGACTGCTTACCCTTTGACACAACAACCAAGAATATTACAAAATATCTGTGGGTCCCACTGTCATGCATTTTGCTTATCCACACCATTCATCCATTATTCCAGTTGAATTCATAGCATGAGGAAAAAATTAAGGCATATCCAATACTCAAGTGGACCACGTCATACAAAAAAGGAAATCGAATACTTATTGTTCAAAACTTTGTGGGGCCACTGTTTCTTTTGACGTGGGCCACTTGAGTGTTGGATTTGCTTCATTTGTTGTCTCATGCTCCAAAATATTGTAATAAAATTGATGGACGGAATAGATATATCATATGCATTACCTTGCAGTTCAAAAATTAAAATTATCTCTTTTGAACCCATTTCCTAGGCACAAATTTCTATGAAATTTCAAACAGGATGAAATCGTAATAATTGCTATTTACAGGGTATTTTCCATTGTTTTGAAAAAACAAACAGGCCCTAAGGATTTCAATTCACATGAATTGCATGGTAATTTTGATTTTGATTTCAATTCGTACTAAACGACCCATAATTGAAATGCATTGGAATTTTGTAGTAAATGAACAAGAACTTGAATTTGATTATATTAAGGCAGTGGAGTCATAGAAGTTAGATGATTCTCTCTCTCTCTCTCTCTCTCTCATAGTTTTTATGTGTGAAGCCTAGAATACCAAATACAAGCTACTAAACGGCCCCTAATTACTATGCATTGGAATTTTGTGGTATATGAATAGGAACCTGAATTGGATTATATTGAGCATGTGGAGTTATAGACTTGTAAAATGTTTTTTTGCATATGTCACGCTCCAAATTTGAGAATGGACAGCTTCTGTAGTGCCTTGAATTTGGCACCGATACATATATATCGAGTCCCAAATTTGGCGCATTATAAGAAAGAGTTTTTTTTAGATTTTAAAAATAATAATAATTCTTGAGCATAAAGATCTATGATCACAATACCAAGCAAACCGCATTCTCTATAAATTCAGATAATTATAGTTATAATGATTTCAAAAGGTACAAACATAAGCATCAACATAATACAAAATAAATATCATGCATTCAAAAGGTTAAGTCCTCCAAGCTAATAGCCCAGTGAGTACACTTGTGTGTGCGTAGTGTACAAGCATGCAATAATCACAGTAACATTAGCTGGAGTACACAACTAAAGTATGATGACAATGCAATGCTACATGACACCAAGAGGACAGGATGCAATGCCAAAGAATGCTGGGTTGTATGTAGGCATGCAACTCCTCAATAACTCCATATCTTAGCACAGTTACCATTACGGAAAATTATCGGGGCATGGTATCCAGCACAAGTCTGAAACTTGTTAGATAGAGAACTTGAATACCTGCCTCGTCGGTGGGGGGGCCTATAGCTATACTAAAACCCGCTCGACACGCTAGTAGTAGACTCATTTCAAGGGATGGTCAAACCCAACCACATTCGCTTCACATCTTCAGTTATGCATGACCAAACCACTTCTCACCCATTGCGCCAATGGGAGTCATGTCTATTCGGTCTTTAACACTAGGTGATTTATGGTATACTCCTCCTGGTCTTGACAATGAGGCTCGATGGTACCACTCGAGGTTTAGAAAATTTCACCTAGGGGTTTGGGACCCAATATAAGAAACACGTAATTTTCGGTGTCCATAATACCAACTACGATGTCGCTATGGTGGTTTCGTCAATACAATCACAGTATTGTTATGGTGGTCAATCCATCACACAAGGATGCTATGAGGAATGAGATGATATCCATAACATGCAGTATAGTTGCATACAAGCAATGCTATATACAAAAATCCTGTATGCATCCGAGGCAACCCTAATGCCATATGGGCTCCTCTCCCATCCACATCCAATCCTCAACCCACGATCATCATGGATCGTATATACGTACAACATCGCACAATGTGCATTAAGCACCAATACCAAAGGTCCCTCATATGGGATCACATCCATACAAACATATCTCGTGCACACGCACTAACGTGCACATGATTTTCACATGATCACACTATGCACACTACTCACTCCTTATTCATTATGCGTGTATATGAACATGTGCTTGCAATACGACATTGTTCATCCAAGGCTATCCAAAATTAACCATGACTCCAACTGAATACGACGGTAGTTCAGTGTGCCCTCTCCACACATGATCATAAGGCTATGCAAGTGTTCACACCTTCAATGTCACAAGTGCGTATTAATCTGCACATGTAGCATTAACTAATCATGCTGCCCTAATCACACTACTATTGTATATCAATCACATGTAAGGGATATCCACATACCCATAATGTGTATCAAATCCATGTACAAAGGGTTTTTTGTTATTACACACACTCACCACCCCCACACACTCCCATGTAACTCACACCATAATAGGTGCTCGAACCCATGACCTTGTGTTGAAACTCTTGTGAGTCTACCACTGAGCTATAGGGTCGCAGGCCTTAACTAGTCGGGAGTTGGGCCGTAACACCAACATGGCCTATGGTACAAAGGGGCATTAACTATTCAGGAGTTGGGCCATAACACCAACATGGCCCATTAATGCATAAAGGTTAAGTGGTTTGCCTCATTAGTTCCATTATTGTTTGTGCACAAATACTGCGCCACCAAATAGTGCTAAGTACACTTTTAATAAATCTAAATAGTACATGTGGTGGCCCCATTTAGTCCTTAAGTCCACATAACCGTGGGCCTACATTATCATTTTTGCATATATATCATTGTAGCATTCAATCATATCCATACATCATCATTATACACACGTCATCATCACACATGTCCCTTTATGGCAAGCATAGATGATTGCAAACCAATACATGAATAATATCCATTTGTTATCCCAATCAGGCCAAGGCCTAGTCCAAAATCCCACTTGAATGGGCCAATTAGTGGGTCATTACAACACATACTTTTGCCTTATTAGGTGGCCCATTTGATCCCTACAATTGGTCAATTTAAGGGCTCAGTCACCATCATTTCATAAGGTCCAAAAGTGGCCCGACATACATTATATGGAGGTCATAAACACTTGTCAAGGAGGCCCATTCATTCATACCTCATTTCAACACTGAGGTCATGGTATCGATCCCTAGTGGGGGTGGCTAATAGTGAAGTGTGAACTGACAGTGGGGTGTACTAACAAGCTAAAAGAAAAAAAAGGAGGCCCATTCATTAGCTTAGTAAGACTACTACTAATGGGCTCACATAACATTCACGTAAATTGGGTTTTAGGGCTATCAAGTCCATCACTTTAAAGCTATCATGAACACATCGGTGAAGTCCATAAGTGGGCTCAATATTATTTTCAAGGTTGGCGCAATATTCAGTCCAACACACATATCTAGATGGGCCCAAATATAGCTCGATTGGGTCGGTCTTACAAGGAGTTTGTCAAATAGATGGTCGTTGCCAAGTCTCGTACCTTACACATGATTGTTGTCTTGCGAATCCTTCGATAGCTGCAAGGCTCCATCGATCATTTCGCTCAACATCTCCTTTTGAGCTTGTTGTATATTTCGATGCTGACTGGGCAGGTTGTGCTCTTTCCTGCCGATCCACAACATGTTATTGTATGTTTCTTGACACATCGCTTATCTCTTGGAAGTTCAAGAAGCAATCAACCGTCTCTAAGTCCAATACTGAAGTTGAGTGTTGTACGATGTCTTCAGCCTATAGTGAGATCTTTTGGTTTCATGGACTTCTTTCAAATTTTGGAATTACTCTTGTAAACCGACTCCTCTTCATGTTGATAACATCGGTGCCATTCATATTTCTTCTAATTTAGTATTTCATGAACGGGCAAAACACACTGAAGTGGATTATAACTTTATTCGAGAAAACTTTCAATATGGGATCATTTTACTTTCACAACGTGGCATCTCAGGATTAGATTGCTAATATTCTCACCAACACTACAACTGCTCGCCACTGTTACTTAATTTGCAAACTATTGTTGGTAGATCCTATTGGACATAGTCCAGTGGGGCCCACTGGTGGGGCAATCACTAGTGGTGAGTCCCATGTATTTAGGCCTCTTCCGACCTCTTCTTTTCAGTTGGTTTTCAAATTTAAAGTTGAATTTGATTTTAGATGGGGAGATAGGGATTCCTATAAATAGGATAAGGCTCTTTCGCCTAAATCATGAAAAAATAACGAAAGTAAAAGAGGAATAGTGGTACATAGTAATTTGTCTTTAGCTTGTTCTTGGGACAATCTAAGCCATAGATTGTAATCTGGGGCCATCTATACCGTAGAATCAGAGGGGTGATTAGACCCATCTGCTCCAGTAGTGAATAGGCGGGCCACTGGATCTAGACTGTTCATCTTCAACTTTGTGGAGGTTCTATATCGTGTAGACCATCAGATCTTGAGGGCTCACACTTTCGTACTTCCTAACAGATCCCCCACATCAAGTTGAGGGGAGTGACAATGTATCATTTCCTTTTATGTATAGTTAGATATTACATTTATTTTCTGTCCATATATAGAGTGGTTCTTTTTTAGATATAAGATGTGCATCTCTATAAATGCCCCATTATGACTAAAATAATATATAAAAAAATTCAGAAAAATTGTTCAAATATTCTAAAATGATCACACATCATGAGATGGTTTAATGATTTTGAACCGTCCATATCTTCGTTCCTATCATGAATAAGTTAATATCCCATAATCACTCCCTGTGATAATCCTACCTCTTGATTTTTAGAGTTGAATGACAACCAATGAAAATCTTCTCATTGTTCTAAATCCAGCTACATATTGTTGAGATATGGAGCCACATCTGGGGCCGCCTTCGACCAGTCGTGGCCCATGCTCGACCGGTCGTGGGGCCCGTTCGACCGGTCGTGGATCGGTTCGACTCAAAGTCTAGCGAGCATCGAATTTTGGTTCTGAGGTGCTCGATCGGTCATGGCTCGTGCACGACCGGTGGTAGGGTTCGCTCGACCGGTCGAGCAGTCTGCTTGACCAGTCGTAGGTTACGAAGATTCGTTTCCGAATCCGATGCGGATTGCGGATTTTGGTGTCCCCTTTCGCAAGGGTGCGGAAGGGAAGTTGCCTAAACTATATATAGTTGTTCCTAGGGCTTTTCTAGGTGTATTGGAATATGCTATTGGATATTGAGGAAATAATTCTAAGGTGTGGGCAAAGGGTTTTCTATGTTCTTTCAAGGAAGAGGTTAATATATTGCTTTGTAATCTTTGTTCTTCATAGTGGAAGTTTGCATCCGTGGTTTTTTACCCTAGTTTGAAATTTTTTCCACGTATATCTTGTCTTGTGGTTTGTTTGGATTGCTTTGATCTACTTCTAGTTTATATTTCTTCTTGTTTATCGTTTGTGGGTGAGGCCTGAGATTGGATCTAGGCTCACTGCGTTGTTGGCGTGCTGCGCAACAACTGGTATCAAAGCTATTGGTTTAGTTCTATTGGGAGCGATGACAGAAGAAGGGAAAACTAGAATTGAGAAGTTTGATGGTTCAAACTTTGCCTTCTGGAAGATGCAGATGGAGGATTATCTGTATCAGAAGGACCTCTATGTTCTCTAGGAGGAAAAGAGAAGAAATCAGAAAAGATGACAGATAATGAATGATTTTCACTGCATAGGAAGGCTTTAGGAACAATCCGACTCTCTTCGTCTAAGAGCGTCGCCTTTAATATATCCAAGGTGAAAACTACAAAAGAATTAATGAAAGCCCTAGCCAACATGTATGAAAAACCCTTAGCATCCAACAAGGTTCATCTCATGAAACAGCTATTCAACATTAAGATGTTAGATGGTGGAAGCGTGGCTAAACATCTAAACGAGTTCAATACAGTCACGAGCCAGTTGGAATCCGTTGGCATTGTTTTTGAGGATGAGGTCAGGGTGTTATTGATCTTGTCTAGTTTGTCAGATAGTTGGGATGGTTTGGTGATTGCTGTGAGCAATTCTTCAGGGTCAACAAAGCTGAAATTTGATGATGTGGCCGGTCTAATTCTCAGTGAAGAATCTAGAAGGAAGGCATCAGGAGTTTCAGGGGATTCAGGGAATGCTCTAAACGTTGAAGGAAGAGGAAGATCGCTGAACAAAAGAGGCAATAAACACGGGCGTTCTAAGTCGAGGAAGAAGTCCAAGGGACCGAAAGACAAAGACGGGTGTTGGCATTGTGGCAAGAAAGGGCACATGAAACGTGATTGCAGGGCACTCAAGAAACAAGAAGGAAGCTCTCAAGGTGGGAAGGATTCAGTGAATCTATCTGAGGAGAGTGACACAGAGGCATTGATCTTGTCTCTTGATGCGAAGAATGAGTCTTGGGTTATAGACTCGGGTGCTTCGTTTCATGCCACTTCATGTAAGGAAGTTCTGCGTGATTATGTGTCAGGTGACTTTGGGAGAGTCTACCTGGGTGATGATGAGCCGTGCAGTATTGTTGGAAAGGGGGACGTTCATGTAAATCAGAAAGACAGAACGGTCTTGAAATTGAAGGATGTCAGACATGTACCGAGTTTAAAACGTAACTTGATCTCAGTGGGACAGTTGGCCGATACCGGTTATGTGACGACATTCACCAGTGATTCCTGGAAGATCACAAAAGGTGCCTTGGTGATATCTTGAGGCAAGAAGGAGGTACTTTGTACGTGACTTTAGGATCGTATAGTTCACTCGCAGTCGCATCAACTAGAGTGAATGAGCAGTTATGACATCAAAGGATGAGACATATGAGTGAGAAGGTGATGAAAGTGCTATTGTCAAAAGAGAAGCTACCAGTGCTGAAGTCTATTGACTTGAAATTCTGTGAGGACTGCGTGTATGGTAAGCAGAAGAGGGTAAGCTTCAAGAAGACGGGACGCGCTCCAAAGACGCATCTGTTGGAGCTTGTACACACTGATGTGTGGGGACCGGCACAGGTATTATCTCTTGGTGGCTCACGTTATTTTGTTACTTTTATTGATGATGCTAGTAGAAAACTGTGGGTCTATTTCTTAAAGCATAAATCTGATGTATTTGATGTATTTAAGAAGTGAAAAGTTATGGTAGAAAACGAGACAGGTAAAATAGTAAAATGTCTCAGATCTGATAATGGGGGAGAGTACTGTGATAAGAGGTTTGAGGAGTATTGTGCAGCAAATGGAATCAAACATCAGAAAATAATTCCAGGGACACCACAACAGAATGGTGTGGCTGAGCGCATTAACAGGACCATCCTTGAGCGCGCCAGGAGCATGAGGTTACATGCAGGGTTGCCCAAGATTTTTGGGCAGATGTTGTGAATACTGCCACATATCTCATCAATAGAAGTCCCTCAGCACCATTGGATGGTGGGCTACCAGAAGAAACGTGGACTGGGAAAGAAGTGAACCTTGCACATCTCAAAGTGTTCGGTTGCACTTCATATGTTCACATTGATGCAGAGCACAGAAAATAAGCTGGATGCGAAGTCCAAGAGGTGCACGTTTATAGGCTACGGGCAGCATGATTTTGGCTACAGGTTTTGGGATGCAGAAAACAAGAAAATCATCAGAAGCAAGGACGTAGTCTTCAATGAAAAAGTGATGCATAAGGACAGTGTGCAAGAAACTAAGGCCAAAGAAAATGGATTCGTAGAGTTGGAAGAGTTATCAGACACGGGTGTTACAGCGCCACAGGATGATCATGCACAGGAGCATTATGAGGCAGAGCCACAGACACCGATTGTGAGGAGGTCTACTCGGGAGAGGAGACCCACGGTCCGATACTCACCCTCCTTACATTATCTACTGCTGACAGATAATGGTGAGCCAGAGTGTTTTGAAGAGGCATTACAGTCAGATACACGGGTTAAGTGGGAGCAGGCCATGGATGATGAGATGGACTCTCTTAAGTCTAATCGTACATGGGAGCTAGTCACTCTACCCAAGGGTAAGAAAGCTCTTCATAACAAGTGAGTTTACAGACTGAAGGAGGAGCACGATGGTTCGAAAGGTACAAGGCCAGATTGGTTGTGAAAGGGTTTCAACAAAAGGCAGGTATCGATTTCACTGAAATATTTTCACCTGTAGTGAAAATGTCTACGATTCGTATGGTCTTAAGTATAGTGGCTACAGAGGACTTACATCTAGAGCAGCTAGATGTTAAGACAACATTTCTTCATGGGGACCTTGAAGAAGAGATATATATGCATCAGCCGACAGGATATGTGGCACCAGGAAAAGAGAACAAGGTGTGTAGACTGAAGAAGAGTCTATATGGCCTGAAGCAGGCCCCGAGGCAGTGGTACAAGAAGTTCGATAGTTTCATGTCGGAAAACGGTTATAGGAGATGTCATGCTGACCACTGTTGCTATTTGAAGAAGTTTGATACGTCATACATCATCTTTCTTCTGTACGTTGATGATATGCTTGTGGCCGGTTCAAGCATGAAGGACATCTCAGATCTCAAAAGACAACTGTCTAGAGAATTTGCCATGAAGGATTTGGGAGCTGCAAAACAAATCCTAGGCATGAGGATAAAGCGTGACAGGGAAAACAAGAAACTAGTTTTGTCACAGGCAGAGTACATAGCCAAGGTACTTGATCGATTCAATATGGGAGGTGCTAAGCCGGTTAACACTCCATTAGCCAACCACTTCAAGCTATCTAAGGAGCAAGGGGCAAAGACGCAGGAGGAACGGGACTACATGGCTAAAGTTACATACGCGTCAGCTATTGGGAGTCTCATGTATGCTATGGTGAGCACGAGGCCAGACATTGCTCAAGCAGTGAGAGTTGTTAGCAGGTTCATGAACAACCCCGGGAAGGAACATTGGGAAGCTGTGAAGTGGATCCTTAGATACTTGGTAGGTACTAAGGATGTAGGGCTGTGTTATGGTGGATCAGAAATCAAGTTACAAGGCTACGTGGATTCAGATTTGGCAGGAGATATCGACAGCAGAAGAAGCACTACAGGTTATGTTTTTACTCTGGGTAGTGCTGCAGTCAGTTGGGTCTCTCAGTTACAGAAGATAGTATCTATCAGTACGACAGAGGCAGAATATGTTGCGGCTACAGAAGCGTGCAAGGAGATGGTATGGATGCAAGGTTTTATGGAAGAGTTGGGTAAGAAGCAAGCAGATTGCAAGCTGTACAGTGACAGTCAGAGTGCAATACACTTGGCTAAGAATTCAACCTTTCATTCAAGGACCAAGCATATTGCCATCAGATATCACTTCATACGTTCGTTACTGGAAGATGGATCGATTGCTCTGGAGAAGATTCATACAAGTGAGAATCCTGCGGATATGTTGACCAAGGTGGTCACACGAGAGAAGCTGAAGCTCTGTTCAGCTTTGATTGGTCTTCAGGCTTGAAGACCGGGAGGCGGTGCACTCCGGATGAAGAAGACGAAAGTTTAAGGCGATGTGTCTCCAAGTGGGAGATTGTTGAGATATGGAGCTACATCTGGGGCCGCCTTCGACCGTCGTGGCCCCTGCTCGACCGGTCGTAGGGCCCGTTCGACTGGTCATGGATCGGTTATACTCAAAGTCCAACGAGCATTGATTTTGGTTCCGAGGTGCTTGACCGGTCATGACCCAGCACGACCGGTCGTAGGGTTCGCTCGACCAGTCGAGCAGTT
This sequence comes from Magnolia officinalis, assembly GCA_021015155.1. Lineage (NCBI taxonomy): Eukaryota > Viridiplantae > Streptophyta > Magnoliopsida > Magnoliales > Magnoliaceae > Magnolia > Magnolia officinalis. Next base: position 50,636,829 of record JAJHSJ010000015.1, read on the forward strand.
TGCTCGACCAATCGTAGGTTACGCAGATTCGTTTCCGAATCCGATGCGGACTGCGGATTTTGGTGTCGCCTTTCGCAGGGTGCGGAAGGAAGTTGCCTAACTATATATATAGTGTTCCTAGGACTTTTCTAGGTGTATTGGAATATTGGGAAAATAATTCTAAGGTGTGGGCAAAGGTTTTCTATGTTCTTCCAAGGAAGAGGTTAGTATATTGCTTTGTAATCTTTGTTCTTCATAGTGGAAGTTTGCATCCGTGGTTTTTTACCCTAGTTTGGAGTTTTTCCACGTATATCTTGTCTTGTGGTTTGGTTTTGGATTGCTTTGATCTAGTTCTAGTTTATATTTCTTCTTGTTTATCGTTTGTGGGTGAGGCCTGAGATTGGATCTAGGCTCACTGCGTTATTGGCGTGCTGCGCAACACATATGACAATGATCACAATAATCTGTTCATTGTACATGGCATCCTGTTTACACTATATGCCTCCATATGCTCCAGTGTAGCATGTGGGAGCAAGATCCAAGTCATCCATCAGATGGATCTGACCATGTAGACCATCTGGCCCAAAAATCATATCAGTCCACCCTTCTGATGGTTTTCAAGTTCAAAAATTAACAGGCAGACAGCCGAGGGAATCTTTTTCCAACTTCATTACCAGCTACTGATTTGTCTCGGACTGGCCTTATAGGTGGGACCCACGATGTCAGAGGAAGAAGAAATGGGACTTGGGAACCCTACCTGATTAGATTGATGACCCCATCCAAACATCCCCTCAATCTTTTGTACAAGAGTGGCGTGGGAATGGAAACGGATTGGCTACTCCCCCCTGCCACTAGCCCGGTGGCTGGTGGTCGGTGCTCTGTAGGCCCCACCATGATGTATGCGTTTCATCCATGCCGTTCATCCATTTTTACTGATCATTTTAGGATGTGACCCAAAAATGAGAGGGATATAAATCTCTGTTGGACCACAACACAGGAAAACAATATTGATTGGATATCCACCATTAAAATCCTCTTAAGGCCCACTACTGTTTATTTGACATCCAATCTGCTGATTAGGTTATACAGACCTAGATGAAGGTAAAAAAATAGATCAGCTTGATACAAAACTTTTATGGCCCCCAAAAGTTTTTAATGGTCGAGGTTCAATCAACACTGTTTCCTGTAATGTGGTCCACTTGAGATTGGCATATAACTCATTTTTGGTATCATACCATAAAGTGATCTATAAAAATATATGGACGGCATGGATGAAACACATACATCATGGTGGGCCCACAGAGCAACAACCATCAATCATTGGCTGATGGCAGGGGGAGTAGCCAATCCGTTCCCGTTGGGAATCCATCCTTCACCATGTTACACGTGTCATATATTTATATTAGTCCAAACAGATCAAATCATAGGGCCCACTATCAGTAGA
>JAJHSJ010000015.1:50638351-50755466 GCA_021015155.1 Magnolia officinalis
AAGGTCACACATTTTGGAACACGCTTGAATGATCCAAACCACTCAATTGGTGTGACCCACTGTGGAGGGAGAAGCCTGGATCTTGATAATCTGGAGATCCTAAGCCATTGATCATTGGACTATTTTCCATTGATTGTGGATCATTGCTTTACTTTTACTTCTTCTTATTTCTCTCACTTTAACCATTTATATGTGGCCATTGGTTGAGGGTTAAGGTCATCTCCAATCATTTCAAGGCATCTCTCATTCATGGATGGTTCCATCAGGTCAATGATTTAGATTAATGAAGCATAGGTCCACATGCTCCAAAAGGAGCATAACAATATAAATGCATGACTAATAGTTTACTATTCTCATGGTTGAGATGAGGACTGGCCTCTTTCACGTAGGCTGTGTTTTCAACTCCATCTCAAAGAAATGAATCTTGAGAGGAATGACCAATCAAAAGTGGCCTAACATGACAATCCATTCATTTACAAGCATTAATAAAATAAGATTGTTAGCATCATCGGGTCAAACTAATTATTTAGAGGCATTATTAATCAAAGGTAGGCCAACATGTTGGGCAATCCAGATCAATAATTGAAAAATATCTTAACAGAGATTTATAGGGTTAAAAGAATTAAAATTGTATTTTTGAAAAACATTTATTTTCCATAATATTTCGAAATCCCAACAATAATATCAGAGCGGCAGATATTCATGTCACGCATCAGAACCGATCATTCATCATCAATGACATGTTGGGCCCACATCTTATTCACCATCACGCATTAGAATCTGTAATTCCTCAACCATGGCCTGATGGGCCCACATCTTGTTAGCCATTGCACCAAATTGCATACTAAATGTAATTTGTTCTTAATTTAATAATAATTTTTTTTTCATGATAAGAATTCTATCCTGAGGAATATTTAATTCAAAGCAACTTAAGTGAAAAAGAGCTTTTCTGAGCCAGCACGAGATGTGCAAGCCACTTCATGTACACACCATACATGTGCAAGATCCAATCCATCCATCAGAGGTGTACCACAATCATACATGGCCTAGACCAAGAATTAGGTTAGGTCCATGAGTTGGCCATATTTCCAAAACAAATGCACGGCTGAAAGAAATTAGCCAAAAATTTCTAGCCCATCCACCTGCTTAGTGGCCCATCTTTAATTTTTGGCAAAGACATCTACACGTTTGAACCCACATGACGGACGGCTTGGATGGCACATCACTTCCTGTAAACGCCTAAGCAGATGTTATACACATCCCTGGTGCCAAAACTTGGGCTCAATCACACCTAATGAATGGTTCAGATGGATCTATCAATGCACACACCATGTTGACAGTGTTGAGAATCATGTTTCCAAATATGCTAAATTTTTTATAATAAAACATTTGGCCTGTTAGGTAGACACCTAAATATGAGTTGATCTCATTTTAGTCAACACTAATTATGTATTAGAGATCTTGATCTAATACAAGAAAATTATTAATATGAATTTATTGTGTATTAGAGAATATGCAATTACTCTTACTTCTTTCATATCCACAATTAAGTATTGTAAGGCACCATATATAAGGTCTTTTGACTTCTACAAAGTCAGAATGAGAAAACGAGGTGATCCACATTCATTGTATTCATATATTCACGACCGATAGGTACTTGATTCTCTTTCTGATGGAGTCCTGAAAGGAGAAGGCTGGAATGCCAACAGACGCGAACTCATTTTTAAGGCTCCACCAAACAGGCCTTGAGAACATAAATTAAGACAATTATATATAATAATAATAATAATAATAATAATAATAATAAAAAGAAGGTTGTTAATGAGGGAGGATGTTTTCATGCACCTCAAATGGATGGTAATATGACTTAATGTCGTGTGTGTGTGTTTAGAGAGATTGTTATATGTATATGTCATTGCATTCATGGAAAGATCAATGGAAATAAATATCAGGCCAATATTCCACTGAATATACAACATTTGACATTCCATGTGAAACAAGCAGCCCACAAATGATCTGAATTCCTGTCCGTCAACATATGCTCTTCATTCACAACTGGAAGCAAACCAATGATTCCAACCATACCATCAGACGGTTCCAATCCAAACCTAAATGAGCATGTCCTCGGCCCATCACATGAATTCCAGCATATCTCAATCTGCAAAAATTATATCAAAATCAAATTCCCAATCCTAAACCTCATTTAACAAGTACTATGAGCAAATCCAGCATCTCTATTAGCAAATCTCCATTTTAAACTCCATATTAAAAAAAAATAAAAAAAAATCAGGAAATTGATTCAACATTTAAAACTCTGTATTAAAAAAAAATCATTTTTTGGGGCAAGCTGAATTAAACATGTTTTTTTTTTTTTTAAAAAAAAACACTTTTCAGAGCAATTTCTTCATTTATATGTCAATTACTTGAAAAGAAAATATTAGAAAGAGGCAATGAACACCATTCATTAATCTATGTCAATGATAATTCATCAATATAGAAATTCTAATTATTTTACTTAAAAGTTTTCTATATTTTAACCTCATTTATATAATATGGACTAATTACTGTTATTGTTATTATTATCATCTTTTAAAAGTTTTATTGACAAGCCAAAAGGCCAAAAGTTTTAAGGGCCTGTTTGGCTTTTGCTAAAAAGAGTTCTGAAAATAAATTTTTTTGAGGCTTTATGTGTGTTTGGTTAGCCAATTAATCAATCAATTTTAGAAAAAAAAACAATTTTCCAAATCTGCATTTTTTCCCCCACTGTGCTAGCCCTCCTACAGATGTTTCCGCCTATACAAAATTGCCAAAAGATCTAAAATTGATTATCTCTTTCTTGCTATAAGGTTTGTTAATTGCACACAAGTGTAGAGCCATATATGCTTCCACACGTGCCACCATGGCAAGTAGAACCAAGATCAAATCCATCGACAAGTTGATCCGACCATGTTTTCCCTATAATTAATCTAGTCCACTCATGGTGGGCTCCAATATTGGAAATAGGTAGATGGGTTGGAAGACTTCAACTGTGTTTTGTGTTTTAGAACTGTACATTTGTTTCAAAAACTGTGGCCCTCTTGACTAGTGGATCAACCTAAATCTTGAACTGAGGCATTAATATAGAGGTGCCTTTCTAATGGATGGATTGGATCTTAGACCTACGTGCCATGATGGCAACCCTGTGGCATCTACGTGAATTGTGTTGCACACGCATGCAGGCTTAACAAATATTATCTCTGGAGAAGCTAGACAGATCCCAAATTTCTTATAATACCCACTTGCAGTACAGTGGGGCCCACCACAATGAATCTGCAACATCCACTCCAACCATCCATTTGGCGATATCATGTTAGGATTCAAGACTTAAGTGGACCACACCATAGGAAACTGGGGACTCCACACTCACCACTGAAACCTTCTTGGGAAAAAATGTTTTTCTTATGCATGTTTACTGAACATGCACTTCTTCACATAAGAAATTCTCAAGAAACAATTCTCTGGAATTGTTTGAATGGTTCCTGAGAATCAATTCTGTAGTTGCTCTAAACAGCACCAAACAGGCCCAAGGGCCATGCCCAAGCTTGAAACTGAGGCTCAGTGTCTGGCCCAGCTGGCTTGGGCTAATGATGAATGACCCAGCCCAACTCAAGAAGGCTAACATTTAAGGAATGGGGTTTAAATACTCGTGGTGGATGGATGGGGTAGTGCTAAAAAGATTCTTATATCCGACTATTTTAAACACCTGATCATTTCACACTGTTCTAGGCCAGGTCCTATAGGGCCAGCGCCTTTTTAGCCCAGAGGGGGGGAGGGAGGGGGAGATTGGTCTACTTTCTTAAACAACCTTTCAACAGTTCAAACAAAGAATGATATTTGATGTGCTCTCCTCTAGAGTCAAGAAATAGCACTCCTAAAGCACCATGCAACCAAACACCAAAAAAATAAAAAATAATAAATAATAAAAAAAGGCATGAGAAATAGCATTCCTAAAACTAAATAAAATATCAATGTCGAATGCTCCCAAAAGCATTAAAGTTGCACATGGTAAGAGCAATTTTGATGATTTCTTGATTTAAGGACATCTCAAATAGAATTTTAAGAGCTTTCCTGAAAAACATTTAAGTAATAGCCCAGGAGAGTTTGATTCTAATAAATCCACTTCTATTTTCAAACATTAGAAGACATTTTATTTTCTCCAACTTTGATGCGAGAAAATACACTAGCACGCTGATTTCTTTATGTCTTCTTATTCTATAGAACGATTCATCATCTGTACCGAGTCTTCTTCAGAATCATGACTACGAATCTTCTCCTCCGGAACATATTCTTGTAACAAAAGAATAGCAGCTTACAAAAGAAAACGACGAATAACGTGGAGATGGAATCACCTTTGAGGAGATTATATCTCGGGTTGATCAGAACCACTGAGAAGAGGGAGGTCACTGCTCTATCTGATGATTTCTCGGCCCAGTCTTGACTTCTTCATTTCCAAGAATAACAACTATATTAACTCCTCTCACGTGGGCCCCACATAGGATCACACGTGTAACCATTTAGAACCCGAATATGTGATCAAGAGGAGTCCACTAGTGGTATCGTCAATCCACCTGTATCAGATTGACATCGAAATTTCAAATCCAAAAAGCAAAAACATTTGAAAAAAAATATATGTAAATCTTGGTAGATTTTCCCATAAGAATCAAAATATCCTATGCACAGAGCCGAGTGGCTTGTTGGGCCCACAGTCCACATGCATGAAAGTACCACAATTGGCTATATCTGGGCTTCGATCGGATAGTAGGGGTGGCCGAGGTGCATCAAAGAGTTTTGTATCAATAAGCATGCCATTTTTTACCATATCACCAAGGAAGGGAATTTAAGAGTGCCAGGAGTTTCTAGATCGTCCCTTGTTTATGGGGATAACATCCCCCCTATTGTAACTTCTTTTCCTCTCTGCTTCTAATAGGATCTTCAGAACATTTGAAAGCAAAAAAATGGAACTTTAACAAGGTTTAAGAACTTAAAAGAGTTGATTTAGACCCGTCCAAGTCAATTCAACACTTGTTGCACTTGGAATATTCACTTACTGGCCTCTTAAAGAGGAGCCAACTCAAGTCACACGCATGACATCAACGTTTTAGTAGCTTCTAGGTGGGCCATCCGACGATGCCAACCAGAGCAATCACAATATTTTTCTCTCTAGCATTATGTTTCCACTTACAACTCTGCATGTAGCAATGTGCCAACCGTCCCAAGGCCCAGTGAAGGAGGAGAGTTGATTTCAGGTAGGCAGCAGTCATTGAACTTTTTGCCAATCAATCTTGAGAATTAAGCCAGCCCCAAATAACAGAGACAAGAATACACAAACAAATGGGATACCTCCTTGGATAGATATCATCATCCCTATATCTGTGTGCGTGTTTGCATAGACTTACTACTTTGTACTGAGAGGGTAATTAAATTTTTATAGCTCTCTTTGTAGACTTTTCACACCTACTACTTTCATTGGAGATGAGACAACCCCTTCCATCAAGGATAAAAGACTAACTTTATCATCTATGTCCACCTCTCACAAATTCTCCGACAAAAATTCAGCATCCATACCAATTGCTTACCCGATCGGGTGTAACATTGGTCAACCTTCACATCCTTTACCACAATCTTCTCACCCTTCGGCATACCAAGTATACTCCTAGAATCCAATCCCAATCTCTCTGTATGAAACAACTTATTGAGGGGAAGTGATTTTCCAGCCACGGGTCTCTTTCCAAATCCCAAAAGCCTAATATCCAAAAATTGCATGTGTAAAGACCTCAACGCATGCCATACTTACAAGTGCTTCCACAAGCCATCATTCTCCTCCTAGAATCTCCATGCCATTTACCTAGGAGAGCAATGTTTATGTATTTCAATGCCTCCCTCCCCACAACCTTCCATGATTTTTTACTCCATATCTTTCAAAAGAAATCCCTCAGAAGCCTTTCAAGTATATTTAACAATCTAAAAAAAAAAAAAAGTTGAAGAAGAAGAAAGAAAGAAAGAAAAAAGAGGGTATATTTAAAAATCTCACTGAACAGAAGGAAATTGACATGAGACATTTCATAAATCAAAGATGCACATCAATAAGGGTTGAAGACCCCTAAACAACAGGAACTTGCTCCAAAACAATAACTTCCTCCTCATTCCTCATCCCCTCAATCAAGAAGGTCCTACAGGCAATTTGCTAGATTTCCAACAAGCAAAACAAGGCTCAAATTAGAAGCAGGCAGCTTTCCTACCCACCGACATGAGACCACCAATAGCCCCTCAACACCATTGTCCTCCAGGCCCCCCTAGAAGATTGCTTTTAGTAGATTTAACTTCCGATTGGACTCAACTTCAAAACACCTAAGAAACTTCTCAAGTTTGAGATTTGAATTGCTATTGATTAGCATCAGAGAAAAGAAATGTACCATTTGTAAACTATGAATAAGAAAAATGGGAATTGCCTTTTGGTTAGAAGATAACCAAAATTATAGAGACTACAGAAGGAGAAGAAAATTCGAAATACAAAGGGTTGGGATGCCCCACTCTTAGCTAAATTAGAAACAACGACAAAATCAGCAGTAGTAGACAGAGCAAATGGTATGTTTAGCCCCACTTCCTGAGATCTGATTTGCTGGAAAGGATGAGTAAAAGCAAAGGTATATTAAAATTCCCCATTAACTGATTTGATGATATCAGGGTGACTCCCGACAATGAATATTAGCTTATTCTGAAATCTGCCCTGAATAACTCTAACAGCCTCTCTGAGAGCTATTGCCACCACCCATAGAATAGGACATCTCTGAGGCCACAAAGAAACACAGGAGGTGGCTCCACTTTCATCATAAAAGACTCCTCACACACCTGCTGATTCAGAATCCCTTGTCGCAAAGCCCTTGAATAGGAAGTGACATAAACCCACAGAAGCTTGGTGGCCAATAATAGCACCAAAACTGTGCTCCACACCTTCCATTTTCAGGCATTTGATAGAGTCATCGACTGATACACCTTGAAAAGGTTTCTAATTTTGGGTGACAGAATCAAAATTCCATTAACTTTGTTGAGGCTCCTCGAAATTATTTAAAATTTGCCTATTCCGTTCCAACCACGGCTCCCAGCACAAGGAGGAGCAGACACCAAAGGATCTGACTTCTAGTCCTGAAAAGGGGAAATGGGTGTTAGAATATCTTCTGATGAATCCTAACCTCTGGTCTGAAGTGCCTCTGTATTCTAAGTGCTTGTCTTCCTCTGTTGCAATCTTCATTTCCACTGGGAGGGAAGAAAATCTTTTTGTCTGACCTCTCTGTTTGTCTCGTCATCAAGAATGACCTCTCATCCTCTCGATCGATCAGCCTCTCAATCTCCAGCTCCCACCTCTTGTGTTGCCTCTCGAGGGAGCAGGGGGAATGGGTTTGGAGGGAGGAGAATGAGGATGGACTGGAGGTTAGGATTCATCGAAAGATATTGGAGAATTCATGGAATTCTTTCCAATATAGTTTCATAGCTTCAGTCAGGCTGGGAGTTTCAGTGGAAGAAGTGGGAGACTGATTAAGACAGAACCGCAGCTTGGAAGAAGAAGATCAGGTGCTGAAACATTTGAATGACTCCACAGTGTGGATTTCTCTCAGACCTCAGACAAATATTGACTGATTCCTATTCGCATGTAACCTATTTTGAGATGATAGGGTAAAGGGGATTCAAAGATGGGAAGATGGGTCGACGTTTGGCTGGAAGGAAGTATGGTACCAAATCTGGGATCTCCCTTTGGAGTTCTGGATAGACAAGGTATCCATGCAGGTTGGGGCTTGCATCGGCATGGTGGTGTTGATCAATCCAACGTCAGAAGGCTGTAAGAAGTTGCTATTTGCAAGAATTGTTATCAGAAGCTCAATTCAGCTCCAGAGAAGATTTGCATAAGAGTGGGGGGTGACAAAATTTCGGTGAAGGTGTTAAGGGAAAACCAGGAGCAGAGCACTGTTGCTGTGACAGTGAGTTCAAAGAGGTCGACAAATGGTAGATCGGGCTCTAGAGATGCATAAGGAGTACAAGAAAGGTGCTCCCGCGGAGTAGCAGGAAAGGGAAGGCTAGCATGGACAGACCTGATTGGCCAGCAGGAAACAGATGGGGTGGGATAAAAAAAAAAAAAAAGAGGCATCGATGCGTGTCCTGCCTGTCAGAAACAGCAGCAGTAAGTCAGCAGTGGCAGAGAGCTGTTGCTCGAGAGGGGGTTATGCAGCGGGTGACGAAATGAGGGTTTGGCACATGTTTGTATGGTCTGTAGAGGGAGTAAAAACACAGAGAAATGAGACGACAACTGGGTGGATGACATCAGTTCAAGCAATAAAAAGTTGACATGTGGCTCAATGAAAGAAGGAAATGAAGCAACCTTCTCAACATGTGGGAAGAAGGATACACATGCGCCTTTTCTTTATATTTTAACATGTGTGGGGGGAAATACTAATGAAGACATGTGTGGGTTTTTCCTATAAAGAGTCCTGCAGAACTCTCCTTCTTATTCTTCAAGACCTCACAGCAAGGAGCAGGAGGAGGAGTCAATGGGCGATCGTGTGTCTCAATTTCGGAAGTTGATGAGAAGCAGGATGAGGAAGGGGAGATCCAGATGGGTAGAGAGGAGAATCTTACAGTAGGAGCTGCTGATAAAGAGGTGAAGCAAGAAGGTTTCAAGTTTCAACAGTATGGCAATGGTAGAAGCCCAGAACCAAGCTAAAAAGCATGTGAGATCAACAAAACTCTATGCAGAGCATGAGATAGATCTGGTGGCTATTGAAAGGCAGACAATTCTGTTGAGAAAGGGGCAATGACCAGGGTTATTTCACGTTCAGATTTAAATGAAGGTTCATGTTCACCTAAAGGTAGATAGATAAAGTATCCATGGCTTAAGGTTTATTCCACGTTCAGATTTAAATGAAGGTTCATGTTCACCTAAATGTAAGATAAAGTATCTATGGCTCAAGGGATGAAACAAATAAAGGAGGTAATGGGGCAGATAGCGCACTTAGTGGGGATATCCTTTCAAGGCGGGGATGACGATTATGTCTCACAAGAATGAAATTCAAAGGAATTGACACCCTGTTTGAACGTGGAGGGTAGGGGCAGACAATACCTTCAACAAGAATTGACCAGTCAGATTCCTAGAGAGATTAAAGGAAGCAGGGAGCTGGTGAGGTTGAGGCCTAATGTCAATTATGAGTCATGGTCTCCTCCGAGAAGCACAACAAGGGAGAAAAAGGTTAGATCAGTTATCCAATGAAGAATATTAGTTGGAATATGCGAGGTTTGGGGTGCCCAAAAAAGAGAGTGAAGATAAGGGATGTGTAAGAGATATAAAGCTCAAATGCTAGCTTTTCAAGAAACAAAGTTACAATTAATAAACCAGAGGGTAGTTAACTCATTGTTGATGGGGTGGATGATGTTAGATGCGATATGTTCAGCAGGAGGGAATTTTAGTAATTTGGGATTCAAAGATTTAGATTAAAGAGGAATGCCGGAATGGTCTTTTTTCAATTTCATTGTTGTTAAGGGAAATTCCATCAGGTTTTCGATGGGTATTCTTGATAGTATATGCACCTAACAGTCCGAAGCGCAGGCCACAGTTCATAACATTTACGTTTGAGAAATCAAGTGGTGGTCAGATAAATCACAACATGAATTTTTTTTTTTTTTTCAGAATGGATAGTAAAAGACGAAATAGTTGACTTGCTAACGAGAGGTGAATGTGGTCTAACGGGCTATCAATTCAAAGTTGGATCGCTTTTTTGCTTTCTTTGGATTGGATAGAGAAATTCCCATTAATGCATCAATGGGGCCCTCCCAGGCCAATTTCCAACCATTGTTGATCATTTTAGAGGGGGGAGTGCAGGATTGAGACCCTCATCCTTTTAAATTTGAGCTTGCATGGTTAGAAGTGGAGAGTTTTTCAAAAAGGGGTAAGGAGTGGTGGCCATCATTCTTGGTCCATGGTTTTGCAAGTTTCTCTCCTTTTCAGAAATTAAAGCTTCTAAAAGGGAAGATTAATGTCTAGATTAAAAAAAGTCTTGGATAGCATCGATGAGAAAACAAAAAATAAAAATAAAAATTACAAGATATTCAGGAGCTCAATGTTAAAGAAGAGGAAAAGGAGCTATTGGAAGAAGAAAGAGCATGATGGGAAATTTATAGTGCCAAGTACAATGCTAGACTAGGAGAAGAGGAAATTAAATGGAGGCATCCACCTAGGACAATTTGGCTAAAAGAAAGAGACAAGAACACAAATTTTTTTCATGCCATGGCAAGTGCTCGAGATAAGCTAACAAAATCAAGAGTGTACCGGTGGAGAGGGAAAGAGTTGACGGTAAGGCTAAGGTGCGTGCACCAATAGTAAATTTCTATAAGGATCCTCAGGCAAAGGAGGAAATTAACAACTCATGAATGCATTCATTCTTGCAACAGGAAAGGAAAGAGAGGTGCTATTTGTAGACCAGATATTGCGAAGGCATACGGTCACATGGACTGGAATTTCCTCGATTACTTGTTGGGGTGGTTGGGATGCGAGGAAAAGTGGCGGTCATTTGAGTATGTGTTAAATTGGCAAAATTTTGGTTTTAGTAAATGGCTCACCAAAACGTTATTTTTCCAACTTTTAGAGGGTTGCAGCAGGGGGATCCCCTCTTATCATATTTGTTTGTGGTGGTGGAGGCTTTAAGTAGGATGCTTGATGGAGTAGAGGTGGGATTGGTTGAAGGATTTCAGGTTGATAATTCAAAATTTCAAATATGACATTTACAGCATGTAGATGATACATTACTCTTATGCGATGCGGACGAATCGAAAGTGGACAATCTTCGAGAGATTGTAGGTATCTTTAAAAGTCAACATCAGTAAAAGTGTCCTAATGGAGGTGGGTCTCTCAAAGGAAGAAGTGTCAATTTTGCTAATATCTTTTGATGTAAGGTGGGTTCTTTTGCTTCTTCATATCTTGGTCTTCCCCTATACATAGGAAACCAGCTAAACATTTGCAAGATAGAGTCATAGAAAGATAGAAGTGTAGGCATCTTTCTTGGGGCAGAAATTTAACACAAGATAGAGTCATAGAAAGATAGAAGTGTAGGCATCTTTCTTGGGGCAGAAATTTAACATTAATCAAGGCGGCAATGTCCAATCTACCAATTCACCTTATGTCTACTTTCTAGTGCTCGAAATCAGTATTGGATAAATTGGAGAAGATTACGCAGTTTCTTGAGAAAAGGGGCGGAAGAAAAGCAAAAATTTCATCTAACGAAGTGAGAAGTATGCAAACCCTTGTATCAGTGGGGGAGCTCGTTTAAGAAGTCTGGAGGCTATGAATTCGACACTGCTAGGGGATTTGGAGGTTTTGAGTGTAAAAGGTAGCCTTTGAAGAGAAGTGGTGGGTAGGAAGTATGGGGTTCAAAAAGGAAGTTGATGGATAAGACCCTCATCGATGTATAAAGCATTGTCACTTTTCAATCAGTGGCTTTGATGGAAAAAAAAAGGTTTTAGGAAGGGGTGGGCTTTTCTTTGGGAGATGGAAACGACATAAGGTTTTGGGAAGATGTTTGGTCGGGCGATAAAAAATTAAGTGTGGTATTCCCCGATTAGCTGGAATCTCGATAGAGGTTAATATTCTGGCAGCTCGATGCTTCTCATACCTTTGAGTGGAAGGTATTTGAGATCCTCCCTATGAAAGGAACTTAAATGATGAAGAGATGGAAGATTTGGTTAAATGGCTTGATATATTGAATAAGTAGAGTTGTACACGAACCGAGTTAGCTCGCTCGACTCGACTTGAAAAAGCTCGATTCAACTTGGTTTGAAATTGAGTTCGAGCCGAGTCAAGCTGATTTTTTGAGCTCGAAAAAATTTCGAGCCGAGTTTGAGCTTGCCCAAACTCAACTCGACTTGGATCGAACCCCAACTCGAATCGAACTCGGATCGAAATAGTTCGATGACTCGGTTATTTTAATATTGATGTTGCTCAGCAAGTGTTTGATGAAATGACTCAACGAAGTGTCAGCTAGTGGCGAGGAAGGTATGTATATGAAACAAATACCCTTGTATCTTGATTTTTATGTTGCCTACTGAGTGTTTGATGAAATACCTGTAAACCGATGTTGTTGTGTTACATTCCGTGAGAATTTGAAGGTGCACTCCATGTGTTTGGAAAATGCCGCAGAGGCTCGAACTGGCCCAAGCTGTTGACTGAACCGAGCCGAGCCAAGTTCGAGCTTGGGTCAGCTAGTGGCTGAGCCGAGTCGAGTTGTGCCAAGCTCGACTCGATTCGACTCATGTACATCTCTATGAATAAGATGCAACTTTCCATGTTAGAAAAGGATTCTATGAGATGTTTAAAGAAAGGTCCAGTAAATGTTTGGTTGAATCTTCCTATACTATCATTAGCGAGTGGTCTTGTGTGGGTGGTTTAAGCCATATAACTCATGTGTGGTGATATGGTGCTCCTCAAGGTATTTTGTATCAGCAATGGTGGCCGTAACGGTCACCACCATTACTGATACAGGCATCGGTTGTAACGGCTGATACGGGGGTGTAACGACTATTACGACCACCGTAGTGGTTGAAAATTTTCTTTTGCCCGAAAAATTCTATAAAAATATTTAGAAAATCAAGAATAATGTAAATATTCCAAATATGTATTCATTTTTTATTTTGAACATGTTTATGGTAGTGTAATGGTCCACTCTTTGGTGAGAGTGTTGTATCAGGCTGTCTAGTGAATTTGTGAACATGATTATATGTATCTAATGTTTACACATCACAATCAAGCATTAAAACTAGAAATAATAAAATCTGCATAAATACCACTGTTCAATTTTTTTGAAAAAAAAAAGAAGAAGGGCCATCGGAGCTTTTATTTGCTCAAATCACTTCAATATACGATTTTAATATTAAAAACTATAGTAAGAGTGGTCAAAATCTATTGTAAAATGATTTAGGAGAGTTTTTGGAATGAGAAAGTTTTATTTTATTTTATTTTATTTTTAAGAGAGAGAAAAATGGATTTAAATAGTAAAAAGAAAAAAAGAAAAAAAGTGGCCGTTTTACGGCTGATATGGTCCCAAAAAATCAATTGCCCCGTTTCACTCCTGTATCGCGTAACGGTCATGGCGGTTACCTATACATATCGGCCTTTACGGGCGTATCGTAACAGATACGGAACACCTGATACTCCTCCAAAGGTGGCAACTCTAGCTTGGTTAGTGGGAAGAAATAAAGTTCTCACGATTGATAACTTGCACAAGAGGAAGATGGCTATCTTGAATGTGTGTTTGATGTGTTATCAAAATGAGGAATTTGTAGATCATCTTTTTATTCACTGCTCTTTTGCCAAAAGGGTGTGGGAGTGCTTTAATTTGTTTGGAATAGCATGGGTTTCACCGAGATCCATTGAGCATTTCCTCTTGGCTTTGGCATGGTGGAGGTAAATGAAAATTTGCAAAGAAAATTTAGCGTCTTTGTTTATTAGCAAGAATATAGTTTCTTTGGTTAGAAATGAACAACCAATGTTTTAAGAATCAGAAAGGGCAAATCTCAAAGGTCTTCAATATGGCTAAACTTATGGGCGATAGCATCAAATTCTATTGCTATTGTCCATTTCCATGATATATGATCAGATCAATAATTTTTCTTTTCCTCTTCTTCATTTTCAGCTTCTTTTGTAATTCTTTAAGTTTCATCCTCTATTCAATAAGATTATCATCTTTAAAAAAGAAAAGAAAAGAAAAAAGCACCTTTTCTCTCAGCAGCCACTATGTCAAAAAGGCTGAAGAAAGCGTCCCAGATAGCCTCAGTAAATGGATCAGTGAAGTTATACATGCTGCACAGATCCCCCTTACACATGACAAGTTTGATCCATTTTCCATATAGAACGTCTCCTTCACATTTGGGCCTCTGCCTTCTCCCCAACTAAGTGGATTTTTCCTAGCCTCATATCTACCTTCCCACGAAAGCTTGCTGGAGTTTTTCAAACCTTTCTACCACTGAGATTGGAATCTTAAAGAGAGAGAAATGCATAAGCGAGATGGATAATGCTGCTCTTATAGCATAATTCGGCCATCAAAAGACATAATTTTTCTTCATTAAGGCCAGTCTTTTTTTTTTTTTTGAACTTTTTGATCACCAGAGTCCACATCACGACATTAGAAACTTTACCACCGGCTGACATGAGGCAATCCCAGATAAAGAATTAGGAACTCTCCATGCTTGTTCCTCTACCTTCTCCCCAACTAAGTGGATTTTTCCTAGCCTCATATCTGCCCTCCCACGAAATCGCGCTAGAGTTTTTCAAACCTTTCTACCACTGAGATTGGAATCTTAAAGAGAGAGAAATACATCAGCAAGATGGATAATATTGCACTTATAGCATAATTCGGCCAACAAAAGACATAATTTTTCTTCATTATGGCCAGTCTTTAAAAAAAAAAAAAAAAAACTTTCGATCACTGGAGTCCACATACAACATCAAAAACTTTAACACCAGCTGACATGAGGCAATCCGAGATAAAGAATTAGGAACTCTCCATGCTTGTTCCTCCTTGAAGCTGCTACTCAACCCTTTTGTGATTGCTTCTTTTACCATCAAACTAAGGACTAGCCATCATCACACAAAAAACGAGAATTACAGTTACAGGTCCATGCCATAGACCTCTTGAGCACTTGAAGAAACCATTAATAATCCATTTGCGAGAACTGAGACTGTATTTCATCATCCATTTCCTTCAAAATCCAACCTCCCCAACATATATTCTAGAAACTTCTAGTTGGCACTTTCATGTCAAATTCATAAATGATCCGCAACATCCCTCACTATATCTGGAAATTACAAAATCATCACCCGCAAGACCCCCATCCAGATCTGTTTGCCCCAGAAAAATGCCCCTTGGTCTTTCAAAATGACCAACATATCGATGCAGAGGCTGAAGGCAATCCAATTTCAACAGATCTTCTGGGTAGGCGAATTTAAATTATCCAGTTCCTATCGGCTAGGGCTCTAGAAGACGAAATATCCTGGAAGTTAAAATCTAGAGCCAAATGAATTTTTGAGGGTGATAAGAACACCAGATACTTTCACAGTATTGCCAGCATGCATTCCAGATCCAAGGCTATCTTCAGTATCTCCGAGAATGGGGTCTGCATTGAAGACAAAGAGGCAATTGTGGACCTAGCCATTAATCACTTCAAATCCCTGCTCTCATCTGAAGCTCGGGCCAGAATGCGGCTTGACTTTGTCCACTTCAACAGACTAGATGATGCTGAAGTAGAGCTCCTCGAAGCTCACTTTTCAGAAGAAGAGGTGAAGGCGGCAATAGATTCCCTAGGAGGAGATAAATCCCCTGGGCTAGATGGTTTCCCTATTATCCAAACATTCTGGGATGTTGTTCGTCAGGACGTCCTGGATTTCCTTCATGAATTTCACAGCAGAGGCAGGCTATCTAAATGTCTCGGTGCCTCTTTCACCGCACTCATCCCCAAGTTGGCTGGTGCAAGCACCTTTTCGGATTTTAGACCTATCAACCTGATCAGGAGCCCATACAAAATCTTAGCCAAGGTCATAACCACTCGTTTATCGAAAGTTATAGGGAAGTTAATCTCGGCCAATCAGAACGCTTTCATCTAGGGCAGACGGATCACCAACTGTGCTCTCATCGCAAACGAAGTCCTCCACTCCTGTCAGAAATCAAGCTTGAAGGGCATTTTCTGCAAATTGGACATCGTGAAAGCTTACGACCACGTCGACTGGGGCTTTCTCCAATACATGCTCACCCGCATGGGCTTCGGTGCCAAGTGGAGAAGGTGGATTGGAGCATGCATCGGTTCGGCCCACTTCTCAATCCTCCTCAACGGCTCCCTCAAAGGCTTCTTCAATAGCTCGAGAGGGCTGCGACAAGGAGACCCCCTATCCCCTCTCCTCTTCCTCATAATAGGTGAGGCCCTTTCCAAAATGCTGTTTAAAGGTCAGGATGAAAGCATCCTGAGATGCATAGTTATGACAGGGGTGTCCCCTCCCATCACCCACATACAGTTTGCCGACGATACTCTCATCTTTTTTGAAGCCTCCGTGGTTTATATTGAAAACCTGCACACGGCTCTTCATTGTTTCGAGGCAGTTTCAGGGCTGAGAATTAACATGGCGAAGTCGAAAATGTTTGGTGTCAACGTGACTAAAGAGGAACTCCTCAGTTTCGCTGACACCCTTGGCTGTGCAGTAGAATCGTTTCCTACAACCTTCGTGGGTCTCCCCCTAGCCATAGGCCCGCCCCCAAAATTGTTGTGGGATAAGATCGTTTGCAAATTCCAGAAATATCTGGCCAGGTGGAAATGTCTCTACTTATCCTTGGGAGGTCGGCTAACCCTTATCAAGGCAGCCCTTTCCAACCTTCCTATGTATTACATGTCCTTGTTCAAATGCCCCTCTTCTGTGTTGCTGACCATTGACAATCTTAGAAGAGATTTCCTGTGGTATGGGAAGGAAAATCGGAGGAAGTTTCACCTCCTATAGTGGAAAGAAGTCTGCAAGCTCTTCCAGGAAGGTGGAGCAAGCATCAAAATTTTGAAAATCATGAACCAGGCCCTTCTTGGCAAGTGGACCTGGAGGTTAGGTACCGAAGGTGGTGCTCTCTGGAGTTCAATTATCAAAGGTAAATACGGCTCTTCCTCAGGCGGTTGGTGGACTAAAGACTCATCTTCCTACAGGACCTCCTCCTTATGGAAAGAGATATTACGGTTGAAACAGGCAGTCCTCAAGAATATAAGCTACGAGCTCGGCAATGGATCCGCCATCCGATTTTGGGAAGATCTTTGGGTGGGTGAAGAACTGCTAAAAACTCACTTTCCGAACATCTTCCGCCTCGCTCCAGTCAAAGATATCTTCATAGTTGATTGCTATTCAGTTTCTGTTGCTCAAATAGTGTGGAACGTGAAATACTCAAGAAACCTCCACGATTGGGAACTCAGCGAATACATGGATCTTCTCAACTGCATCTCCAAATCCATGCCTGTTCAGTCCTCGCATGACAAACTCATCTGGACACTTGATAAATCCAGCACATTCATGGTCAGATCTTTCTACTCCTACCTCCTTCCCAAATCTCATCTTGTCGTTCCTGCTTCCCCTTTCATTTGGAGGTACTCGGCTCCCCCCAAATTCATCTGTTTTGGTTGGCTGGTGGGAAGAAACATAATTCTAAGTATTGACAATCTCAGAAAAAGGGGAATGTAGATCGTCAACGTCTGTTTATGCTGTATGAAAGAAGAAGAATCGGTGAACCATTTACTCACACTGTTCTTTCATTGCACAAATCTAGGCCGATTTCTGTCACCGATTCAAAATTAGCTGGTGCATTCCCGACTCGACCCTTAACCTCCTGTCGTCCTGGCAAGGGTTTAAATTAGGGAAAAAAGAAAAAAGAAAAAAAAAAAAGGAACGACAGTTTAGAGAATGGCCATTTTAGCTATTTGGTGGTCCGTATGGGAAGAAAAAAATGATAGATGCTTCAATGACAACTCTTCCTCCGCTGAAGCAGTTTGTTCCAGGGCCAAAAGGTTGTTGTTCGAATGGGTGGTCAATGTTAATGTGCTGAAAGATTACGATCTTTGCTTTCTAGGCTGTTAGTTGTTGTCCGCTATCTCAAAAGATTTTGTTTTCTTTCCCTTTTCCTGTAATCTCTCCCTTTTCAATATATTTCTCCCGTCACTTTTGAAAAAAAAATGACCAGCATAAACACCCTTTCAACTGTGCACTGCAATGTTTTTGCAAGCCTCAAGTCTAGTATAAGGCCCTTTGGTACAATTTCTTATTTTGAGGTGAAATAAATGCAAGAAATTTATATTAAAAAAATTTGTGGTTGGGAAGGTTATAGTAGCAAAAGCCATTGCAATTTTGATTTTCTACCCTGGGAGAATCTGTTTTGTTAATGAGAGAGAGAGAGAGAGAGAGAGAGAGAGAGAGAGAGTTCATTATTCATCAAATTCAGAGAGAGAGAGAGAGAGAGTTCATTATTCATCAAAGTTGAATTTGATTCAATGACCAGAGTTAGACAAGGATACACAGCTCCGTGATGTTGAAAAGAAATCCATTTACTTGCATCAACCTTTCAAAGGGCTCATTCAAGACTTACTTGAATTACTAATTAATTGAAAATGAGAGCTTTGGTTTCCACTCATTAGGATAGCTGCAGTTTAAATATGTTGCAAACCAGGCCTCCGTTCATGTTTAAACACAATTGGAACTATACATGCAAGAAGCAAAGATGTAAACATTCATCATTGAATTCCATGACATAACCAGGAAGTTCAACCATAGATCCACCAATGCAGCACAAATTACAACAGAAATGAACAATCTATATAAAAGAAGCACCACAGTAAAGGCATCACATACCCTTACCATCAATTTCTGCCGAGTGGAAGAGACCTACACATGTAGGTCTCTTTAAACTCCTTTTTCTTCGATGATGTGAAAATCGAAGCATAAACTTCTTTCGTAGCATTTGCAGGCACTATATCCGTTGCTTTGAACCGTTTTGCACTCACCCCATTTCCTGTCTTCCCCAAATTCAAATTCTTCTTGCCTTTTTCTTCATCTTTAACCCCTGTTGCTATCGGCAAGGCCCCACCCTTTTCATCCACCCCATGCTTCGTTCCACTCAACTGAGCCAAATCTGAACAAATGGTTTCGGACCCACCAACTGTCTCCCCATTCCTTGCCTTCTTCTCCTTTTTCTTCCCCAATTTTGCCCTCTCCTCTTCCAATCTCTCCCTCAACACTGCGGCCTCTTCCCCACTCGGATTTATCATGATCATATCCAACTCCGAGAACTCATGGTGGCAGACAAGGCACGCCGACGTCTTAACCTCCTTCAATGCCTTTGCGCTCAGGACATGTCCACACCCACGGAGGGCGTAGAACCTATACTTTCCATTGAATTCAAGGCCCGTGATCGGGCACTGGAACCTCGTGTCAAAGCTGATGCGTTCATCGGACTCCTGGCCTGAGATCAGCGAGAGCTCGATTGGGATCATGTCCTTCAGGCCCCTGATGTGCCCGAACCCCCTTGGGAGTTTCTTGGAGAGAAGGGCCTCGACGAGGGCCTCCTTGTTGAAGAGATTGCCAAGGCGGTCGATGACAGCGGGCCTTCGAAGGGGCTCGGACGAGAGGGCGCAAGCCATCCATCTCGACAGCCTGGCCTCATTGGGGTCCACCTTGTCGGGCTTCTTCTCGGCGTACATGTTGAGGTAGCAGTCTCGGATTCGGCGCCGGTGGCACCGCCATCGCCACCTCCGCCGGGGAGGCGGAGGTGGAGGGTTAGGGTTAGGGTTTGCGTTTGGGTGGAGGGTGGGAGCAGGGAATGGAGTGGTGCGGAGGAGTACGGTAGGGGTTTCCCATTGAAGGAGAGGAAGGGGGAAGAAGAAGGGGGGAGGGAGGGAAAGAGGGAGAGGAGGAAGTGGGGCAGGGAGACGGTGGGGCCCACCGAGAGGAAACGGGAAGGGAATTGATGGACGGTGGATTGGAGGAAGATCTGGAGGTCGGATTTGCTGGGTTCCATTGTGATTTTCCTTCTTTCACTGGGGAATTTTGGGGAAGAAGGAGAGATCGCGGTGTGAAGGATTTGGGAGGAACTGGGCTGTTCGTGTTTTAAAAGGGAAAAGAACTTTGGATACTCTGGCAGTGTGTTGGATGATACACAGGCACTTCGAAATTACTTAAAAATTTGTAGATCTTGTATACAAGAAATTCAAATTAAACTGTTCACATTATGTACGAGCTTAGATGTATCTGAACCAAAAATTACTGTTATTTATTGATCTGACAATCAGATTGATGGAAATTTATTGGACGGTTAAGAATGAAAAATATCTAATTGTCTTATTTCCACTAACATGTGTTCAAGGATCAGAGGTTACGATTGTCGAGATAATCTGATTTTTTCTATTGTAACTTAATGAACGTAGCTCCTACAACTTAGTCGGTGTTATTTGAATTAGTATATGCAACGTATAATATTTACACGTGCATGTGTATCAAGTGTCATAAGCAGGCAGAGTATCAAATAACTCTCCCTTCGACACCGACGAAGCGGATTGCCTGATGTGACGGACACCAACGACCTCAATGATGTGTTGATGTCACTATCTTAATATGCTCCACCATGATGTATGTGTTAGATCCACACCGTGCATCTATTTTGCGAGATTATTTTAAGGCGGGGAACAAAAATTGAGGCAGATACAGATATCAAGTGGACCACACCACAGGAAGCAATGGAGATTGAACACCTGCCATTAAGAATTTCTTGACGGCCACAAAAGTTTAAGTATCAAGCTGATATTTGTGTTTTCCCTTTCATCAAGGCCTATGTGGCCTTTATAACCAGGTCGGATGGCAAATAAATATCTTGATAGCCCTGAAAGGTTTTCACTTGGGCCCTTAGGCCTGTTTGATTTTCATAGTTTTATCGTGAAACGATAAATACTCTGGAAATGGGTGAAATTTTATTTCTTGAAAACCGATTTAAAAGTAGCAGTTGTCATTTTAGGACCTCATTTTGATGTATATGATATATATGTTTTGTCCATCCATTTTACCACAATATTTTGAGATATGAGAAGAAAAATGAGTTAGATCCAACACTCAACTGGTCCATACCAAAAGAAATAATGGCCCTTGAAAGTTTTTAAGGGTAAGTAGTTAATTCATATTTTTCTATGGCGTGGTCCACTTGAGCTTTAGATATGTCTCATTTTTTGGCTTATGTCATAAATTCACCTAATATAATGGGCGAATGGTGTAAATATATGATATGCATCATGGTGGGACCCACAAATATTTCACAATATTTACCCAAAAAAGTCGTCAAATCAATTATGGGGAAGCGTAAAGTAATTACACGGAGGGAAATATTTATTACCATTTATGGGACATTTCCTGAGAATTGAAAAATCAAACACACCCTTAGATTTACTTCATTTTTGCCCCATTCTTTAAAATGGTCTCTAAGAATTGATGAACCATGTGGATATATATAATACATACAGTATAGTGGGGCTCAAAATACTTGGCAACCTCGACACACTATTCAAGTTTCACCTGGCACAGGCTACCCAGGGCACTGACATGAGCCGTACGCAAGTCAAAGTAAGTTGAGCTTGTCTCCACTAGGTGGGTATGCTATCTTGGCTTGGTCCATAAGTTTATTGGTAAACTCAGCTCAGCTTGGTCGGCAGCTCAGGTCACCTCGAGCTTGATCATTCAGTCAAGTTTGAATTTAAGTTTTAAGATTTATATATATATATATATATATATATATATATATATATATATATATATATACACACACACTAAGTGAACTTGAGTCGAATTGATTTGAACCAAGTCAAGTTCTAAGCCAAGTTGAGTGAAGCTCAATCTAACTTAGACTTGGCTTGAAATTTATTCGAGCACTAAAAAAAAATCAGATCGACTCAGCTCAAACTCAATTTCGAGTCAAGTCGAGTCAAAGTAGTCCAGTCCGGTTAACCGGGCTAATTCAGTTCGTGTACGGCTTTAGAGATATACTTATGCCTCGGCTATATGGGGTCCACATAGCTGTCCGTGACAAATCCACTCTAACAATCTATCTTAAAAGACCATAATAGGATAGAACGGTAAAAATCAAGCAAATCCAACACTCAGGTGAGCCACACCAAAGAAAACAGTAGGAATGAAAATGTCTACCGTTGGAACCTTCATAGAGCTGACCATGATGTTTATATCCCATCCAAACTGGTCAAAGGGTTATAACCACTGAGACAAACTGTAGGCACAAATATCATCCTGATACAAAAATCCTGTCACCTCAAGCATTTAATCCCCACTGTTTCTTGTGGTGTGGCCTACATGAGTTTTGGATCTCCCTGATTTTTAAATTCCTATCTATTATCATCTTTCAAAACAGATGGATGGAGTGGATTTGTCACAGACATTTTATATGGGCTCCACACAGCCCTGGGCACAGGTACCATATTGTGACCAGGTCACAGGCAATCTGCTTCCCGGTTCCACAAATTGAATGGTAAGGAGAACGGGTCGGGTTAAGGCCGGGCCAAGATCTGTCCAAGCCCAGCCCATCTTTTTTAATGTAAGCCCAAATCAGGCCCAGGTTCATGACAGGCCAAAATTGTCTAGCACAGGGTCTGGCCTGAGCTTGAGCCCGAAAATTGTTTTGTAAAAAAAAAAAAAAAAAGGAGATCCTATGCAGTTGCAGCCCCTGCCCAACCCACGTAATTATTGGGTCCAAACTAAGGGCCTTGGGGCTCGACCTATACAAGTGGGCTCATCGAGAACTAGCACACTACACTATAGAAATGGGCCCCATCTTTCAGTTATCCAGACCATTGGTCTGTTGGAAGAAGATAACAAAGTCTTACTGCCTAAGGTTGAGGTTTTTCAGTTAGGCCCAGGTATTTTGCCCAAGAAAGCCCCAGTGTTAAACTAGCTTGATTCCTGTGTAAGAGATTGCGTTTCATATACAAACAAAACGTAGTATGGTGGGGCTCACATAACGTAAGAGAATGCGCTTCATATGCAAACAAAATGTTAAACTGGCTTTTACTAGAATGCTTTCTTCACCATTCAATTTCATTCATCAAAGAAATCAATGGACAGCCAATAGTCTAACTAAAAGTATTAGTGGGGCCCGCATAAAGACTGGACTGGTCCAGTTTTCGCCACTGGCAACCTTTGCCAACCCTTAGGATGGTTTTGGATGTTCCACACGAGTGACGCATCTACGGAAAACAAAGTCTTATATATGTAAGTTCACACAAAGTTGTATGTGATGAACAACTCTCACATAAAAAAAAAAAAAAAAACATTGAAAGTGAAAAAATGTACCGTCCATGAAAAAAATGAGTGATGAAATTCGTTTTCATTTCTCAAAATAGAGAGAGAGAGAGAGCTCTAAGGCACTAAGAAAGGCAGGAGGATTTATTTCAATCAAGAAATATCAAAATAATATTTACTCATCCTTGTACCCCAAAATAAGAAAAAAAATAAATATTAAATAAGAATTGTTTAGTTGCAGTAAATATCGAGTTTCATGATTTTAAGTCTAATTTAGTGCATGATATCATGTAATTTTTATGATATTTGGGGCAACCAAGCACACCTAACAAAAGATCATTCCTGCTTAGAAGTTGAAGCAACACATCATTTTTATTAGGTTAAATTCGAAACACATGCTTATTATGAACTTGTTCCACATATCTAAATATTGTAGAATACTGTCACAACCTTTCCAAAGACAGGCTACATTCAGGACAAACCCACATTATAAATTGAGATGATTCTGATGATCATGACAATAATTTGAAAAAAACAATATCAGTTAAAGAGAACATAATTTGAAATATGAAAATCCTGCAAATGTCTAAACGTCTTCGGTTGATTTATCTAAGCAGCCAACATTTAATGCATTGATTGATTAGTCACTAATTCACTATATACCAATTAAGTATAGAATGCTTACTCTCCTGATGAAAGTGACTTTATCAACCATATCTGTATCTTCAGTCTGCCAAGATAAACAGAACTGGAAGAAATTAATGCTGTCTGTTGCCAAAATCTTGTTGACTGCCCATTCATACGTTCTTTTAGTCATGGCCCTCTTTCGAAAGAACCAGAGTGGCCTATGAAGTAGCATTCACCACCACTATCTTCCAACTCTTCTTCTTCCATTTCATCGAGGCCGTCACCTTGAGCATCATTACACTTTGTATTAATATCTTTTACTTCATTATCTAATACAACACCCTTGCCCCTTGAGCAGCTTGCATTTCAAGAGAGCTACAACTTTTTTTAAGAATTGTTGATGACAAAATTTGGACCACCCTCCACTCCATGCGATGCTCCTCGAGGGGACCCTGGCCTTGCACAATGGGTGAGCAAAGGAGACCCTGGCTAAGCCGGGGGACCCTCCGATGCCTAAGTCAGGTCAAGGAAATCGGGGTCTAAGTTGAAGTTGAAGTGTAGAGGGAGAGTGACAGATATCATGTACCTGTAGCAATGGGGTCTTGGTGTATTTATACCTGACTGTCGGATGATCTGGGTCCGTTAATCTCGGCACAATTCACTCAATCAGGGAGATTTTCGGATCGTGGGGATACTGCACGCAATCCAAGGATTGTGTAACATATTATATGCATCGTGCGTATCTGCGAGCGAAGTAATCGGCCACGTCCACTTATGGTAGTTTCTAAGTTTAGTTTGTGGAGCGCCTGCCTCGGGAGCTAACCTCGACTCGGTCCCTTAGGCTCATAAAATCTCAATCAGGGTGGTTATCAACCCTCGTCGAAGAATGTCCGCACTTATGATCTGAGCCGAGCTGGTATTCGTCCGTCTGATCGGATCAGCATGACGTCAGTCCTCGAAATCATAAGGAGCATGGATCTTCCCATAACAGATGCTCCCTACTCTTCGAGGTCGGTCACAGACTCGGAGAGTAAGCACACGAAAGATCGACCGCCTCAGCATGCTGAACCTCCCACGCGAGCCGATATTATCCTTATTTTGGAATTTTGAAGCTTCGCCCCTTCGGGGTTTCCCGCCCAT
Source organism: Magnolia officinalis (assembly GCA_021015155.1). Classification (NCBI taxonomy): domain Eukaryota; kingdom Viridiplantae; phylum Streptophyta; class Magnoliopsida; order Magnoliales; family Magnoliaceae; genus Magnolia; species Magnolia officinalis. The sequence goes on from JAJHSJ010000015.1 coordinate 50,662,995, forward strand.
GGGCCAACATTCAACGGCCGCGTGGCGAAGGTTAAGATTTCGAATCGTTGTCCGCATACGCCCTATTGCCACGTACACCCTGATTAGTGTTTCGGACGGAGCTTTTCGTTGCTCGGGCATCGTTTCGCTTATCCGGAGCACGCTACTCAATGTCAGGGGCGTACTGCTCGACAGAGTCCGGGCCAATAATGCGCGGCCACGTAAGCTCCGAAGTCGGCTCGCGACGATTCGGTTGCGGCCATCATTCCTTGTCATTAATGCAAAGATTTGGCAAGGTCTATATAAGCTTCCTGTGGAAATTTTCATTCACTTCTCCGCTTTGTGTTTGAACTGATACCGAAGGAGGCGATTTCCAACGAGGGCGATTCCGGCGAACCAGGGTTTTCCGACAGGCAATTCCGACCGATCGAATACTTTCGGCAGAAGCGATTCCCGGTGATCGTCCTGTGAGTCTCCTTCCTTGTGCCTCTTTGTATTCTTTTCCTTTTAAGATGTCGTTCGACCTGGAGACTGTTCGGGACAACGATGACTCCTCCGAGTCGGAGAGCTCTAACTACGGGAGAGAGGCCTCTGAAGGACCTTTTGAAGTTATACCTTTGTTCCCTCGACCCCGAAGACAGAAGGAGGCAGGGGCTCGGACTCGACGGGCTGTTAAGTAGAAGACTGCTCGAGCCTCCCGGGCTACAACTACCGAGGCCACAAAGATGCTGGCGAGTGGGTAGACCTTGGAGGTAGTCCCATGAGGTTCCGTGCTCGCTGAGTCTCAGATGGGATGGATCCGCTCGGAGTTCCAGATCCCCGACTTCATGAAGATAAGAGCCCCAGAGCCCCTCAACACCGCTGGTGCGCCCGCTGAGGGGGAGGTGTCATTTACCTATGTGCGCTGCAACGCGAGCTTCGACTTCCTCTTTATCCCTTCATACGAGCCATGACGGCCTACCTCGGCTTAGCTCTCGGACAATTCACCCCCAACGCTTGGAGGGTGCTGATTTCTGCCTTCATTATCTGGCGTCAAGTCGGGAACTCAGAACTGACCCCAGCGGAACTGATGAGTTTGTACCTGGTCAAGCACGATAATCAGGAACTATTGTACTACTTCGTGACCCGAGGCAGCAAATGGTCGGGGTTGGTAATGAATCTTCCGTCCTCTAACAAGGACTGGAAGAATCGGGCGAATGGGAAGCACCGACGGCTGAAGTCGGGACTCTGACGACTCAGGTTCCGACCCAATTTTCAAAACCAGGTCGGACTAGTTAATTTCCTTTATCTTTATACTTTCCTCTATTACGTTGGTCGGACTGAAACTTTTGTTCTTTATCTTTGTAGACTTCCCAAGGAGCACGCCCCTCCTTAACTCAGACCAGAAGAACCGTATTGCTAAGGCGAAGGCGTGATCGGGAGAGCTCCACTCCTGGTCAGATCTGATCACCGCCACCAACCTTCATTGGTCTGGGCTTGCAAGTCGGCGCCTCTCCCGACGTCTTTCAGTAAGTTCTTCTGTTTCTTTTGGAGGAATCAGACTTATCCGTTTCGTTGCTGATTTGTTGTTTTTTTTTTTTTTTTTTTACGCAGGCCTGGCCGAGGCATCTGGTTCTCGGAGGAGGAAGGTGGCCCCGACGGTGGAGGAATTGTTGAGGTCTGAACTCCGGATGAAGACTACCATTCGGAGGAGGCAAGTAACTTATAGCAGAGAAAGCCCCTTAGCTCCAATTTCTGTTGCTGCAGTTGCAGCTGCAGCTTCCATTACAGCAACTGTGATTGTGGCACCTGTTGAAGTCGGGGTTCCCGCAATCATCGTTCCGACTCCGGCAACCTCAACTCCTCCAGCGACTATAACTCCCCTTCCGTCCACCGCCGTTCCCCCCGTCTTGCAGCTGCGGCCCCCTGCATAGCCATTCCTTCATCCTCCGATCGGGAGGATGCTATTCGGATGGCTGATGCGATGATATCCCCTCTTAAGGTAGAGAATGCCCTCGGGTCTAAGGCTCAGGCCTCGACCGGTAGCAGGATTGGGGCCACAGAGGAGGGAGGCTCGGCGCATGTGGGGACGGGTGGCACAAGGTATGAGCCGGGCTTCCATATGTCTTGTTTGGATCACTAGGCGGCCAAACATGCTCTGGAAGAAGAGATCGTCAATCTGCTTTTCAAGTCGGATGACTCCTTGAATGATCTGACAACGGTCTTTTACAAGGTATTCCTTGTCTCCTCGTATTTCTTAAATTCTATTTTTTGTATGCAGCTTATTTCCTTATCTTTGCTTTTATTTAGTCTGTTCCGAGGCTCATCCTAGCCTGGGAGAGAGTGCGCGAGCGTCAAAAGATAGACGCCGAAGTGGAAACACTCAAAGCTGAGGTGGGTGTCTTGTGGAATGAGGCGACTCACTTCTGACTGGAGCAGGGCGAGTTGTGTCGGCAGCTCGAAGATGGGAAGGCCAGGGAGCTTCGGATACAGGAGGTCGCGACTGACCTCGAAACTAGGGAGCTGCGACTACAAGAAGTCACAGAGGACTTTAAAGCTCAATGCGACGCTGCAACCGCCGAGCTGACTCGGGCCAGGGCTCATGCGAATTCGCTGGCTTAGGAGAATACTCGACTGGGTGAAGCCCTTGAACAAACTAAGGTCGAGGCGGCAGAAGAACATACCCGAGCTGTCGCTCAGGCAAGGGAGACTCAACGGGCTGAGGACGAAGCTTCTCTAGCCGAAGCGGTGGCTGCAACAATAAAAGCCTTTAAAACTTCAAAGGAGAGGGACGCCGAGGCCGCCAAGTTTTACAATCGCGGCTACGATGATTGTATCGAGGCGGTCCAGGCATGTACCCAGACCTTAACCTTGACCCCTTGTTGCACGAACAAGCTGGTGAGATACTTGCTGACAAAATTCGCCCGGATCAGGCTCCCGACGCCCAAGTTCCTCCGACTGCGTAGCTTAGATTATTTTTTCTCCTTTCTTGGAAATAGTCGAAACTTTTTCTTTCTGATTACTCTTGACCTTCTGGTGAAGGTTTATGAATGATGATTTTTCATATGTTAATCCGTAGTTAATTTTTGGATGTTGGATGTCGATTGTTAATTGTTGATCGTTGGTTGCTGATTTTTGCCAAGGCGTGGCCGTGCCGACCTTTTAGTGGGTTAGCTTCTTTCAATGCTGCCTTGTAAAGTTTGAGGCCTTTATAGCCTGTTTGTTGTGTCCAGACCCCTAAGGAGTCGGCCCGTCCCACAATTGGCGAGAACCTTCCGCTTCACCCGTTAGTCCGTGAGCCGACTTTTATGTTGGGAGAGTTGGGTCAGTTTTTTGGCTTTACCCCTGACTTAGAGGGGATGCCATGTAGAATTTTTGTGGGATAATGTATTAACCTCTTCTTTAAGGGATTAACTCATTAAGTCTGCCCCTTCATGTGAGAGGCAACTTTTGCTTAGTAGATAATTCGTTCGTGTGGATGCGAAGAGGCGAATTTTATTAAGAGCTTTAAAAGCTTGTCGCTCAGAGGCATACATTTGTCGAGGGCCTTAAAGGCCTCTCGCTCAGAGGCATACACTCATTGAGAACCTTAAATGTTATTTTGTCACGCGTAGTAAATCTTCAGATGCTCGACATTCTAGGGGTGGGGGAGCTGACGACCCTCGAGGTCTTCTAAGTGGTAGGAGTCTGGCTTGGTTGACAGGATGACCCGATAGGGCCCTTCCCAATTTGGTCCGAGTGTCCCAGCCCCCGGCTCAGCGGTATTCTGGAATACCCGATGAAGAACCAAGTCCCCTGATCTAAACCTCCTGGTCTTGACCTTCGAATTGTAGAATCGCGCCACTTGTTGATGTCGAGCTGCGGCTTGGAGACTCGAGATGTCTCTAACTTCTTCGAACAAATTTAGGTTGGCTGCAATCTGCTCAGAATTCTGGTTTTCTTGGTAACTCCCGACTCGAACTGTAGGGAGACCAATTTTGACAGGCACCATCGCCTCCGAGCCATAGGAGAGCGAGAATGGAGTCTCTCCTGTTGAGGACTGAGCTGTGGTCTTATAAGCCCAGAGAACGAACGGAAGTTCCTCGGCCCAACTTCCTTTTATTTTTTCCAACTTTGTCTTGAGGTGGTGCTTGATGACTTTATTGACTGCCTTTATTTGTCCGTTGGATTGAGGATGTCGAGGAGAAGAGTATGCATTAGTGATGCCGAGTCCCTGACACATGCTTCAAAATTTATCGTTATCGAACTGCCGACCATTGTCTGACATGATGGTGAGCGGAATTTCGAACCGACAAATGATATTTTTCCAGACAAAGTCGACCACCTTTTGTTCTGTGATCTTGGCAACTGGCTCGACCTCAGCCCACTTGGTGAAGTAATCGACAGCAACGATGACAAACTAGACTTGCCCTTTTCCTGTAGGTAGAGGGCCAATGATGTCGATTACCCACTGGGCGAACGGTCAAAGGCCACTCATAGGAGTCATTTCTTCAGCAGGTTGTCTCGGCACGGCGGCAAAGCGCTGACATTTATCGCATTTTCAGACATAGTCTTTGGAATCCTCCCTGATAGTTAGCCAAAAATATCTTTGTCAGAGTATCTTCAGGGCCAAGGCTCGACTGCCGGAATGGTTTCCACAGATTCCTTCACGAATCTCCCATATGACATTCTGCCTCGTCGGGCCGGAGGCACCTGAGGTAGGGCTGGGAATACACTTTCTTGTATAGGATGTCATCTAGGATGGTATATCGAGTTGGTGGGACCCTCAGTCGCCTGGCTTCCAGCTTATCTGAGGGGATCTCGCCGGACGTGAGGTAGTTGAAGATTGAGTCCATCCAGCTTGGACTAGCATGAACTGGATTGACTTCCTTCTCTTCCAGCTTGCCGATACTTAGGTGTTCTATGAATTCAACGAGAATGACTCCCGAGATTTTCCCTTCCACTGCCGAAACGAGCCGCGCTAGGGTGTCGGCCCATGAATTCTCCGCTCTCGGGATTTGATGGACAATGCAATTCCAGAATTTTTTTTATCAATTTCCTCACCTCGTTAAGATAAGCGATCATCCTTGTTTCCTTGGCCTTGTACTCGGTGGAAATATGATTTACCACCAGCTGAGAGTCGCACCGGACCTGAAGAGATTGGACACCCAGGCTTGCTGCCAATCTGAGTTCGGCTAGCAAAGCTTCATATTCCGCCTCATTGTTTGAAGCTTTGAACCCAAGTCTAATTGCATATTAAATGGTCATGGAATCTAGCGCGATTAGGACGATCCCAGCCCCGGCCCCCTTGATATTGGATGACCCGTCCACATAGAGGATCCATCCCGGGTCCGACACTACTTCCTTGTCACCTAGGGGATCAGCTGGACTTATTTCAACTTCAGTTCTAACCTCTCCTGCGCTCGGATTAGTGAATTCGACAATAAAGTCGGCTACGGCTTGGCCTTTGATTACAGTTTTTGGACGAAACTGGATGTCAAATTCACCGAGTTCGATGGCCCACTTGGTCATGTGACCCGACACCTCGGGCTTTTGAAGAACTTGTCTGAGAGGGGAGTCGGTCAATACAATCACAGAATGTGCTTGGAAGTATGGACGTAACCTCCGAGCTGAAACAACGAGGCTGAGTACTAGCTTCTCCAGGGGCGAATATCTTGTTTCTGGCGATACCATAGCCTTGCTCACGTAATAAACGGGGTGTTGTTTTCCTCCAACCTCCCCGATCAGGGCTGAGCTAACGGCTGAGGCTGAGACCACGAGGTAGAGGAACAAGGGTTAACCTTCTTCGGGTTTGGACAGCAGAGGGGGTGCGCCCAAATACTGTTTCAATTGCTGGAAGGCTTGCTCACACTCCGATGTCTACTCTGCCTTCTTATGACCCTTAAACTGTTGGAAGAAGGGGAGGCATTTATCTATTGCTCTGGATATGAAACGTCTGAGCGCCGCAACTCTCCCTGTAAGGCATTATATTTCCTTGATAGTCTGAGGTGAACTCATGTCGAGAAGTGCTTTGATCTTGTCGGGGTTAGCCTCGATACCTCTCTGACTGACTTGAAAACCTAAAAATTTTTCTGAGCCGACTTCGAAAGCGCACTTCGTGGGATTCAGCTTCATCTGAAATTCTCGGAGGACGGCGAACGTTTCTCCGAGATCCGTCAGATGATTGGATGCTTTAATACTTTTCACCAGCATGTCGTCAACATACACTTCCATGGTGCGTCTGATCTGCTTAGAGAACATCTGGTTCACTAGCCTCTGATATGTGGCCCCAGCGTTTTTCAGGCCAAATGGCATGACCCGGTAACAGTAGAGCCCCTTGTTCGTGACAAAGGTAGTTTTTTACCTGTCTGGGGGATGCATCGCGATATGATTATATCCAGAGTATGCGTCTAGGAAAGAAAGTAACTCGTGTCCCGCTGTGCTGTCCACCAGTTGATCGATCCGAGGTAACGGGAAACTATCTTTCGGACAAGCTTTATTCAGAACTGAGTAATCCACGCAGACCCGCCACTTCCTGTTGGCTTTTTTCACAAGGACCACATTCGCGATCCAGTCAGGATAATGTACCTCTTCTATGAATCCGATATCGAGCAGAACGGAGACTTCGTCAGCTATTACTTCGTATCGTTCGGCGTCGACCGACCTTCTCTTCTGCTTGACAGGTTTGTGATTTGGATCCATATTCAGTCTGTGGACCATGACGTCCAGAGAAATTCCTAGCATATCTTGGTGGGACCAGGCGAAGACATCGCTATGTTATCGTAGGAATGTTAAAATCTCGAGCCGTTGTTCAGGATTCAATGATGCCCCGAGCTGAACGGTCCTACTCGGATCAGCCTCATTAAGCGGCACTTTCTCCAGGTCTTCCACGGATGAGCCTTCCATAGGCCCTCTGGGGTCTAGAACGTTGATGGTGAGCGCTTGCTTAACTGACCCCTTCTTTACTGCCATCGCATAACATTTCCGAGCTTCTCGCTGATCGCCTCGGAGATAGCCTATCCCGCCCTTGGCAGGGAATTTCATCATCAGGTGATAGGTGGAGACGACTGCTCTCATTGCGTTGAGGGAAGGTCTGCCTATGATGATGTTGTGTACTGATGGTACATTGACAACTAAGAAGTCCACCATGAGTGTGACTTGATGTTGCCCTTCTCCAGCGGTCACAGGGAGGAAAATAGCTCCTTCGGAGATCACTCTTTTCCGGCAAAGCCGTATAGGGGGGTCTTCACGAGTCTGAGATGAGACCTCGGAATTTTCATTTTTTCGAAGGCCTCAGAATAAATTATGTCGGCCGAGCTCCCAGTGTTGACCAAGATGCGGTATACCTTTTGGTTCGCTATGGTCATGGTGACTACTAGAGCGTCATTGTGTGGGTGCTGGATTCCGCAGGCATCTTCTTCTGTGAATGTCAGAGTGCATGGGCTGACCCGAAGTTCCTTACTGGGCCGCTCGGTTAAATGGATGTAATGCTCCAGTTCAGACTTCCGAAAGTGAGCCTTCCGCGCCCTGTTTGAATCTCCTCAACCGGATGAGCCCCCAAAGATCGTAAGGATTTCGGTGGGCTCCTCCGTGGCGTTATTCGGCAGCTCTCGCTCTCTTTCTCCTTTCCGAGCGGTTTTTCCTTCCTTGGTGTACCGACGTAGATGTCCCTTCCGAATAAGGGTTTCAATCTCATCTTTGAGATCGACACAGTTAGCCATATCGTGGCCGTGGTCTCGATGGAAACGACAATACTTGCGCTTGTCTCGATGATCTGGGTCCGCTCTCATGCAAACAGGCCAATTCAACAGCTTTTCTCCTCAGATGTCCAATAAAATCTGCTCGGTAGACGCGTTGAGGGGGGTGTAGGAACAAAATTTTTCCTCCGGTCTTCTGCTTGGACGAGGATCGCGAGAGATGCAGTCATCGGCCCCTTTGTTAAACGGCTGAGATTCCTCGTTCCTAGGCCTCTTCCCTTTACCATTCAGCTCTGTTACTTGGACATTCTTACGGGCATTGGAGAATTCCTCCGCATTGGTGTACTTCTGAGCTCTCGCGACCAGTTCGCCTAGTGTCTTCGGCGGGTTCTTTCCAATAGAGAAAGTGAATTTTCCTTCTTTTAAGCCACTGAACACAGTAACGAGTGTCATTTTATCGTCGTAGTCTTCCTCCAATAACGATTCCTCATTGAAGCGAGCGATATAATCTTTCAACGACTCCTTAGGCTCTTGCTTGATAACGAACAAGTGAGTGTTGAGCTTTCGACTCCTCTTACCACTTATGAACTGAGTAAGGAATAGTCGGCTTAACTCTGCGAAGGAACTGATGGAATTTGGTTTGAGCTGTCGGTACCAATTCCGTGCGAAACCTGCAAGTGTGATCGAGAACTCCCGGCACATCATGGCATCCGTCTCTATCTGGATCTGCATCCATGAGCGATAGGCTTCCACGTGTTCAGATGAGTCTCTAGACCCGGAGTATTGGATGACGGGAGGTATCCAGAGCCTTTGAGGCATCACCTTATTCATGATTTTTGAGGTGAAGGGAGGTTCGGTCTCTTCCATCATTGTCTGAACGGCGGCGGGAACTGACGTAGGCAGCTGTTTCTTTTTTAGAGCCGTGAATCTGTCGTTGAACTCTGCAAACTGATTCTCCCACAGATCTTTATTTTTTGCCACGATTTCCTGGTTGTTTACAACTTCTGGAGTTCTCTTTCCTCTCCCTCGTTCCAGCCGATGACGGAGATCCGTTGGTGCCAGGGCTGAGGTGATCGAGGCATTGGTCGGAGCTCGCGTGACCGTGTTTCGAGCCGAGGTTCAGATTTGGGTTGGAAGAGGATTCTGACCCGAGAGCGGCATCTGGGGGTGTCTAGGAGTCTCGAGCCTCACACTCCTCGACGCGGAGTGAGCTTCCATGACTGGATCGACTGGTTCAGGGATAAAGTTTTCCTAAGCTGGATGCGGTCGCGGCTCTTGTTGTTGCTTCATCCTGTTCACTTCATCCCGTAAGGCTTGTATCTCGCTCTGCATGGCGAGATATTTACTCGCCCGATTGCAAGAACGTTGGGAAGGCCCCGGGGCTGATTCGGCGTGAAGCAATGAGGAGGAGTGAGTTTGTTCATTTGGTTCTGGTTCCGCAGCTACTGCTTTCTTCTTTCCTCTAGCCATTGTACTTGAGAACGAGAAAATGACTTTTTGTACCAGCTTCCCACAGACGGCACAAAAAATGTTGATGACAAAATCTGGACCACCCTCCATTCCGTGAGATGCTCCTCAAGGGGACCCTGACCCTGCACAATGGGTGAGCAAAGGAGACCCTGTCTATGGGGGGGGGGGGATCCTCCGATGCCTAAGTCAGGTCAAGGAATCGGGGTCTAAGTTGAAGTTAAAGTGTAGAGGGAGAGTGTGAGATATCGTATACCTGTAGCAATGGGGTCTTGGTGTATTTATACCTGACTGTCGGATGATCTAGGTCCTTTAATCTCGGCACGATTCACTCAATCAGAGAGATTTTCGGATCGTGGGGATACTGCACGCAATCCAAGGTTCGTGTAGCATATTATGTGCATCGTGCGTATCTGCGAGCCAAGTAACCGGCCACGTCCACTTATGGTAGTTTCTAAGTTTAGTTCGTGGAGCGCCTGCCTCGGGAGCTAACCTCGGCTCAGTCCCTTAGGCGCATAAAATCTCAATCAGGGTGGTTATCAACCCTCGCCGAAGAATGTTCGCACTTATGATCCGAGCCGAGCTGGTATTCGTCCGTCCGATCGGATCAGTATGACGTCAGTCCTCGGAATCATAAGGGGTTCGAATCTTCCTATAACAAGAATGATTCTCAAAACTTGACGTCAAGCTGGTAGTTTGCCCTGATCTCATCATTTTGTAAAGCGGTAGAAAATGAATGTGCAGCCTGAGAAGAGCAGAGGAAAATCAATCATAAACAATGCTAAAATTAAAAACGATACAAGTAGAATATATATATATATATATATATATATATATATATACTCGTCATCCACGCTATATAAAACACTTCCCGGCCCTAGCACATTTCACTTCGTGTGAATAGAATGGGTTGGATACTCTTTGTAAAAAGTACAAATACTTTTTTGAACTTTACGAATATTAGCCTATGCTTTACTTCCAAACATTTTTTTAGAAGTTATACTCCAACAACTTCATCTTAAATCGCGGGTTGACAAATATTTCCATTGTAAATATTAAACCACACCTTCTCCAATATTTGTCAATTTTTTTATTCATTCGTTGGACCATTGTACAAATAAAAGAATCCAAACTTATAGACTATTTCCTCAACAACGTAAGAAATTTTCAAATTTCATAAAAGTAAAGTTAGAAGTTAGATGTATGGCACATGAAAATACATTCATGCTATCATAAAATGCTTTTAAAAACTTTAAAATAATTTCAACTTTCTTTCAATCTTTCGTAGTTGATGCTTGCTCATAATTTGAATCACGAGACTCTAGGCAAAAAATGCTTGTTTGAACTCCAGAGCCGGCTCTAACATAAACATTTTTACAAGAAAAAACCAATCACCATGAAGATGCATATTCTTTTCAGATTAATGCTATCTAAGATTTGAAGCTGCAATATTATTTGTGGTGCAATTGTCTAGTATCATAGTGGCTGACTTATCTTCTACATCCCAATCCAACAAATACATAATTATGACATCCGTGAGATTATTGCCCGTGTGTGGTGTTGGAATTATACAAAAGTTGAATATTCACTTGTGTAAATTGTACTTATTATTAATAAAAATGCGTCGTAAGACACATAACCAAGCCTTAATTTGATTTAAAGTCCACATGTCAGATGCCAAACTAATACGTTAGGCATTTGTTTTTAACATTTGTTTGAGCCTTCTTCTTTTTAATTTTATATATTTCCATCCAATCTGATTTTATGATATTCTGTGCCGCCATCCTACATCGAAGTCAGAAGCTACTAATAAAACTTTTAATGGCATTGTGTTCAACTATAGAAAAATGACATTAATGAACAATAATAATCTTGATAAGCTCTTTACTGCTAATCTCTTGGTCAATTTTATAGGTAGAAGGTGACACAACCTCATCTTCACCTTTTCCACTAAATGATAAAGTAATTTGACTATTTTCTTTTTGAATAATTATAGGATAAGTTTTAAGGTGCCTCTTAATTAAGGTGACTTATTTCATCTGAATTTTTGCATGTAAACAACCGTTTACATTGTTTACAACTTGCTTCTTGTGAACCATCCAATTGCTCAAGCTTTGTGAAAATACTCCAAATAGAAGATGTTAGCTTTCTCTTAGTTGACATGTATGGGACTATTTTTATTCCCATTTTCATTCTCATTCTCAACAATCTCTAATATATTTAATCGAATAATTCCTATAATAAATGCAATTTAAGAAAATTGCAAATTAACACAAAATACAAAACAAGATTAATTTATACTATTGGAAACATGTTGAAAGGATTGAAGTAAAATACAACTATTGACAATAAAACAATACTTTAATTTCAACTAAAAGATGCCAAATATTATCTAACTATGGTTTTTAAATATGAAGTATGCTCTTAATCATTAAGGGTGGCAATGGCTTGAATTTAGCGGGGCCCATCTGACCCAGCACTTCAAGGCTCAAAGCCCGATCGACATGAGGCTAGCATAACAAGCCTAAGCTTGAGCCCAAAAGAATCGGCTGGACGAGGACCCAACATTGCACAACTAAAAAATGGATCAAATTTCCTAATTTCCACCATAATGTTCTTAATCCATAGGTAGATGAAATGGATTGTACATGAAAAAAAAAGAAATGGACATTTAGAAAAATAAAACCAACAATCCACATCCAAGATGCATTTAAAAATAAAATAAAAATTGAAATGAATAATCACAATTCAGTATTCAGAGAATAGTTAAAAATAATAATTCGAATTTAACTCAACAATTCAAATTTCACTTACACCACACCACATGAAACAGCATGATTGGATGCCCATCATTAAAAACTTTCTAGGGCCCACCGTAATATTTATTTGCCATCCAACCTATTGATAAGGTAACAAATGTTGGCTTTACAAAGCCTTAGAACCGTACACACCACAAGTTTGTTGGCTTTACAAAGCCTTGGGAGATAATTCAAAATACTTGTACAAGAAGGGAATAAACAAAAACAAAAAACTCTCTGTATTGAAAAGCTTTCAAGCTTGATTTTTTCTTTTTCACTTTGCTTGCATTGAACGTACAACACCCCACCAGTTTATATAGGAACTTGCTAACCCATTGAAATACCTAATATGCCCTCATTAACTACATTTATTCTACAGTTTCAAACGTTTGGAAATTCACCAGTCACAACACGTGCAAAATGTGAAAATTCCAATAACCACAACATGTGGTGTTTCAAATGCCATGAAAGCTTCCTGAACCGTTCATTTGGTTTGGACGTTTCAACACTCCCCTTCAAACTAAAACCGATTTTATTCCAAGCATTGACCTTAGTCGTCTGAATGTATCAGTCGGTAATGCCTTGGTGAATATGTCCGCGACCTGTTCAGTGGTGTGACAGTACTTTAATTTCACCACTTTCTGCTTCACTTGATCTCTGAGAAAATGGTATCGAGTATCGATATGCTTGCTCCTTCCATGCTGCACTGGATTTTTGGCTAGCTCGATTGCCAACTTGTTATCCACATATATGACTGTAGATTCTTCCTGCGGATGATTCAGCTCCTTTAGCAAGTTTCTCAACCAAATCGCTTTACAGACCATGGATGATACTGCCACGTACTCTGCTTCACATGTGGACAAAGCAACAACACTTTGCTTCTTTGAGTTCCATGTGAAAGCAGTCGATCAAAGATAGAATACATAGCCAGTGGTGCTCTTTTTATCATCTTGGTCACCTCCCTAATCACTGTCTGAGTATTCATATAGCATTGCTTCATCATCGTATGGATAGAAAAGACCGAATTCCATTGTTCCTTTGATGTACCTGAGGATTCTTTTTGCGGCTAGCCAGTGTGATTCTTTTGGTGCTTCCATGTACCTACTTAGAAGCCCAACACTGTAGACAATATCGGGCCTTGTGATTGTGAGGTACCTTAGGCTTCCAATCAGACTCTTGAATAGAGTCGAGTCCACGCTTCTACCTTCTCCTTCTTTTGTCAGCTTCAGGCCCGTTACTACAGGCATGTTCACGGCATTGCAGTCTGTCATCTTGAACTTTTCAAGCAACTCCTTGGCATACTTTTTTTGTGATATATTAATGCCGCCGACTTGTTGTTTTACTTTGATGCGCAAGAAGAAGGACATCGATCCACCATCAGTCATCTCGAATTCATTGAACATAGCATGCTTGAATTCTTCAAACATTGCCTGACTGTTTCCTATGAACAGCAGATCATCAACATATAGACATGCTATGAGGATGTCGCCATGAACATTTTTCTTGATGTAGACTGCATGCTCATATGGACATTGAGCAAAACCGTTCTCTTGAAGATAGTTGTCGATGCGTGCATTCCAGGCACGAGGAGCTTACTTCAACCCATAAAGGGCTTTCTTCAGTTAATACACTTGGTGTTCCTCCCCTTGAACAACAAAACCTTCAGTTTGGTCAACATAGACCTCTTCTTCCAGAATTCCATTCAGGAATGAAGATTTCACATCTAGTTGGTAGATCATCCAACTGTGATGGGCTGCAAGGGAGATAATCATCCTTACAGTGTCAAGGCGAGCAACAGGAGCGAAGACTTCTTCATAATCCACCTCGTATTTCTGTTTGTAACCCTTTTCTACGAGCCTTGCCTTGTAGCGATCTATTTCACCATCAGCATTTCGCTTGATCTTGTACACCCATTTGACGCCAATAGTTCTTTGGCCTTGAGGAAGTAAAGTCAGATCCCATGTATTGTTCTTCTCAATGTCATGGATCTCCTCTTCCATAGCCATTCTCCAGCATTCTTCTTCTACAGTTTCCTCAAATATAAGAGGCTCGTGGTCCGCATACAAGCAGAATAAATTTACTTTCTCAGTTTCGGCGTATATATCGTTGAGGCTCCTCATTTTGGTAGGAGCCAAGGGTGAAGGAGAACTGGATGATGATATGCTAGCTGAATTTTAATTTGATGGAATACTTCCAGAGGAGATGGAACGTATCACTGGACTTCTGCGTGCAGACGGTTCGGCGGAAGAGGGTATTGCAGGTGTCTGCTTCTGGTTCTCATGCTTCTCTTCTTCATTTTCTTTAACCTTGACTTGATTTTCTTTGGCTGAATCTTCCTCGTTCCATTTCCAGGTTTCTTCCTCGCAAAATACAACATCTCTACTTACCACCACCTTGTTAGTTAGTGGGTTGTAGAGCTTGTACGCCTTCGATACTTCACTGTAGCCGATGAAGATGCACTTCTCGCCACGATCATCAAGCTTTTTCCTTCTCGCTTCTAAAACTTGAGCATAGGCGACACACCCAAAGATCCTTAGGTGCGCCACGCTTGGCTTGTATCCATTCCATGCTTCCCGCGGTGTCTTGAATCTGATACTCTTGGTCGGACACCTATTGAGCAGATAGGCAGTACATGCAACTGCCTCTGTCCAGAAATTCTTCGGTAGACTTTTCTCCTTCAGCATGGTCCTTATCATGTCGAGAATGGTACGGTTTTTTCGTTCCGCAATTCCATTCTACTGTGGCGTATAGGCTGCAGTGTGCTATTACTTGATTCCTTAATCCCTGCAATACTCTCGAAAGACATTTGAGGTGTACTTTCCACCTCTGTCAGATTTAAGGGTTTTGATTTTAAGACCACTTTCTTTTTCAACAAGGGCCTTAAAATTTTTAAAATAATAAAAGCAGCAGACTTTTCTTTGATTACATACACCTACAATTTTCTACTGAAATCGTCAATGAAGGTAATAAAGTATTTATTACCTCCAAGAGATATTGGCTCCAATGGTCCACAGATGTCAGTGTGAACCAACTGCGATGGTTCTCTTGCTATTCGGGATACTCCACTCGAAAAGGAGTTCCTTTGTTGTTTCCCAAGTGTGTACGCCTCACACACTTGTTCTGGAGCTTTAATGGTAGGCAAACCATGCACCATGCTTGATGACGTCAGAAGTTTAAGGCCACTGAAATTTAGATGGCCAAAACAAAGATGTCATGTCCAGGAATCATTCATTGCTTTTCCATAAAAGCACTTCTCGAGCATTGTGTTTATATGGAGCGGAAACATACGATTCTTCGCCATCTGGACTTTCGTAATCAAATGTCCATGCATATCTCTTATGGAAAGAGAAGAATTCTCCATGTGTATGACATACCCTTTTTCGAGGAGTTGTCCGAGACTCAGTATATTACTTTTCATATTGGGCACGTAGTACACATTGGAGATGTAGTTTGGAACACCATTCTTCTGAAAGATTTTAATTTTGCCTTTACCTTTCACAGGTGTCTTTGACGAGTCGCCGAAGTCACATCACCATGAATTCCTTCTGTGAGTTCTTCAAATAGGCTTTTGTTCCCACACATATGATTGCTCGCACCTGTGTCGAGATACAATACATCTGGTCAATCACATCCTTTCTCTTGTGCAAGAAGAAGTGTGGAGTCTTATTTTTCATGATTTGATGCTTCTGCATAATTTGAATGCTCATCTTGATCTACTAGTTTGCTACAACAGTCTGAAGTATAATGGCTGAACTTGTTGCAATTGTAACATTGAATATTTTTTGTATTTCCACGTCTACACATGGATCGACCTCTACCATTTCCTCTTCCATGGAAATTGATAGTCTTTTGTTGATTTTGTGATTGGCTTGGGTAATATCCATGCCCTCTGCCTCTTACACGATTGCTAGTGCCACGGTCCCCTCGTTGTGTATGACCATTCTTTTGTTCATTTTGAGTCAACTTAGACTCTAAGGCATGTTCGAGCATTGAACCCGCATTCTTTTGCATTCGTTGCTCATATACTTGCAACGAGCCCATCAATTCTTCAATGGACAGATTTTCTAAGTCCTTTTATTCTTCTATGGCAACAACCACATGTTTAAATTTGGTTGTGAGGGATCGAAGTATTTTTTCAACAACCCGTACATCTTCGATCTTTTCACCATTTCTTTTCAAGTTGTTAACAATAACAAGTAACCTTGAAAAAAAATCAGAAATAGTCTCACCTTCCTTCATGTGTGAGGTCTCGAATTCGGCTCTAAAAGTTTGGAGACGAACCTTCTTCACACGATCAACTCCTTTGAAGATTGTGCTAAGAATCTCCCATGCTTGCTTGCATGTTGTTGCTTTAGCGATTCGTTCAAAGGTGGACTCATCCAACCCTTGATAGACAAGAAATAGAGCCTTCTTGTCATTCTTTCTTTGATCTTTGAAGACCGCCGTTTGATCAACGGTGTAGAGAGATTCTTCTTCCGTTGTGGGTTCTGCATACTCATCGATAACAATCTCCCATAGATCTTGCGACCCGAATAGTGCTTTCATCTGGATGCACCAGTTTTCATAGTTATCCTTAGATAACTTTGGAATTTGCAGCTGGATCGAGGACGCCATCACTTCTTCACACCACGGATCAACAACACCGTATTTTATTTTTTTTACGTAGCAGTGAAAACACTTTGATCACACGATCTGAACTTTCAAACTATACCCGATCCCACGGGATCGTTTAGCTCTGATACCAGTTTGTTGGCTTTGCAAAGCCTTAGAACTGTACACACCACAAGTTTGTTGGCTTTACAAAGCCTTGGGAGATAATTCAAAATACTTGTACAAGAAGGGAATAAACAAAAACAAAAAACTATCTGTATTGAAAAGCTTTCAAGCTTGATTTTTTCTTTTTCACTTTGCTTGCATTGAACGTACAACACCCCACCAGTTTATATAGGAACTTGCTAACCCATTGAAATACCTAATATGCCCTCATTAACTACATTTATTCTAAAGTTTCAAATGTTTGGAAATCCACCAGCCACAACACTTGCAAAATGTGGAAATTCCAATAACCACAACACGTGGCGTTTCAAATGCCATGAAAGCTTCCTGAACCGTCCATTTGGTTTGGACGTTTCAACAACAAACACCTGAATGAAGTAAAAACACAAATATCAGCTTTGTTCAAAAACTTTTGTGGCCCAAGAAGTTTTTAATGATTAGGGCCTAATTGAGATTTGTATATGCTTCACTGTTATACTTATGCCATGAAATGAGGTGGAAAAAGGGACGTATGGCATGGATATAAAACACATACATCACAATGGAAACGGATTGGCTACTCCCCTGACACCATCCGGGTGGCCGGTGGTCGGTGCTCTGTGGGCTCACCATGATGTATGTGTTTCATCCATACTGTTCATCCATTTTTACAGGTCATTTTAGGGCTTGATCCCAGAAATGAGAGGTATATAAATCTAACGTGGACCACACCACAGGAAAACAATAATGATTGGATATCCACCATTAAAATCCTCCTAAGGCCTGCTGTACTTTTTATTTGACATCCAATATGTTGATTAGGTCATACAAACTCAGGTGAAAGGAAAAAAAGAAATATCAACTTGATCCAAAACTTTTAATGCCCCAAAAAGTTTTTAATGGTTAAATCTTCATTCAAAACTGTTTCGTGTAACGTGTTTCACTTGAGATTGGCATATATCTCTTATTTTTTTTTCTTTTTTTTTTTGTCTCTTATCATAAAATGATCTAGAAAAATAGATGGACAACATGGATGAAGCACATACATCATGGTGAGGCCGGCAGGGGAGTAGCCAATCCGTTCTCGGGACCAGCCCCATGGCGGGTGGTCGGTGCTCCGTAGGCCCCACCATGATGTACATGCTTCATCCCTTCCGTTCATCCATTTTTAAAGATCATTTCAGGGTTTGATAATGAAAATGAGAGGCATACAAATCTCAGGTGCACCACACCACAGGAAAACAATATTGATTGGATATCCACTGTTAAAATCATCCTAAGGTCCACTGTACTGTTTATTTGACATCCAGTCTGTTGATTAGGTCATACAGACCCAGATGAAGGGAAAAAAAATTAAAGATCAGCTTTATCCAAAACTTTTATAACCCCCCAAAAGTTTTTAATGGTCGAAATTCATTCAACACTGTTTCCTACAATGTGGTCCACTTGAGATTGGTGTATAACTCATTTTTTGTTTCATACCATAAAATGATCTATAAAAATATATGGACGGAATGGATGAAACCCATACATCATTTTGGGGCCCACAGAGCACCGAACACAAGCCATTGGTTGGTAGCAGGGGAGTAGCCAATCCGTTTCCCACCGAAGCTGCGTACGTCGGACGCGGAATTCCTGCGAAAGCCTTTCGCAGGAAGTTCCTGCGCAAGGGTATTGGGTGGGGCCCACTGCCATGTTTGTGGGACATTTACCCCGTTCATCCGTTTGGCGAGCTCATTTTAGGATAAGAAATAAAATTTTAGGTGGATCCAAAACTCAAGTGGGCCACACGAGAGGGAAAATTGGGGAAAGAAATACCTACTATTGAAACCTTCTTAGGATCTACTTTGATGTTTATATGCCATCGAAACCCTTTATAAGGTCTTTACCAATGGGATGAAGTGAAAATACTACAAATTTAGCCTGAAGAAAAGTTTTATGGCCACAAGAATGTTTCAACGGTTCTAACTGAATATCCACTGATTCTTCTCGTGTGGCCGACTTGATTTTTGGATATACCTCATTTTTGGTCAAATATCCTAAAATGATATATCCAAACGGATGAACGGAGTAGATGTCCCACAAACACGGCGGTGGGTCCCACCCAGAATTCTAGCGCAGGAACTTCCTGCGAAAGGCTTTCGCAGGAAATCCGCGTCCGCGTACGTCCTTCCCGGTCGCCAATTGCCTGCGCCTCTTGCCACATGAAATTCCTGTAGTCAGAAGCTATGTGGGGCCTACAGAGATGACCGTGAGAAATCCACTCCGTTAAAAAGCTTCTCGATCTCACAATAGAACAGGAATCCAAAAACCAGGTGGATCGAGAGGGCCACATAACAGGAAACAGCAGGGATTGAACTCCTACCATTGGAAAATTTGTGTGGATGAGGTAGATATTTCTGCTTGCAGTTTATCCAGTGTTAATAACCTCATGAACGGTTTGGATGTCATATATCATGGTCGGCTGTAAGAAGGCTTCAACGTTGGACATTTACTCTTCACTGTTTCCTGTTGTGCGACTTACATGAGTTTTGGATCTCCCTGATTTCTGGATTAATGTCTGAGGTTGAGAAGCTAATGAACGGAGTGGATTTTTAATGGGAATCTCTGTTTCGTGTGTTGGGGCTTTGTGGGGCCCACAGAGATTCATTGACAAATCTACTCCTTCCATATGTTTTTAAAGATCACCGTATATAAAGATTCTAAAAAAAAGCACCTCCAAAACTCACGTGGGCCACAAAAATGAAACAGTGGAAACGTAAACATCCACCGTTGAAACCTTCCTGGATCTGACCATAATGTTTATATGCTATCCAAACCGTTCATATGGTTATTACCACTCAGATAAACTGTAGGAACGAAACTTC
Source organism: Magnolia officinalis (assembly GCA_021015155.1). Lineage (NCBI taxonomy): Eukaryota > Viridiplantae > Streptophyta > Magnoliopsida > Magnoliales > Magnoliaceae > Magnolia > Magnolia officinalis. Next base: position 50,682,516 of record JAJHSJ010000015.1, read on the forward strand.
TGTAATCCAGGGCATTCATTCCCCACTGTTTCATGTGCTATAGCCCAACTGATTTTTGGATCTCCCTGATTTTTAGAATCCAATCCTATCGTGGTCTTTAAAAACATATGGACGGAGTGGATTTTTCATGGACATCTCTGTGGACCCACACAGCCCTAGGCATATGTATTTCTCCATGCCCGGCCGCACACCCGTATTCCGTCACCAGAGTAATTTTTATCATTGAAGAAGCTTCTGGACACAGGGAAACCTAATCCACTTGGAAAAAGGGGTCCATGAAATATAGGGACATATCTTGTCAGCGGTCAATGCCGGGAGTTATGCATGTGGACAGGATTCTGTGTGGTAGCGTTTGACTTGTGCACTGACCATAACGAAGACCTGACTTCTCAAAGGGATAGCACCATCTAAAATGGTCATTGGTCCATGCGTCCATGATACACAAATGTACCGTGATCTGGACCGTTCATTCTTCCATACTCCTTATGGATTGACCGATCAAACAAGCAGCCGTTCATTCTTCAATTTTGGTGGGTCCACTGATTCGAGTGGTGTGTCTCGCTATTGATCTATTCCGCAATGCATAATTGTCCACCATCCAGTAAGTCAATCCAGACGGTCCAAATTATGGGTCCCATTGTGGATGGAGGATATCTTTAAAAACCACACTCGTTACACAATCTTAACAATTGGACATTGGTGGTGAAATTTTGACACGTGGTTGGCTTCTTTTCCATTGTCCACTCAATGGTCACTAATGATAAGGTTAGATTCACCAGGAAATGGGAATTCTGGGATTTTGCATATGCTCCATCCATCCTGATTCTCAAATATGGACATTGAGGGTTTAGATGAACGATGGCCTGCCATATTCCAATTGTTTTGAAGGAAAATAAAAATAAAAATAAATGTAGAATCACCTGTCCATTACCTTTCATGGAAAGTTCCAACCCATCAATTTAAGTAATTATTACTGGATTACATTCTGTTAGATTTATTAATGAAAGTTGGGGTCCAATATGAGAGCAAATAAATGCTTGGGTGACCTTACTATCATGCATGTGAAATCTACCTAAATCACCATGTCCGTTACTCAATATTAGGACCAATTATAAAAATTGGCCTCATCCATAATTTTAGGTGGACCGCATAATTAGAAAGAGTTTCTTGGTATAGCCCACCTAAATCACGAATGACCCTAATTTTTTGTGTGACATCTAATGGTTGTAGTGGATTTCAATAATCATCACAGTGGGTCTTACAAAAATCTAGGGTAGACGTCTCTCTCCCCAATGTTTCTTTTTGTGTGGCTCACCAAATCACAAGTTAGCTTGATTTTCTAGTCCGAGGCTAATGTGGGATTACACATCTAATGGTTAGAGTGAATTCAACATAGACTCCATGGTGGGCCCCTTAAAAATTAGGGGTGGATGTCACTCTCCTAATAGTTTTTAGATTTTCGATAATATATCAAGAAAGAAATTTTACAGTAAGCATACTCTTGAGTTTGATGGGGCCCACCATGATGTGTATGCGAGATCCATTTCAATCTTTAAATGTGTAATCCGACGTTAGGCCTAGGATAAAAAAATTAGGCAAACTTATGATTCAAGAGAACTACACCAAAGGCAACAGTTGGGAGGGAGATGTCCACCCTTGATTTTTACAAGACCCGACGTGATGATTAAATAAAATTACTCAAACCAATATTAGATATCACACCAAAATTTAGGCTTGGAGTCCAAAAATCAGATCCAATATTCCCGATTCAGATTCAGATTGGCCACACGAAGGGAAAAATCTTAGAGGTTGATTGTGGCCATGTATACTGTTTCCAATCATGTGGTTAAAGCTGACTTTTGGTCCTTTGGTAATACACCCAGTGTTTGGGGGTGGATTTCATGTAAACATCATGATTGGAGCCCACTTCCCTGCACAAGCTACAACAACTTTCCTGGCCAAAGGTACTACAATGATAATTATTTAAATTAATTGGACAATTGATTTAAAACCCTTTTGAAGTAGCACCGAAATGTAGGTTCTAAATGAAGTAGGTACTTTTTTTTTTGTAAATTTCCTAAAAATATATCGAACCTATGGGGCGTGCATGGGATCGTATTAGCTTATTATTGGCCGGCTAGTCACCTTTTCTTTTCCAAATAAAATGTGATGTAAAACGTGTCATAGATACGTTCCTAGCATGGTTGAGCCAAAAGAAGATGGACCGTAAATTGACCATAACTTTTGATTCGAGTATCGTTACGGGGAGCACAACCTATCAATCTTTACTGAAACGGGCCATTTGAGGTGAATCGACCCACAAAGTGGGTCGCATCTGTCCGTTTCATCAGAAAACGCGCACTTTCAGCTCAAAAATGAATTTTTAGAAAAATTTTACTATTTTTAGTAATTCAAATTTTTTAAATATTTTTAGAGTTTTAGATTTTCTTTCCTTTTAAAAATAACTTTTAGTTATACTAGGACTCTTCTAGAGAAAGTTTATTTGTAATTTTTATTTTTAGGAACTAGGCCTTAGAAGAGTTTTATTAGAATTAAGATTTTTATTAGAGTTAGAATTTTGCTATCTTTGGTAATTACGAATTTTAGTTTATTTTTTTTTCTTTATTATGGTGTAAGGAGACGCATTAGAGGAGAATCAATTATTCATTAATCTATTTCGAATTTATTTAGAATTTATTTCTATTTTCTGCTCTCTTTTCTCGTGGATTCGAGAAAGTCTTTGTGAGGAGTCCAGAGAAGTTCCGTGGATTCGGAATAGTTATCCTCTTGAGGAAGACGGTGCTCGACCCAACGTCCTCCCCTGTGTCAGTTTGGTATCAAAGCGAGGTTTCTCCTCGAATCGATGACTTCTAACGACGGGTCGGGTAACAATCCCATGGGCGGTGCTCCAGGGAATTTATCTTTAACGGCGGCAACTTTTGAAGTAGCGTAACAAGAGAATCTGCATAACCTTTTATTGATCGACTATCCTGATAATAATTTTGATTTTGTTGGAATAATACCTGATCGTAATTTCGAGGGAGGAATCGCATACACAATAACTTTTTCATCCGCGACCACGTGCGAATTGACGCCTTCATCTAAATGTTACAACCATTTCATAAGTTGTCTTCCTAACATCACATGGGTGTAACAAATATCAATCATTTGATTAATTGACTTTAACATCGACTCGGTCAAGATTGTTTGCACAAAATTTAGTCATATCTCAACAATTTAATCCACTATAAGAAATGTGACTTATAGTAGTGGATATTTTTGCCGCTACTGTTGATGGAATTTTGGTGGTAATGGTAATCATTGAATAGTAACATTGAAGCCACCTTTGATGACATCAAGTAGCAACTTTAAAATTGTTCGACCAACAATTGAATATTTTTTAAATTTTCTTGATGGAATCGTAATATTAAAGACATACGGCAACAATGGCCTCGTGCTCGAACATAAATGTGGCCTGATGTTTGATTGAATAGTGCGAACAAATGCCCGATCTGAGCTGACACCATGAGCCATTTTCGACTAATCTCGACTCGGTCCCATCTTGGACGAGTTCCTATTAGACTCCCCTCCGAACCAGTCAATCCGATTTTCTAAGTCTTAAACCAGGATCAGAACTTCATTTTGTTAATCATTCCACACGATCATCTGATTGGATCCATAGAGTATAAGCAGTCCATAAGACAATCCAAACCTTTCAATATTTTGAATGGAAACAAATGGTTAATAAAAATGAAGCAACGATCCAAATTGAATTATAAAAAGAACCCAAATAATGGTCTCGAAACCTCCAATCAAGAATATTTTATGGAAATGACAGCGGGTTAATTGGCAAATGGTCTGGATCACTGATCATTATGCCCCACTTTTACAAACTGTAAACTCAAGTATTCTATACATATTCTCGGCCCCAGGATCATATATCTTCTACCGCAAAAACCAGAATCAATCGTGGTACGCGTCCGGACTACGGAAAAAGCGAAAGTTAAAGAGGGCAAGCATGCCGATGTTTTACTCGTTACGTAGGATTTAGCCTATCCACATGCAAATCTTCCCATGGAATGCCAGGTGTCTGCTCGCTCATGCGAAGTTTGAAAGTTTACGGACTTCACACGCGGATTGGAGGCACACATGTGAAAGATCTGAGACGCCCATCAGGCGATCCCCATCATGTAGGTGTCATCTATCGAAAGAAATGTGGACAAGTACAAAACAAAAGAACATCGGAGAGAACTATACAATCTGTCCATATTTTATATATGTGTGGCTCACCTGGTGATCAGATCAGCCTGTTTTTCAAGGCACCGATATACACTGGTATTATCCGATGAAGGGCACAATGCACGGTTTTCTACAAGTCGAGTTAGAATAAGCTTACTCTACAGAGGTTACACGTGGATAACACTGTGCTGTTTGCGTGAAATCGTCAACAGGATCTTCTAGGGTGCATATGGTTTGGTTTAAGTCGGTGAAATTGGAACCGAACTGTTCCCAACTATTCCAAGAAAACTAGAACCGAACCGGACCATTTGCACCCTCGATTCAGTTCCGGTTCAATTCTAAGGTTAATGGCTGTTTATAATTCAGTCCAATTATATGATTTGTTTTTATAATCCAGTCCAATCGTATAGTTTTATTTATTTATTATTATTTTTTTAATCTAGTCCAATTGGATGATTCTTGAGAGAAAGAGAGGCAGCGAAAGAAGGAGAGAATAAAGAAAGAATAAGGTTTTTATTTTTTATATTAAAAAAATTAAAATTAAAATATTTATTGAATGAGGGGTCCGGTTTCAGGTTCGGATCCAAGGTTCGGTTATACGGTCCGGTTCACAGTTTAGTTTAGTTTTATAAAACCCCAATTCAAGAACTGAACTCCAAAATGAGAACCGAACAAACTAACCATTTTTTTTAAGAACTGGAACTAAAACCGGTGCACTACAGAACCAAACCAAACCAGGTCGGATAGGGTGTACCAGTTCCACCGGTTCCACGTGCACCCCTAGAATCTTCCATGCAAAAGTTGGACAGCTCAAAACTAAGCTAATGAAACCATCGAGTAAGCCACCACATAAATTTAGACATTTTTTGAGCCGTCCAACTAAAGATTGGATAGGCCTGGTTTGCAGGACACCCCATCAGAAAGATTGGATAGGTCTGGTTTGTAAGGACAGTACCCAATCAACACGGTGGTTCCACTTAATACACACGGCATGGTGAGCCCCACACAGCCAACACTGTATGGAAGCGGATTGCGTCCTGCCGCCCCTAGACCATAATCCGTCCAGTCAGGGGATCCGTGGGGCCCACCGTGATGTATTGGTTTTATCCAAGCCGCCAATCCATTTTTTCCATATCATTTTAGATTATTGGGGATTGAACGCCCACCAATAAAAACTTTTTTTTTTTTTTGGAGTGGATGAAGTTCTGGATAAAGCTGATATTTGTGTTTTCCCTTTATCCAGTTCTGTCTGACCTTATGAACGGGTTGGATGGCAAATAAACATCATGGTGAGCCCTAAAAAGGTTTCAACAGCGGACGTGACTGTCCCACTGCTTTCTTTGGTGTGGTCTACTTCATCTTTATATATGCCTCATTTTTGGGATCAGAGCATAAAATGATATGAAAAAATGGATGTACGGAAGGTATGAAATTAATATATGCCAAGATGGATTATCGTCCAGCGTGTGCAGGACGCAAAGTAGGACGCAATCCGCTTCCAGTTCCCTGGATAACAAGCTACTCTACAAGAACTCGTAGAAAAACTGACCTCGTTCTTAAATGCCCATATGCCATTTTTTCAATGACATGGATTTAAAGATCTATAAAACGACCGATCTTTTCCTTATTCCACGAATAGGAAGAAATCCATGTCACTATAAGAAATAAACCTTTCTTTTCTTTCTTTCATTCTCGAAATCATGGGTTCTGAAGAATACGTCTCCTACAGAAATAAGGTCTGTGGTTGGTTATTCCATTCAAGGCTGGGAATTCTTCTCCAAGCTATTCCATTTCCATAGGAATTCTTGTTATTTTCTATATATTCATGTCTTAGTTTTCCTCTATCCAAACACCATCTTTTAATGAAAGGATCTTCAAATTATCTTAAAATGATTTCTTGTCAAAATCTAGTTTAAATTTCACTATATGAAAAGATCTTAAAATGGTTTTCTTGATTCCTTTAGGCCGTGTTTGGTATATTGTTGTTTCATGATCAGAGAAAAATAACCCATCACTAACTCACTATCACAATTTCGATTCTTAGCAGAATTTCCAAAAAATTACAAAATAAGGTTCTTTTGTGTTGTATTGGAAAGAAAAATCTCTTAACAAGAATTAAAATTCTTTTCAAGAAGGGTGATCTTCATATGGAGGGACGTATCTTTTCATGCATGGTACTTGTTTCCTACTCAAGTGACATGTACCTCAAGTTGTGGTACAGAATTGCTTGTAGGTGATCAGTTTCTCAATCCAAAATGCTAGAAATTAATTGGAAATTTACTTTTTTTTTTTTTTCTGATATATTCAGGTGCACAATCTAAAAGTCGAGTTAGAACGTTTAAGCAAAGAGAATGAAGGGCTGAAACGTATGATTTCGGCCATGTACGGTAACTACGAAATTCTTGAGGGCCATTTGAAGAGGAAGAGAACCCATGAGAAGGGAAGTATTGCCATGGTGCTGAGCCATGACTCGAGCCAAAGACAGATGACCAGACCCATTGCACCACCTACGCGACCGATGGAGCGGAATGTCTTTGTTAGAACTGATGCACGTGACGCTGGCTTGGTAAGTAGCTTGGCGGGTTAAATGGTTATTTAAAAAAAATAAAATAATGGACGGGATTTCTGATGGAGACATGTAGTGGAGCCCATGATCCTCATGACACTCTGATGGGCCCGACGGGCCGTGGCTTAAAATCAGGCCAGTTGGATGATCCTGTGTTCGATTGGAGGTGGAAAATTGATGTAGGATGGACGAGATGAGGTCGAGCACCGTTTTCCTCAGGGGGATAACTAATCTGAATATGTGTAACTATTCTGACTCCTCATAGGGCGTGTTTGGATGGGCAGATTGGAAGGGATTGGATTGTATTGGAAGGGATTGGAAGGAACAATCCCAGGATTGGCCGGGGGTGCCAAATAGACTTGTTGAACTTCTGCCCGGATATAGCAATCCCATGGGATTGCCAGCAATCCACTGACATCACCATCATTACCTTGAAATCCACCCAATCCCTCTTAATCCCGTCTATTTTGCCTCGGACGTGTTTGGTTGGACGGATTGGAAGGGATTGGCTGGACGTAATCCCGGGATTGGCCAGGCGTGCCAAACAGACTCAGTGGTAAAAGATTGCCAGCAATCCACTGAGCCATCATTACCTTGAAATGGCTGCCATCCACCATAATACAATCCAATCCCATGGAATCCGCCCATCCAAACACGCCCATAGAGATACCTTGAATGCATGAGGAAAATAAAAAAATAGAAATAATTTTAGAAATTAGTAATAAATTGATTGATGATTAAAACGTGCTTACAACCTCTTCAATCATCCATATGATGAAATTTCGCAAATTCGACATGGGCAACCCGCACATGACACATCGGATAACTCATTTCGGTTTGCTAAATATGTCCGTTTTAAGATTCTAATGGTCCGGATCACTTCCACCTCCCATCGGGCCTTTTCTACTCCATCTTGGCCATGAAATTGTACACGACTCGCTCTACATCAAATTTTTTGGATGGAGAGGTTTCGGACCATCGACTGGCTCCTAATGCCCTCTAAGTCATAGAGCTTCGGGTGCATAGGCCACATGGACATGTGGGTAGTCCAATTAATTAATCTGGACTGTCCATACTTCATGATAGCTGAATATATGATTTTAACCTTCTGGCTGGTGGCGATAGGGTTACAATAAACGTTTGAACCATCCATTTGTGCGGTTCATCATGGATTTCTCGTGGTCACCAAGGATTAAATAAGGCAACTTTTGGAAGGATATGATCATCTGATTGGTGTAAATGTTCCATGGTGGCCCATAAAATGAGCTCCAAACTTACATGGACGGTCCAGAATGATTGATCTATTTTACTTGTTTTTTTTTTTTTTTTTTTCAGACAGTGAAGGATGGGTACCAATGGAGGAAATACGGACAGAAGGTCACGAAAGATAATCCATCACCCCGATCTTATTTTAGATGTTCTACAGATCCTTCATGCCCCGTCAAGAAGAAGGTGATTTACTAAATAATTCTCAAGGAATTATAGGATTCTCCACAAATGGGGCCCACTGTTAGGTAATCCTGCATACCGTGGTGGATGGACCATACCCTAGAGCTCTCCCATGTAGGATAATCGTATCTGTTAATCTTTTATCTTTTATCAGTGATGGTTTTTTTTTTTGACCCGTCGTCGACCGGTTGTGAGCCTCGTTCAACCGGTCAAAGGCTGGTGGTCGACCAGTCGTAGAGTCGAGTCGTGGCACGACTCAAAGTCCAGCAATTGTGGACTATTTTTCTTCGGGGTGCTCGATCAGTCGAAGGAGGTGCTCGACTGGTTGAAGGTGGCTCTCGACCGGTCGTGGACTCGGTTTGACCAGCTGAGGTTACGCAGATTCATTCCGCGATTTTGTGCGGATTTCGTGTCGCAAGTTCTTTCGCAACTGGGATACGGAAAGGAGTTTCTTAAAACTTTAAATAGGAATTCCTAGGGCTTTCTAGGTATGACGAGAGGGTTTTCTAAAGCTTTACAAGGGATTTGCTAAAGGGTTTAGGGCTATCAAAGGTGTGAGAGAGAGGAAAAGAGAGAGAGGAAGCTTATAGAAGGGAGATTATGCTCGTGGAGGTTATCTACTGTGCAATCTATATCTCAGCGCTTCTATGTCCTCTTAATCGGTGAGATCTCTCCATTTTCTTTTGTTTCTCTAATTGTTTATCCACTCCTGCGTGAGTGAAGAAGTTTGTAACGTTCTATTTCATAGCGGATTGTTGATCTAGATGAGGTCCCGTGGTTTTTACCTCTTTGAGGGTTTTTCACGTAAAAATCTCTTGTGTGGTGTGTGATTGATGCATTGATTGTTTTCATTGCTTTATTATCCATAATTTTGTTTTGTTCTGGAGGGCTAGATCCTAAGGTTTTGTTCAAGGCCCCCAACAAAGTGGTATCAAAGCTAAGTTCATTGAACGGGTAGGATCGATTTTGAATTATGGAAGGTGGCTCATCAATGATGATCAGCCTCAATGGTTCTAACTGGACCATATGGAAGGCTAAGATGGAGGACTTGCTTTATTGTAAGGACCTATATTCTCCAATTTTAGGTATATCAGCAAAATTCAAGGATATGTCTAATGATGATTGGAAGAAGATGGACTGGAAGGCGGTGGGGTTTGTTAGACAATGGTTGGATGATTCAGTGTTCCAACATGTGTCTATGGAAACCTCAGCCTCTAGCCTATGACTGAAATTACAAGGGTTGTATGAGAGAAAGACAGCCGGTAATAAGATTTTTCTTATAAGATGACTTGTGAATCTCAAGTTCAAAGATGGTGGTTCCATGACCGAACACATGAATGAGGTCAGTAATATAGTGAACCAACTCTCCTCTATGAAGATGGTCCTGGATGATGAATTACAGGCTTTACTTTTGCTTAGTTCATTGCCTGACAGTTGGGAGACATTGGTGGTGTCTTTAAGTAACTCAGCGCCAGACGGAAAGATATTCATGGAACAAGTAACTAGTTGTCTCTTCAATGAAGAGACAAGGAGGAAGTCTCAGGGGTCTACTCAGCAAAAGGCTCTTATGACACAGGAACGGGGGAGAAGAAAGAACAGGAAGGGCGGGAAGGCCCGAGATAAATCAAGAGGCAAGTCGAGTAATAAAAAGGATGTTGATTGCTAGAATTGTGGAAAGAAGAGCTACTACAAACATGAATGTCGTGGTAAGAAGAACGACGAGAAAGGAAAAGGGAAGGAAGATAAATCAGATTCCATTGTGGTCGCTTCAGATGGCGATGTTGTAGTTATTCTTTCTGCAGATCATGATGTATGTCTCACGGCTATGAGTCAGGACACCGACTGCGTGATAGACTCGGGAGCTTCTTTTCATGCGACTCCACACAGGGACTTCTTCACAAGCTACAAGTCAGGTGACTAATATGAGACTGTGAAGATGAAAAATTCTTGCGTATCAAAAATCGTGGGAGTCGGTGATATTTGTGTGAAGACCGATGTGGGCTGCACATTGGTTCTCAGGGATGTGAGGCATATCCTAGACCTTCGCCTCAACTTGATGTCAACGGGAAAGTTGGATGATGATGACTATGAAAGCCGGTTTGCTGGTGGGCGATGGAAGCTCATCAAGGGTTCGTTGATCGTGGCTAGAGGAAAGAAGTGTTGCACCCTTTACAAGGCAAGTGTCGGTATGTGCAAGGGTGGGTTGAACGCAGCAGAAGATTCAGCTACTGACATGTGGCACAGGCGTCTAGGCCACATGAGTGATAAATGGCTTTAGGTACTAGCAAAGAAGCGGCTCCTTCCAAACGTTATAGGTAGACCTCTCAAAACTTGTCTTGATTGTTTATCAGGGAAACAACATTGAGTTTCATTTATTAAAACTGCTTCTCATGTTAATAAAGTGCATGCATTAGATTTAGCTTATTCTGATATTTGTGGTCCTATAAGGACAAAAACCTTGGGTGGGGCATTGTATTTTGTTACTTTTATGGATGATGCATCTAGGAGGGTTTGGGTTTATGCTTTGAAATCCAAGGACGAGGTCTTTGGTATGTTTAAATTGTTTCATGCTATGGTCGAGAGAGAGAGACATGTAGATCATTGAAGTGCATCCGCACTGACAATGGTGGTGAATACATTGGTGACTTTCATGAGTACTGTAAGTCCCTGGGTATACGTCATGAACAGACGGTTCCCAAGACCCTCCAACATAATTGTGTAGCTGAGCAAATGAATCGCACCATTGTAGAGAGAATCAGATGTATGTTATCCCATGCGAAATTGCTCAAGACGTTCTGGGGAGAAGCAATGCACACATCGGTGTATTTGATAAACAGGTCTCCATCATTCCCGTTAAATGGAGAAGTGCCTGAGAAGGTGTGGACTGGACATGATCCATCGTACAGTCATCTTAGGATATTTGGATGCAAGGAATTTGTTCACGTACCAAAGGACGAGAGGTCCAAGCTCGATATGGAGATCAGGCAGTGTGTGTTCTTAGGGTACGGTGATGAAAAGTTCGGTTACAGGTTATGGGATCCAACTGAGAAGAAGCTCGTCAGGGGCAGAGATGTGGTTTTCTTTGAAGATCAGTGTATAGAAGACATTAGTAAGCCAGAGAAGAACCAGCCTAGTTCAAGTGAGCTAGAGGACATGGATCCGGTTATTCCTCCCGTGGTGCCTGATGACGGGGGAGTACAACAAGGTGCAGAGGACGAGGGAGTTCCTTCAGAAGATGGACCAGGGGAGCAGCCCCCACTTGATCCACCTATTGAGCCATAGGTGAGGAGGTCATCTAGGGACAGACAGCTGTCCAAGAAGTACTCGCCACATGAGTACATTATGTTGACTGATGGGGGAGAGCCAGAAGATTATTCTAAGGCCCTAGCCGACGAGCATAAGGGGGAGTGATTGAAAGCTATGCAAGAGGAGATGAAATCCTTACATAAGAACCACACCTATGATATGGTGAAATTCCCTAAGGGCAAGAAAGCTTTGAGCAACAAGTGGGTGTTCAGAAAGAAGATCGAGCAGAAGAATTCACAGACAAGGTTCAAGGCCAGACTTGTGGTAAAAGGTTTTGGTCAGAGAAAATGCATAAACTTCGAGGAGATATTCTCACCAGTGGTGAAGATGACATCCACACGGGTGTTGTTTGGGTTGGCGGCTAGCATGGATCTGGAGATAGAGCAGTTAGATGTTAAAACTGTATTTCTCCATGGTGACCTGGAAGAAGAGATCTACATGCACCAACCAGAGGGGTTCGAAGTCAAGGGAAAGGAGCATATGGTGTGTAGGCTGAGGAAGAGCTTGTATGGGCTAAAACAAGCTCCACGACAATGGTATAAGAAGTTCGACTCGTTTATGTTGAAACATGCATGGGTATGACAGAACGGAGTCGGACTACTGTGTGTTCACGCGCAATTTCTCAGATGATGATTTCTTAGTTCTGCTGTTATATGTTGATGACATGCTCATCATGAGAAAAGACATTAAGAAGATCGACAGGCTGAAACAGGAGTTGGGCAAGTCTTTTGCGATGAAAGACTTGGGCCCGGCTAGACAGATCCTAGGAATGGAGATAACCCGTGACAGAAGCAACATGAAGCTCTGGCTGTCACAAGAGCGATATATTGAGAAAGTCCTAGAGCGGTTCAATATAAATGCAGTGAAGCCAACTAATACTCCATTAGATGGTCACTTCAGATTGAGCGACAGACAGTGTCCCAAGACGAAGGCAGAGGTGAAAGAGATGCAGAAGATACCCTACACATCAGCGGTAGGAAGTTTGATGTATGCTATGGTGTGTACACGCCCAGACATAACATATGCGGTTGGTGTTGTCAGCCGGTATCTTGCCAATCCTGGCAAAGAGCATTGGACAGCGGTGAAATGGATACTACGGTATCTAAGAGGCTCATCCAGGTTGAGCCTATGCTATGGTGACGGTAAACCTGTGTTAGAGGGCTACACAAATGTAGATATGGTAGACGATATCGACTCCAGGAAGTCTACCTCAGGGTTCATGTTCACATTTGCAGGGGGAGCGGTTTTTTGGCAGAGAAAGCTACAGAAGGTTGTAGCATTGTCGACGATAGAGGCCGAGTACATTGCAGTCACAGAGGCATGTAAAGAGATGCTTTGGATGAAGAGGTTCCTACAGGAACTTAACCTGAAGCAAGAGGAGCACGTGGTCTATTGCGATAGTCAAAGTGCTATACACTTGAGTAAGAATCCAAGTCAGCATTCCTAGTCGAAGACATAGAGATATGGTATCCCTGGATCAGGGATACTTTGGAACAAAAGGTGTTACAGTTTGAGAAGGTCCACACGGACGATAATGGGTCAGACATGATGACCAAGGCTTTGCTCAAGGGCAAGTTTGAGGTTTGTAGAAACCTGGCTGGCTTGAAGAAGGTGGATCCCTCCTGGGTCAAAAAGGGGGAGATTTGATGGATTTTTTTTTTTGACCAGTCGTCGACCGGTCGTAAGCCTCGCTCGACCAGTCGTAGAGTCGAGTCGTGGCACGACTTAAAGTCCAGCGACTGTGGACTATTTTTCTCCGGGGTGCTCGATTAGTCAAAGGAGGTGCTCGACCGGTCGAAGGTGACTCTCGACCGGTCGTAGACTTGGTTCGACCAGTCGAGGTTACGCAGATTCGTTCCGCGATTTTGTATGGATTTCGTGACGCAAGTCCTTTCGCAACTGAGATGCTGAAAGGAGTTTCCTAAAACTTTAAATAGGAGTTCCTAAGGCTTTCTAGGTATGACGAGAGGGTTTCCTAAAGCTTTACAAGGGATTTGCTAAAGGGTTTAGGGCTATCAAAGGTGAGAGAGAGAGGAAAAGAGAGAAAGGAAGCTTATAGAAGGGAGATTATGCTCGTGGAGGTTATTTACTGTGCAATCTATATCTCAGCGCTTCTATGTCCTCTTTATCGGTGAGATCTCTCTATTTTCTTTTGTTTCTCTCATTGTTTATCCACTCCTGCGAGAGTGAAGAAGTTTGTAATGTTCTACTTCATAGTGGATTGTTGATCTGGACATGGTTCCGTGGTTTTTACCTCTTTGAGGGTTTTCCACATAAAAATCTCTTGTGTGGTGTGTGATTAATGCATTGATTGTTTTCATTGCTTTATTATCCATAATTCTGGTTTGTTCTGGAGGCTAGATCCTAAGGTTTTGTGCAAGGCTTCCAATAATCAGTTGGTTGTTATATCCCTTTTTTGTGACCTAACCAGCAGGTTGGATGGAAAATTAACATTACATTGGACCTTTGGAAGTTTTCAATGGTGGACGTTCAACCACCCTTATTTTCTTGTGGTGTGATCCACTTGAAATCTGGATCTATCTTTTTTTTTTTTTTTTTTTTTTTTTTTTGTCTCATGCCCTAAAATGATCTCGAAAAGTAGATGGATGGTGTGTATAAAACATATATATTAACTATCAAGGTGGCACTTGCATAGTACTGTCCAGCACCAACCTTGCTACTTGCAGTGACACGGAACACAGTTCACTTTGATCAGGACAATTAAATGTATTGAGGGTTGCTCGACCGTAGGTGGAGTCCACCATGATGTTTGTGACAAATCCACTCCTTTCATTTAGATTTTCCATCTCATGTTAAGGCATGGGCAATAAAAAAATGATGCAGATACAAGGCTCAAAGTGGGCCTCATGACGGCTTTAAGATGTTCAATAGTTGGTGTTCTTTTTCAGTATTTCTTGTTGTGTGGCCCATTTGAGCTTTTGATCTGCCTCATTTTTGGACCCATCGCCTAAAATGAGATGACAAAACAGATGGATGGTATGTATTTCTTATAAATCCATGTGGCCCTATAAATGTTTCAATGGCATGCATTTGATCCCATTGTTTATCATCATGTGGTCCACTTTAGCTATGGAATATCCTATTTTTTAGATTGTGCCCTAAAATGAGCTGTCAAAATGGATGGACACTGGATAAAAAACAGATATCACGATGGAACGACTGAACCGCCATTTGGCAAAAGTAAAAACTTCAGAAGGGGGATAAATAGTAACAGATGTGGACAAGTAGAGGCAAAACCTACTAATTGGGAATTAACAGCTAAATCCGTTGATCATCCGTTAGCGCTCCGGTACCTATATGAATTAGGTAAGCAGGATTTGAGAAAAAGTTTAAAAGCAAAAGCAGGAGGTTTTTGGTCCATAAAAGAAATGGCAGGTAGCATATGGAGAAATCCCTCTCTCTTGTTCTTTATTATTATTATTATTATTATTATTATTATTATTATTATTTTGTAGTATAAACAGATACATCAGGGTGGCCCACAAGAGCTCTGGTCGGGCGGCTTATTGTCAATGGGGTTCGACGCAGTCCGCTTCCTGTTCCGATGCATTTGTGTTGCCTATACCCTGACTCACAACTAATACAACATGTTGCCCCTCCAGTGGTAGACTCTCAGGAGTTTAAACACCTGGTTGAGGGTCGAGTACCATAGGTGGTGAAATCCCACTAAGGCGTGAGTGTGGGGTGGTGTGTAAAAAAAAAAAAAAAAAAAAAAAACCATGTTGCCCCTGTGGGGCCATGTGTAGAGATGTAACGATGATCATAGCCGTCTAAATTGTGAGGCGCATCTAAATATTATATGGCTTAAATCATCACATGGATTGAAATGTCCAACGAACTCACATCAACGGTTAAATTTAATTATTTTTAGCAGCCCATGGTCCACCCGAGGTTTTTGACTCAGTATTCTTTCTTTCTCAATAAATGAATTCAGGTGCAAAGATGCGCGGAAGATGAGTCGGTTCTCATGGTGACATATGAAGGAGAGCACACCCATGGGCTAGTTGGTGGGATGCATGGCTGCAATGCCAGTTCGCCCTCTTCGGTTTCAGTTAATCCTCTCCATCCATCCATCACCACTGATCTAACTCTAAGTGACACCAATCACGAAACCACAACCGTCCATCAAAACTTCACTAATAGTAGTATGGAAGAATACGTGGCCTCCTTGTTCAGGGACCCCAACTTCATTTCAGCATTAGCGACTTCAGTTGCACGCTCTATTATCTACCATCCTAATCCGGCATAGAGATGCATTTTTCTGTACGATTCGCATAATGTTAATGGTGGTCATGATTTTATGGGCCCACTGTGATTAGTGAGGGACATCAAAGCCTTCAGATGCAGCTCCTAATGTTAGGCCTAGATCCCAAAATCCATCCTGATCATTCAGGACTTAGCTAGGCTGACCACACAGTCCACACCAAAAGGAAAATAATGCACCTTCTAATAGCACCATTCAAGATATGAAGCCCTGTATTCAGCCCATGATTTTCAGCCCAATTGTATTTAATGATCTTTACGTTGCATGGTTTATAAACTATGTTTGCATGCATGGAAAAATAAAAATGATAAAACTCAACGACATGTCTTATAACTATTTTGCATTGCGTAGTAACTTGCATTTTGTCTCAAAAAGATTTTATATACATTGGGATCCATAGTTGTTATTAATGTAAGATGTTTTGTGCTTGGTCAATATAAGGGCTCATTTGCAATAAAAAAGGAATTCATCTTTGAATTATTAAAAGTAATATTATTTCTTACAAAATTTCAGTAGAAAGAAATAGTTGAGTGATTCATCTTTCGTTGTGAGTAAGTCCCACCAATATCAGTCAAGTGATTCCCGATTCATTGGGCACCACTTTGTAATTGCAGATATTTTAATTTTCAATGGATTTTTGTAACGCTACTGGTAATTCTTTGTCAAGTCTGTTTTCATCTTATAAAATTTTGTTCTATTCTGATTTTCAAGTACTATTAGAATTTGTTATGTATCAATTGCCATGCCCCAAAATTTTAATCATCTCATGCAAGATTATTAAAGAAAATTCAGACGAATATGAAAAGACGTTAGATCATACGAGCATTAGCATGTAAACAACCCACAATCGCGTTATTGGATCATTTCGGGAGGAACGCAAGTAGAACACCTTTGCACTATTTTAAGAAATCACTCAGGACAGTTGACGCAGGGATGAACATGATGAGGACGATCACCGTCTTCCTCAAGGATAACTACTCCGAATCCACGGAGCTTTTCTGGACTGCTCACAGAGACTTCTCGAATCCACGAGGAAAGAAAGCAGAAAATAGAAATAAATTCTAAGAAATTCGAAATTGATTAATTGATGATTAAAAACAAGTTCACAACCCTTTAAATAGGGGTACCAAGCAATGGGAAAGAAATCAGAATCAAACTACAACTAAAACTCCTAGAAATCGCGACTTACTATAAATAGTAAACTTATTATTTATAGACGGTCATGATGTCTACAGTGCGCAAGGTTTTCAGCCAGAAATAGTAAGTGTCCTATTTGGCTACACCAAACCGTTCCCCTAATTATTCTAAGCTCTTTTCACGTTGGACGCAACTCCTAAGGTATGCCGGATGAAGAGTTATAGCCAAATTAAAACTTACTATTTATAGTAAAAACGAAATTAAAACAGGGAAACGACCGTCGATCCAGGGGTTTTTCACAATTCCGTGCATCACAACTTGGTATAGCAAGGTTGGTTGGCTAAAGTAGCTCGTTCTACCCCAAAATCATATATTTTACATTAGGTAACTCATTCCGGATTGCGAGATACGCCCGATCTAAGGTCCTTCTGTCGTCGACCGGGCCTTTTCTGATCCATCTTGGCCATGAAACTGTCCGCGACCCGCTCTACATCAGTCCCCTCCACTTCAAAAGAACTCGTTCTCGAGTTCTCATCCTGCGCTGGTTCATGATACTCAGTCAGGTCCGCGACGTTGAAAGTCTGTGAGATCGCCATGTCATCTAGAAGATCAACCACATAAGCGTTGTCATTGATCTTTCAAATAATTGGGATGGGTCCAATCTTCTTATTTTTCAACTTCTTGTACGTCCCGGTCGAAAATCTCTCTTTGCGTAGATGGACCATAACGCGGTCGCCCACCTCGAACACTTTTTGTCGCCGGTGCTTGTCCGCTTGTGTAACGCCCTAAAAATTGGGGGTCGAGCATAAGCTCCACTCCCGAGTTCCAACGCATCACTTATGCAACATAGATGATGATGATTGAATGTTGTCCATATTAGTGCATGAAACATGAGTGAGATTATACCAAAATAACATATCATACTCTAGAGACAGTTAAATAAGCAAGCGGAAGACTGTGTTAGATATTAAAAATATATAAACTGTTGTAAGTCTCCAGAGTGTGAACATGTTACCAGGTTAAATATATACATGTATACTCCAAGAATGAAAAAAAAGAATAAACATGGGTGCTCAAAAAGTGCAAAATAACAAGTGTAATGGTGTCTAATCAACATCCCTGTAACCCCGTCGATCAGAACATGGTCTACATAGAGCCGCCTGATAGCTGCATATAGGAGAAACCCTCATCATCATAAAAGTCCAGCTCCGCTTCGCAAGTATCGCCATTATCTGAAGCTAAAACAGGGTCTGGTTGGTGTTTAAACCACCGTCCCATAACGTGGGAGTGAGTGATCAACTCAGTGGAACTATAAAGCAAAGGTTAATAATTTATCAATTCAGTCAAGCAGTAATGATAAAGCAATACAATCACAGATCCCTAAGTACTCTGATTAATGCTAAAATGGTATGTATAAATGATGCATGCCCTTGCCTACACTCCCTCTGCGATCTTCATTTCACGGTTGCGCATGTCAGTCACTTCCTCAGTGCTCT
This sequence comes from Magnolia officinalis, assembly GCA_021015155.1. Taxonomy (NCBI): domain Eukaryota; kingdom Viridiplantae; phylum Streptophyta; class Magnoliopsida; order Magnoliales; family Magnoliaceae; genus Magnolia; species Magnolia officinalis. The sequence goes on from JAJHSJ010000015.1 coordinate 50,700,994, forward strand.
ACCCAACACTAAACGGCACATGCAACGTGGTGCATGAGCGTGCTTACCAAGTTCTTATTAGTCCTTTTCATGTGGCATGATTCGGAAGCTAAGGTACCGCCCTTTATATCATTAACCCAAACAATGATCCATCTAGGGTCGTCAATTCTAGTTAATTACATACGATAGGCAGGTTCAAGTCACTATCACCAATGTCCTACCAACTGACAGTATATTTTCGAAGGCTCGTTACCAACCCAACTGGGGACCATAGCTAGGCTGCACCGGGGTAGGCCTATTTCATACTCGAGGTCACTCCACAAACGCCCTACCAATTGGCAGTCTATTTTCGAAGGCTCGTCACCGACCCGACTGAGGACCACAGCCAGGTTGCGCCAATGGAGGTCGATAACTCGAATACAGTGTCCCATACCACCATATTCGGTTCACGAGTCTGGGTTGCTCACTGGTCACTACGGGGAGGCTCCTCGCCCCAGCGTAGGCCGATAGCTCAACCACGGTGTCCTATCCACCATGCCCGCTCATGAGTGTTAGCGGATCGAGGTACCAAGGTTAACGGGGTTTCCACTGGTGAGTTTGGTAGCTTAGGTTTAAGCAGTAGCGTCCATACATGGTGAACATACATCGGGTCAATCGGGTTACTTGATGAGCTCGACTGGTACGAGCGCACATCGAGTTAATCGACATGAAGTGCGTAAGCACTCTGTATAGCCTAACCACTGTACAACCCAAGTACGACTCGGATTCATCGAACACATTCAGGGTGGCGAAGCAACCTCAGCCACTAAACCAAGGCCAGTTACCGATTGCCTGGACTATATCATAGTTCCAACCACGCTCAATTCCAACAAGTAATCATATGAGATAGTCAAAGCAGTATCGATCAAGCAATTCAAATCCTACAACCATTTGGGCATTTTATGAAATACAACATAAACATGAATTCACACATATGTATTTCATAAGTAAAACAGATAATATAATATAAGTTGCATGGATGGAATCATACACATAGTTAAGGTAGTTGAGAATCTTATCACAACACCCCTAGCTATAAAGTACAATTTATCAACCACTTGCTCGTTCGGAACATTTGTACAAACACTAAGGCTACACATTCCAACATACATGATGTATGTTGATTTCAACATACAATAAGGCAAATCCTTTCACCGAGGAGTTGACTAATACACATCGATCATGTTCTTACACTCAATACATATGGTAGACACAATTCATAAATCCATATTCATACAGTCATTTCAACCAACACTTAGACTACACACTATATCATACATGACGTATGTTGGCCCTAACAGGTATTAAGACCAGTCCTTTCGCCAAGGGGTTGTCGCATGTACAACAACCCTATATCCACGACAGATAATCATGACAAGCACGAATCTAAATTCTAAACTCATTCAAACATTTCAACAAACACATGGAATGCACTATACTTAACATAGTTCATATATATCTGTAAAGCGAGGAAAACATCACATTTAGCATGTGAAATGACACCCAAATCAGTTATAAATCATTAACTGACATTGAAAGCCTTGAAAACCAAAACCTAAACGTTTATAGTCCGCACCTTTCGCCGGTAGACTCGTAACGAACTCGGTTTAAACACAAAGCCTTTGTCTACGGCACAACGGTCACCTATAGCATGAAATAGGTTAGCTATTTCATCACTTACACTATTGAAAACCCTAAGACAGATTAGGGTTATGTTTTCTTACCTAAGAACGAGATTAGAATTGCTGCAATAGCGATACCGATGTGATAGTTAAGCACGTGGAATGACATGGAAGAAACCCTGGATCAAACTCCAATTCTCTCTCTCGCTTTCTCTCTCTTTCCTCCTCTCTTTTCTCTTTAGGGTTGCAAATTCATATGACATAAGAGAGTGAGGGTTTTAGGTCCTTATATAGGCCCAGAACTGACCGGAATGACCCTAGGGCCATGGTATACTTAGGTTATAGCCAAATGAGGGTTGTTTCGATCCAACGGAGCACTTCTGGAGGCCCCTTTTCTGCGTGCGGTTGAACTTAAGCTCCCTGACATTGGATCTAGGTCGAGTTAAGTTTTCGGTCAGATTGGATTTATAGATCGACCGTGGGGACTAGTTTAAGTTCAACGGTCGTTGGCATTCGATCAGGGCTACAAGTACACTGACATGTGTTGGAAATTTTTCCTAATCCGAGGGTGTAATTGGGTCAGATTTTGACGGTCTGAATCCTTATATTTGGTCTGCAAGTGAACGACTTATTTCACTTAAATCTGAGCACGTTTCCTAAAGATATTTGCGTTTCCCACACACTTCGCTCCGGGCTCAAGTTGTGCGTTTTTGGATACTATCTGGATTTGATTTTCGAGATGGTTGTCAAGCCCAACAAGGTGGTCATAATCGTTTAGTTTCGCGGTAATCGGACTTTCGACGCGCGCTCCAGGTTCGATACGTAGTTTCAAGGTGCTCCCGAGAGCAAATAGGTTTAGAGATTTATCCTAGATTATAGGGTAAGGTAGCGTTAATGATTCTACAAGTTTTAGGTCTTGTAGTTCGTTTTTAAAGTGGTTTAAGCTAATTTCACAACTAATCTAGTTTAACACTTAGTTAATTTCGTCTAGTTTCTAAAGGATTTGGTCCCGAGTGATTTCTGCCTGAGGTGGTACTCGGGTCTTTGTACGGATTTTTTCGGGACGTTACTATCTATCCCTCTTAATGAACAATTTTGTCCCCGAAATTGCCTAAGGGTAATACGTAAATGTTTACATACATGTTAGGGTATATAATAATTACATCAGCCTAGCCCATATTGGTCTACCCCCCTTAAAAATTTCTACCTTTGAGGTTTGAAAACAAATGTCCAAATCAGTTTACCTAAGGGTGGTATTTCTACCCTTTATGATTGGGCTAATATGGAAAATCAGTTGTGGTAGGCTCGAACCCGATACGTCGATTGCCCGCCTGACCAGGGCAGACAACTCGTTGTATCCCTTCCTAATCCTGATGGATCCTGGTCTTCTGCTCGGTCAAAGCAGTGAGTCCTTTGGTAATCACACAAGATTGAGAATTGAGTTAAGCCGCGAAGCCTCGTAGGGATATGGTTCTGAAATTCCAAAATCTAATCATCCTAAGTATTTAAGGAGTATTATAATTTGCTAGGAGGTTCAAGCCTCATGTTTATAAGGTTGTCCCTTGGGTCTTGTTCAACGAGAGTTCTTGTTTAACATATGTTTAACTTGGTGGATAATAAGTTCTTTTATGGTGTTCATAGTCAAAAGGCTAAACTAGAGGGGTTTTCAATCTCCTAAAAGTAGATTTGTATGTCACCATTTCGATCATACAGCTAGGGAGTTATGGGCATAATTGCACTTCGATTTCATTAACTTCGGGAGGGAAGGAAGAGTCGAGAGTTCTACCATATTACAGAAGTTTGGATTATTAGCAATGTAAGGCCGCGGGAAAGGAAAGAAGATGGACATCTCCTCAACGCGGTCTGAACCTTGAATTTACAAGGGAAATAAGAAACTTATAATATTTTACTGTAGTCTGCCTCTAACATGAGCCTACGGAGTATTAAACTATGAAACTCAATCCTACCCGAGGGTTCTAATTTAATTGTACAAAAAAAAATAAAAAAATATACATATATTTTTACGTATAATCAAATTTAATTACAGGATAATTCCTAATATGATTATAAATAATTCCTAAACAGACACCACATACTAAACTTTAATATGAAAAGATATGACCAGCCTATTGGCAACTCGAAGTTGTAGAAAATTTTCGTTTCGACCCTTCTATTATTTACAACATATTTGCCACCTCTAGTTACCATATTTTTATAATGAGTATAGTAATCCATTGTTAGGCCTATTCTTTCATGCGAATTAGTTTAATAAACCCCGTGTCTATTAATAGGAATACAGGTGTACCTTGAATGTGGGCAGTGACCTCAAAGGTCAAATGTGCTGCAGTTGTTGACTCAGGTGCTTTGGCTGCAAGTGCATGCACACGGGCTTATTGAGGATGGTTTAGTTGCACTGCCATAGGTCGTTGAGGCGGCCTATTCCGAGGTACAGGTGGTCGGTAAAGTGGCTGCGCTGGTGGTGTAGATTGTAGGGGAGGAGTCGTTATACCATGTGGTGGCTGACGGCCGATCTTCTAAGGTAGCGTGACACCGTTGTCTTTCATCTTAGTGAAACAGAAGGGGTCAGTGTATTCGCCTTTGTTGCAATATGTACACCAACGTTTCACTCACCTTTGCTTGGTCGGTGGAGTCACGAGCCTGAGAGGTGAGTCTACATGTGGCCTCTTACTTAGGACTGGCCGGTGCTGTGATTCGGGCTGAGGCATGTCTGAGAAACTCTGTCTCCATCTTGTTCGGCTCGCAAAGACGCATTGAATAGCTCGACATAATTGGAAATGCTAGGGCAACACGTCTTAGTGCGGATATCGGGCAGCAACCCATCTGAAAAATGCCGCATTTTCATTGGTTCATCAATTAATATCAAAGGAACTCTCCCCCCTTCTCATGGCGGTATGTGAGGGGGAAATATTTCTCTTGGAAGCGCGTCTCAAAGGCCTCTCAGGTCCACATATGTCCTGTAGGAGCTGTTCGTAAGATGTTATCCCACCATAAACTAGCCTCCTTCTCAAACATGAAGGTGACCAACTCAACCTGTTCTGCCTCAGTGCAGTATAGAGGCTTCAACATCTTAGAGATGCGATCTAGCCAGTAATCAGCCTCCTCGGGTTTGTGAGTACCTACAAAGATAGGGGGTTGCAAGCGCTGGAATCGCTTGAAAAAGCCGCTAGCACTCGCGTTCCCAGTAGGGTGCATAGGTGGTGCAGGTGGAGCTACACCCATATTCTGGGCAAGGGCCCCTGCTATGGTGGCGAAAAACTGTTGCTGCTGCTGCATCAAGAGCATCATTTGGTCCAACCTATCAATAGGAGGAGCCGACCGAGGCATGTATGGCGTCGAGGTAGACGCGCGGTTCTGCTCTGGAACCGGTGGTGCAACAGGTGCAGACCTATTAGTGGGGCCAGTGGCCGGTTGTGAATCTGACATCGTCTCAAAGTCCGGGCCCAAGCTAGGGTTCGTATGGCTACCGTTCACGGGAATTGCCCTGTCAATCAATCTATCAAGTGCAAGACGAGTCGCACTCCGAGGGGTTTTCGGAGGCATTCCCTATATACAATATAGGGTGCAACCCGTGAGATTTAACATATAACACTCAATTCTTCAAGCATTCTACACAGTCCATAACGAAAGGAGCTGCATGCATTCCATTTAACAAAATTTGGCACAATACATGAGAGGCAATATTACATGGATCATGACAGAAAATGCATGCGAGCTAATCTAAGCAAGGGTCCAAACACTAAAGCATACCAACCACTACCATATTATTAAGCCTATCAAGGCTATACATAAAAACAAGAAGAATAATAACAAGGCAAACTAAAATATGACTACATGTATGACTAGTCGTCGGAATCTGGCGATGGTGGAGGTGCACCCTTGTCCTGCAGACAACACAGGATGACCTTCAAGGTGCGAGTCACCTTCTTAAACTTGTGTTTCATGAGGGCCCGGGTATCAATAATCTCCTGTCGCAGGGCAGCTTGGCCCTCCTCAAGTCGAGTTAAGCGGGCTTACCTAGCAACTCGATCACTGCTGCACTCCTGTGTAGCAGGAGGAGAGCCTTCATCAGTGTCCTGGGTCTCCTCTTCTTCTTCCTGCTTTCCTTCTTCCCTTATCTCATCTCCTTCTTCATCACTCCCTTCCTCTTCACAGCCTTCCTCGTCCTCAGACCCATCACGTTGCGGTCGTGGCCTAATCTTCATGTTGGCGAGTGTGGTGTCATTTATAAAGTGAATCGACACCAACTCACCAGGGCTAAGTCCGTAGCCGAACTCACGAGAAAGCTTGCAATGAGTCGGCCAAAGGGAAGCGCAATAGCCGTCCTAGTAAAATGGGCGACCATAACTATCTCACGTAGGACGAAGGTAGGCAAGCACAAGTTATCTCCCTGCTTGATATAGTACGAGAAGTCTACCATCAAGCGCGTGCACTCGGTGCGGTTGCTCCACATGGGATATACATTATATGTGAATATATGGTGGAGTAGGTGAAAATCAGAGGTCATCTTGATCGTTGGGAGGCAAGTGCCTCGGTTGCTCCAGTGGACCAAATGGCCACAAAGGTATCGCGTGCGGCGATCTCTTTCACGCGCACTCTTGAAATACTTCTCGTCAGCATGTACCTCACCACGCTGTACCTTCATGACCCGAACTATCAGACCGACATTGACTACCGCTTCCCGCCCTGCCATGGGAATCTTGAACTGTAGAGGCTCCAGCGATGGGTCCCATATATGGGCGTAGAAGGCTCGGACAGTGTCCACAGTCACACGCGACTTGCCTTCGAATACGGGCCCCCATCCTGCGTCTGACAGGCAGTTCATTAACGGATATAGCCCAAATAGTCTCTCCTCTACATACGCCTTGAAAAGAACCCTACGGCCCTGAAATCTACCATGCGCAATGCCAGGCTATAGAGCTCTTTCAATGGGAACCTGGGGATCGAGCTCCCGTTTCGTCTTCAGCTCTTGTGTTACGCTCGTACTTGGTCCTGCACTCGATCTCTTCTTTGGGCGGGTTAGGTGGCTAGGCTCGACTTCATCCGTGGGAGCTCTCTTCTTTCCCATGAGGGAAAGAATCGTGGAGAGGGAGAAAATAACAGCCACAAGCTCAAAAAGAGCCATGAAACCCAAATAGCCTTGTAGCGAAGTTGGATTTGGAGACTTTTTGAAAAATGAGACACAAAGCTATGAACGTTGTGCCCAAACGTGTAGGGAATAGGGAAGATGAGAGTACTAGAAGATAGGTTTTCATTTTCCTTTGAAGAGGATGCTAGAAAGAGAGTAGGTGGTGAAGAAAAATGAAGAAGGTGGTAGAATGGAGGGGGACTTGAGAGAGCAAGAGGAGGTTTTGAGGGATTTGGAGAGCTTAGAGTGGTGTGAGGGAGGAAAACGAAGCATAAAAGGGAAATGAAAGAGGTCCCACATGATTTCGTGGGCCCCACAGCCACTTACAACCGTCAGCCCGCCTGGCCCGATCGCGGCCCGACAGGCCTGCTGGCCAATTTGGGGATGCCATCCCCGGTCGATGGACATTTGGGGGATGCCTCCCCAAATCGGGGATGTTATGCCCCCCCGTGGGACGCCGAATGTGCATGGGACCCACCTCGGATCCCACCGATTCGTGTCGTTTGGGCCCCCGAGCCCATTTGAGGTATTTTCGGGTCCCATTTATAAATCGGAATGAGTTGTCTGACGTATAATATATGATTTTGGGGTAGGACAAACTGATCTATCTAACTAACCCATTTATTTTATAAGATTCTATAAAGTTAATGGCCTAAAATCCATTTTATTCTTAAATTTACTAAGTGTAGTAAATCGAGTTTAAGCATTATTCTCCATCATTAATCTTGTGACTTAGTGTCTAATATGAAAGGACCTACGAAAAATTTAACGAATAAGGTGGCAAAAGGTAAGATTTTGAAGGAAATGAGTTAAAAAAGGGATTTTAAACTTTAAGATTGAGTTCTGAGAAGTTAGTAAGGTGTTGTGGTCGACCCATTACCTAAGGACATCTATTTCTTGGTTTGAAATTCGTCAAATAATGACTCAAATCCATCGACTGACAGCCTAGAGGCGACTTAGTTCGCTTCACGTGACCGAAGACACGTTGTGAACTAAATTACAGTATTAAGTCTCGCCTGTCGGTGAAACTTGGGATTCCAATGTGATTTCTAAGTTCCATCGCCCCCTCCCTAAATCAGAGTACGTCGGTGTACGTCGTGTTACCATAACCCAAGCCTAGTTTAATCCAAATCATGCTCTAATACAACTTGTAATGCCCTGAAAATCGGGGGTTGAGCATAAGCTCAACTCCCGAGTTCTAACGCATCACTTATGCAACATAGATGATGATGATTGAATGTTGTCCATATTAGTGCATGAAACATGAGTGGGATTATACCAAAACTACATATCATACTCCAGAGATAGTTAAATAAGCAAGCAGAAGACTGTTAGATATTTAAAATAATTGTTGTAAGTCTCCAGAGTGTGAACATGTTACCAGGTTAAATATATACATGTATACTCCAAGAATGAACAAAAAGAATATACATGGGTGCTCCAAAAGTATAAAATAACAAATGTAATGACTCTAATCAACATCCCTGTAACCCCGTTGATCAGAACATGGTCTACATAAACCCGCCTGATAGCTACATATAGGAGAAACCCTCCTCATCATCATAAAAGTTCGGCTCCGCTTCGCAAGCATCGCCATCATCTGAAACTAAAATAGGGTCTGGTTGGTGTTTAAAACATCGTCTCGTAACGTGGGAGTGAGTGATCAACTCAGTGGAACTATAAAGCAAAGGTTAACATGTTATCAATTCACTCAAGCAGTAATAATAAAGCAATACAATCACACATTCCTGAGTACTCTGATTAATGCAAAAATGGTATGTATAAATGATGCATGCCATCGCTTACACTCCCTCTACGATCTTCATCTCACGGTCGCGCATGTCAGTCACTTCCTCAGTGCTATACCTAACGCAAAACGGCACATGCAATGCGGTGCATGAGCATGATTACCAAGTTCTTATTAGTCCTTTTCATACAACAGGATTGGGAAGCTAAGGTACCAATCACCCTTTATATCATTAACCCAAACAATGATCCATCTAGGATCGTCAATCCTAGTTAATCACATACGATAGGCAAGTTTAGGTCACTACCACCAATGCCCTACCAATTGACAGTTTATTTTTGAAGGCTCGTCACTAACCTGACTGGGGACCACAGCCATGCTATGCTGGGGTAGGCCTATTTCATACTCGAGGTCACTCCACCAACGCCCTACCAATTGACAGTCTATTTTCGAAGGCTCCTCACCAACCCTACTGGGGACCACAGCCACGCTACGCCAATGGAGGCTGACAACTCGAATATAGTGTCCCATACCACCATATTCGGCTCACCAGTCTGGGTTGCTCACTGGTCACTACGGGGAGGCTCGTCGCCCCAGCGTAGGCCGAAAGCTCGACTACAGTGTCCCATAACACCATGCCCAGCTCATGAGTCTTAGCGGATCGAGGTACCAAGGTTAACGGGGTTTCCACTGATGAGTTTGGTACCTTAGGTTCAAGTAGTAGCGTTCATACATGGTGAACATACATCGGGTCAATCGGGTTACTTGACGAGCTCGACTGGTACGAGCGCATCTCGAGTTAATCGACATGAAGTGCGTAAGCACTCCGTGTGGCCTAACCACTATCGACAACACAAGTACGACTCGGATTCATCGAACACATCCAGGGTGGCGAAGCAATCTCAGCCACCAAACTAAGGCCAGTTACCGATTGCCTGGACTATATCATAGTTCCAACCACGCTCAATTCCAACAAGTAATCATATGAGATAGTCAAAGTAGTATCGATCAAGCAATTCAAATCCTATAACCATTTGGGCATTTTATAAAATACAACATAAACATGAATTCACACATATGCATTCCATAAGTAAAACAGACAATATAATATAAGTTGCATGGATGGAATCATACACATAGTTAAGGTAGTTGAGAATCTTATCACAACACCCCTAGCTATAAAGTACAATTTATCAACCACTTGCTCGTTCGGAACATTTATATAAACACTAAGGCTACACATTCCAACATACATGACGTATGTTGATTTCAACATACAATAAGGCAAATCCTTTCACCAAGGAGTTGACTAATACACATCGATCATGTTCTTACACTCAATACACATGGTAGACACAATTCATAAATCCATATTCATATAGTCATTTCAACCAACACTTAGACTACACACTATATCATACATGACGTATGTTTGCCCTAAAAGGTATTAGGACCAGTCCTTTCGCTAAGCGGTTGTTGCACGTACAATAACCCTATATCCACGACGGATAATCATGGCAAGTACGAATCCAAATTCTAAACTCATTCAAACATTTCAACAAACACATGGAATGCACTATACTCAACATAGTTCATATATATCTATCTGTAATGCGAGGGAAACATCACATTTAGCATGTGAAATGACACCCAAATCAGTTATAAATCATTAACCGATATTGAAAGCCTTGAAAACCAAAACCTAAACGTTTATAGTCCGCACCTTTCGCCGGTAGACTCGTAACGAACTCGGTTTAAACATAAAGCCTTTGTCTACGGCACAACGGTCACCTATAACATGAAATAGGTTAGCTATTTCATCACTTACACTATTGAAACCCTAAAATAGATTAGAGTTGGGTTTTCTTACCTAAGAACGGGATCAGAATTGCTGTAATAGCGATACCGATGTGATAGTTTAGCACGTGGAATGGCAGAGAAGAAACCCTGGATCAAACTCCAACTCTTTCTCTCTCTCACTCACTTTCTCTCTCTTTCCTTCTCTCTTTTCTCTTTAGGGTTGCAAATTCGTATGACATGAGAAAGTGAGGGTTTTAGGTCCTTATATAGGCCCAGAACTGAACAGAATGGCCCCAGGGCCATGATATACTTAGGTTATAGCCAAATGGGGGCTGTTTCGATCCAACGGAGCACTTCTGGAGGTCCCTTTTCTGCGTGCAGTCGGACTTAAGCTCCCTGACATTGGATCTATGTCGAGTGAAGTTTTCGGTCCAATCGGATTTATAGATCGACCGTGGCGGACTAGTTTCAGTTCAACGGTCGTCGGCATTCGATCAGGGCCACAAGTACACTGACATGTGTTGAAAATTTTCCCTGATCCGAGGGTGTAATTGGGTAAGATTTTGATGGTCTGAATCCTTATATTTGGCCTGCAAGTGAAAGACTCAATTCACTTAAATCTGAGCACGTTTCCTAAAGATATTCGCGTTTCCCACACACTTTACTCCGGGCTTAAGTTGTGCGCTTCTGAATACTATCTGGATTTGATTTCTGAGATGGTTGTCAAGCCCAGCAAGGCGGTCATAAGCGTTTAGTGTCGCGGTAATCGGACTTTCGACGCGCGGCCCAGGTTCGATACGAAGTTTCAAGGTGCTCCCGAGCAACTAGGTTTAGAGATTTATCCTAGATTATAGGGTAAGGTAGTGTTAATAATTCTACAAGTTTTGGGTCTTGCAGTTCGTATTTAAAGTGGTTCAAGCTAATTTCACAGATAATCTAGTTTAACACTTAGTTAATTTCATCTAATTTCTAAAGGATTTGGTCCCGAGTGATTTTTGCCTGAGGTGGTACTCGAGTCTTTGTATGGATTTTTTCAGGACATTACAGCTTGTTCTTTGTACTTCTTGTTTAAGGCATGTAGCTTGGTCTACACTTCCACATGGATGCCCATGATCTTGTCTGCCATATGTTCTGCTGTAATGCTCGTGCCTGGGTGCTTGGACAAAGGGACCAAGTCAAGTGTGTGGCGAGGCACTCGTCCATAGATAATTTAGAACAGTGGTTTCCTATCGAGCGATTCACCATGTTGTTGAATGCAAACTCTGCTTGAGATAAGGCCAAATCCCACTGCTTCAGTTTTTCTCCTGAAATACAGCAAAAGAGGTTTCCCAATGTGTGATTCACAACTTTGGTCTGCCCATCAGTCTGTGGGTGGTAAGCACTGCTGAATTGAAGTCGTGTATCAAATCAAGTCCACAAAGTTCACCAAAAGTGGCTAATGAACTTTGTGTCACGATCAGAAGTTATGGTCTTGGGGACCCCGTGTAGCCGTACGACCTCCTTGAAGAATAGATTCGCCACGTGTGTTGCATCGAGGGTCTTCTTACATGGGATAAAGTGTGCCATCTTGGAGAACCGATCTACCACCACGAACACCGAATTCATACCACGTTGTATTCGTCGGAGACTAAGCATGAAGTCCATTGATAAATCTTCCCAAGGACCATCAGGCACAGGTAACGGGGTGTAGAGGCCCGTATTCTGAGATTGTCCCTTGGAGGTCTGACAAACATGACAATGTTGTACAACTTTTTTCACATCACGTACTAATTGCGGCCAGTAATACCGCTCTTCCACAGGAGCTCGCGTCTTGTCTCGCCCAATTTATCCACCGAGGCCACCTCCATGTAGCTCCTGAATAATCTGCTCCCTCAGAGAACTTTGGGGGATGCACAATCAATTTCCTTTGAAGAGAAAATCGTCCTGATATGAAGGTCACTGGGGTGACCTTCTTGGCACTTCATCCAAGAATCTTTGAAGTCTTCATCCTCGGCATACAGTTCCTTGAGACAGTCGAAGCCGACCACCTTATTTCTCATTGTAACAAGTAGTGATGCACGACGAATAAGTGCATCATCCACCTTGTTCTGCTGTCCTGGTTATGCTTTAGAACGATCGTGAATTTCTGTAAAAATGCAACCCATCTAGCATGCACACGATTCATGTTAGTCTGACTATTAATAAACAGTAATGCTTGATGGTCAGTGTACAGAACAAACTCTCTTTGAATCAGAAAATGTCGCCAATATCGCAACGCCTGAACAACTGCGTACAACTAAAGCTCATAAGTCAACCACTTCTTTCTGGCTTCGCTGAGATTCTCGCTGTAGAAGGCTACCAGCCTGCCTTCCTGTGATAATACTCCTCCAATTCTAACGTATGAAATGTCACACTCAACCTCAAATAATTTATCAAAATTAGGAAGCACCAAGACTGGTGTTGTAGATAAACAATGTTGATCTCATAAAAGCTCTTGTCAGCTTTATCGGTCCATTGGAGCGGTCCTTTTTTCATGTAATCTATTATAGGCGTGACTATGATGTTAAAATCTCACACAAATTGATGATAGAAAGTCGTCAACCCATGAAAACTCCTTACCTCATGAATGTTTGTCGGGATCGGTCATTTCCTAATAGCTCGCACTTTTTCATCATCCACATGAATGCCTGTGGACGTTACAACAAACCCTAGAAACAACAGACTGTCAGTTAAAAAACTACAATTCTTCAAGTTGAGGTACACTTGTTAGTTTGTAGGATCTGTAGCACCTGCCTGAGATGTTTCCTGTGCTCTGCCTCATCCTAGCTATATATCAATATGTCATTAAAATATACTACCACAAATCGGTCAGTAAACAGTTTTAGCACTTGATTCATCAAACGCATAAAAGTACTTGGTGCGTTCGATAGGCCGAATGGCATGACCAGCCACTCATACAACCCTTCTTTGGTCTTGAATGCTGTTTTCCACTCATCATTAGGTTGGATACGAATCTGATGGTACTCGCTCCTTAGATCTAGTTTAGAGAACACCTTGGTCCCTTCTAGCATATCGAGCATGTCGTCCAACCGTGGTATTGAGAACCGATATTTGATGGTAATTTTGTTGATTGCCCGGCTGTCGACACACATGTGCTAGCTTCCATTTTTTTTTTTGCGTTAATAATGCTGGTACGGCACATGGGCTCATGCTCTCTCTCAAGAGACCCTTATGGATCAATTCCTTAACTTGCCCCTCGAAGTATCTCACACTCCTTTGGACTCATCCGATAATGAGGGCGGTTGGGTAGGCTAACCCCAGGGACGAGGTCTATGTGATATTGGATGTCCCTCATGGGGGGCAATCCATTAGGTAAATCCTCAGGCCAGACTTCTTTGAATTCGTTTAGCAACAGTCTTAAACTTGGAGGGATGTTTGAGGGTTCCTCTTCCTCGCCCTTCACTACTACGGCGTATACCTCGCCGGTTTCCTTAGATTCCTCCATGAAATCTCGAATGGTCAAGAGGGAACTTCCCTCCACCTTAGAAGCTTCAGGGTGGGGTGGTTCTCTGGTACCATAGGGGCAAGGATTATTTTTCTACTATCCTTGACGAATACGTAGACATTGTCTCGTCCCCGATGGGTCGCATCATGGTTCGACTACTAGGGTCGACCGAGTAGCATGTGGCAAGCTTCCATGTCGACTACGTCACAAAGTATCTGATCCTTATAAATTTTACCAATTGAAAATGAGATAGTGCATTGTTCAGTTACCTTGGTCTTATTCACCTTTTTTATCCAGCCAATTGAGTACGGGAAATGATATTTCGTCGTTGGTAGTTGTAACTTGTCCACCATCACTCTTGAGACAATGTTCTCGCTACTACCACTGTTTATGATCACATCACAGACCTTTCTGTTGACAGTGAACCGAGTACGAAATATATTGTGCCGCTGTGGATGTAATTCCTTTCGTGGGGTATACAGTAATTGCCTCACAACTAGAAATTCACCACGATCCTTGCCCGTCACTTCATCGCCACCTGTTATTTCTTCAGTGGTTTGTTCATGTTCATTATAGCTATGGCTTTTTTCTGCGGCCTCATCTTCAGTGCCCCCTTCGTTTATAGTCAAGTGTGCTGCGGGACGTTGAGGACAGGTGTTTGATAAGTGGCTTGACTGACCACAGCGGTAACAATTGTTCAACCTTGGCTGAGCATAAGGATTTGGAATCTTACTCAGGCCCGCTGTTGTGGGTGCTGCACGTTGAGGTCTGGATGAGTTGCTCCCCGTATCACGGTTTGCCGTTGTAGGAGGTTGAAGACGTTCTCCTACTGGATCTTTTCCTCGTGCCAGCACTGGATCCTGTGTGGGACCCGCCATGGGGAGTTGAGTTGAAGGATAGGGACGAGGAGGAATTCTTGCAAGTTGTGTTTCTGCCCTACCCGCCAATTGAACTACTTCATCCACGGTCCCGACTGGGTACATCTGAACTCGGTCCTGAATTATCGGTCGCAACCCACCTATAAATCATGCCACCTTTTGTGACTCAGATTCTGACAGATCGTTTCGTGTAACCAACCGTTGGAATTCTTCAGTGTAATTTGTGACGGTTCGATTTTCTTGTCGGTAATTTCGGTATTTCTGGAATAATATCTGCTCATAATTATTGGAGAGAAATCGTGATCGAAGA
Organism: Magnolia officinalis; assembly: GCA_021015155.1. Taxonomy (NCBI): domain Eukaryota; kingdom Viridiplantae; phylum Streptophyta; class Magnoliopsida; order Magnoliales; family Magnoliaceae; genus Magnolia; species Magnolia officinalis. The sequence goes on from JAJHSJ010000015.1 coordinate 50,715,999, forward strand.
AGACATCTCATCCGTGGCCATGATGAGATGGGCGCCTTGTTCTGGCGGGCTCGTGAGAGTTGTAATTGTTTTCACCATACAGAAGCACCAGATTTTAACTTAAATGCTACCAATTTTATCCTGTTATGATCTGGCACATCCATATAATCAAAATATCTCTCTACTTCGGCTAGCCAATTGAGAAAATCTTCTATACGTAATAAACCATTAAAACTAGGAAGTTTAGCCTTACCTTGATAGTCTCTTTCAGCACGATCTAGGTGATCGCCTCCATGAATTGGTCATCGGGCAAAACCCTCATTAAGGTCCTCGTCGCTAGAACTTAAATCATCTGGTGTAACCCTATGGTTTGCCACTAGTAGTGCTCTACGAAAATCGAGGTCGCGTCGTACAATAACCATGGGTGGTAGAGCCACCTTGGGTGGTGGAGTAACCATAGGTGGTGGGGCACCGCCTAGGGCTCGGGGAGGAAGTAGCGCATCCGTAAGACGATCGAGGGTTACCTACAGCCCTTGCTTGGTCAACTGACTCTCCCGGTAGAAAGTTTCCATTCTTTTCGAAAGATAATGAATCCCTGGATCATGTCCACAGGATTTTGATTCATACATTCATTGTTTGCCATCGGCCCGAGGAGAATCCTCACTTTGATACCAATTGACACAGGGATGAATGTGATGAGGATAACTACTCCGAATCCATGGAGCTTCTCTGGACTCCTCACAAAGACTTCTCGAATCCACGAGGAAAGAAAGCAGAAAATAGAAATAAATTCTAAGAAATTTAAAATTGATTAATTGATGACTAAAAACAAGTTCACAACCCTTTAAATAGGGGTACCAAGCAATGAGAAAGATATCAGAATCAAACTACAACTAAAACTCCTAGAAATCGCGACTTACTAGAAATAGTAAACTTACTATTTATAAACGGTCGTGATGTCTACTAGTGCGCAAGGTTTTTGGCCAAAAATAGTGTCCTTTTTGGCTTCACCAAACCATTCCCCTAATTATTCTAAGGTCTTTTCATGTTGGACGTAACTCCTAAAGCCCGACGGATGAAGAGTTATAACCAAACTAAAACATATTATTTATAGTAAAAATGAAATTAAAATAGGGAAATGACGGTCGATCCAGGGGCCTTTCGCAATTCCAGGTGTCGTAACCCGGCGTAGCAAGGTTGGTTGGCTAAAGTAGCTCGTTCTATCCCAAAATCAAATATTTTACGTCAGATAACTCATTCTGGATTGCGAGATATGCCCGATCTAAGGTCCGACGGTCCGGATCATTTCTGTCGTCGACCGGGCCTTTTCTGATCCATCTTGGCCATAAAACTATCCGCGACCTGCTCTACATCAACAGGTGGGCCACACAGCTCAAGCATGTAATAATTCAATACATGTGATCACTTTGAAATTGACATTTCAATGTGTTTTGTTTTTTTCTTGTATTGATGATGATGTATGTAGACTTTGCCTGTTTTTCTCTCCAACGTGTGATGTGAATGAACATACAAGATGTAATGGGTCACAACATGAAGATTGCCTACCACGAAAATTAGGTGATCACATGTTAACTGGGCCACACATGTACGTTGAGCAAACTATCAACTATCCATTGATTTCAATATCATGGTGATGTAGGCCACAAATGCATTCTTAAAACAACTATACCAAAAGAAGCCTGAACAAAAGCAAAAGTAATCCTTCACAACTAGGCCTAGTCCTAGTCCTACATAGGGCATATGACGTAACTAAGCCTTAGACATGTCCAATTTAAAGAGATTCATACCAGCCGGATATGGAGAAATTGTCGTTGGAAGTATTGACTGTAAAACGGTTGTAACTTTTAATCTAGGCATCATCACGAAACACACAACCTATCGATCTTTTATGTAATGGTGCATCCAACTTCAACTAACCTACTATATTGGTCGAAAACGTCCATTTCACAAGAAAATGCACGTCTTCTGTGTCAAAATTGAAATTTTAGGAAAGCTTAATTACTTTTGGTAATTTTCATTTTCATTTTATCTCTCTATTAACTGTTACAGTTTAGGATTTTCATCTTTTTTAAAAGTTGCTTATAATAATACCAAAAATACTCCAGTAAAGTCTTATTGGACATTTTTTTTTTTTTGTCAAATTTAGCTTATTGAAAATTTTTGATATGTGGAGTAATTTCTAAACCAATTATGATCTTGAGTCATTTATATAAGTTATGTGGTTAAGCGATCTTAAAATTATTATTCAATAAAATAATCAAATTTTCTCTCTTTCTGTGGATTCAAGAACTTACCTTGTAGATTCAAGGTCTTGATTATTTGAGGAAAACTGTGATCTTTTTCATTATTATCTCATGCTCTTTCCTATGTGTCATAGACATTGACCAGCCTTATTTGAGTGTAGGTGTTACTCATGGTGTGGCCCATCTCTGGCGCAACTTGGATGTCATCCAAAAGACATGAGAAAGACAGGGCTGTGTTAGTGATTAATTTGTTTTCAAATGATCACTTCCACATGTTCTCTTCCCTGCATTTACTTGTGCGTGCGTGTAGGATGTGTCAAAGACAGCATCATGAAGATTATTAAAAAAAAAAAAAAGAAAAAAAAAAAGCAGAAAAAAAAAAGACAGCATCATGAAGATTGCCTGCTGCGAAACTCAGGCTGATTCATTTATTAGGTTGGTCATGTGTAACTTGAGTCAAACAATCAGCTGTCCATTGATTTTGACGTTGTGCCCACCTATTTTGACCAGCTTGAATTTCACCTCAGCCAATCTTCATGGTGGGGCCCACCAATTGCTAAGTTGGGGTCAAATGATGAAGGATTAAAGCATATAGTCCATTCTAAAAGAAAATTTAAAAAAAAATAAAAATTGCACTTCGTATGTCCTCCGTCTATAGCAATGTCTCATAGTGTGTTTGGATCATTGAAACAAAACCCAGATTCAACCGTTATGGTTTTTTAAAATAAACAACGGAAAATGCAGTCAAAGACCAACGTTTATATTTAGTTACAATTATCTACCTATTGATCATCTAGTTACACTTATACTAAGAGAATTTTATATCACTTTCTTTTATACAATTGATCAAAGGAAATCAAAATAAGATACTTCATTTAAAAAGATTAAAATAGCCTTTTTTTTTTTTTTTCTTCAAATCTATGTTGCAAAAGCAATTGCGTATATTACTCGGCATTGTCGTAGTGCGGCTGACTATTCGATGTTGTGGATGGATGACTTTGAGTGGATCATATGCACCTGGTCAATTAATTGGTGAGCCACCCTATCTTTCTTAAGCCTTGATCCCAAATATCATGCTAATCCAAAACTCGTGTGGGCCTCACTATAAGAAACAATGTACGTAAAATCTACTTAAAACTTTATATTCACATGGTGTGGTCCACTTGATTTTCACAATAGCATGATTTTGGAGAGTAGTTTCGGTTTGATGAGAAAAGTCATATAATGGTTTTGATGGCATATATAAACCACAATGCTCCCATACACAATTAATGGCAAGTGTCCCATTTATATGATGGCAACTTTTGATTTCTTCTGGGGCTGGACAGAAGATAAAAAGAATTTCCATTGGATTCGTTGCAGCAGAATTGCTTCCCCAACTGCGGAAGGTGGGCTGGGAATCAAACGCTTAAAGGATGTTGTGGCGGCCCTGAGGTTGAAAAGAGCCTGGACCATCTTCTTCGACTATGGCAGTAGCCTCTGGGCCAAATTCATGAGGTCTAAGTATGCGATTGATGGCTTCCAAGTTCCCTCCATCCAACGACAGTCCGACTCACCTGCATGGAAGAAAATGAGCAACCTAGTGCACCTTACGGACCACTCTCGGCTTCTTGTGGGAAATGGTATCAACAATTTCCAGGGCGTCAACTGGTCGGGCCTTGGTCTTCTTTCAAGATGGAATACAGGGAGCATCCCCCCTCAATCTCAAAATCCGCAGATTAGGGAGTTCATTGGGCCAAAGGGCCCTTTAAACAATGTCCCCTTCCTAGCCTCCCTTCCTCCCTTGGTTCGTCAACATGTGATTGCAGAAGGGATTACTCTGAACCATCATGATGATCGTATAATTTGGACTGAGGAGAAGACAGGCCAGTTCACGGTCAAATCGGCATGACAACTCATCCGCGCCCGAGGCCTGTCCTGTAGTTGGGTCACGTGGGTGTGGTACTCTTTCCTCCCTCCCAAGATCGGGACATTCGTCTTGAAGACTCTGAACAAGGCCGTCCTAGTAGACATCAACTTTAAAAGAAAGGGAGTTCACTTGGCCTCCGCCTGCGTTTGCTGCGCACAGTGGGGCCAAACGGAGGAATCCATTGACCATCTGTTCATTTCAGGGGAGCTTGCCACTGCAGTTTGGGCCCATTTCTCCTCCATTCTGTTAGTGGACCTCCTCCCCAACCAATCAACGTCGACCAGAGCCTCCCAATGGTGGGTTGTAGCTAGCCGAAGCTCTTTTTTGGGTGTCCTTAGGGGACTGACCCTTGCCCTCATCCTCTAGGAAATTTTGAAGTGTAGAAACACCATTCAGTTTGAGGGGATCCATTCCAGCACCGTGGAGGCTATTCATCAGGTTCAGACCTGGCTGTTCCACCTGACAACAGTTTTTTCGCTTCCGCTGTGCAAAAACCTGTAGAGAGGCCTTAGTGGACCTCCATCTCCCTCAGCTTGTGAGGCCCATTCACTTGATCTCCTTTGTGAGATGGTTTCCCCCTATCCCTGGCCGTGTAAAACTGAATGTTGACGGTTCATCCAGAGGTAATCCAGGCCCATCGGGTGGTGGTGGTGTCTGCCGCGATGACAAAGGTCACTTCAAGTTCGTCTTCACTAAGGGCTACGGTCGGGGCTCCAGTTTCCTAGCGGAGGTGAAGGCTGTCGTGGATGGCCTATCAATCTGTTTCGATAAAGGCTTCAGATTCATCGATGTGGAAAGTGACTCCAGTACAGTAGCTGATTTGTTCTCCATCATGGGGGATGCGCCATGGCGGGTGTTTTATCTGAAGAAGAAGTTTGAATCTTTTCGTGCTAGTGGATTGGTGTCCATTAAACATATCCCGAGAGAAGCCAACTGGGTTGCTGATAGCCTGGCCCGCTGGGCCAGCGCCAACCAACAATGCATCTCCTTCGAGCACCCCTCGCAAATCCCCTTCCTATCGCGCGGTGAGCTGGTTCTGGACAGATCTGGTATGGGTGGGGTGCGGGTCTCCTAATTTCCTTTTTGTGTTTTGTGTAGTTCCTTACGATAGGTTGGCCGATTTTTTTTTGTGTCGGGCCTCCCCGAATGTGCAGTTTTTATCCTGAGTGTCAGGATCCTTTTGTTAGCCTGTCCTCCCATATCTGTATAGCTTTGTGCCATCTCAATGAAATCCAGGGGGACCCGATCCCCTTTTGTTTGGGAAAAAAAAACTTTTGGTTTCCAAGGTAAATTAAAGTGATCGGGACAGCAAATATGATAGATGGCATGGATCTCATATGCATGTTCTCCTCTTATGTTGGCTCATCTTCTTTATGTTCCATTTAGATGGAATGACTCAATGAAATTAGGTCGATACTTCCACATATTATGGATAATCATAATGTAAGATACATGTCTATTTTTTCCCGAGTGGTTGTAGGCTTTCCACCTAGCTATAACAACTTGTAGTCAGGCCAGTGACAGTTCATTGTTTTGCCCAGGAAGATCTAGATCATTTCACAACACTTATTTTTAGGCTGCCCAAACTCTTTGGGGCCAACATGTGGTATTGGTGAAATCCACGATGGCAATTAGATGATTACCCTTATTTTCACTCTACAAATGAAACATCAATGCCTACCAATAAAATAAAATAAAATAAAATAAAATAAAATAAAGAAGATGGGTGATATGACATCTATGGAAACATTGTAAAAATGTGATTTAAACACAAGCTCATGTGTCGTGGACTGCATAAGTTTTGGACCAGGTTGACTTTTTAATATTCCTTGGTCAGTCACACCTGATGAACAAGAAATATAGACACCATGGTGGCTCCATACACAAATCTATGGTTGATGTCCCATCCCCATTGCTCCCCATGGTATGAGCTACCTAAGTCATCAATCTGGCTAATTGATCAATGATTTAAATTTATCTAAGAGATAAATATTGTGAGCGGGCATACTAGTGGGCCCCGCTGAAGTCATGATCAGACTAAAATTCATGTGGGCCAAGTATGCTTGAACTGTGATACACGCACAATCTCCTATGGGCTTAGAATGCTAAAATCGTGTGGAGCCTAGAAGGGGAGGAGCTGTGATTGGATTCAAACTCCTTTCCTTTAGAACTACTTAAACATGACTGGGTCCCCAAAACTACGTATGTTTAGAAGCCATTTTCTCATCCACGTGCTTTAAAGGATGTAAGATGTAGAAGACTCCAGCAAGGCCATGAAAATGGCTTTCCAATCAAGTACAATTTTTGTTTATCTTATTTAATCACCATATTCAATGCATAATGCAATTTTCTTTAATTCCACAATTAAGTTTACATTTGGTATCAGAGTGGTCTATGCATTGGCTATAATGGATCACTTTATGAGTCTATTTGTAGACCATTTCAGGCCGGATCTGGATTCTTGCTTCTTGGACCAAATCAGGTTAGATCTAGGAGATATTGCTTATTGTAGGGATGATGGATTTTGGTTGGCAACAACATCTTTCACCGAAATCCATAAAGATCGACAATAGCACCGTCAGAACCCTACCAACATCGTCGGATTCCGGTGGACTTCCGATCAGCCTTGGAAGTTACAAATGACAGCCTGGGACCCATGTTATTGATGGGTTTTTTGACTCGTCGTCGACCGGTCGTGAGTCTCGCTCGACCGGTCGAAGGCTGTGGTTGACCAGTCGTGGAAGACGAGTCGTGGCACGACTCAAAGTCCAACGACTAGGAACTATTTTTCTCCGGGGTGCTCGACCGGTCATAGGTGGCTCTTGACTGGTCGTGTACTTGGTTCGACCAGTCGAGGTTACGCAGATTTGTTCCGTGATTTTGCATGAATTTCGTGTCGCAAGTCCTTTCATAACCGGGATGCGGAAGGGAGTTTCCTAAAACTATAAATAGGAGTTCCTAGGGCTTTCTAGGTACAACAAGAGGGTTTTCTAAAGCTTTACAAGGGATTTGCTAAAGGGTTTAGGGCTATCAAAGGTGAGAGAGAGAGAGAGGAAGAGAGAGAGGAAGCTTATAGAAGGGAGGTTCTGCTCGTGGAGGTTATCTACTGTGCAATTTATATCTCAGCGCTTCTATGTCCTCGTAATCGGTTAGATCTCTCCGTTTTCTCTATTTCTCTTATTGTTTATCCACTCCTGCGTGAGTGAAGAAGTTGTAACGTTCTACTTCATAGTGGATTGTTGATCTGGACGAGGTCGCGTGGTTTTTACCTCTTTGAGGGTTTTCCACGTAAAAATCTCTTGTGTGGTGTGTGATTGATGCATTGATTGTTTTCATTGCTTTATTATCCATAATTCTGGTTTGTTCTGGAGGGCTAGATCCTAAGGTTTTGTGCAAGGCCCCCAACAGAGTGGTATCAAAGCTAAGTTCATTGAACGGGTTGGATCGGTTTTGAATTATGGAAGGTGTCTCATCAAGGATGATCAGCCTCAATGGTTCTAACTGGACCATATGGAAGGCTAAGATAAAGGACTTGCTTTATTGTAAGGACCTATATTCTCCAATTTTAGGCATATCAACAAAATCCAAGGATATGACTGATGATGATTGAAAGAAGATGGATTGAAAGGCGGTAGGGTTTGTTAGATAATGGTTGAATGATTCTTTGTTTCATCATGTGTCTATGGAAACCTCAGCCGCTAGCCTATGGTTGAAATTAGAAGGGTTGTATGAGAGGAAGACAGCCGGTAATAAAATTTTTCTGATAAGGCGACTTGTGAATCTCAAGTTCAAGGATGGTAGTTCTGTAGCCGAGCACATGAATGAGGTCAGCAATATAGTGAACCAACTCTCCTCAATGAAGATGGTCCTAGATGATGAATTGCAGGCTTTACTTTTGTTTAGTTCATTGCCTGACAGTTGGAAAACATTGGTGGTATCTTTAAGAACTTCACGCCAGACAGAAAGATATCCATGGAACAGGTAACTAGCTGTCTCTTCAATGAAGAGATAAGGAGGAAGTCTCAGGGGTCTACTCAGCAAGAGACCCTTGTGACACAGGAACGGGGGAGAGGAAAGAATAGGAAGGGCGGGAAGGCCCGAGATAAATCAAGAGGCAAGTTGAGTAACAGAAAAGATGTTGATTGCTGGAATTGTGGCAAGAAGGGCCACTACAGGCATGAATGTCGTGGTAAGAAGAACGATAAGAAAGGAAAAAGGGAAGGAAGATGAATCAGATTCCACTGCGGTCGCTTTAGATGACGATGTTGTAGTTATTCTTTCTGCAGATCATGATATATGACTCACGGCTATGAGTCAGGACACCGACTGGGTGATAGATTCGGGAGCTTCTTTTCATGCGACTCCACACATAGACTTCTTCACAAGCTACAAGTCAGGTGACTATGAGACTGCGAAGATGAAAAATTCTGACGTATCAAAAATCGTGGGAGTCGGTGATATATGTGTGAAGACCGATGTGGGCTGCACATTGGTTCTTAGGGATGTGAGACATATCCCAGACCTTCGCCTCAACTTGATGTCGATGGGAAGGTTGGATGATGATGGCTATGAAAACCGGTTTGCTGGTGGGCGCTGGAAGTTCATCAAGGGTTCGTTGATAGTGGCCAGAGGAAAGAAGTGTTGCACCCTTTACAAGGCAAGTGTCAGTATGTGCAAGGGTGGGTTGAACATAGTAGAAGATTCAGCTATTGACATGTGGCACAGGCGTCAAGGCCACATGAATGAAAAAGGGCTTCAGCTACTAGCAAGGAAGCGGCTCCTTCCAGACATGACAGGTACACCTCTTAAAACCTGTCTTGATTGCTTATCAGAGAAACAGCATAGAGTTTCATTCGTTAAAACTGCTTCTCATGTTAATAAAGTACATGCATTAGATTTGGTTTATTCTGATGTTTGTGGTCCTATGATGACAAAAACCTTGGGTGGGGCATTGTATTTTGTTACTTTTATAGATGATGCATCTATGAGAGTTTGGGTTTATGCTTTGAAATTCAAAGATGAGGTCTTTGGTGTGTTTAAATTGTTTCATGCTATGGTCGAGAGAGAGACAGGTAAATCATTGAAGTGCATTCACACTGACAATGGTGGTGAATACATCGACGACTTTGATGAGTACTGCACGTCCCTGGGTATACGGCATGAACAGACGGTTCCCAAGACCCCCCAGCACAATGGTGTAGCTGAGCGAATGAATCGCACCATTGTAGAGAGAATCAGATGCATGTTATCCCATGCGAAATTGTCCAAGACGTTTTGGGGAGAAGCAATGCACACAACAGTGTATTTGATAAACAGATCTCCATCAGCCCCATTGAATGGAGAAGTACCTGAGAAAGTGTGGACTGGACATGATCCATCATACAGTCATCTCAGGGTGTTTGGATGCAGGGCATCTATTCATGTACCAAAGGATGAGAGGTCCAAACTCGATATAAAGATCAGGCAGTGTGTGTTCTTAGGGTACGGTGATGAAAAGTTCGGTTACAGGTTATGCGATCCGACCAAGAAGAAACTCGTCAGGAGCAGAGTTGTGGTTTTCTTTGAAGATCAGTGTATAGAAGACATTGGTAAGCTAGAGAAGAACCAGCCTAGTTCAGGGGAGCTAGAGGAAATGGATCCGATTACTCCTCCCGTGGTGCCTGATGACGGGGGAGTACAGCAAGGTGCAGAGGACGAGGGAGTTCCTTCAGAGGATGGACCAGGGGAGCAGCCCTCACTTGATCCACCTATTGAGCCACAGGTGAGGAGGTCATCTAGGGACAGACAGCCGTCCAAGAGGTACTCGCCACATGAGTACATTATGCTGACTGATGGGGGAGAGCCAGAAGATTATTCTGAGGCCCTAGCCGACAGCATAAGGGGGAGTGGTTGAAAGCTATGCAAGAGGAGATGAAATCCTTCCATAAGAACCACACCTATGATATGGTAAAATTGCCTAAGGGCAAGAAAGCTTTGAGCAACAAGTGAGTGTTCAGAAAGAAGATTGAGCAGACGAATTCACAGACAAGGTTCAAGGCCAGACTTGTGGTGAAAGGGTTTAGTCAGAGGAAAGGCATAGACTTCGAAGAGATATTCTCACCAGTGGTGAAGATGACATCTATACGGGTGTTGCTTGGGTTGGCAGCTATCATGGATATAAAGATAGAGCAATTAGATGCTAAAACTGCCTTTCTCCATGGTGACCTAGAAGAAAAGATCTATATGCACCAACCAGAGGGGTTCAAAGTCTAGGACAAAGAGCATATAGTGTGTAGGCTGAGGAAGAGCTTGTATGGTCTGAAACAAGCTCCACGACAATGGTACAAGAAGTTCGACTCGTTTATGTTGAAACATGGGTATGACAGAACGGAGTCGGACCACTGTGTGTTCATGAGCAAGTTCTCAGATGGTGATTTCTTAGTTCTGCTATTATACGTTGATGACATGCTCATCATGGGAAAAGACATCAAGAAGATCGATAGGCTGAAACAAGAGTTGGGCAAGTCTTTTGCGATGAAAGACTTGGGCCCGGCTAGACAGATCCTAGGAATGGAGATAACCCGTGACAGGAGTAGCAGGAAGCTTTGGCTGTCACAAAAGCGGTATATTGAGAAAGTCCTAGAGCGGTTCAATATGAATGCAGCGAAGCCAGTCAGTACTCCACTAGATGGTCACTTCAAATTGAGCGACAGGAAGTGTCCCAAGACGAAGGCAGAAGTGGGAGAGATGTAGAAGATACCTTATGCTTCAGCTGTACGAAGTTTGATGTATGCTATGGTGTGTACACGCCCATACATGGCATATGTGGTTGGTGTTGTCAGCCAGTATCTTGCCAATCCTAACAAAGAACATTGGATAGCGGTTAAGTGGATACTGCGGTATCTAAAAGGCTCATTCAGGTTGAGCCTATGCTATGGTGACGGTAAACCTGTGTTAGAGGGCTACACAGATGTAGATATGGCAGGTGACATAGATTCCAAGAAGTCTACATCGGGGTTCATGTTCACGTTTGTAGGGGGAGCGGTTTCTTGGCAGAGCAAGCTACAGAAGGTCGTAGCATTGTCGACGACAGAGGCTGAATACATTGCAGTCAAGAGGCATGTAAAGAGATGCTTTGGATGAAGAGGTTCCTATAGGAACTTAGCCTGAAATAGGAGAAGCACGTGGTCTATTGCGATAGTCAGAGTGCTATACACTTGAGCAAGAATCCAAGTCAGCATTCCAAGTCAAAGCACATAGAGATACGGTATCACTGGTTCAGGGATACTCTGGAACAGAAGGTGTTACAGCTTGAGAAGGTCCACATGGACGATAATGGGTCAGACATGATGACTAAGGCTTTACTCAAGGGCAAGTTTGAGGTTTGTAGAAACCTGACTGGCTTGAAGAAGGTGGATCCCTCCTGGGTCAAAAAGGGGGAGATTTGATGGGTTTTTTGACCCGTCGTCGACCGGTCGTGAGTTTCGCTCGACCGGTCGAAGGTTGTGGTCGACCAGTCGTGGAAGACGAGTCGTGGCATGACTCAAGTCCAGCGACTGGGGACTATTTTTCTCTGAGGTGCTCGACCGGTCGTGGGAGGTGCTCGATCGGTCGTAGGTGGCTCTCGACCGGTCGTGGACTCGGTTCGACCAGTCAAAGTTACGCAGATTCGTTCCGCGATTTTGCGCAGATTTCGTGTCACAAGTCATTTTGCAACTGGGATGCGGAAGGGAGTTTCTTAAAACTATAAATAGGAGTTCCTAGGGTTTTCTAGGTACAACAAGAGGGTTTTCTAAAGCTTTACAAGAGATTTGCTAAAGGGTTTAGGGCTATCAAAGATGAGAGAGACAGAGAGGAAGCTTATAGAAGGGAGGTTCTGCTCGTGGAGGTTATCTACTATGCAATCTATATCTCAGCGCTTCTATGTCCTCGTAATTGGTTAGATCTCTCCGTTTTCTCTATTTTTCTTATTGTTTATCCACTCCTGCGTGAGTGAAGAAGTTTGTAACGTTCTACTTCATAGTGGATTGTTGATCTGGACGAGGTCCCGTGGTTTTTACCTCTTTGAAGGTTTTCCATGTAAAAATCTCTCGTGTGGTGTGTGATTGATGCATTGATTGTTTCCATTGCTTTATTATCCATAATTCTGGTTTGTTCTGGAGGGTTAGATCCTAAGATTTTGTGCAAGGCCCCCAACAATTATGCCTTTTTTGCTCCCTTTCCCCTCGTTAAAGATCTCGTTCTTTTTGGGATGGTGAAGAATTCACTTGTGGTTGTGGTGGATGCCTCTTTTTTGTTTTCTTCTTCAACTCCTATGGCTATTGTGGCAATGGTGAGAGTTGCCATCATCGTTGGTATAAAGTTTTTTTTTTTATTTTTTTTTTTAATTGACATGATTTATAGGCTTTTATCCTTTGATTTGGACCCTTTATTCAGCTTACAATGAGTGTACAATCTGATTCATTTATTAGATAAATTATTCATGTTAGGTGGGCCTTTTAAATGGTTATTTAAAACAATTGAAATTGCACTTAATGACCATATGAATTTCATATTATGTGTGAAAGTGGGTCGGTAAGTCCGGCCAGGCCCAATCTAATTTTAACTCCTATGGGCGGCTAAGCATGTAAGTTTGTGGGCGGAGCTTGGATTTGGATAAACCTAGTCAACAGGACATGGGCCTGGGATTGGGTATTTAGTTCATGGATCGGCCTAGATATATCCTTTCCAGCTCAGCCCAGCCCATTTCACCCCTTTTGCGCAAGTTTTCGATGCAGCCGTTCATCAGGCTCCCTGGCTAATTAACCTACGGCTCTACATTGTGACAGCATCGTGGATGCTTAAATCAATGGCTCTGATTTATTAGTCATTGGCCGCATTTACAATCATAGTGACAAGAATCTACCACCAGCTCCTTGCCCGGTGGTAGACTCACAAGAGTTTCAACACACGGTCAAGGGTTTCGAGTACCAAAGGTGGTGAAAATAATCTTAGAATTTTAATATAATGGCAGGAATGAATTTGTTTCAATTTCTGAATACTGGTTATGTTAAAATCGAGATAATTACGGGATAAATTTGTGAATTTTTTTTTTAAAAAAACAAAAAAACAGCCGAGATGTTGAAGATGTCGCGATATTCTCGCCATAATATCATTTGATGAATTCTTGAGTTTCTTTTTGAACTATTGATGTGCAGTAATTCATCAATGCCGCAGTTAATATAGTTTGATAGTCCATGATTTGTAAGCTATGATCCATCCATGCGGTTGCTCACCAGATCAACGGTTCTGATCATCATAGACATTTCGTTTTTACAGTGGAGATTATACAATATGCTGTGCTCTCATAGCAGTGTAAGTTATATAGTACCCGTAGTTGCATTGAGACACTTGAACAACCTATACAGTCGGTCTAATTTAACTGTCCATTTATGTGCAGTACATTAAGCTGACTACCAAGTAAAAAAATCACACCAATCAAGTAATTTTAAGCATATGATAAATGGCCCATAAAATGGACAGTTAATATCATTTATAAAAAAGTGAGTCCGATCAATGACCTTAATCATCTCTTTTCATGGGACTTATTATGGCTGGCTTGTGGTACCAAAGAGTCGATTCTAACCAATGAACATCCCATCTATGGCTTAAAAAATGAATGGCTATACACGTTCTACCTAATAGCTATTTCACATTCATTGATTGGACTGTCCAATTGTCTAGATACTCTCCCTACATCACCCAAATCAACCGTTATATTGACTACGTTGTGGAAGAATATCTGGTACCTAAGACTGACGGCTGCCGTCATATTGCAATGTGGCTCTATATAGGACTCAAAAAGTACTTATGTCAACCTGGTGTGTAGAACTGATGGCTATGGTTAAACTGCATCGTGGCTCTACATGGGATACAAAAAAACACTACTTATCTTATGTATGACTTTAAATGCATGAGGTTATGTTAGTGAGGAGCGGATTAGGTGTGCCCTAGCCTCACCCAACATGGTGGGGCCCTTGCCGATGTATGTATTCTACATCCGTGTATGTATTCTACATCGGTGCCGTCCATCAGTTTTATCCAATCATTTTAGGGCATGAGCTGAAAAATGAAGTAGATCCAAAACTCAGGTGGACCATATTATAGGAAACAATGGTGATTGAATTCTCTACCATTAAAAACTTCCCAAGGCCCACCTTAATGTTTCCATAATATTTATTTTCCATCCAACCTGTTGATAAGGTCACATAAACATAGACGAAGGGAAAACACAAATATCAGCTTGATCATGAACTTTTGTGTCTCATTAATGGACAATCACCACACTATCCTATGCTATGGTCCACCTGAGAATTGGATCTGCTTCATTTTTGGGGTCATGCCCTAAAATAATCTGAAAAAATGAATGGGCCCCACGGTAAGGGCCGCACCTAATCCGCTTCCATATTAGGGATGATAGCTCATTGGTTAGTAGCTTGTATGAGGCCAATTGCCCATAGTCATTAGGTAAAAGTTTATTGATCGGTTGATTATGATCATCTAGTGTGGTTATTTTTGTATCATAAATCACAATCCATATATAAGGTGGGGATTGACTTCATGAAGGGTCATGATTAATCAATTATTGTGCCATGTGTATATTTTTGGATTGTAGTTCTTGGTATAGTTTGTATGTTTTAATAAGCTCGAATAGGAGGACCTGCAACATATAGTCTAGGACCTTCACACAAAGTTGAAGATGAATGGCTCATGTTCATCGGTCCGCCTGACCAGAATGGGAGTAAAAAGATCTTACTACCCCTATGTTTTGGCGGCTCCTAGAATAAGATCAATACCATAGATCATGAAGATATAGGCAAAATGACTAAATGTGTATAGTTACTCATCTTCATTTTCCTTCGAAGAACTCCTTTTAGATCCATTGACTAAGAGATGCCTTTCATTTTTATAAGGGAGAGATCAGGAGTGTATGGATGAGATTGGATTATCTTATCCTAGATCTCTCATTCTCTCAATTATATCTACAATTGAATTCAATTTCGAATTTAGAATTCAAAGTCATTGCCCAAGAATTGTCTCACATGCTCATTTAAGCCAATCATTTTTTTTAAATAAAAAGTTTTGATGGCTTTTTCTTTTTCTAAAAAAAATACATTTATTTATTATTCTTAAATAATCCTTTATGTTTTTTAAATTAAAAACATATTCTTATTGTTTGAGTTTGGTTTGGTTTGTACGAGCTTGAGCTTGGTTTGGTTTGGTCCAAATATTCTAGCCGAGTTGAGCAGAACCAAACCAAACCGAGCCAAGTTCGAACATGAAATACTTTGTGTGGTCTACCGTAATGCCTATTCACAATTCAAACCACAGCTGATAATGTACACACAGACGCGGGTGAAGGTAATTGACCATGATGATTTCAATGACAATTGTTTACTGATCAATGTTTAATGTGGTATGGACCACCATGATATTTGGATCTACTTCATTTTTTGGCCTATGCCATAAAATGAGCTACAAAAAAATAGATGGGTGGCATAGATATGCATCACATACATTGAGGTGGGTCCCACCATAGGAAAACCAGTATTGAACGGATACTTTCATCCCCTAACAAGTTGGATCCTTTGTTGTACTCCAGGGGTTTGAATCTTCTTTACTTTTGGTCTTATACCATAAATGAGCTGAAAGTTTTAATGGATAACTTGATAAAACATATATACAATGATAAGGCTCACAAAACTTTGACACCAGCGACATACATGGCGGGTGTTGAGGTTGAAAGTGTCTTGGCTTGTCAATTAGCGTATGTGTTGAGTCAGTTAGACTACAGAGCCTGATAGGAAGATTAATTCAAGCGTCTGCCTCAACCGGATGTGTGCAAGCTCGTCACAGGTAAATCTAAGCCTCACATCCCTTGTCCCAAATCACCAGGTAAGCTAAAACCCTTAAAATAAACTAGAACATCTTAGGATTTTTAGGGTAAGAAAACGTTTTCAAAAATACGAAAATTATCTAAGTTTTCATGCCCTGTCAATTTTATCGATGCACATCTCGATATGATCGACCTGCACTATCGAGTCATCGACGCTTCATCGATACCATCGAAAAGAGAACCAAATATGTCCAGCAACCTCACAACATATCTGGACGAATTATCGATGTATCGATAGACCTATCGATATCATCGATATTCAAATCTCGAGTCTATCGAAGTCGACTCGATCTTATCGACAGGCAGATTTCCGGCGCCCCTGTTTTTCTTAAAGAATATCATATATGCTTCGATATATCAAAGCCTCCACGATACCATCAAAATTCAAACCTCGATGATATCGGAAGGCCCTCGATGATATCAGTCGTGGGCGCGAAGTTCTCTAGCAACATATTTCAGGGTGTTTTAACTATGATCGGGGGTCCCTCGATAGAATCGATGTTCAAATATCGATGATATCGATGCCGTATCGATTGCATCGAATATGAACATAAACTGTCCAGCCAGCTTAATAAAAAATCCTTTTGATTTTTTGATGCATCACACACAGCTATCGATATCATCGACATTCAAATTCCGATGATCATAAAGGTCCCTCGATCACTCATGAAAACCTGAAATATTTAAATTCAAGTCTCTCCTGTTTTTCAAGTGTCGATGGATCGAACCTCTCATCGATGGAATTGGAATTCGAAATCCAATGACATCGATAATTGTTTCGATTCATCGACCAGCTGGCAAAAGGTTTTAAAAGCGTATGATATTGAGTTCGAGTCATCGAGCGGACCATCGATGCTAGTATATGCTCGATGATATCGAACTCTGTCGTAAATGTGACCGTCTTATATCCATTGGAACCTTTTGCCTATATAAAGAGGACTTGTCTATTGTTGCTGTGAGAGAAAGAAGAGAGAGATTTTGTGTGTTTAACCTTAGATCTTATACCCAAAGCCCTTTCTCTCAAGGAAGTTCATCCTCCAATCCAACCTCACCATTGATATTCAATAGAGTGGATTGAGGAATGAACTTACGCATTCAAGGATCCTCCAGCTACCACCTTAATGGCAAATCATTAAGCTGGGATGCCTTGAATGCTTAGATGATTGAAATCGCTCTATCTTCCTTATAGAAAAATCTTTTGAGAGTAGGATTTCATCATAACCTTGACCCAACCCATCGCCATGAATTGGTACATCTTTTGAGTTGCGGATCAGGAGATTGAAGACTCTTCATCAACAAAGGAGGAGATTTTCGTCAATGTGCTTAATGAGACTCATCCACTTATCTGTAAGTATCTAGTGTCCAGAGGACACTTGTGAGCATTCCTTTGTAGGATTGGGTCTTAGGTGTTTCTCACCCCTTGAAGCCCTCATAGGAGACCTCCTGCGGGAGTGTATGTGGTGGGTGCATTGTGTGGACCCTTGCTCTGTGGAGAGCATAAACATCTTGTTGAAGGTGAACCGGTCAAAACCTTAGGTTTGAGGTCAACCGCTGTAAAACCCCGGGTTTGAGGTGAACCATGTAGAAACCTCCGGTAGGGTCTTATGGAAGATCCTTGGCCAGTGTACCTAAAGGTAGGTGCGTTGTGTGGACCATTGCTCTGTGGAGAGCATAAACATCTGGTTGAAGGTGAACCAGTCAAAACCTTAGGTTTGAGGTCAACCACCGTGAAACCTCTGGTAGGTTCTTTTGGAAGATCCTTGGTCAGTGTGCCTAAAAGTGGGTGTGTTGTGTTGATCCTTTCTCGTGAGAGCATAAACAGTTAGCCTTAGTGTAGGTTGTAAAGGTTGAAGGAGAACCTGATTTAAAACCTTAGGTTTGAGGTGGACCGCTGTGAAACCTCCTTAGTGAAATCCAGCTCACTCAAGGGTTGAGTGTGTTTACCGGGAGTGGAGTAGACTGATTGTCGAACCATTATAAAAATGACTGTGTTTGAGATTGTTATTTTTCTGAATGTGTGATTTACTTTAATACTTTCATATCTGAATATTTGAGATCACACCGCACACACATACACAGTCATATCCATCTTAAACTAGCTTACATACTATTCACTTATTAAATAGTTTGTGATAGGATCCTCTACCTGGCTTGGAAGCCAGTAGAGTTATTTTTAAGTAATCCTAATATGAGCCTGTTGTTAGGATTAATGCAATAGGATTTTAAATAAACCATAAAAACTTTAAAAAGTCCTATTCACCCCCCTCTAGGACATATTGGCATATTTCTACTTCAACGAAAGAGGTCTTCACCGCTATTTCAATTGGAATCAGTGCCGGTCTCTCTTTAAGGGCTTCACCACCTAGAGAGTGATCTTGACTGAAGTTTGAAATATGGCCAATGGAGAAGGTTCATCAGTCACTAGGCCTCCAGTATTTGATGGCTCAAATTATGGATACTGGAAGGCTATGATGCATTACTTTCTGAGATCTTTAGACCATGATGGTTGGGATATAGTTGAAAGCGGATACGTGCCACTAATTGAACAAATTGTACTTGACAGTGGCACAACCAGCACAAAATCCAAATCCAAAGAAAAGTGGACGGCGTTCGATAAAGAAAAACAGACTGCTGAAGCAAAAACTATGAACGTCATCTACTATGCTGTGTCCCAGGATATATTCAATCAGATAAGTATGTGTGAGACATCCAAGGAAGCATGGGATTTACTGGAAACAACCTATGAAGACATAAGTACTGTGAAGAGGTCCAAACTGCAACTATTGACCTCACAGTTCGAAAGTCTCAGAATGGAAGAGCCTGAGACTTTTATGGAGTTATTTACAAAGTTAAATATCATTTGCAAATCCATGGGTGGATTGGGAGAAAAAGTTCCGGTACAAAAAATCTGTAGAAAAATTGTAAGATCCCTACCTGAACGATTTAATCCCAAAGAAACAACAATTGAAGAGTGTAGAAACATAGATGAAATGAAAGTAGAAGAACTGGTAGGTTCCCTACAAACTTTTGAACTACACTTCAAACAAACCCAAAAATCCAAAACAACTGTCCTAAAAACTTCTTAGAAAACAATACATGAGGACAGTGAAAGCGAAAAGGAAGATGAAGATGAGGAAGTGGCTTTGCTGGCACAACGATTCAGGAAGTTCTTTCAGAAAAATCGTGGTCGGCTTTCTAGAGGAAGAAAGGTGAACAACAAACCTTCTACAGAAAAATTTGGTAAAAGGACTAAAGAACCACAATGCTATGCCTGTCAGGAGTATGGACACCTGTCAACCAAATGCCCAAACAAAAAAACCAAGGGCAAGGCAATGGCTACCACGTGGGATGATACTGAAGAGTCAAATTCAGAATCTAGTGACTCAGAAAGAGATGGAGATAAGAAATCATTGAAAATTCTTATGATCTCCACTGCTATAATCATCCCCACTGAATTTGAAAATGATAAAGAACAGTAAGCCACTGAATCATTTCTATCTGATAATGAGAAAATTGGAGAAGAAGAAGAAGAAGAAAAGGATAAACTACAAGATGCCTACAATCAACTGTATATCCATAGCATTAAAGTGGTTAAAAGACTTGGAGTATCTGAGAACAAAATGAAATTGCAGCAAAAAGATTTGGATAAAATTCTAGAAATTAATTGTAATATCCTAGATTTTCACTGTTTTGGATTTCTAAAAATTCTTAAATTTTTTTTTTATGTAATTAACTTATATTATCACTTACTGACCATTGACACTCAATGCTAGCTTATACATGGGTGATTGTAATGTCCCGTCCAACCAACATAGTGTCCTTTGGCGTCCACGTAGGATTTGCTGCAGGAGCATTCGTTTAAACTACTCGTGGTGAGGTACCGTAAGTAAAATTAATCTAGGATTAACCCAACTGAGTAGACCAGACGGGTCATGATAGGGCCGCCAACCCTTATGGCCGGATACACTTAGCATCAGCCCGTACGGGCTATACCGCGACGCAGGAAGGTCGAAAAATTATAAAAATTTAGGGAACCATAGATCTCACTGGGCTTGTGGTCCATCACGGACCACGGACTCATTGGACACCCAGAAGTAATTATTCGAGCCGTTCCAACAGCACTGGTCAACCCACCCAAGGCCAGAGTTAAAATCTGGTACTGGTAAATGAAATTAAGACTCTAGGCTTTTCAGCCGTTGAATTTCTTCTAAAATTGCGGTGAAGGTCTAATGTACTTTCCTACACCCGTCCACAAAATCTGGGGCCCGATCGTGGTTCGGTAACTGTTGATCATAAATCTGACCCACACGAACCAACCCCATATCCGATCGTTCTCAAATTTTGCTTGACCCTTCATTAGGCCATGAACCACTTATCGTATAAGTTTCATGGCCAGGGGGCCACCAGAGCCACCCCAATCATCGAAATGGGCCCCAAAGGGCCATTTAAAGATCGGAACCGTATGATCAAACCCCACCTTCGTTGATCTGTTTGTCCCCAAACCTTGCATGACCCCTCATCGGGTTATGAGGCACCTACTCACCAAATTTGGTGGGCTAGGGGGTGTTAGGGCCGTCCCAACACCAATAAGGAGTCCTAGAGGACTATTTTGGGAAATTGTGAAAACTTAAGGCCAAAGGCCCAACTCTAGCAAATACCCTAACCCTTATCTCATAACCCTCACCACAACCACCATTACCAAGGGAGAAAGAGAGATCTAGAGAGCAAGGAGAGAAGAAAGAGAGAGTGAAGGAGAGTTATGGTGGACCTTAGATCGAGGTGGGGCCCAAGGGGATCAACCCTTTCAACTCCTTATCCTTCCTTCAAAGGAAATGCTCCTCCACAACCTTAACAATCATCCGTGGGTCGTCTAGGTGAGATCCTTCACCCACTTTTCTTGAAACCCATGTATTGAGAAGGGATTTGGCATGGATTTCTAACATGCAAATGTTGCTCTAGGGATTCCGGCCGTCCGACCTCATAAGCCCTCATTCCTAGGTCGCTTTTCAAGTCTGCAATAATCCGAAGGTGCGGACTATTAATCTTAGGTGGCCTAGCACCAATTATATCATGAGTCTAATGATTTTACTTGTTTGGATGAGGCATTTGTAAAATCTAGAGAAACCCTAGGATTGGGTGTTTGTTTGGAGAAGTATGGAATTGTATGCTTGTAGTTCTCTTATGATTGTGTTTGTGCCTCTCAAAGTGCTTAAGTTCTTGTGGATGATTATATACTCATGTTTTGCATGATTTTCTCATATGTTGATGCTTATGACTTGTATGATGATTTGCCCTCGTGCATTTTGATTCCTTGAGAGGAAGTGTTTCACTTCCTCACTAACCCACATCTCTAACTTGCACCATGTTTAAGATAATGTAACATGTTTGTTAGGAATATTTGAATTGTATGATAGAATGTATGCAACATGATACTGTATGCTATTTAATGACCTTGTTGTTGGCATGCTATGAATCATCATCAAACCCTTGGATTGGTCAGAAACATGAGGTGAGATGGTAGTCCCATTGGTTGGACTATCCTAAGATTAAACCCGCAGATTGGGTGAGTGCGTATGGGTGGAAATAGTTTGACTACATGGGTCTATTGTACTCGATGTCGTTCGTCACGTGCTCACCTGATTCCTGCAGTTTAGCTTATTACTGACCAAATCTCGATTGTTAACCATGTTTGCTCACACATGTATGGAACCTGGAACACCCTACAACCGTAGTGACCCACTAATAACCGATTATAACTGGTCCACAGCCTCGTGAGCCGGACATGGTGGAATGGGACACTGTGTCCAAGTTATCGGCCTATGCTGGGGTGTCGCGCCTCCCCATAGTGACTGCGAGCGATCCC
Source organism: Magnolia officinalis (assembly GCA_021015155.1). Taxonomy (NCBI): domain Eukaryota; kingdom Viridiplantae; phylum Streptophyta; class Magnoliopsida; order Magnoliales; family Magnoliaceae; genus Magnolia; species Magnolia officinalis. The sequence goes on from JAJHSJ010000015.1 coordinate 50,737,928, forward strand.
TTTCTCTTGACACTCCTCATGTGCTTGAAGTCAGGGATGAGGAATCCGACGGGATCATGGACTGCGGGGCCTCGGCCTCACGCGTTGATGGGGCCTTGGCCTCGCAACCAGTTTAGGGCATTGATACGTGGGGTGTATCAGATTCCCCAACCTGCTAGATGAATGGACTTAACTAATAACTCAGCTAACACGATCGCATTGCATCGCATTAGTTAGGGTGGCGACTCGGAAGTCAAAGTCGCTCTGAGGGAGTGTTTCATACGTAATCGTTAGATGGAGTCGCTCGAGAGAGCGTTGTGGTGAGGGCATGCATCATACCATCTAGCACGCATGCGCATTAATAAGATTAGCTAGATGTATATGATTGACTGCTTTTCATTAAATTCATGCTATAATTGATGCCTATTATAAGTTGAGACTAATAGCACCCACTGAGTTGATCACTCACTCCCACTTTGCGATGGTGTTTTAAAACACCAACCAGACCCGTTCATAGATGCAGGTGACTTAGGACATGAGGAGCCTGGTGAGGCGAGCTTCGAGGAGGAGGTCGAGTTGTCTTACTTCCTGTTGATGAGTGGGTCTTCATCGGCTCAGTAGACGGGATTCTGGATCGCTGAGCAGTGGACTTAGCTTTATTTTCTGGATATATCATTTTTTTTGTGATTTGTTGGGTAACGCCTTGAGCGACCCGTTTACATCCTTTTGGATTTGTATATATTTAACCTCTTTCAATTCAGTAGACTTGTTGTGATTGTGATTCATGCTTCAAGCAATTGCATACTATGCATTTAAACCTGATTGGACACAAAACAGTGAAAAATTAGTTATAAGTGATGCCCGGGAACTTGGGAGTCGAGTGTATGTACGACCCCCAATTTTCAGGGGGTTACAATATGGTATCAGAGCAATGGTTTGGAATTTATTGGGTCGTGGGTCATGAACTCACTAACCTGTCCGTTGATTTGATAGGGAACAATAGCGAACTAAAACGATAGGAAACGCAACAGAGACTTAGAGTGCTAGGAACCATCGCAGTCCCTAAACCGGCAACCTTGAACGGAAGGTAAGACTTCCCAGGAATTAGGATTGGGTAGTGAGAGTGAGTAGTGACGCTAGTCCGGGAGTCTTACAAGACCTCAGTCCATAGACAAAAACGAGCCAGACTGAACGATTTGACCGTCAAAACCATCATCCTAGACCAAATGAATTAATACCAGGCCGAACATGATAGTTCAAACCCATTCGGGGAAAATTAAGTAGGGGTGAATGAAATTTATCTGAAATTGAGAAAATGTAGAACCGAAACTGAGGGATTGACGGTCGAAACCATAGTGTTAGGCCAAATTTGATAGTTCCGACCCATTCTAAGATAAAGACTTGAGGGTGAATGAAAATTCACTGAAAATAGTAAAAATATAAATAAAATAGATTTTTTACCACTAAACAGGAGGAATTTCATGAAAACAATAAGCCCATTGCGTAGATCAGCTTCTTCTACCCCAAATTCATATACGGTACTTCCGAGGGGACTTACAGGCGCCCGGGAAATTGCGAACGAAGGAGCCGAGCCAGAGCCTCGGCGTAGCCTACACCGGGCAGCCAAAGGGCCGGCGTGCCTACGCCGGTAGCGCTGTAGCCTACGCCGGACGCCCGAATTTCCTCCAAAATTCGGTCAACTTCAAAAAATGATATCTCCTTCGTTACAACTCCGATTTAGGTGATTCAAAAGGCGGATTGAAGATTAACAAGTCTAGTTTCATATAAAAATAAAATAAAAAAGTTAAATTTAGAATTAATTAACAACTATACAAAAAATCATTAGCTTTATATGGTGGTTACTTCTAGAATTTTTATAATTTATTTACAACTCCAAATGAGATAAAATTTGGTGGGATGACTTAAAACTTGATGATAAATCATCATAATTTTTTTTTTTAAAATAATCCAGTTATTAAAAGTATAAGAAATGTTACAATATGGGTCCCCTCCTCCCTTTCAATGTACACACAAGTGGAGCCCATTTCCCTTGCTATTTAAGACTATCTAGAGTCCATAAAACCTATCTCTACTACTCCCATTGCCCTCCACCATCCCTTCTAAACCCTAGAGAAAATTCTCTCTCTCCCAATCTCAAAACCCCTCTCAAATCCCTTTCAACTCCAAGCCCCAAATTCAAAACCCCATTTCAAATTAATATCCAATCCCATCCTCAAATCCATTTTTCCCAAACTCATTCTTAACCACTCCTTCTCCAATACATTCTCAAATTATTTCCAAAAATATATTCCCGAAATCCAATCCTAGGCCCATTCTCAAATCTTCTCAAAACTACCCCTAAAATCTTCCCTCCAACGACCCACCTACGTTTCTCACAGCCAATCCATCCTAGCCGAGGGATATAGCATTCTTGGCAACCGTTGCCTCTTTTTTCGCCATTCCGGTGATCATTTCCCTCAAAGGGAAAGAGCACCCCCGTCCTCGTCCGACCAAGAAGAATAATAGCTTAACTTTACGAAAATTAGTAGTTGTTTTGAGTTAGTTAGGACTATTACCATGTATGGAAGATAGTTAAAAAAAAGCTCCTGCTTGATTTGTTTGTTTTTTTTTTTTTCTCTTTATGTTTAGAGTATCTAGTAATACTTGTAAATCCATACTGTAGGATATAACTGGCCATATTAATGGCATTTTGAATTCAATATGAATGTAAGGATTATTTTGAAATTTTTTTGTCGTCTTGTGAATGCTTGTATGAATAATTGATTTGTTGCATCCATATTATCGTTATTAGCACTCTAAACCACCAGAATACCTTAAAACTTTCAATTCTTCCTTCCCTGTTAGAATTTAGGAAACCAAAGCGTGATTTGCCCATAACTCACTAACCATAGGATCAAAATGGTAATTTCGAGATGAACCTTAAGTTCTTGAAAACCTTTCTAGGATAGTCGTTTGATCATAGGCACTGTGGGAGACTCACCACCCACTAAAATATTATAAATAAGAAACTTGAACTTTTAAATAACTTTTGATATCTTCCAAATGTTAAGAATAATCGGACTACGGAATTACGGAACCATACATTTGCGAAGTATTCGCAGCCTAACCCAATTCTCAATCCTGGGCGACTACAAATGGACTCACTGCTTTGACCGAGCAGAAGACCAGGATCCACCAGGACGATGAAGGGATACATGAGCCTTCTACCCTGATCAGGTAGATGATCGATGTATCGGGTTCAAGCCCACTACAACAGTCTCTCCATATTGGTCTAACATTGAAAACAAACGTTTTTATTCTGGGTAGAGGGAAATCATCGTCTTGAATACAAATCTTTAAAAATAAACGAGTCAGGATGAAATTATTATTATTTTTTTTTTTAAAGGGGGGGGTAGACTAAAATGAGTCAGACTAGCATAGATAGTATACACCATACCTCGCATCGAAACTTGAAATCAACAAAACCTAGGCAAATGAAACAATGAAACCTTTACTTATTACCCGTAGGCAATTTCGGGGGCGAAATTGTTTTTAAGGGGGGTAGATTGTAACATCCTGAATTTTCACTATTTTAGATTTCTAAAAATCGTTAATTTTTTTTGTGTAATTAACTTATATTATCACTTATCGACCATTGACACTAAATGATAGCTTATACATGGGTGATTGTAACGTCCCGTCCAACCAGCACAGTGTCCTATGGTGTCCACGTATGATTTGCCGCAGGACCATTTGTTTAAACTACTCGTGGTGAGGTACCACAAGTAAAATTAATCTAGGATTAACCCAACTGAGTAGACCAGACGGGTCATGATAGGGCCTAGTGCGGGCCGCTAAGCCTTATGGCCGGATACACTTAGCATCAGCCCGTACGGGCTATACCGCGACGCAGGAAAGTCAAAAAATTATAAAAATTTACGGAACCATAAATCTCACTGGGCTTGTGGTCCGTCACGGACCACGGACTCATTGGACACCTAGAAGTAATTATTCGAGTCGTTCCAATAGCACTGGTCAACCCACCCAAGGCCAGAGTTGAAATCTGGGACTGGTAATTGAAATTAAGACTCTGGACTTTTCAGCCGTCGGATTTCTTTCAAAATTGTGGTGAAGGTCTAATGTACTGTCCTACACCCGTCTACAAAATCTGGGGCCCGATCGTGGCCCGGTAACCGTTGATCACAAATCTGACCCGCATGACCCAACCCCATATCCGATCATTCTCAAATTTTGCATGGCCCTTCATTGGGCCATGGACCACTTATCGTGTAAGTTTCATGGCCAGGGGGCCACCAGAGTCACCCCAATCACCGAAATGGGCCCCACAGGGCCATTTAAAGATCGGAACCGTATGATCAAACCCCACCTTCGTTGATCTGTTTGTCCCCAAACATTGCATGACCCCTCATAGGGTCATGAGGCACCTACTCACCAAATTTGGTGGCCTAGGGGGTGTTAGGGTCATCCCAACATCATAGGGAGTCCTAGAGGACTATTTTGAAAAATTGTAGAAACTTAAGGCCAAAGGGCCCAAATCTAGCAAATAAATCCTTAACCTTTATCTCATAACCCTCATCACAACCACCATTACCAAGGGAGAAAGAGAAAGTTAGAGAGCAAGGAGAGAAGAAAGAGAGAGTGAAGGAGAGCTATGGTGGACCTTAGAACGAGGTGGGGCCCAAGGGGATCAACCCTTTCAACTCCCTATCCTTCCTCCAAAGGAAACGCTTCTCCACAACCTTAACAATGGTCCGTGGGTCGTCTAGGTGAGATCCTTCACCCTCTTTTCTTGAAACCCATGTATTGAGAAGGGATTTGGCATGGATTTCTAACATGCAAACGTTGCTCTAGGGATTCTGGCCGTCCGACCCCATAAGCCCTCATTCCTACGTTGTTTTCCAAGTCTCCAACAATCCGAAGGTGCGGACTATTAATCTTAGGTACCTAGCACCAATTATATCATGAGTTTAATGATTTTGCTTATTTGGATGAGGCATTTGTAAAATCTAGAGAAACCCTAGGATTGGGTGTTTGTTTGGAGAAGTATGAAATTGTATGCTTGCAGTTCTCTTATGATTGTGTTTGTGCCTCTCAAAGTGCTTAAGTTCTAGTGGATGATTATATACTCATGTATTGCGTGATTTTTTCATATGTTGATGCTTATGACTTGTATGATGCTTTGCCCTCGTGCATTTTGATTCCTTGAGACGTAGGAAGTGTTTCACTTCCTCGCTAACCCACACCTCTCACTTGCACCTTGTTTAAGATAATGTAACATGCTTGTTAGGAATATTTGAATTGTATGATAGAATGTATGCAACATGATACTGTATGCTGTTGATCACCTTGTTGTTAGCATGCCATGAATCATCATCAAACTCTTGGATTGGTCAGAAACATGAGGCGAGATGGTAGTCTCATTGGTTGGACTATCCTAAGACTAAACCCGCAGATTGGGTGGGTGTGTATTGGTGGCAGTAGTTCGACTACATGGGTCTATTGTACTCGATGTCGTTCATCACTTGCTCGCCTGACTTGTACGGTTGAGCCTATTATTGACCAAATCTCGATTGTTAACCATGTTTGCTCACACATGTATGGAACCTGGAACACCCTACAACCGTAGTGGCCCACTAACAACTGATTGCAACTGGTCCACAGCCTCGTGAGCAGGGCATGTTGGAATGAGACACTGTGTCCGATCTGTCGGCCTACGCTGGGGTGTCGCGCCTCCCCGTGGTGACCGCGAACGATCCCTTTCTTTCGGCATATTCATGTGCTTGAAGTTGGGGATGAGGAACCCGATGGGATCACGGACCGCAGGGCCTTGCCCTCACGCGTTGATAGGGCCTTGGCCTCACAACCAGTTTAGGGCATTGATACGTGGGGTATATCAGATTTCTCAACCGGCTGGATGAATGGAGTTAACTAATAACTCGGATAACATGATCGCATTGCATCGCATTAGTTAGGGTGGCGAGTCGGAAGTCAAGGTCACTCTGAGGGAGTGTTGTCATACGCGATCGTTAGATGGAGTCGCTCGAGGGAGCGTTGTGGTGAGGGCATGCATCATACCATACAGCACACATGCGCATTAATAAGATTAGCTAGATGTATATGATTGATTGTTTTTCATTAAATTCATGCTATAATTGATGCCTGTTATAACTTGAGACTAATAGCACCCACTGAGTTGATCACTCATTCCCACTCTGGGATGGTGTTTTAAAACACCAACCAGACTCGTTCATAGATGCAGGTGACTCAGGACATGAGGAGCCTGGTGAGGCGAGCTTCGATGAGGAGGTCGAGTTATCCTACTTCCTATAGATGAGTGGGTCTTCATCGGCTCAATAGACGGGATTCTGGATCGCTGAGTAGTGGACTCAGCTTTATTTTCTTGATATATCATTTTTTTTTTGTGATTTGTTGGGCAATGCCTTGAGCGACCCGTTTACATCCTTTTGGATTTGTATATATTTAACCTCTTTCAATTAAGTAGACTTGTTGTGATTGTGATTCATGCTTCAAGAAATTCCATACTACGCATTTAAACCTGATTAGACGCAAAACAGTGAAAAATTGGTTATAAGTGATGCCTGGGAACTTGATAGTCGAGTGTATGCACGACCCCCAATTTTTAGGCCATTACATTAATACACATCTAATCAATGATTAATAGCAATTCACTCTGACAATGATAAACTTGAGAGAATTAACTCCTTTCTTAAATCCGAGTTCGAAAAACTAAACAAACAGGTGGAGTAATTAAAAGACAAAAATATGCTCATTCTAAATAAAAATCATACACTTCTGTTTGATCTAGAAGAATCCAAAAAGATGGCCAAGACAAACTACAAGTTTTTCCAAAGTGGCGAAAAGCTAGAAAAACTGTTAGGAATGGGAAGTCCTGGAAAGGATAAAAGTGGCCTAGGATATGAAAAATTTAAGCCAAAGGCTGAAAATGCAACACCTAGAATTGAAAAATCTGCTGCTTCTGGAAGCAAAACCAGAACAACTCCAGTATGTCAATTGTGTGGTGATTTAGGTCATTATAAGTTTGAATGCATGTGATGCTTTTAATGAATATCCTATTTGCTATAACACTGTATATCTCTGTTTGCTATGCATATATATATTCACTGTAAATGATGTCTGTTAATCAACTGTTTGACCATTATACATCTATCTATTATATGCATACTCCTCTGAATGATAGTTCTCCCAAATACTTATATATTCAGTCAATATCAACTGTTATATCTTTGTCAATGACTGACAAAAAGGGGGAGAACAGTCCAAACACCCCGTACAAAAAATTGTATATCTGCTTGGATGATGTTGCAGGCGTCAGGGGGAGCAGCTTCATTAAGCAAGGGGGAGTTTACAATGAGGGGGAGTAGATATTGGGCTGTGTACATGGGTTCAATAGAAATTGTAAAATTGTGTAAAATGCATGTACACACAATTTAGGATGTGTTTGTCCAGTACTCTAGGGTGTTTTGGAATTTTTTCAGGTAATTGACAAAGGAGGAGATTGAAAGTGCTCTGGTTTGTCAATAGCGTGTGTGTTAAGTCAGTTAGACTACAGAGCCTAATAGAAAGATCAATTCAAGCGTTTGCCTCAACTGGATGTGTTTAAGCTCGCCACAGGTAAATCTGAGCCTCACATCCCTGTCCTAAATCACCAGGTAAGCTAAAACCCTTAAAATAAACTAAAACATATTAGGATTTTTAGGGTAAGAAAACGTTTTCAAAAATAGAAAAATTATCTAAGTTTTCTTGCCCTGTCAATTTTATCGATGCACATCTCGATATGATCGACCTACGCTGTCGAGTCCTCAATGCTTCAACAATACCATCGAAAAGAGGACCAAATATGTCCAGTAACCTCACAACATATCTGGATAAATTATCGATGTATCGATACACCTATCGATATCATCGATATTTAAATCTCGAGTCTATCGAAGTCGACTCGATCTTATCGACAGGCAGATTTTCGGTGCCCCTGTTTTTCTTAAAGAATATCATATATGCTTCGATATATCGAAGCCTCCTCGATACCATCGAAATTCAAACCTTGATGATATTGGTAGGCCCTCGATGATATCGGTTGTGGGCGTCAAGTTCTTCAGCAACATATTTCAGGGTGTTTTAACTATGATCGGGGATTCCTCGATAGAATCGATATTCAAATATCGATGATATCTATGTCGTATCGATCGCATCGAATATGAACATAAACTGTCCAGCAAGCTTAATGAAAAATTCTTTTAATTTTTTGATGCAATGACACAGCTATCGATATCATCGAGATTCAAATTCCGATGATCTCGAAGGTCCCTCGATCACTCATGAAAACCTGAAATATTTGAAGTCAAGTCTCTCCTGTTTTTCAAGTGTCGATGGATCGAACCTCTCATCGATGGAATCGGAGTTCGAAATCCGATGACATCGACAATTGTTTCGATTCATCGACCAACTGGCAAAAGGTTTCAAAAGCGTATGACATTGAGTTCGAGTCATCGAGCGGACCATCGATGCTATCGAGAGTATACGCTCGATGATATCGAACCTGCTCGATGATATCGAACTCTGTCGTAAATGTGACAATTTTATATCCGTTGGAACCTTTTGCCTATATAAAGAGGACTTGTCTATTGTTGCTGTGAGAGAAATAAGAGAGAGATTTTGTGTGTTTAACCTTAGATCTTATACCCAAAGCCCTTTCTCTCAAGGAAGTTCATCCTCCAATCCACCCTCACCATTGAAATTCAATAGAGTGGATTGGGGAATGAACTTCCGCATTTAAGGATCCTCCAGCTACCACCTTAATGGCAAATCATTAAGCTGGGATGCCTTGAATGCTTAGATGATTGAAATCGCTCTATCTTCCTTATAGGAAAATCTTTTGAGAGTAGGATTTCATCATAACCTTGACCTAACCCGTCGCCATGAATTGGTACATCTTTTGAATTACGGATTAAGGAGATTGAAGACTCTTCATCAACAAAGGAGGAGATTTTCGTTAATGTGCTTAATGAGACTCATCCACTTATCTGTAAGTATCTAGAGTCCAGAGGACACTTGTGATCATTCCTTTATAGGATTGGGTCTTAGGTGTTTCTCACCCCTTGAAGCCCTCATAGGAGGCCTCCGGCGGGAGTGTATGTGGTGGGTGCGTTGTGTGGACCCTTGCTCTGTGGAGAGCATAAATATTTGGTTGAAGGTGAACTAGTCAAAACCTTAGGTTTGAGGTCAACCACTGTGAAACCTCAGGTTTGAAGTGAACTGTGTAGAAACCTCCGGTAGGGTCTTATGGAAGATCCTTGGCCAGTGTGCCTAAAAGTGGGTGCGTTGTGTTAACCCTTGCTCGTGAGAGCATAAACAGTCAGCCTCAGTGTAGGTTGAAAAGGTTGAAGGTGAACCTGATTAAAACCTTAGGTTTGAGGTGAACGCTGTAAAACCTCCTTAGTGAAATCCGGCACACTCAAGAGTTGAGTGCGTCTGCCCGGAGTGGAGTAGACTGATCGTCGAACCACTATAAAAATGACTGTGTTTGAGATTGCTATTTTTCTGAATGTGTGATTTACTTTAATACTTTCATATCTGAATATCTGAGATCACACTGCACACACATACACAGTCATATTCATCATAAACTAGCTTGCATATTGTTTACTTATTAAATAGTTTGTGATTGGTTCCTCTACCTGGCTTGAAAGCCAGTAGAGTTATTTTTTAGTAATCCTAATATGAGTCTGTTGTTAGGATTAGTACAATAGGATTTTAAATAAACTATAAAAAATTTAAAAAGTCCTATTCACCCCCTTATAGGACATATTGGCATATTCCTACTTCAACGAAAGCGGTCTTCACCGCTATTTCAGAGGTCACTAGCCAATTCAAATCCCGCTTTAGCGTACTGAGTAAACTTTGTAGGCCCACTATCATATAAATGTATTATCCATGCTGTCCATCCGTTTTTACATATCATTATAGGATATGATCCAAAATTTAATCATATCCAAAGCTCAAGTGGACCAAACCATGAGAAGGAGTGTACATTCATGTATATGTGTTATGTATTATCCAAGTTGTCCATCCATCACTACAAGAAAGAGGGTTTTTAGCAACGAAACTTTTAGCAACGAAATTTTATTTCGTCGCTAAAAGTCACTTTTAGCGACGAAAATTTTCGCAGCTAAAAATCATGGATGAGACTTTTAGTGACGGAAATTTTCATCGCTAAAGGCTACACACAAAATTTCAAAAAATTTGAATGAATTACTTTTAGCTACAAAAGACTTTTAGCGACGAAAATTTTCGTCGCTACAGGCTGTAAACAATTTTTGAAAAAAACTCAAAGGTTTACTTTTAGCTATGAAACTTTTGGTAGCTAAAAAACGGGGGTGACACTTTTAGCGACAAAAATTTTCGTCGCTAAAAGCTGTAAACAGTTGTTGAAAAAAATTCAAAAGTTTACTTTTAGCTACGAACATTTTCGTAGCTAAAAACATTGATGAGACTTTTAACGATGAAAATTATCATCGCTAAAGGCTGTAAGCAATTTTTGAAAAAAAAATCCAAAGTCTACTTTTAGCTACGAAAATTTTCATAGCTAAAAAACTTAGGTGATACTTTTAGCAACGAAAATATTCGTCGCTAAAGGCTGTACGCAAATTTGAAAAAAAATCCAAAGGTTTACTTTTAGCTATGAACCTTTTCGTAGCTAAAAAATATTGATGAGACTTTTAGCGATGAAAATTTACGTCGGTAAAGGCTGTAAGTAATTTTTGAAAAAAAAATATCCAAAGGTTTACTTTTAGCTACGAACATTTTCGTAGCTAAAAAACATGGTTGACACTTTTAGCGATGAAAAGTTTCGTCGCTAAAGGTTGATTTGAATTTTAGCAAAATAATCGCGTTGTCTTGGAAAGGTTCGCGGTAAGACTTTTAGCGACGAAAATGTTCGTCGATAAAAGTGTTTTTCCTAAATCTTTTTTTCGACGGATGAAAACCGTCGATAATAATGTAAAAATGTTTTAATTTAAAAAAAAAAATTGTTGGTAAAAAATGTGTGTGTGTGGTGTGTGTGTGTGTGTGTGTACACACACACACACACACAACCATATATTTATATATAGTTTTTCTATCATATGAGTGGAAATTATATATATATATATAATTAAAAGGTAATTTTTAAATGATTTGTAATATCACATAAAAAAGAATCTTGAGAAGTTTAGAAATTTTAACAATGTTTGAGAAAACTTTTGAGAACAAAATGATGCTCTTGAAGAAAAAAAATTGGCAATTTGAAATTTTTGAGAAAAAAATTAAAATATGAGAAAATTTTTGAGATTTTGAAAATAAAAATTCAAAATTTTTATTTTAAATATTTTTTGAAATATTTTTTAATAAAAATGATATTTTGTTAAAGGAGAAAAAATATGTACATTTTGAAAAAAAATGTTATTTTTAAATGGAAATTGAAATTTATCTGTGAAAAATAAAAATTCATTGAAATTAAAGAGTAAATAACTTCAAATGTTTAAATCAAATTTCACTGAAATTGTTGATCTCTGGGTATACCCAATATCTTCTCATATGTATCCGTGGATTTGATGTGTCCCCTTTAGGTTATGAGATATCTCAAAAATCATCTGTATACGAAACTCAAGTGGGCCATACCATCTAAAACTATGTGAAGATATCCTAAAAAATTTTAAAGCACTTGGTGGGACCCACATGAGTTTTAGATGCTGCAGAAAATTGGTCTGACCCCTCATCCAAGTGGGACACATAATGAGTGGGTTGGATATGTGAATCACATTTAGGCAGACCCAATATATGATTATGAATGTTTTAAGGAAACCCCTCTCCATTATATTATGTGGTGTGGCCCACCCAAGTCATGGATTGACTTTATTTTTAAGCTCTTGGCCCACCTAACTCATAGATTGACTTTCTCCATACCGTTTAACGCTTTTCTCAGATCATTTTAAGATATTAACCAAAAAATGGGGCAGGTCAAAAGCTTAAGTGGACTACAAAGTAGGGACTGAACGTCCACCATTAAAAATAACATTCATAGAAGTTTTGGATCAAGCTGATGTTTATGTTTTCTCTTCATTTATATCTTTTTGTTTTGGGATTTGATGATTTTTGTCCATCTAGATTTGGGTGTTTGGGTATCACATTTTTTTTTTCTTTTTTTTTCCCCAGCTTTGATGTTGAAATCTCTTTTATAATTCGGATTTCTCCCTTTGTTTGTGAAATTGTAAGGAATCCTGTTCCTATAATAAATAAATAAATAAAAATAGAAAGATTTATTCATTCGTCATGGTTATGAAGTATTTGCCCTTGTTGTAGCAGTAGTTGAACTTGTTGAACATTGTCTCTCGAAGAAGAATTATAGTCTCCATGGAAAAAAAAAAAGAAAAAAAAAACAGTACAGTTGGCCTTATGATGATTTTAATTATGGATAACCAATCACTATTGTTTTCATGTGGTGTGGTCCACCTGATATTTGATTATGATTCATTTTTGGGCTCATATCCTACAATGAGTTGGCAAAACAAATGGATCATATGGATATACAATATATAAATCAAAGTGGGCCAACATCTACCCTATCACCCAGATGCACCATTCCATGGTGGGCCTAGGGCTTAAAAATCAAGTCAATCCGTGACTTTTTTGGGCCACACCACATACAAAAGTTGAGAGGGGTTACCCTCCATTAAAATATTCATAATCATTTGTTAGGCCCACTGAGATGTGGTTCACAAATCTAGCCCATCCATTATGTGTGTCCCACTTGGATGAGGAGTCAGACCAAGTTTCAAATGCATAAAAATTTTAGGTGGGGCTCACCAAGTGCTTTTATATGTTTTAGGCATTTCTTCACATGATTTTAAATGGTATGGCCCACCTAAGTTCTGTATACGGCTGATTTTTGGGATATCACATAATTTAAAGGGGCCCATCAAATGCACGGTGTTGATGTTTGACACATGTCACGGTCCATGTAGCGTATGTAGCGTGTTTCTCGGGTAGATTCCTCTACCAACAACTAAAGCATTTTTTAAAGTTTTTTAATATATTAAGTTGCATGCATATTTCAAAGTGGTGGTGACTCGTATTGATCATAAATGACTCTCCATATGGCTAATCTGGACCATCCAAACTGTGCTCCCAATTGTGGATAGATGATATATAGTTTTTTACACCCATCTGATTATCCAAACCCTTTGATTTTGGATATCAAAGTTTAGGGTTGGAGAAGCTTTGTTTGTTGTAAATGGTGGCAGACTCGCAAGAGCTTCCGCTTTATAACTTTAAAGCCTTTAGGAAATGGGTTCTAAAAACCCTTTCCTCCTGCCACAGAGCTTCCCGGCACCAAAAATCTGAGAGCTCGATCCTCCCAAGAGCTCGAAGAAGACGAAGAAGAAGAAGAAGAAGGGACTTCTAACGGAGATTCAAACGCATCTTCCAAGAAAGTTCTAAAACAAGCCCTAGAGATCCTCCCCTGCCACATGTCAGCATCTCCTCTCTCCCCTCAGCTCTCCTCCCTCGGCAATCCTTGCCTCGGTCCGTCCATCAAGGTCTGGGACCCATACAACCTCCTTTCCCCTCAGCAGCAGCACCTTTCCGATTCCATCGACTGCGATCGGGCGGCCACAACAACGGTAGAGGTCTTCTTGATCAGTCATGGGGAGTGCGGGATCGCCCTGAAGCCTGATTTGGTTCCTGGGTGCTGGCCCACTGCGGGGCGCACAACAGATGGGAAGCAGCAATCGCGGGCGCTCGCAGTTTTCCTCAACTCATAGGGGGTGAGTTCAGCGTTGTGTATTCATCACCGTTGGATCAGGCGCGGGCCACCGCTTCTTTCGTCTGCATTTTTATCTTATTCCATTTATCTTAATGGATTTGATTGTTGGCAGTGGTTTCAATTGATTTTGTTTGAGATCTTAATGGGGAATTAGGATTGTTTTGGATTAGGCTTTCATCAAAGAATTTAGAGTTATTTGGAAAAAAAATGTAATTGGATATTTCCCGTTTTCCATGCTCGCAGATGTGTTGGATTGTGAAGTATCCAACTTGTACACGCGTGTGAGCTTAGCAAAGCTCAATGATCGTATATTCAGAGGGAAAGAGTGCTCTTCTGGGGTAGTACATAATTTTTGCTCTGCGTTAGATAGTTAAGCGAGGAGAATCCAGAGGAACCAATTTTATGTGTGTTGGGATTCAATTTTGTGGGAGAGTGAAAGGCAGTGAAGCGGATAAAGGATTGTGAGGCCAAGTTGGGCTAGCACAAAATTTTATACCATGCCATTGCTGTTTTTGTGTCTCCTTTTGCTATCACTTTGTGAAGATCTTCACTTAGTCTTCGACGTTTTTGTAGTGCTTGTTGTTTTGCTTGATTAATAAAAGTATCCATTCATAAAAAGGTAGTAAGATACACGATATTTATCTTTTAACTATTTCATATTAATTGCATCATAGCTTTAAAATATGTACAGTGTTCATAATATAGCACAATGTAGTGTAAGAGTAATTCCAGGCTCCTGCATACCAGGAAACAGTTTACTGATGCACAGGATACTGTATATGTAGGGCCCCTTTTTTGGACTTTCGAACCATTTATATGATCAGCTCCACCATGGATGGGGTGCTCCTCATAATGTACAGTAGATACTATAGCATATAATATATTCTAAGTAATTAAAAGAAGGAATATAGTTAATGTAGTATCCATGTCATTTCTTGTAACATCCCGGATTTTTGCCAACCGGGATGATTAGACATCCTTAGGCATTGGGTCAATCTTAACACCTGATTAACTTTTCAGCGCTCAATTCAAGCCTCAAATCCGTCTTAAACCATTTTCTTCACAAATCTCACCCTTCACTACCTTGTGCTTTCAATTTTTCAAAGCACTTTCGCCCTAGACACTATCTTAAAACTAGCTAAGTAGTAAAACTTGGATCACTTTATATACAAACTGCAAAGGCCTAAGTACCATCTCAACCAGAAAACAATTAGGATTTAAATCCTTTAGAAATTTAACAAAGTTAACTAAGTGCAAAACTCGATTAGCCATGAAATCCGTTGGGATCGCTTTAAATACGATCTGCAAGACCCAAAACTTGCAAAATCAGTGACTCTAGGTTTCCCTAAAGTTAATAACCAAACTCATTTCCCGTCCGCTCTCGGGAATGAAACGAAACTTCGTATTAGGTCTAGACCGCACATTGGGAGTCCGATTAACACGAAGCTAAGGAACTAGGACCGCCTCACTGGGCTTGACAATCATCTCAAAAATCAGATCCAGCCGATGTCCCACGGCCATTCGTTTCGATCCGGAGCGAGGGAGTGTGAAAAACACTATTCCCTTTGAAATTAAAATATCTGGAATAGTGATCTGACATCATTCGGTTACGCGTCAGTATTAAGCAACCTGACCGTCAGAATCAGACCAAATTACACCCTCGGATTAAGAAAAATTTCAGGAACATTTACATGTACTTGGAATTTCGGATCGTGGCCCACTGACCGTTGAACTGAAAGTGGTCCGCCACGTGCGATCTGGGAATCCGATCGAGTCGAAAACGTAATCCCACATAGATCCATGTGTGGTGAGCTTAAGTCTGATGTTTGGCTCAAGGAGGGCCACCAGAACCTCTCTTTTGAGCTGGAAAAGTGACGAAATACCTATATTAGCAGTAACCTTTGAACAGGAGTATATTTCGGTGAGTTTTGAGACTATATAAGAGACCTTAAACCCTCTCTCATGGCAGCCATACGAATTTGGAATTGAGAGAGGGAAAGAGAGAGAAAGTGAGGGAGAAGTGGAGAATCTCCCTGCCGTCGTTTCCCTGCCACACACGGGCTGCACCGCCCTTTCCAGACATTTTCCCGGCGTTTCCGGCGTCGTTTCTAGGTAAGAAACCCTAACCCTAATCTGTTTTGGGGTTTAGACTGTTGTAGGTTGTGAATTGCTAACCTATTCGTTCTCTAGGTTGCCAAACTGCCGAATACGGAAGCTTAGCGAACCGATCACTCCGTTACGATTCTACGACAAAAGGTGCAGACTTTAGGTGCATAGGTTAGGGTTTTCAACGTTTTCAATGTCAGATAATGATAGATTCATAATCTGCATGCAATTGCACATGTACAAAGTGCTTTCCGTTTCCTGTTTCGATTAACGTTGTAGAATATGGATTTTCACATACTCTAGGTATACGTAGAAATACCGTATACGTATTTTTTTTGGAGAAATGTTTGGCATGTTTATTTAATGTATGATATACTATATATGGATAAAATACTAGTTTGGCGAAAGGAATCGCCGTAATACATGTTCACGTGTAATGCTATGTATGTTGAAATTGCGTATTCTAGAAAATACTGTATACGTATAAATTTTGGATATGTATTTATCATGATTATTTGCTTTGTAGTATATAATATATTATACATAGATAAAATACTTGCTTGGCTAAAGGATAGCCCTAATACATGTTTTGTTAACATGCACCATGTATGTTGTAATAGTGTATTCTAAGTGTTTGTGAAAGTGGCTGAATGAGTATAGAATTCTCATTCGTGCTCGCCATGACTAATTGTCATGGATTCATGATTGATGTATTGGCGATACCCCCCTTTGACGAAAGGATTTGCCCTAAGTCACGCCACGACCAATATACACTATAATGCTAAAATGTGTGGCCCAAGTGTTTGTGGAAAGACTGAATGGATATGGAACTTGGATCCCTGCTTGCCATGACTATCCGTCTGGGTGTACACGTGTTATGATTGGGGCAACTCCCCAGTGAAAGGATTTGGCCTAATGCTATGTGATCGACATAGTCGTGCATGTTGATGTATGTTTGTTTAAGTGTTTCTTGAATGTCTGATGAGTAGTAGTTAGCAAATTGTAAAGTATAAGGGTGTTGAGATATGATTCTCACCCTTTTTAACTATGTGTATGATCTCCTTTGATAGTTGTGTGATTAGGAATTGACATGTACAAACTATGCTTGTGTTGTGATTCATAACATGCTCAACTGCTTTATGATTTTAACTATGTAATGCATATGTTTAAATTTATATTTACGTTGTATGATCCGTCATGGGTGATGGGGGAGCGGAACAACGAGTGCGTGCAACAACCCTGGCAGCCCTAAACGGAATAATACCAGACTTTGATGATGTTGAATCCTGATCCATTACTGCTTTATCTATCTGCAATTGATTGTGTTTGGGGCTATGATTATGGCCCAGGCAATCGGTAACGGATTGAACTCGTGGCTGAGATTCATTTGCCACGTGGGATGTGTTCGACGAACTCGAGTCGTGCGTTGCCTGTCGGCAGTGGCTAGGCCACACGAAGTTGTTTATGTACTTCATGTCGTGCAGCTCAAGGGCGATCATGCTAGTCGAGCTCGTCAAGTAACCCGATCTGTCTTATGCATGTTCACCTGTTTGGACGCTACTGCTGAACCTAGGGTACCAAACTTACAGTGAA